>OY728127.1:508623279-509823279 GCA_963277665.1 Viscum album | reverse complement strand
TTAATCCCAATTTCAAAGTGAAATTGATTCTAATGACCACCATTGGATTAAATGGTAAAAATATATTCTAATTTAACTTTAAAACAAATTCAAAATATAATTTAATCATATAAATAAATTAGATTAAAAAGAGGTTTTACAACATTTTTCACTATTCATTAAAAAACTGAACTTTATCGGAAAAATACCAAAAATTCACACAAAGTAAATTTTGATGTCCCAATCATAAAGAATAAGTTTATTTTGACAAACATAGCTTATAAAATTGTGAAAAGATAGATTTAAGAAATGGTTTTCCATCAAAAGGCAGTAAAACAATCTTATAAAAATATTAGTGTATTCCATGCTTAAGATTGGATTTATTCTCATTTTAAGACTCTAAAACACTATCTAATTCACTAATAGATATAGATGAAAATATCTATTATTCATTACTTACATGGTATGTTACAGTTAGTGATTGGTGTAATTTTTTTTTTAAATTTTATCTTTGATATTTTTTTGAATATTACAAATACCTAAATTATTTTAATTAAATATTTATAATTTCTCACATAACTATTTAACCATTATCTCATATATTTTTGTCACAGTTTTTACAAGTACCTCACTTAGTTAAATGGATAATTAAAATTTCTCACAACTTTTTTAAATCACATTGTGTTCATTATTTAAGTGTTTAGGGTTTATAATGTTTTAATAAAGGATTATGAATCCAATTTATTTTAGTTTTGGTTTTTTGATGTTTTTATAAAATTTTGAAAAGTTTTTATAATTTATATTTATGAATATTTATCTGATGATTATATATAATCTTGTTTAATGTATATGCATAAAATATTAATAGTTAAGAAAATATGATTCATGATTTCAAATATTATATTCATGCTTATAGAAACATATATGATGTTTATTCATGTTTGTATAATGGTAGGGTCTATAAAAGGTGTGGGGGATTTATAGGGTGATAGAAATTATAATGAAAAGGGATTTGTTTTTTATATGATTTGGTTAAATTGATCTATTTTAATTACAGTTTCAATAAATGGGGTTTTATAGGTTATACAATTTTCACATGTTCTACACAAGACCAATTTAGTAATTTGTGTGAATTTATAAAAATTTCGTAACACACAGTCACTATATAACTTGTGTATAATAATTATGTGTTTTAATTTTTTTAATATTATATTGGTACATTGTGATATATATGGATAAAATATATATCACATTACCGAGGAACACACCCCAGTTTGCTAAGGGTTTTAAGGAGTTTTTAGATTTTTTAATTTACAATCAATCCGTTGATGAGAGAATAATATGTCCAGGTCCTAAATGTAAATTTAGAATATGACTGAAGAGGGATGAAGTTTAAGAACACTTTATGTTGAAGTAATTCCCTGATCAATATTTTTGTTGGATTTAGCATGGGGAATCAAACATTATAAAAAGTTTGATCACTGGTGTCAATCGACAGAATGAGCTCCAAACTTCATAGAAAATAGATAATGAAATGAAAAACCTTATAAATTATGCATTCGACATTGAAAGACACCAACAACAACACCAAAACATATTAGAATAACCCTTTGAGGGTGCTACAAATAGGAACTTGACAAGTGGTGTTTTTGAGACTACAGTACAACCAAATCAAGATTATAACATATCATTGAATACTCATCTTGATTCTATAGAGACTAATATAATATAAGACTTCACTGAGAAGATAAATGAATTTCATGGTTTAGTTTATGATGGAAATAAAGAGTTGTATTGTGGATGTTTGAATTATTCTAAACATTATTTTCTACTGAAGTTGTACCATATCAAATGACTATATATAATTAAAAATAAGGCTATGTCCATGATATTGGAATTATTATGTGATGAATTTTCTGAATAAAAGATCCCCAAGTCTTTTTATGATATGAAAAAAGTTGTGAACAATTTGGTCAGAATTATAAAAAATACATGCATGTCCTAATGACTGTATGCTTTATTGGGGAGATGATTTAAGATGACCGGATTTCAAAAAATGTTATTCTTCAAGATGGAATTAAATGGGTGATGTTGGATGTCCAAATAAATATACTACCATGAAGAAGAAGAAAAGGAACACACTTATAAAGGTTTTGTGTTACTTTCCTTTAAATTCCTGATTGCAAAGATTATTCATGTCATTGAAAACCACCGAGCACATGAATTGTAATTCTATAGATAATAATAATGATGGATTAATACAACATACAAGAGATTCAAAATCATCGAATAAATTTGATTAATTATATACTGATTTCTCATATTATCCTAGGAATGTTTGATTGGGATTGAATGTCCATGGATTCAACCCATTTGGGACTTTGAGCACCAGTTATAGCATTTGGTAGGTTGTTTTGATCCCTTACAATCTACCTCTATGGATGTGTATGAGACAGACATATTTTATTATTTCAATTATTTTTCCTAGATATAAAATTCTTGGAAATGATATTGATGCATACTTTTAGCCTATCATTGAATAATTACATGAGTTATAGATCAATGGTTTTGAGACTTATGATGCATCTTCTAGAACATTGTTCAAAATGAAAGCTGATCTAATGTGGACCATTAGTGACTTCCATGGACTTGGAAATTTAGCTAGTTGGAACACTTACATTGGTTTGTCTTGTCCTATTTGTAAATTTGATTTTGAGCCTGAACGACAACCTTATAGTAAAAAATGGTGCTTCTTATGTCATCAAATATTTCTTGATGCATCTCACAAATTTCAGTTGAACAAGTAAAAATTATATGGTTCTATTGATCATAGTCCACCTCTAAAGATGTTTATAGGTTATGAAATATTGGCACGACTTTGAAATGTTGAAATAGAATTTCGTAAGGTGCATCATTTTAATGACGGTTGGAAATGAGTTTGAAGTGCATCATCAAGTGAAATCATAACATAACAATGGGAGAAAAAAAGGTATATTCTTCAAACTTATGTATTGGGAATTTAATTTATTATGGAATAATCTTGATGTTATGCATATTGAGAAGAATTATTGTAAAAATTTGATCTTAACATTGCTTAATGATCATGGAAAATTGAAGGACCAACTCAATGCTTGTAACGACTTACAAACAATTAACATAAAGTATGATATCTAGAAAGATGAGAAAAGAAATTATGCTCTGATAATTTTTTCAATGAAAAATGGGCATAAAGATACATTCCTTTGAATTATAAAACATGTGAAGGTATATTATGGGTATTCAAGTAATATATCAAGGTGTGTTGACTTAAGGCATCCTAGTTTACATGGATTTAAAATTCACGATTCACATATTTTCTTTATAGAAGTTATTGCCATTAGAATTGCTTACATTATTACCTGACAAGGTTACTGCTGTTGTAATCCAATTTTGAACATTATTCAAACAACTATGTGAGAAAAATCTATAACCATTTGATCTTTACATCATTTATTAGTGATTTTTATTGACACTTTATGAAATGGAGGCGATATTTCCTCTATCATTTTTATATTCCTAATACATTTAACAGTGAATTTGGCCGAGGAAGATAAATTAGAAGGCACCATAAATTATTGATAGATGTATCCAATTGATAGGTAATTTATTTATATGTTTTTCATTTAAGTAAACAATTATTGGCACTCTATTAAATACAAAATTATATTTTTTTATTTTATTTCATAGATATCTTAGGCATTTGAAATCTTACGTGAAAAATAAAGCTCAACCTGAAGGCTCTATTTTTGAAGGAAATTTAGTAGAGGAGGGTCTTACCTTTTTTATAGATACTTGGATGATATTGAGACAATATTCAATCATGTTGGACAATTTGATGACACATTGAATCAATCTCAAATACATGGGAAATAAAAACACTTTACTACTATTATCTGATCAGTTGGGTGGTGTTCAAAGGTTACACTAACAAAAATGGAATTATTACAGGCACATAGATATGTACTACTGAATAGTGAAATTGTAGATCCATTTATTAAAGAGTTGAGTTTAACATCCCCAAATGATAAAGGGTTAAATGAATAAATGATATGACTCATGTCAACAAGGTGCAACTTCTTTTTCGGGAGCCTGTCTGATTAGAACTCCACAGTTAAGCATGCTTGGCTTGGAATAGTGATCAGGATGGGTGACGTTCTGGGAAGTTTCCCAGAATGTGTGTGAGTGAGGAAAAAGCACACTATAAAGGACATGTATTGGCATGTGGAGACTTTCATTAGTCAGATGACCCGTTCAGGTATGTGGGTGGACCCTGGGGTGGGCCCCACGTGTCAGTGGGGCAACTGGTGGTACCTGGTGGGCCAGAATTCGACAGCCATGTTATGGCGGGGTGTTTGTGCTGTCACCAGGACCTAGTTTTTACATTTGGTATCAGAGGTGGTACCCAGCCTTAAGTGCGGTGCACTACCTGGGTTGAGATGTAGGGCCCACAATTAGGGCGTTGTGATCTAATGAAGGGGTGATTGTAACATCCCCAAAAGATAAAGGGTTAAATAACTAAATGATATGACTCATGTAAACAAGGTGCACCTTCCTTTTCGGGAGCCTGTCTGATTAGAACTTCACAGTTAAGCATGCTTGGCTTGGAGTAGTGTTCAGGATGGGTGACCTTCTGGGAAGTTTCCCAGGGTGTGTGTGAGTGAGGACAAAGCACATTTGAAAAGACATGTGTTGGCATGTGCAGACTTTAATTAGTCAGATGACACGTTCATGTATGTGGGTGGACCCTAGGATGGGCCCCACGTGTCTACGGGGCAACTGGTGGTACCTGGTTGGCCAGGATTCAACGACCATGTTAAGGCGGGGTGTTTGTGCTGTCACTAGGACCTAGTTGTTACATTGTGGATACAAACAAAGATACTAATTATAGGCCAAACACAAAATGAGAAATATGTAACAAAAGATCTTAATAAAGATCTTGTAGAATGGTTTTCATGACGTGTAAGTTCATAAATATTGTAGTCAATAAAGATATTGGGTTTACACATATATTTTGTAAATTTAATAATGTATATTAATTTTTTATATATTGAGTACTAATAACCAAGATGAGTTGTTAGAATATTTGATGCTTCTTTCTTGAGTTCCTTTAAAAGATGCTAGAAAGTACAACACTTACAACGTGAATGGCTTTAAATTTTATACAGTCGATCGGGAAAAGGTTTTTAAAACATAGAATAGTAGTATATTTATGTTTACTAAAGTGGGATACTCTGGAAAGTTAATTTATATTTTCAAAATTAAACTACCATGAACATTTTTAAGTTGTTTTATTAAATGAATTTGGGTTGATATTATTAGGGGTGTTAAAAGATATTCCTTTCAATTTAATTATGTAAACTTCTTTGGCTTGATAAATGTTGGTGACCATTAATTACATGACATGTATATATTATCATATCAATAGAAAATGGTATACTATGTTGAAGATGTTGTGGATGAAGGGTGGAGTGTAGTTTCTCACATTAAACAAAGAGAATTTTATGATATGGGTGATGAAGTGAATGATTTGACCTTTGATATTGAATCCCATCAACAGAAAGAAGAAAACTTATTTTCCATCATGATATTGAAAATATTAGTCTTAAAAGGGTGGATGAATTAGATGAAGTAATGATGGAGTAGTAAAATTACATGATTGAAGGAGAAAATTATTGTATGTGCAGTTATCCATTCATTTATCAGCCAATTATTTTATTTGTATAGTCATTCGTTATCATTTCTATATATTTTTTGTTTGTCAGTACTATGAATTTGTTATCATTGCTATTTTTTCTTCATGAATTTTTTGAAATATATGTTTTGAAGTTAATTTTATTTGATTAAATGATTTGAATTCCTAGGAGGAAACATTATACTGATTCCATTCAACTCTCAGTCAACATTCCCTCGACCATACAAAAAGTTGACGATCCATCAGTCTCCATACCTACAACATATGAGACACCTTCCACTTTCCCCCAATAGTATCAATCACACCTTCCACAGACATCCCATCATTATCTCAGCCAACATCTCCCCATTCAATAACCATAGTAGCGATAGAGTAGGTTGCCACTCCTAGTTCTTCTTGAGGATATTGTAGGGTGAGAGGTATAAGTACAAATTTTAAAATGAATAAAGTTATTTCACTTTTTTTATACTACTAACTATTTTTTATAAAATATGGAAACAATGCTACTATAGAGAGAAATATGAAATGTTCAGATGTTTGGAATCTGAAAAGACTGAAGATAGTTGTCCCATTTTACTGTTATGGGGTCCCTATGGACGACACTATGAGATTATTTAGACAGATTATAGGCCATCTGGTGGTGAATCCTGTTACCCTTCCGATTATGTATATTAATTGGAGGTATATGCATTCATCTTGGAAAAATGTAAGTTTTTGATTCATAGATAAAGGATATTTTAACAAATTATGGTGTAATTTAATGTCATTATGTTATTAAATTCTAATATTTTCAAAATGAATCTCTTTGTGCAGATGTTTTTACACTTTCACATTCCTAATATTATAGCACAAAAGTGGAAATTGAAAAATTTAGGAAAGAAATGAATGGATTTTAAATGGAGATTATGGAATAAATTCCATGATAATTCATTTAACACCCAACAACTATATGATAAGATGCCCAATAGGGTACCTAGAGAGCAATGTAATGTTTTTGTTGACAGTGATCATCAGAAAAGAACATAGTATTTAAATATATATTATTATATTAATATCATTTTACATTTATACATTCATATGAAAAGGTTATGACATTGCATAAATTACTATTAAATTTCATGTTTTTATTTTAGGATGCTTCAAGGAAGAATGAATTGAGTCGATCTAAGAAATCCATCCTTCACACTACCATGTCAAAGTGTTTTTCTAGAAACCGATTGACCCTGGTAATATTTTCACTAGTTTAAATATTTATAATACGATATTATATATTCCATATATTAAATTGTTGATTTATCTTTATTTAATACATTCATTGAATTTAGGGTACCAAGTCTCTCGAACAGAATTGTGGTTGATTGATCATAAAAAATATGATGGAAGTTATGTTAATTAGTCTACCAAAGAAGTTGGGGTATGAATTCATTTTTCATTATAATAACTTATTATCCATTGTCAGTGTGTTAATAAATTTCTTCAAATATGAATAATATTAAATTTATAGGACAAAATTAAAGAACTATGGGATACCAATCCTGTGCAGTTCTTCTCAGTCTCCCTGGATAACCTATTTTGTATAGTCTTTGAGAAGGATAATCCTGGTTGAGTGAGAGGGGTGGTTTTAGGACCATTACCATCTGAGGTCTTTATCAGGTCATCAGGGATTGCAATTGCATCTAGTCCTAGTTGTAGTTACTCCCTACTCTGAGATACTCAGTGAGAGTTTGTTTCTATGAAAATCATAATTCAGGAATAGGGATCTCATATATCCACTTTGTAGAAATCTTTGGTTGATTTATATCATAAGACAATCAGATCTATCTTTAGTGATATTGCATTGATGACTTGTGGTGAGAAGGTAAATCAAAAAACTTCAAAATCATTTAGTTCACAAAATTTTATTGGTTTTAAGTTTAAATATATATATAAAACATTGTTTAATTTATAATATAATTTTCTTACAGGTGCTGATAAAAAGAAGTAGAGATGGATATAGATAGGGTGATGAGAAGAGTTCATCATTAGGTAGTGATTAGTGGTCTCTCTGATCTCTTGTACCAATATGGAAAGATATGTTTTTTCATGTATCATTTGTGGCACAGAGTTCTCATGTTAAATTTTCATGATTTCCCATTTTTGAAGAGGTTGAAACAATTTATATCGTGTTTTTTGTATAACTATATGGAGGAATGTTATGGTTTTTGTAAATTAATATACTTGTTTATATATGAATACTTTACTTCATTCATGTTTCATGGGACTGTGTAGATGAATATAATCTAAGAAAACTATATAGAAATATAGAGGATTGTTTTGGGCCTCTTAATCTCAAAATAACTTCTCTTGTGCACAATAGGTAATTAGAATTGTCTGGTGATCACGTCACTATGGTTAGATGGTACTATGTAAGTTCAAAAGAGATGTTGATTGGTATCTGGATATGAGACTTGATGTGGGTATCCTTGGTTGGTTTCCCTAAGGCTAGTCCTATATGTATGAAAGGATTAAGACTAGTGAAAAAATGGGTGAGACAACCATATAGATCGATATTCATTAGAAACATTGTCATAAGAGTGGGTTGAGGCTTAATGATCACTATGGGTGGGATGAGTCCTTTGGGATGAAATGATGTGTGATAGAGAAGGGTTATAACCAGGTGTAAGGCTTAAATATCTTCCTTAAGAGATGAGAAATGGAACCCAGGTCTAGGTCATGGGAGTTGTTCGATATATGGAATCATGTTTCCAAGTTTTATAGAGCATTAAAGTTTGGGATGATACCTGAGTATTAAGAATATGAGAGATAAGGGAGTTTGTATATTTGGACTAGGACCTGAGGTCTGGGTCAGGGGAGATTATTGGTAGTGGTGTGACTGATATGTGATATGTATGACATCATATCAATGATCTTAAATCATGATTGGTATGGGGGATCTAGTCGATGCCTGGATAGGAAATACATGAATTGAGATGAGTGGTTGGGTCTCAAGTGACTAGCACCATGAGATTTTTTGGTGAGCTTTGTGATTGGATTCATGAAATATTTTTTATTTCTTGTGTGTGATTTTGTGTGATTATGATAGGCGATAGAATAGGTGGGAGAGAGGATATTGAGGTCTGGACTTTCTATGAGTAAGATGGATTTACCTAAACAACCAGGGGTGAGATGTATTCCTTATGTTCATGAAGCATTAAATTTCCATGAGTATTCATGCATTAGGATATTGGAACTTTCCTTGAGTAATACTGGGTTGTGATAGTGGACCCTGCTGAGTGAGAGGGTTGGGTTATGGTATAAGTAGATTCACGAATGATGGACACTAACTTGATTGATGTGATAGTAGGTTAGGATTTAGATGTAATATTTTATCATTATTTTTTAGGTAGTGAGTCAAAGACATAGATGATTCCCACCCTGAGTCTTTAGGTATGCACCAGGATATGATTACTATGGCATGAGGTGAGGTGATGATGGGATTTTAGCATGAAATCGATGTAGGTATGATAAGTTATAATAGTGTTCCAGTTACCATATAATGACATAATGAAAATAGGGTCATGGTATCCAAGTTAGAAAATTCCATTCAGGATCTTATGTGATATGTTTATTTTTACCATGTGCATACATGTATATGATATTGTGTATTAGGGAATCTTTATGATACCCTACATAGATGTTCCCTCACACCCTGCACATGCCCCATGGTGTGTATACTTACCTTATTTTTATTTTTTCCTTTCAGATTATAGGATGTGTAGTGAATTGGAATAGAGAATCTTGATAGGTAGTTGGAGGCCGAGTAATGTGGCATGGGGATTTTAGTAGGTCCAATGTGTTTATTTTTTTTACCTTTTTCTTATATTTTAGATGGGATTAGGAAAGTAGGTGAACAACATATGTTTTGTATAACTATGTATCTGTTTGCTATTTTTCATTTCTTATAGAATTATGTTATTGATTTATGTGTACTTTGTTTATAAGATATGTACATTTTTCTATAAATGTATAGGGGAATGTTCTGGTTTGTGTAAAATTGGGAGGTGTAAATATTATCTATACCTTTGTATGGAATTTTCTATGCATTGTTTTTTAATGAGTTATTCTAGGGTTGCTGATTTTGTAGGAAGATTTTTTTAATAAATCATCTTATAGAGGTGGTTTAAACCACCATTAAATATGTCATTTTTTTTCATGGTGGTTTAAACCGCCACTATATGATGATGTTTTTTGGGTAGAAGTTAAAACTGCTGTGAAATATTCCGTACTATTATTTAGTGGAAATTTTCTTTATTTTAGCGGTGGTTAAAAAATCTTCTAAATCCTTGTTATTTTTTTCGCTGAAAAACTACTACGAAAACGAATAAAACCACCGTTAAATATATGTTCTACAAATATTACCAAAAACCACTACTAAATGGAAGGAACCTCTATGGTTTGGATGACGACCCCAACTTTAGTATCATTTTTTTGAAACCATCATAGAAACATTTGGCGGCAGTTTAAACCACCACCAAAATAAGAAACAAAAACCGCAAAATGGAAATTTTATTATAGTATGGGGGTCTATAGAGGCTTAGTTTTCACATGAATTCTTTGTATGAGTGGTATGTTTTTCATTCTTGGTACACATTTATTATTATTATGACATACACTAGTTATACTGTGGAACTTTTGTTAAGGATGCATTGGCAGTGTACTACTTAGTTTATTGCTCATACCCAGCATGAAATTCTTGATATACATATGGACTTCATGTATAGGGTTATGAGTAAGGGAAAGGGGCCCTTGATCAATGACTAAGTAGAGGGGCATCGGCAGGTAGCAGATTGGGATGTACTTTGGAGGACCCTAATGTTTTATTTATCTACTTATCTTTTTTTATTTTTTTGGATTAGCTTGCCACATTGTGAGCCTATTATTACTTATATGTATATTTTATTTTAGTTTCTATATTATAATATGATCATTATATTAATTTTAATCTATTTTATTATTATTTGTGCTATGAAATGTTATTGAGGGTATAGTATCCCCCCTAATGGACTTAGACCATCACTTCTAGTTGGCAGTATCTTGTGTATAATGAGGCATGCATGAGGTCATGTGACCCTCGGACTTGGACCTAGTGGTTCAAGTCATGGTATTGCAATAATAATAATAATAATAACACATAAAAAATAATATATGAATAATAATAATAAATAATGCTCAAAATTATTATTCTTTTATAATTAAAATTAAGAATAATTAAAAAGTAATTAAAAATAGAAATAGAAATTATAATCAATAAATACAATTAATAAGTAATTAATATAATCATTAAATAACCATATAATTAATAATATAAATAATTATTAATAATATATTTAATATAATTAGCAATTAATAATGATAACTAGTTAATAATAATTACTAATTATATTATTAATTATTTACTATATTATTAATTCTATTTTTTATTATTTGTTATGAAATATTAAATGTGAATGTCATAATTATAATTACTCACATTCTCAGAAAATCGCTTCATGTGCCCAACTTTTCATATGCTAACTTTTGGTATTCTTTTGACTCTATAAATACACAGAAATGTTAATGAAAATGGATGGTTTTTGGGCTCTACATTATGTTCTTTTCTCAACTTCACCTATTTCACTTATATTTGTCTTCACCATATCTATAAAAAAATTGACGCTTGTTTCATCAATGATTTGTTTTTTCCCATGATCAATCTTACATTTCTGGTTTTGAAATTCTTGGTGGTTTCAATTGAAATTCGATCAATTTCATAAGACATTATCAAAAAGATTGTATTCTGAACATTTCATGTCATGAAGATGTTTTCATCACCCCAATCATTGATATGTGATGATTTTTATATGAAAAGGTATGTATCATGTTTTTTTTCAGACATTCCCCTTTTTTTCATGCTCTTTCACATGCACATAAAATCCACCCATTCAATGATCTATATCAATAAGTGAGTCTTATTTTCTATATCATCTTTATTTATATCCTCTTGATAAATTTGAGAATAATATATTATTTTATTAATCTTTTATTGAGAAAAAAATAATGAACTCTTTAAGAACTGTAAAGACTCACAGATGAAATTTTTTACTCCATTCCATAAAGAAAATGTGTTTGATTAATAACCAACATGGTCGATGTCGAGACAAACATCATTCATAAAATAGAAAATTGATACCACTAGAAGTGGTAAAACAATTAAAATCTCACATCTATCAAATGTATAACTGAATTTTTCTAATCAGTGATGAACATCATGTACCTATTGTACGTCGATATGAAGTTTACTAATCATGACATAAACCATAAAATTCAATTTCTCATATTTATTTGTATGAATTCAAGGTGTAAAAATTTATTAATATATTTAAGTAATCATAATATATGTGATATTTATTTTGTTAATACACCCCCAAAGTAGGATAAAAATTCTTAATGGAATATTCATGCTATTGTCTTGAAGATAGTAAAAAATCCGAAAAAATAATTTTATTTTGTTCTCTAAAGATAAGGAGAATATTTATTGAAAATTATTTATTTAATTCTATAAAGTTAATGAAAATATACAAGATTTTATTTTAAATCATCTTCAAGGTGAATATAATGTTTTATGAATGATCATTTTATTGTATTTGTTTATAACAAATTATAATAACATAACCAAAAAAATTTGTTTGATGAGAATAAATAATTAAAGTGAATAATGAATTTTATCAATATTTATAAAATAATACATCCATGATGAATGAAATGAAAATAGTGTCTTTTGAAATTATATTGAAGGATATATTCACTTTTCAATTATTTTTCCTATGTTAAAAATATCAAGGGAAATATTTTTATATATCATGTTCTTATGGATTATAAACACCATATAATGTAACTCATTTATTCCATGAAGTGGATGTTGTTATGAAGTGATTTAATTACATAGTTTTTATAATTTAATATATTTTATAAAAATTATTGTACCACTTGAAGTGGTTAAAAAAATAATTATCATAATAAATAAAATTAGTATTTTATGCAAGATTATCATTATTGATAAGTAATGAATTATAATTCATGGATCATGAAATTTAATGAATTAATTAAGTCATTCATGTTAATATAATTATATGATCTCATTACTGAAGTGAATGAAATTATTCATGAAAAATTTAATATGATTTTTGTTACTCATTCTAAGAATTTTAACATGAATATTTTAGATTTGATGAGGTTTGATTGAATTATTTTTCTATACTTTGGTAATGTGAATGTTGTATTTGTATGAATTATAACTTTTGATGGTACTGAGGTGTGTTTGTGTATCCAAAATATTCTTCCAAATTGGTTCTCACTACCATATTCACTAGCTTTACAATATGTGGGGGATACACTCCCAAGTTGATTTATTTAAAATATATTATTGGGATAAAAGTTACATAATATACAATAATCCACTTGGTAATGGGACTAACCTATTATGATTATATTATGAATTCATCAACCACCATAAGTGGGAATTATAATGAAAAATATGAGTATGCATGGTGAAAGAACCTGAATATCTTATATACATATTTCATGAAGTAAAATATTTATTAATATTATTTTGATTAAATTATTGAAAAGTACTCATATATGAGATAGTATATTATAATGTAAGCACATTTAGTGGTAGGTAAAATCAATCAGCAACTCCAAAAGAGATAATATATTCTCATATGTTAGTATAAATTCTTAATTATTTGTTATATCTGAAGTCTTGATGATCTATATCAATGTTATTTTTGAAGAAAAATATCATATGGAGACATTTGATGAAATAGTTACCTTGATATGTAACAAGAATTCATAAAAAGTTATTATAAATATTTTTTATATACAATCAAATCAATAATATTAAACCATAAGTTTACTAACCCCAACACTTTAAATATATAACATGATAGTTTAGGCCATCCATGATCAATGATAATGAAATATATTGATTTAAGTATACACGAAAATCAATTTTTCGATAACATAGTAGACATCCATCAGGGGGAGAATGATTAATTTATTTAATGGATATATATCTACCAAATTATAAATTAATTAATTCTCATTAGTTTATTATGAATGCCCCTATATCATAATTTATCATGAATTAATTATTCTTAAGGTACATATTATTGGGGTAAATTATTTATTTCATTATCAGCTATTTTGGAAATTAATTTCCTATATATTTATGAAGAAAAATTATGAATTATATTTGGGTTTGCCCACTTACAATGTGATCCATTTAAATATTATATGAAATATGCATCTACAAAAGGTTCACATGGGTTATTTTCTACTGGTGAGTATACATTTCATGTTATGCATGTTTATTAAAATAAATATTGAGTATCACATACTGATTACAAAATTGTCTTATCAAACTATTGACAAGATGATCACAACACTTACATGGATTTGAAGTGTTAAAAATAAATAGTATGATTATACACACCATAAGTGTTGTTGAAATAATTATATAAAATCAATATTCATCATGAGTAGAAAGTAACAAATATATTTTCCCATGAAGAGGAAAATGAATATATCGATAATATTATATCTTTTTAGATATTATACCTAGAGTGACACTAGTACCAGAAAAATTATGGGATCTCATTCATTACTGTTGATAATATTTTTGAACTTTTTAATTCTTTCAAAACTCATCGATGAAAATGGATTTTGAAAATTTTCGACATCATGATAATTGGATAAAAATATTAAAGGAACTTATGATATGTTTAACATATAAAGTTTTGGGATTGTTATATAAACTATAAGACTATTGAATACTGGTAATATTATAATAATAAATACTATTCCTTACATATTTTGGTAATTATATATGTTTTTATTATTTCCAGTTGATGTTATCACTGTTTATTGATTAACAAAACTATATATGAATCCATTGAGGATTTGAAATGACTAAATCATATTCAAAATCATAAAAGTTTCACCCAATATGATAAATTATGGTGTGAGCTAAATAAGATGTATTTCATATATCCATATTAAGTTAAAGAATAATATAAAATTTAATTTATGAACCCATGACTTGTTTTAATATTTATATTCATCATATTATTAATATGTTTTAAAAAACTTCTAAACTGCCAGATAGTTTTTTTAAAAAATGACTTATTTGATCATGAAATTACATGGAATGTCCTTGTATTTTGAATTAATCATCCTGAATATGAAATATTTTTTTTTAGAATGATTTAACCCATGTTGAATAATTAAATATCTTACTTATAATGGTGATATATTTTATACAAGAGGGGTTGATGAAGAATTTATTTATCTTATAATAATTAAATATAAATCCACATTTTTTTATCCTTTAAGGATATGCATGTACACGTGCATATGTACCTTGAAAATAATAAAAAATAATATTACAATGTAAAGTAGTGATGTTCATTATTCATTGAAACCAAAAGGGTATAAATTATTGTTATTCCAAAATTAAAAAAAGAATTTTTTGGTTATGATTTGGTAATGAAAATTATATGAGTTAAATGCTGTGGTGATGACCATTATGAGTGGCAGATGTAACTATTGTACTCTTTTTTACTTATCGATGTTTTTTCCATTGGGTTTTCTTGATATGGTTTTTTATGATGCGACACTATGGGGAATTGATGTTATAGTATTATATTTTCCTAATCAAAGGTTTCCCCCCTAAAGTGTTCTTCCTCCCATGCATCTATGAAATAATTACATAATATTATTAATTGATGTCCTGAAGACACAATTAAATAATATAATCATAGGGAGTTGGGAATGATCCACTCCTATTCCATTCATCAGTCCTTTTCCCACTGGGTTTTCCAGGTATGGTTTTTAATGATGTAGTATGATGTGGAATTCAATTACTTTTCTTTACTTATTTTTCCCATATAGTTTTTTTAAGTAAAGACTTCATAAGTTTCCATGAAATTATGACATCAAGGGGGAGTGTTAGAAAGAATTATATTTTAATATAATAATTATAGTAACCACCATTCCCAAAAGACCCCTTAATGTGCCCAACTTTTCATATGCCAACTTTTGGTATTCTTATACACTATATAAATAATTGGAGATGTTAATGGAAATATATATTTTTTGGGATCTACATTGTTTTATTTTCTCTAATTCATGTATTTATCTTATATTTTTATTTTTATTTTTCTTATTTATCACCATATGTAAATTTGATGCTTGTTTCATGAACGATGTGTTTATCCATGACCAATCTTACATTTTTGGTTTTGAAATTCATCATAGATTCAATAGGTGTTCGAATGATTTCATAAGATTATTAATAATATTAATTAATTATTGTTTAAAATTATACAATTAATTATTAAATATATTATTAATTAATAGTTAATATTAATTATTTATTATTATTATTATTATTATTTACTAATTATATTAATTATATTATTATTAATTACTTTTTAATAATGTAGTTGGGGGATTACCTCAGTGGTAAATTCACCCTATAATTCTGAACCCATCCAAGATTAAAATCATGGAAACCCCATTTTAGGGGGGATTAATCAGTCAATTTATAGAAAAAATAGGGCCCACACCATGGGAATACTCAAATATAGGAATTAGACACCATGGTAGGGAAAATATAGACGTTGTGCGTTCCAATTTTCACTCTAAAACCAAATTATTTGTACTTTATAAATACTTAAATTAATTATTTTGAATATTAATAAACTTCTCATCACATCATGATTGTTCTCTTGAATAAAATATTCAGTGAGAATTTCCAAAGAGTAACTATCACATTGAATGGTCATAACTATTCCCTGTTATGATGAGAACCTATAAGTGCAATGAAAGTATTCATAAATATATTTTATATATCAAGATGATATTTTTTTTATCGATTACAAATGATATAGGCCATTAGGTGTGGAGAATTAAAAGACTTTGAGGCACTTTCTCATGGTGCATGTGCTTGATAATTTCCAGTGTTGGAGATTGTGAAAATATGACCTTCCAGTAGGATATCCACACTTATATGTTTCATTCAATGTTCCTATATAAATACATGTGTGTCAAACCATAGAATTTAAGAATATTTTTAATTATTATTATTTACTGGGCACTTTGATGCATCGATTAAAATCATAATGAAATATGATAATGAAATAGGATATGTTGGGTGCATCATGAGTGATATTACATTAATGAGTAATACTAGAAATAAATTTTCCCTTATGTTATTTAACAAAAGTTGATATCTCAATCCCTTTTAATTGAATGAAACAACCTAAACAAATCCATGGAAATAGTGTTTTGTGGGTAGGTTAATTTCTATAAAGTTAAAGAAATAGACCGCAAGTACATAGGTTGATGACACAAGCATGCAACCAACTTCATTATAAATATCATGATAAAGATATTATATTACATATTAAGCATTAATATGAGGTTTCATTTAATTTTGACATTAAATTCTTTTTCTATTGGTGCCTTGACATTTTGGTAGATTCCAACCTTTCTCTTTGGGTAGATCCACCTAATGCTACTAAGAAAGTGTCATAGAGCATCACACACTAAGTATATCTAAAACCTCAATTAAATTTTAATTTTATTTATTATTTCACATGTTGAATAAATATAATTCTAGTACATGGTTTAATAATTATTCATGTTTGATTGATCACATATATTCAGTCACTATTTTCAACATCTTCTCACTATATACCACTAACCGATGCCAAACCAATGGTCACCATTGTACATTAAGTGTTCCTCCCCATACATGAGAGGCTAACGAATAGTAGTCGGGGTATAATACGGTACTGTGGGGAGACTATGATGGGTTTATTAATATATTAACTATTATAAGATCAAGAAGAAGTAATTAAAACCCAAATATGAGGATTTCCCATGAATGAAATATGAAACTTATCATAAAACTAGAAATGATTAACTATTGTAAGTAAAAAATACCATACTATGAAGATAACCTACATCATCTCCAAACCCCATATCATGGGTTTGATAATATCACAGATAAGAAAAATAATTCCACCTCTATGGTGTATCCATAGGCTTTGCGAAATCATCCAACGTTTGGATGAGATTCACCTTTTCTTTATGGTACAATAGTACCTCAATATGAAAAACAACAATATGAAAGGAGTTATAGGTATCAAGAAGTTTGTACAAAGCATATGGATGCCAATATATTCCACACACATACACATCATCACATGGTGGTGATTTATATAACACTATAGGATGCACTGAAGGTTCTATTTTCATTAACTCGTGTGTTAAGATACATGTATAAATGCCATGGTTAGTTCATGCATCATATGCATTTACTCCCTATATGTTTCATATAAATATGAAACAATTTCATTTAATGAAAACTTACATGGGTGAAATGATTTGGGTGTCCAATACACATGAAATAGTATACCCAATTCATAAAAATCATAATTTCCAAGAAATCTAAAATATAACCCATGAATATATCCTATATAAATATGGATTTAGGTCACATCTCCTTTAATGTCCTAATTTCACTAAAGCCTTATAGACTTTGTGACATTTCACCTTATATTATATTGTATATAATATCTTGTGAAACAATATCCAAAACACCTTTTGGATATCTTCCAAAACAATTTTGGAAATCTATCAAAAAATTCACTTTGTATAACATAATATGAAATAACTTGTGAATAACCAACCAGAACACATTTGGATTATATCTAAAACACTTTTAGATTAGATGTACAAGTCAAAATGAATCTCCATTCATCCAATCAAAAAGTGATACCCCATGAGACTTTATAGTATTGACAAAAAATACGAATCTTCAGATATGTACATGTAATAAAAGATTATCCTCTAGTAAAGAATCAATACTACTCAAGATATAAATGGATCTGAAATGATCTCCATCAAAAAACATATCTCTATACACATGTCCACCAGTTTGTATCATATGAAGACATAAATTTTCAAATTTTACCTTTTTCCAAGACATCGAGTGACCATGAGACATGGAGCCTGTCAATCCTATATAACCAACTCATATGTTTTCAATTCTCAATGTATAGACTAAGATAATATATGAATACATCACATGTAATTCATCCTTATTTATAAGTACATCACATGTCTCTAATCCAAACAAATATAAAATATTTAGGTGTGGCTGAACACTCCCATATTCTATCTCAATAGAGGGACCTAATGTTATACTCATAATACAAGAGGTAAACCCCCATATTGGTTAATCTCTAACCAAAAACATGATTAACAACATTCCCAACCACCCCCGTATTAGTTAAGTCAATATGTTGAATTTCATAAGTAGGGTATCAAAGTATAAATGTTCTCTTGATAGGTATCTCACCAACCATTGGTTGTGGGGATTTAAATATGGTATATGAACCCCTAGTATAACAAATACATCGGTATGAAATTATATGTAGTATACTTAATGGGTCATCCAATGCACACAAAGGATCCTTTTCTTTATCTTGTGCCTCATGAGTATATACTGTATCTTTATACAAGAATCCTGCTCACTCTAACCATAACATTTAATAATAACCTATAATTTTCCATGATGAACATCAGTTAGGGATAAACCTAAAGTCATAATTTGAGAGGTCAATTATCATTTCACTTTACAAAATGTATATTTATATATACATTAACATATCCAATGTGAAATAATGATAAAATTAAGGTTTTATTTAATATGATATATTTTAATATTCTTAAACTCTTCAATAAAATTTAACAAACCCAACACAATAATCCTTATAAAATATCATATATAATAAATTTCCAGAACAACCTTATTTTTGGTATAATTTTTATACTTTGTTAACACATTACATCATCTGTAATCCCTGTCACATCTCTATGTGAACATATGATAAAAAACCACTAAATATTTAGTGAAAAACATATATAAAGAAATCCAGCTTGAATAATGGTGATATTTAGGAATCATATTCCTAACTGTTTAACTTTTTGAACATATTAAAACTTATTAACTTCACAAAATCAAATGTTATGATTTCAATTTCTTTTATCTACTTACAACTCTTTCTAAGTTCATCATAATCATCTTTAGAACCCTGTTATATAAATTTTTTTTACTTGAAATAGTAACATCACAGGTAAATAAAGAATATGAAAATTTCATATTTATTAATATTTGTGAATTAAATATTAATTTTACTTTAAATAGGATGCTATGTTCGATAGGGTACCAGACATGCAACAAGGGGTTTCTTTGAAATCTCACATTTCACACAACATTGAGTTGTACTGAAAAATAATATAATAATATTATTATTTTAAATGGTAGTTAATGCCTAGCCATTGTAATGGAGAGAATGAACAAAACTAAATAAAAAATGATTATACATGTTTTTTATTTTTTTTACATTTATCCTATATATTTTAGAGGCTTAAAATAATAAAGAATCTGATTTTAAGCATAAATACTCTAATATTATTTAAAACGTTGATTTACAACCTTTTGATGGAGAACCCTCTTTAAAACTAGTTTTGGTCACTTTTATATGTTCTATTTGACAAAAATAAAATTCTTCTTTATAATTGGGACACCAAAATTTACTTTGGGTAAATATTTGGTCTTTTTCTGATAAAATTAATTTTTTAATAAATAGTGAAAATACTTTATTTTAGTTCAAAACTGCCTTTTAATCTAACTTATATATATGGTTAGATTATTTTTTTAAATGGTTTTAAAGTTTAATTAGATTAAAATTTTACCATTTAATCCAATAATGGTCATTGGAAGAAATTTCACTTTGAAATTGGGCATAAACAAGTGTCAATATTTTGATAGTTATTATTTCTTAAAACCCAATTTTTGTTTTTAAATTAATTAAGTCAAATTCTATGTTTAGAATTTGGTAAAAGAGACATCATTTTTGAATTCATAATATCAAATATAGCTTAGGTCAAATTTTTGGTATTTTTCTGAAAACCTTAAATTTTTGATGAATAGTGAAAATACTGAGTGATAGTATAAAAAAACGACTTTTTCATTTAAATGAATTTATACCGCTTCTGTGAATTGAATTTTGAAAATCCGACGTACATGGTTATTATTAGTAAGTAAAATTTGGTTCAATAAGATGAAAATATTTTTTGGTGAAAAGTAACTTTTGACTTTTTTTACCGTGGTTAAAGATAAATAGGGTAATTCAAGGTAAAAAGAATATTATAATAATAACAAATTACCTTAACTATAAAGACCCTAGAATTACATGTAATTTTTTTTATTATATGAAATATTACAAGTCTGTGAAAATTGAAGGTGCGTGATTCCGAGACCCGGTGTGCCAGGAATGGATTTCTGAACTTTTTTAGGTATGTTTAGTAAATGTGCAAGCATGTTTTTGTAACTTTTTAACCGGTGATCAGAATTGAAATATGAGGGCACCATTGAACTCATAGCATTGATATTCTCTTAATGAGACCTTCACCTCGACCGGAGTAGGTCGAGGGTAGAAGATAGTTTTTCATTTTTTTCGTGGAAGAAGAAAAATAATATATTTAAAATTTTGTTTTTCTTTTAAAACCCCTCCATTTGAGTTATGGGGGTAGGGACCACCCGAACTAGAAAAAACCCATTTTTAATTCTAGTGGTGGGGACCACCCGAACCCCTCTTTAATGTGGTGAAGTCCCTTGGAATCCTCCTATTCAATTGTGTCCACGCAATATAATTAATTGTGCCATTTAATTGTGCCAATGCAATACAATTAATTGTGCCATTTAATTGGGCCAACATTAATTGTGCCAATATAAATTAAATTGATAAACCTATTCTAATTAGTTGGATACTCATTTCCTTGGGGAAATCATTGGTGAAAGGGTGGCTTGGGGAGAACATTGGAGAAACTCTTTCTCCAACGAAGAACACCCTATCCAACGAAGAACATTCTTTAGAATCAAGAATGAGGACGACACACGAGCCTATCTTCGGTAGCGTGTTGCGGAAGTGATGATTGTTGGAACCCTCATCACCTTCACCGACTTCTTCTCGTGACACTTCCAACGAGCAATCGAGGTAGGGATTATTGTTTGTTTACCCCTTTCCCCATTATTGACATTCATCTTGATTTAATAACATTTATATTCTTCTTGATTCAAGAACAAATAAGCCGCTTGCTACCATTCTAACGTAGAGGGTTCGGGATGAACGAACATGATCCAACCTCTCCACAACCTTTGTGGGATTTTAATGTTCTTGAATCAACGGCGACATCCCGAGGTGAGTACGGGAGTCTATGGAATGAAGAACGGGCCACCAGGGCGCACCCGATGACCTGAGGAACATCGCGTAAGGGCTCAGGAGTGACGGAAGGCAACCCATACGACCACGAAGACAGCGGCAGTGCAACCGTGCCACTAGATAAGGGTCGTGGCCCGTCGGCCACGACGGAGGCTGACGCACGATTGGTCGCATGAAGGGGAGGCTGCAGCGTGCATTTGCATCTCTGGGTGTGCAGGATCCATGACCTTGAGTTACAGAGGTGAAGTAAGGGCAGCCGACTTACTACCGGCCATCGGTGATGGTGCGGCGTGCGACCACGCCGTGCGGAGGAAGGCTGGCCGTCTGGCCAGCCGCGAGCCTAGCGGGCCTCCCATCGCAGGCCACCCAGCTAGCCACCTAGTGGGCCATGCTGGGGGGCTGGGCTGGACCCAGCAGGCCAAGTTGGATCCTTCAGTTCGGGTTGGACCCAGGGACAGAGCCGGGTCGGGCCGGGTCGGTCTGACTGGGTCAGACTGGACCCAGACCTGCTTCAACCCCTTTTCGTTCTATCGGCCATATCTTGAGCTATGCGCATCCACTTGACGAACTGTATGCGGCCCCAAAATTATTGGATTGAGACGGTCCTTACGGTATACCCCACATGAGTTTTAGATTAATTTGGTGTATTTCCAAGTTGGATCGAACATGAATCCAACTGGGCACTCAGGACTAAAAGGCCAATAACTTACAGACCCGACGTCCGATTGATGCACTGTCTGTTGCGTTGGGACCCCTTTTTCATGGAGGTCCTTTGGGATACCTTTTCTTGGGACTTCATGGTAGTTGGAGTATCGACCTGTGTCTTGAGGAGAAGATTTTCTCGGAATCTAGCGAGCTTAGTACTGGAACCCTGTAGCTGGCTATAACATGAGAAAGGAATCATATGTGGGTCTGTGCCTTGGGATCCTACATGGGTTTGTGCTTTGGGATCCTACATGGGTCTATGTTCAAGATTCTCTACTAGATCTGCTCTAGGTATCCATGTGGTACTACTCTAGGATCTTACGTGGGTCTTATTTACTAGGATCCTACGTGGGTCTAATGATTTAGGATTCTATGTGGGTCTGCCACTTAACAGAGTAAGATGATATGGTAGTTACATCTATCCATATTTTCTATCATACCGAATCTATAACTGGAGTGAGAAGAGTCCTTAACTTTTTTGTATTCTTCTGTGTGGCGTACCTCTGTGGTAATTACCTTCGTTGTGATACCTTTGTGGTATTCTTCTGTGTGGAATACCATTGTGGTACTTACCTTCGTGGTGATACCTTTGTGGTATTATTCTGTGTGGCATGCCTTTGTGGTACTTAACTTCGTGGTGATACCTTCGTGGTATTATTCAGTGTGGCATTACCTTTGTGGTACTTACGCTTGTGGTGTTACCTTTGTGGTATTCTTTCCTACGTGGAACAATTGTACTTTGGCTAAGAGTTGGGCCTTGTGTTTCCTCATGAATGAGATGGGTATACTTGATAACTTAGGTATATGTATGGGAATATACCTAATTAGGGTTTTCAGATGTTTCCATGATTAGTAGTTTATCTTTTGTGGGTTTTGTGAGACCATAGAGGGTCTTAGGGTCCCTACTGAGTATCGTTATACTCACACCTGCACGGGCTACACCCACACCTTATTTTGTTTGGTGCAGAAGACAGACAATGCTGACTGAGGATGAGCGTACCAGGACTGGAGGTAGCTCGGAGGTGGACATTAGATGAGGAATACCGCAGAGATGACCGTTTGAGATCTGTACCTTCCCTTCAGGTAGGGTCCTTGGTGGGAGTTCATATGAGCTGTTTCAGTTTACTTGTATTTTTTAGTTTTTTTGTACTTTCCAGTTGGTCTTGTATTCTAACCCCTTTTTCTTATTGTACACACTCTTTTTACTATATAGTTTACTTGTGTTCGTATCTTGATATGTTCTTGGTTTTGTGTGTTTACATGTTATAAAGGTAATGCCTTCCCGGTTTTAGGGAATATGCCTTTCGGTGCTAGTCGCCAGCCCCTAGCCTATAGAAGGTGGGTTGGGGTAGTCATAGCACAAGCCTCAGGGGACGGGTCATGACAAATTGGTATCAGAGGGGTCAGTTCTACCATAGAACATTGGACTCTTATCTTTTTAACGACAATAATGTTAAGTGTAGTGAGTGTGGTTATCATTTTAGGGAATCCAGTGTTGGTGCGGCGGCCGACGTATCCATACACCAAGACCCTGACATCTGATTTCCGACTCAGTGCATGAAAACACTGATTGCATGTGTGTTTTGAAAAGTTTTCTTTGTAAAATCTTTGAGTCATCTCACCAGGTATAACTTATTGACCGTGGAACACCTGTTTATTTTTAGGATGCCTCCACGTAGACAACTAGCTAGGGTTCCAGGTATAGTACGTAAGGATAGCCCACTGAGCGATGAGGCCTTGGTGTAGGGCCCTTTATCAATAGGAGCACCAGAGGAGGCACCAACGGTACCATTATCTGTTGGGCCACCAATGCCACCAGACCCAGAAGCAGAGGGTGCACACGGATTGAGTGCATTGCATGAGTTCCCACGCCAGAGGCCACCTAGGTTCAGGGGTGAGATGGACCCACAAGAGGCTGATGATTGGTTGGAGGTCGTGGTGAGAGTCTTTCGAATAGTAGGGACACCAGCTGATCTCATGGTGATCCTTGCTACCAGTCTTCTATAGGCATCAATAGGCAGATGGTGAAGCTTGATGCTCCAGGCTCATGATGAGGTGACACGTCTCTAGGAGGACTTTGAGAGCTGATTTCAGGTAGATTTTGTCCCAACGACCCTTTGTGCAGTGCGCATACATAAACTTCTTCATCTGCAGCATGGCTACATGACTGTGGCTCAGTACTCTGCGAGGTTCACCGACCTCTCATGCTACTCCACTAATATGGTGCGAGACCTATTTTTCAGGGCTCGGAACATCGAGCGGGGACTTAGGCGAGAGATCAGGGCTTCGATGATTTCTCTCAGCATCCCATCGCAGGTGGGGGTGTTAGAGCGAGCCCTCTTAGTGGAGAGCCTTCTTGCTGAACAGTCAACAACAGTGAGACCCACCACTGGGCATCAAGTAGTAGAGTATTCTGCAGCTGGCAGCAGAAAGATGTCATAGTGGTCCAAGAGGACTAGACCTATAGGTGGACGACCATAGGATTCAAGGTAGGTTGTGCGGGGCATCAGAGATAAATCCAGTCATGCGAGGAGCAGGTAGTGTTACACATGAGATGTGTAGTGTCACATGGCTTGTGACTACCTGACCCGCCATACAGAATATCAGAAGATGGTTGAAGGACTATAAGGCCCCAGCCTTAAACCTTACTTAATCTTGAGTTATTACAAGATTACACATTGAGGATCCTATTAGGTTTAGAGTTTTAGAGAATTAGATCATAAAAATTGCATTACATTCCACATTTAAACAAAGTGGTTACATAAAAGATAGTATTCATTTTTTCCCATTAAAGGAAACATATTTAAAAAAAATAAAGCATGGATTTTTTCTTGACACTTCCTTGACACTATCATCAAATCATGTAACTTTACCTTGACCTGGGAATAACATTTCTAAAAAACTTGGGATGAGCATAAAAATCTCAGTAAAGGTTATTAAAAATATGGAAAGGAAACATGAGTTCATATATACATAAGAATGAAATCATACTTTACCCATAAAACATAGGCACTTTAACATACCTCATAAAATCATGAATAAATCATAGAAATCATAAAACATAAAAGGTAACTTGAGGGATTCATAACATTCTTACATAGGGAGTAACCCTCTAGGTTACGTTTGGAATACCCACCACAGTATATTCCCTAAATCTCATCGGAGAAACCTTAACGTTTCACTCCTTCGCGTTACCCAATGCATTGGAGAGCTATATCGGGCTCACTTGCCCTTAGTTTATCACGGAACCACCCATTTTAATAACAATGCCCAAGAACCATAACATAAATGTATCACATAAACCATGCATAAAGGAAACATAACATTTCCTCATTTGAATAATAATATAACATTTTAGGATATTGAAATAATGAATCCATTCAAAAAGAAACCATTTCCAAAACCATTTAAAACATTTAATAAAGTGATTTTTGAATCAAAGTGTGCCATACCACCTTGAAGATTTTAAAATTTTAAACCATTAATATCCTTATAAATAAATCCTTAAAACCATTTTGAAAACATGGATATTAATAAGAACAAATCATTAAAACATTTAAAGTGATAAAAGGGTTTTTACCAAAATTAGAGACACTTGAATACAATAATTGAGGAATAACATTTAGTCAGAACTTTATAATATCATGAGAATAAATGGATTCATGATATAATATTCCAAAGGACAGTATATACACCATATAAGAGTGAATTGGTGCATAACAACAATGAAGTCTCAAAATAAATGTAAAATGAGATGAAATCCATTATAAAGAAGGTATCCTTAAATTAAGGATAAATCAATCTCATAATTATGTGTGACAAATATAAATACACCCAATATAAGTGGATATTAAGTGTAAAACAATCAAAGGTCATTCAAACATATTCAAAGTATGACATATTAAATAACTACATGTTGAACCCAAAGAAATCGAAATCAGGTTAAGAAGTTCCCTTGGAAAAATTTGATAGCCTAACGGCGTCACATAAAATTTTACAAAAAAGGGTTGATGAGAGAGATAAAGGGGATATCATCACTTGGACATAAAATTTACATAAATAAGGATATAGAAGAACATATCCCAACATAATAGTATGTGAATTAAAATACATAACAAAAGAAGTCTTTTAAAAAGAGGAGGGTAAAAGGTTCCCTTACTGATTTGGGTAACTTTCGAAACGTACACCCCATGAAAGAAGGACTATAAAACATTGATGTAAATACTCATAAACGAAATTATGCTACACAAAGAGTAGAATAATGGAGAGTACATACACCACTCAAAAGGAAATATTGGAAAATGTAGCATGAATCTCACGGGAATAAAAGTGAGATGAAAAATCCCTTACGAAAACTCGGCAGCCTAACAGCGCCACTTAAAACTTCCAAAAAATGGATTGATGAGATAAAATATGGTCTCTCATAATATTACAATAAAATGTATAGAAAGAGGAAAATCAAATAACATCCCCCATCATAACAAAGAGGAGCTTAAAATAAGTGACATAAAGGAGATTACTTAAAAAGAAAGAGAGAGGTTAGATCTCTTACGAAAATTCGGCAGCCTAACGGCGCCACTCAAAACTTCCAAAATGGATTGATGAGATAAAATAGGGTCTCTCATCATATGAACATAAAAAGTACAGTAGGAGTAACATAAAATAACATACCAATCATAATAAATATGAGCTTAAAAGGAATGACATAGAAGAGTGTACTTAAAAAGAAAGAGAGGAGTAGGATCCCTTACCTCGGGTCCGACTTGACTCGATCGTTCTTTAATATCCTGAATAATAAACTTGAATTAATTTATACTTCCTTAAGAACCTTTTTAAAGTTCCTTATTCCTTTTATATCACTTATTACCATGTCATGAACACTATGTAATTATTTTAGTTAATAACGGTCGTTTAAACGATCATTGGTACTTGAGTCAAAATATGCTCTTTATAATTACAAGTTGTTCATGTATCCATTATATACAGAGTTATAATCATGATGTATATATAATATATATCATATATATCCTGTAAATATTCATTTTATACTATTCCATATCATTTGGAGATAAAAAACGAAAATCACCGTTCATGGAGACGGTAGGCCGTACGTACGCATGACCGCTACTTTCATTTTTTTCTTTTTCATATTAATGGAATTAAAAATAAATGATATATATATATATTATAATTCCAGTATAATATATATGTTATATAGGTCACATATGTTCATTAATTTCATTCTTTATACATTACATGTATTGCATGTACGAGTCACATCACTTGAGGGGGCGGTAGTCCGCACTTCCTCATATGAAATTATCGCATTTACACAACATGAAAAGAATAAAGGTATGGTTTAAATATAAAATACAGAAACATATATTAAACATAAATAACATATATATCATATATAAAATATAGTGACATCATAATGGACACCTTTAAAGGTGTTAAAAGAATATTGAACAATCATCATTTCATGAGGCATAAAATTGCCAACCACAGAAACAGTATGTTCTTTAACCATTAGACGAAGGTGTGTGTATGTGTAGCTCGAATACTTCTTATAAAAACATCCTAGTATATTTAAGATACTGGAGTTGTTACAAAATAAATGAATAAAAAGAGTTTAGGGGGTTGGAGAAGCAAAATAAAACAAAAGGACTCAAGTGAAGACATTACCTTAAAATCGGGTAACTCCCTTTGGTTTGAGCTAAAAGGCTTCCTTGGGAAGACTTCTGCACAAAGTGAGGCTTCAAGGAGTTAGATAGGGATGTGGAGAGACCAAATGGGCAGGGTTTGGCCGAGCCAAAGGCTTTTGAAGTGTGGGTAAGGAGGTAGGGGTGGGGGCCTTTTTTAAGAGGAGAGGAGGGGCACTCTTGGAAAGGTATAAAATGTAACTTTATTTTCAAATGCGTTTCGGATTTTAATGGTTCCACATTGATTTGTTTTGAGGATAAGGTGATAAGGGTTCGAAATACACCCATACAATAGGTTTTGGACAAGTTTAGGTCTTAGATTTTACATTATCCTTCTATTTTATTTAAATCGTTAAATAATGAGGTCATCGCTGCATCATCATGATGTCATAAATAATTTAATTTATGTAATGTCTAAAAATTATAAAAAAAATACTATGATGTAGGAAATATTTTTAGATTTCCAATGAATATTTATAGTCCAAAAGATAATTTATTTAGACAAAATTAAAAATATTTTACTTAGGTGATACATTCTTTGTTACATTTAACATTCTTTAAAAATAAAAAGATTAAAAGTCACTTTCTCACAAAAGTGATTCCATGGGGACCCCAAGTTTAAAACAAGGCATCCCATGGTCCGACATCAGACAATCAGTATCCTTAGGACACAGTTTGTGGTAATTTGTTATTATTATGAAATTATCTTATTATCTTTAACTACCCGATTACTCATTAATCAAGATAATTAAAGATAATTACCGCCGTTACTATTCATAATGTCCAAAAACAAAAGTGTCTTAATTTCATAATTTGGACCTTCTGATTAAAAATATTTAATCCATTTTACCAAATTCTAAACACATAAATTGCAATAAATAATTTAAAAAAACTTCCCGTTGTCAAAACAAATAGCGGGTTTTTTTGAAAAAATATTTATGAAAAGTTTGACACTTATTTATGCCTAATTACAAAGTGAAATTAATCCCAATGACCATCATTTAATTACATGGTAAAAATATATTATAATTACACTTTAAAAAAATAAAAAATATAATATAATCATATAATTAAATTATATGAAAAAGCAGTTTTGATGTAAAATGCAGTATTTTTCACTATTCATTGAAAAATGAACATTGTCCGAAAAATACCAAAAATTAACCCAAGGTAAATTTCAATGTCCCAATCATAAATAATATGTTTATTTTGAAAAATAGTTCTTATAAAATTGCCAAAAAGTGGATTTAAAAAGGGGTTCGCCATCAAAAGGCGGTTAATCGACCTTTTAAGGAATATTAGAATGTTTACGCTTAAAAACTGGATTCATTTGCATTTTTAATCCTCTAAAATTTATTGAAAAAAATATTTGACAAAAATATATAATCATTTTGTAGTTAGTTCTGTTCATTCCCGCCATTACAACGACTAGGCATTAACTACCATTTAAAATAATATTATTTTATTATTAGAGTGCAACGTAAGATTTCAAAGAAACTTGTTGTTGCATATTGGGTATGCCATCGAGCATAGAATTTACTTTAAAGTAATATTAATATTTTATTCAAAAATATGGATAAATGTGAAAATTTCATATTCTTTATTTACCTGGGGTGTTACATCCTTCCCCCCTTTTGGGAATTGCATCCTCGCAATTTTAAAATTGAGCTTGGAAACATCCTTGAACGTCCCACATTGGAACAAGAGTCGGTAAAACAATCACTTTAAAATAAAGAAAGATAAGTACAAAGTTCACCTGAGTTAACCCATACTAGGATTCCATGTATGAAAATATGGACATGGAGGAAAAAAGAAAGGGTCATGTTCTGATGGAGAGTGATACTAAACATGTCTAGGAGAAAGTTAACAACAAGAAAATCACAAACTTGTGATGGGTTAAACGGTATTCGATTCCTCCGTAGGAAAAGTTAATAGACAACATTTTTTGTTTTAAGTTACTTTTTATTGATGAATTTTTTCATAAGGAAATATAATTACTTATCATGTTAACTTTCAACTTTTATTAGATTTCTTACACAAACTCATATTTTCTCCTAAAGAAGAGTATTTAGGAAGACTTGTTCACTATAATCAACTTCTAGAGAATCACCTAATCCACAAAAGAGAACTATATACTTCCCATGTCTTTAGACTTTAACCAAAACCAAAACCAAAAAGGTTAGTACAAGATCAGATAATCCAGAAATGGATAACCCTTTATAAAAAGAAAATCTATTCTTAATCTCAAAAATTTGTCCAACAAAACCCAAAGTTCAACGAGGACCATTAGATAAACAATTTTTCCATAAAATACTTCAATGTAAACCAAAATAAGATTGAAACCCAAATATTTGAAGGATTTAGTCACATAGTCCTCCAAGTTAAATCATAACATTTATCTCCAAACAACATCAGTTGCTCTTAAAGTCTCGTATTGAAAAGTAATTAACCTAATCACATATCCTCCATGATAGGTTAATATATTTCCATAGAAAACCCAAAATCAAATTACTCTTAATTCATAAAATCATCTAACTAAAAGGAATCAGTCAAACTAACCAGGGACTTCAGTGGTAGGTGATAAATACCAGTTGCACTTTGGTTGTGGGTTCGATTCCTGCAGCTTTGTCCAACGCGACAGGTTGTCACACGGTCTGCGTGTTGTCCATTTTCCAAAACTCCAAAAATAACCCTAACATCTTTTAACCTCAATTGTTTCCTTATACCTCTCATTTTCATCCAAATTCGTTGCGATCTCAACATCTTAATTCTTTAAGTCTTATTTCACCACCATAAGATAATATAAAACGATTCCCAAAATGAATAACATCATACCTTGATCATGGAGTCCACTCAGTTTCATTGTCATCTTGCTCACGTAGGTAGAAGTCTCATGCATTACAACAATGATTTAGAGATCCTTCAAAATCATTTGCTTCCTCCATCCAAATACACCTTGTACAACATGGGTTATATGGGTGTTCACAGAAAACCAGTTTTGGAAAATAATCATGTATGACATATAATTCCAAAACATATGATAAAACATGATTTCTATAAAATAGTCGGACAGAATTTGAGTTGAAACTTTCTATTATTGGTCCTTGTAAAATACCATAAATATGTGCTGAGAGACTATATTTTAAAATCAAATATAAATTTGTTGCGCAAGGGTCTCCTTCCTCAGCACCATTTTTAAAATCATAATATGCTTCAAATTCTTGTGATAAGGTAGAATATTTGAAAATACCTTGATAATATTTACCTTTCTTGAAAATATGAGAATATTGTGAAAATAGTATTTGTCTAAAAATAACCCATGATCCACGATGATAACGAGGTATAATGGAGGTATTTGATATCTCAAACAACTGCTTGCAAGTGAGTTGTATGCTAGAAAAAGTTTCACAATCATCCGAACATGACTTTGCAATAATTATTCCAAGCATGTCATCAGGAAGAGATAGTAATGTTGTTTGAGATCCTTCTCCTTCCATTCGTAACCGACTTTACTTGACCTGAAAAAAAGTTATAAAACAAGGATTGAACTGAAATAATATATATAGGGACTAATCATGTGTCTAACAAAAACTCCTAATCCCTAAAGTTGTCTAAACCGACCTCTGATACCAACTATAAGGCCCCATCCTTAAACCTTACTTAATCTTGAGTTATTACAAGTTTACACATTGAGGATCTTTTCAAGTTTAGAGTTTTAGAGAATTAGATCATAAAACTTGCATTACATTCCACATTTAAACAAAGTGGTTACATAAAATATAGTATTCATTTTTTTCCCATTAACGGAAACATATTTTAAAAAAATAAAGCATGGATTTTTTCTTGACACTTCCTTGACACTATCGTCAAATCATGTACCTTTCCCTTGACCTATGAAAAACATTTCAAAAAAACTTGGGATGAGCATAAAAATCTCATTAAGGGTTATAAAAAATATGGAAAGGAAACATGAGTTCATATATACATAAGAATGAAATCATACATTACCCATAAAACATAGGCACTTTAACATACCTCATAAAATCATGAATAAATCATAGAAATCATAAGACATAAAAGGTAACTTGAGGCATTCATAACATTCTTACAAAGGGATTAACCCTCTTAGTTACGTTTGGAATACCCACCACAGTATATTCTTTAAATCTCTTCGGAAAAACCTTAACGTTTCACTCCTTCGCGTTACCCAATGCATTGGAGAGCTATATCAGGCTCACCCGCCCTTAGTTTATCACGGAACCAACCATTTTCATAACAATGCCCAAGAACCATAACATAAACATATCACATAAACCATGCAAAAAGGAAACATAACATTTCCTCATTTCAATCACAATATAACATTTTAGGATATTGAAATAATGAATCCATTCAAAAAGAAACCGTTTCCAAAACCATTTAAAACATTTAATAAAGTGATTTTTGAATCAAAGTGTCCCATAACACCTTGAATCTTTTAAAATTTTAAATCATTAATATCCATATAAATAAATCCTTAAAACCATTTTGAAAACATGGATATTAATAAGAACAAATCATTAAAACATTTAAAGCGATAAAAGGGTTTTTACCAAAATTAGAGACACTTGAATAACAAAATTTAGGAATAAAATTTAGTCAGAACTTTATAATATCATGAGAATAAATGGATTCATGATATAATATTCCAAAGGACAGTATATACATCATATAATAGTGAATTGGTGCATAATAACAATGAAGTCTCAAAAGAAATGTAAAATGAGATGAAATCCATTATAAAGAAGGTATCCTTAAATTAAGGATAAATCAATCTCATAGTTATGTGTGACAAATATAAATACACCCAATATAAGTGAATATTAAGTGTAAAACAATAAAAGGTCATTCACACATATTCAAAGGATGACATATTCAATAACTACATGTTGAACCCAAAGAAATCGAAATCGGGTTAAGAAGTTCCCTTGGTAAAATTCAACAGCCTAACGGCGTCACATAAAATTTTACAAAAAAGGGTCAATGAGAGAGATAAATGGGATATAATCACTTGGACATAAAATTTACATAAATAAGGATATAGAAGAACATATCCCAACATAATAGTATGTGAATTAAAAGACATAACAAAAGAAGTCTTTTAAAAAGAGGAGGGTGAAAGGTTCCCTTACCGATTTGGGTAACTTTCAAAACGTACACCCCATGAAAGAAGGACTATACAAAATTGATGTAAATAATCATAAACGAAATTATGTTACACAAAGAGTAGAATAATGGAGAGTACATACACCACTCAAAAGGAAATATTGGAAAATGTAGCATGAATCTCACAGGAATAAAAGTGAGATGAAAAATCCCTTATGAAAACTCGGCAGCCTAACAACGCCACTTAAAACTTCCAAAAAATGGATTGATGAGATCAAATAGGGTCTCTAATAATATTACAATAAAATTTATAGAAAGAGGAATATAAAATAACATCCCCCATCATAACAAAGAGGAGCTTAAAAGAAGTGACATAAATGAGAGTACTTAAAAAGAAAGAGAGAGGTTAGATCTCTTATGAAAATTCGGCAGCCTAACGGCACCACTCGAAACTTCCAAAATGGATTGATGAGATAAAATAGGGTCTCTCATCATATGAACATAAAATTTAAAGTAGGAGTAATATGAAATAACATCCCAATCATAAGAAAGATGAGCTTAAAAGAAATGACATAGAAGAGTGTACTTAAAAAGAAAGAGAGGAGTAGGATCCCTTACCTCGGGTCCGACTTGACTCGATCGTTCTTTAATCTCCTGAATAATAAACATGAGTTAATTTATACTTCCTTAAGAACCTTTTTCAAGTTCATTATTCCTTTTATATCACTTATTACCATGTCATGAACACTATGTAATTATTTTAGTTAATAACGGTCGTTTAAACGATCATTGGTACTTGAGTCAAAATATGCTCTTTATAATTACAAGTTGTTCATGTATCCATTATATACAGAGTTATAATCATGATTTATATATCAGATATATAATATATATCCAGTACATATTCATTTAATACTATTCCATATCATTTGGAGATAAAAAATGAAAAGCACCGTTCATGGAGACGGTAGGTCGTACGTACGCATGAATGCTACTTTCATTTTTTTCTTTTTCATATTAATGGAATTAGAAATAAATGATATATATATATATATTATAATTACAGTATAATATATATGTTATATAGTTCACATATGTTTATTAATTTCATTCTTTATACATTCCATGTATTGCATGTACGAGTCACATCACTTGAGGGGGCGGTAGTCCACACTTCCTCATATGAAATTATCGCATTTACACAACATGAAAAGAAAAAAGGTATGGTTTAAATATAAAATAAAGAAGCATATAGTAAACATAAATTACATATATATCATATATAAAATACAGTGACATCATAATATCCACCTTTAAAGGTGTTAAAAGAATATTGAACAATCATCGTTTCGTGAGGCAGAAAATCGCCAACCACAGAAACAATATGTTCTTTAACCATTAGACGAAGGTGTGTGTAAGTGTAGCTCTAATACTTCTTATAACAACATCCTAGTATATTTACGATACTGGAGTTGTTACAAAATAAATGAATAAAAAGAGTTTATGGGGTCCGAGAAGCAAAATAAAACAAAAGGACTCAAGTGAAGACATTACCTAAAAATCGGGTAACTCCCTTTGGTTTGAGCTAAAAGGCTTCCTTGGGAAGACTTCTGCACAAAGTGAGACTTCGAAGAGTTATATAGGGATGTGGAGAGACCAAATGGGCAGGGGTTGGCTGAGAAAAAGGATTTGGAAGTGTGGGTAAGGAGGTAGGGGTGGGGGCCTTTTATAAGAGGAGAGGAGGGGCACTCTTGGAAAGGTATAAAATGTAAATTTATTTTAAAATGAGTTTCGGATTTTAATGGTCCCACATTTGATGTGTTTCTAGGATAAGGTGATAAGTGTTCTAAATCCACCCATACAATAGGTTTTGGACATGTTTAGGTCTTAGATTTTACATTATCCTTCCATTTTATTTAAATCGTTAAATAATGAGGTCATCACTCCATCATCATGATGTCATAAATAATTTAATTTATTTAATATCTAAAAGTTATAAAAAAATTACTAAGACGTAGGAAATCTTGTTAGATTTCCAATGAATATTTATAGTCCAAAATATCATTTATGTAGACAAAATTAAAAATATTTTACTTAGGTGATACATTCTTTGTTACATTTAACATTCTTTAAAAATAAAAAGATTAAAAGTCACTTTCTCACAAAAGTGATTCCATGGGGCCCCGAAGTTTGGTACAAGACATCCCATGGTCGCCCATGAGACAACCAGTAGCCTTAGGACACATTTTTTGGTCATTTTTTATTATTATGATATTATCTTATTATCTTTAACTACCCGATTACTCATTAATCAAGATAATTAAAGATAATTACCGTCGTTACTATTCATAATGTCCAAAAACAAAAGAGTCTTAATTGCATAATTTGGAACTTCTGATTCCAAATATTTAATCCATTTTACAAAATTCCAAACACATAAATTTCAATAAATAATTTAAAAAAACTTCCCGTTGTCAAAACAAATAGCGGGTTTTTTTGAAACAATATTTATGAAAAGTTTGGCACTTGTTTATGCCTAATTCCAAAGTGAAATTAATACCAATGAACATAATTGAATTACATGGTAAAAATATATTCTAATTACACTTTAAAACAAATTAAAAAGATAATATAACCATATAATTAAATTATATGAAAAAGCAGTTTTGATAAAAAATGCAGTATTTTTCACTATTCATTGAATAATGAACATTGTCAGAAAAATACCAAAAATTAACCCAAGTTAAATTTCAATGTACCAATAATAAATAATATGTTTATTTCGAAAAATAGATCTTATAAAATTGCCAAAAAGTGGATTAAAAAAGGGGTTCTCCATCAAAAGGCGGTTAATCGACCTTTTAAGGAATATTAGAATGTTTACGCTTAAAAACTGGATTCATTTGCATTTTTAATCCTCTAACATTTATTGAAAGAAATATTTGAAAAAAATATATAATCATTTTGTAGTTATTTCTGTTTATTCCCTCCATTACAACGGCTAGGCGTTAACTACCATTTAAAATAATATTATTTTATTATTTGAGTGCAACGTAAGATTTCAAAGAAACTTGTTGTTGCATATTGGGTACGCCATCGAGCATAGAATTACCTTTAAAGTAATATTAATATTTTATTCAAAAATATGGATAAATGTGAAAATGTCATACTCTTTATTTACTTGGGGTGTTACAAGGACCACCCAGACAGAGACAAAGGTTCGACCTAGGAGGTCCGCAGAGAGCAGGCAGACATGGCAAGGAAGCAAGTCATGCGGCTGGCGGTGGGCGGCGATTCGAGATGTTACCACCACCACCACCAAGTGGTGCACCTCGACCACATGGAGTAGGTGGGAAGGGGCGAGCTCAGCTCCAGGCAGCTGAGGCCTGTGACCATGGTGCTCCGGTGATGATACGAGGTCTGATCTGTGTCTACTCCACCATAGTTGCAGTTCTTATAGATACAGGTGCTAGTCATTCTTTTATTGACACTACCCTCATTCATAGCTTGGAGATTCCAATGGAGCCGTTGGCTCAATCCTTACAGCTAGAGACTCCTACGAGAGCAGATTCGACGATTACGCACTGGTTCCGATAGTGTGAGCTTACTCTAGGAGGCGAGAGCTTTGGCTGAGATCTCCTAGTAGCAGCGTTGGGGCCTTACAACATCATCTTGGGTATGGACTGGTTATCTACATTCCATTCTTAGATAGACTATATTAGGCACAAAGTGAGGTTTTTCTGCATGAATGGGACTAGGTTCAGCTTCCCCGGTGAGAAGGGAGCCTTTTCAGTACAGGATGAACTTACCCGAAGGAGAGTGAAGCCGATCACTTATCAGTTGGCTAGACTTACCCTCAGAGCAGTTGATGCGGAGAGTTTGATCTATCGTGTAGTGGTGGACCAGTACACAGATTTCTTTCCTGATGATGTTCTGGGTCTACCTCCTCATAGAGAGGTGGACTTTTTCATTGACTTGTACCCCGAGACGACACTGATATCTACACCAGCGTATTGGATGGCTCCCACGGAGCTTCGTGAGATACGGGTACAACTTGAGGACTTACAAGGGAAGGAATTCATTTGGAACAGTTTTTCTCCTTAGGCAGCCTCGATTTTGTTCACCAAGAAGGTGGATGAGAGCTTGAGACTTTATGTTGACTATAGGCGCCTGAAACAGGTAACCGTGAAGAAAAAGTACCCACTCTTGAGGATTGGCGACCTCTTTGATCAGCTGAAGGGATCACAATGGTTCTAAAAGATAGACCTCAAGTCAGGCTATCACCAGCTCAAAATACAAGACAAGTATTTGCAGAAGACAACTTTCAGATGTCGGTATGGACACTATGATTTATTGGTTATGTCATTCGGCATGACCAATGCTCTAGTAGTGTTCATGGGACTCATGAATAAGATCTTTCAGTCATACCTTGATCACTTTGTAGTAGTCTTCATCGATGACATTATGATCTACTCGGCTACCGAGGAGGGGCATGCCTATCATTTGCAGATAGTTCTGGACACACTATGAGAGCACCAGCTTTACGATAAGATCTCGAAGTTCCAGTCATGTATCCAAGAGGTTAACTTTCTAGGACATGTCATCTGGGAGGCTGGAGTTTCAATAGATCCAGTGAAGATTGAGGAGGTACTTGCTTTGGATCCACCTAGGAGTGTGATAGTGGTACGGAGTTTCCTGGTTTTGGCCAGATACTACAAGAGGTTTGTGCCAGATTTCTATAGAGTTGATACAACTTTATCAGTGTTGAAAAATAAAGGAAAACCCTTCATGAGGTCGGAGAGATTCCAGCGGAGTTTTCAGGAGCTGAGGTAGAGGCTGAATAGTGCCCCCATCTTGAGTCTTCCAGAGGAAGGAGTTGGGTACGTAGTCTACTACGACACATCAGGGACCGGGCTCAGATGTGTCCTGATGCAGGAGCGAGTAGTGATTGAGTATGGTTCTCGACAGCTGAGACAACATGAGAAAAAGTATGCTACCCATGACATTGAGTTAGCAGTAGTGGTCTTAACTTTGAATATGTGGCGACACTATCTGATGGGCGAGAATTTTATGGTCTACTATGATCTACAGAGTCTCAGTTATATCTTCTCTTAGAAGAACCTGAACATGAGGAAACGAAGTTGGCTTGAGTTTCTATAGGACAATTACTTAGAGATAGTCTATACTCTTGGGAAGGGGAATGTTGTAGCAGATATACTTAGTTAGAGATATGGTATACAACTTCTAGGGGAGGCGACAGATCAGCTGGCCGCTTTGTAGATATCATTTGTTGATCGAGATGGAGCATCCTTTCTTCAGTCTCTTACAGTCACTCCCCCACTTATTCAGCGAGTCAAGGAGGCACAACATGGGGACACTGACTGAGAGGCTCGATGTGCACATATATCCTCAAGATAGGCACCTGATGGATTTTATGAAGGTGGGGAGTATGTCATCCCCTTCAGAGGACGTACCATGATACCAGTGTCGCTTCAGGGGGAAGTGTTGAGGGAGTTCCACACATCCCCTTTAGCGGTACATTCAGGAGTGGAAAAGATGTACCGGGACCTCCGAAAATAGCACTGGTGGCCGGGAATGATGAAAGCAGTAGTAGAGTTTGTCTCTCGATGCCACACTTGTTAGAAAGTGAAGGTGGAACATCAAGTAGAAGCCATATTAGTTCCACCATTAGAGGTCCCAGAGTAGAAGTGGGATGAGATATCCATGGAATTTGGGATAGTACTTCCACATACATCCAGTGGTCATGATTCTATTTTGGTGACCATCGAACTAATAACCATGTCGGCCCACTTCCTACCGATTAGAGAGCAGGGTTTAGTAGAGAGTTTGGGACGCCTCTATGTGTAGGAGATTGTGCGGCTACATGGAGTACCCTAAACGATTGTCTCTGATCGTGATTCACGTTTCACTTCTTGTCTATGGAAGTAATTACAGGAGGATTTTGGGTCGTAGCTTCGTTTGAGCACTGCCTTCCATCCTCAGACAGATGGACAGACTGAGCGGACCATTTAGACCCTTGAGGACATGCTGCGTGCTTGCGTCCTCAACTTCGGTCGCAGCTGGGAGGATCACTTGCCCTTGGTGGAGTTTTCATACAACAACAACTATCACTCCGCCATTGGGATGACACCTTACGAGGATCTATATGACCGACCAAGCAGATTGCCTTTGTGCTAGACTGACCAAGGGGAGTCAGCACTTATGGGACCAGAGATGGTACAGGCTACCACAGAGAACGTGCAGATCATCTAGGAGTGGATGAAGACTACACAGAGTAGGAAGAATTCTTATGACAATAGAAGATGGATACCTCTGGAGATTGAGGATGGTGACCATGTCTTTCTATGGGTCTCACCTTGATGAGGCTTGCAGAGATTTGGCAGCGGAGACAAGTTATCTCCGAGGTTCATCGGACTCTTTCAGGTCCTCATCAGAGTTGGCGAGGTGACTTACCGCTTAGATCTTCCACCTCAGCTGCACCGGGTGCAGGACGTCTTCCACGTATCCCAGCTGAGGAGATACGTGAATGAACCTTCACACGTCATTGAATGGGGTGAGTTGGACATCAACGATGGGGAGACGTTTACATAGGTTACAGTGGAGATTGAGGATCGACATGAGTGGGTCCTTTGTGGGCGGTCGATACATTTGGTGTGCATATGTTGGTAGCATGAGAACCTCCATAAGAGAACATGGAAGAGGGAGGCTCAGATTCGTTTTCAGTACCCCAACTTGTTATCCTCGCTTTTGTAATATGGCTTTCAGGGATGCAAATCCCTGAGTTGGGGAGAGTGTAAAGACCCAAAAATTCCATGTAATTTTTTTAATTATATGGAATATTACGAGTCTGCAAAAATTGAATGCGTGTGATTTCGAGGCCCGGTGTGCCTAGAATGAATTTCTAAACTTTTTTTAGGTACGTTTAGTAAATGTGCGAGCAGGTTTTTATAACTTTTGAACCGGTGCTTGGAATTGAAATCCTAGGGCACCGTTGAACTCGTAGTGCCAATATTCGCTTAAGGAAACCTTCACCTCGACCGCAGTAGGTCGAGGATAGAATATAGTTTTTTATTTTTTTCGTGGAAGAAGAAAAATAAAATATTTAACATTTTCTTTTTCATTTGAAACCCCTCCTTTTGAGTTATGGGGGTGGGGACCACCCAAACTAGAAAACCCCCATTTTGAATTCTAGTGGTGGGGACCACCTGAACCCCTCTTTAATGTGGGTAACTACATTGGAATCCTCCCATTTAATTGTGTCAACACAATACAATTAATTTTTCCAACACAATACAATTAATTGTGCCATTTAATTATGCCAACTTTAATTGCGCCAATGTGAATTAAATTGATAAACGTATTTTAATTTTTTGGATCTTTATTTCCTTGGTGAAATCGTTGGAGAAGGGAGGCTTGGGGAGAAATTTTGAGAAAATATTTCTCCAATGAAGAAAACCCTCTCCAATGAAGAACATTCTTCATAATCAAGAACGGGGATGATGCACGAGCCCGACTTCGGAAGTGTGTTGCGGAAGCGACGATCGTTGGCACCCTCATCGCCTTCATCGACATCTTCTCGCGACACCTCCAATGAGAAATCAAGGTAGGGATTGTTGTTTTTTTACCACTTTCCCCATTATTGACTTTCATCTTGATTTAAGAACATTTATATTATTCTTGATTCAATAACAAATAAGTTGCTTGCTAACATTCTAATGCGGAGGGTGCGAACCGAATGAACACAACCCGACTTCTCCACAATCTTTGTGGGATTTTAATGTTCTTGAATGAATGAAAACAACCCGAGGCGAGTGAATGAGTCTACGGAATGAAAAACGTGCCACTGAGGAATGCCTGGTAACTCAAGGAACATCGTCAGAAGGGCTCGAGGAACATCGGCATAAGGGCTCGATGACGGCGACTGTGCGGAGGAAGGCTAGCCATCTGGCTAGCCGCATGCCGAGCGAGCCGCCCATCACGGGCCGCAATGCGGGCCACCCAATGGGCAACCCAGTGGGCCATCCAGTGGGCCAGGCCGAACTCAGCAGGCTAGGCCGGACCCAGCAGGCATGGCCGCACCCTGCGGGCCAGATCGGATCCCGTGGGCCGGGTCAGACCGGACCTAGACCAGCTTCGACCCATTTTTGTTCTCTCTCCCATATCTTGAGCTACATGCATCCGTTTGACGAACCGTCTATGGTACATGAATCCTTGGATCGAGACGGTCATTATGGTATACCCCAATTGAGTTTTAGATAAAGTTGGGGTATGATCAGGTTGGATCAGGCACAAATCCAACCAGGCCCTCAGGACTAAAAGGCCAATAACTTACAGACCAGGCGTCTGATTGACGCACCGTCTGTTGCATTGGGACCCCTTTTTCATGGTGGTACTTTGGGATACTTCTTCGTGGGACTTCTTAGTAGATGGAGTATCAACATTTGGCTTGAGTAGTGGATTCCCTTAGAATCAAGAGAGCTTGGTGTGGGAACCCTATAGGTGGTTGTGACATGAGAAAGTGATCCTATGCGGGTCTATGTCTTGGGATCCTATGTGGGTCTGTGATTTAAGATCTTATGTGGGTATGTGTTCTAGATTATCACATGGATCCAGACTAGGAATACATGTGGGACTAATTTGGGATGCTATGTGGGTATGTTGTACTAGGATCCTACGTGGGTCTCATGATTTAGGATCCTATGGGGGTCTGCCTCTTAACAGAGTAAGATGATTCGGTAGTTACAACTAATCATCTTTGCTACCATAACTAAGTTATACCTAGTGTGTTCTGAGTCCTTAACTTCGTGGTAATATCTTTGTGGTATTCTTATGTGTGGCGTACCTTTGTGGTACTTACCTTTGTGGTGATACCTTTGTGGTATTGTTCTGTGTGGCATACCTTTGTGGTACTTACCTTTATGGTGACACCTTTGTGGTATTCTTCTGTGTGGCGTACCATTGTGGTACTTAACTTCATGGTGATACCATTATGGCATTATTCTATGTGGCGTTACCTTTGTTGTACTTACCCTTGTGGTGTTACCTTCGTGGTATTCTTTCCTACATGGAACAGTTGTACTTTGGCTAAGAGTTGGGCCTTGTGTTTCCTCATGAATGAGATGGGTATAATTGACAACTTAGGTATATGTATGGGAATATACCTAAGTCAGGTTTTCATATGTTTTCATGATTTTTGGTTTATCCTTTGTGGGTTTTTTGAGACCTTCGAGGGTCTCGGGGTCCCTACTGAGTATCGTTATACTCACCCCTACACAGGATACGCCCGCACCTTGTTGTGTTTGGTGCAGAAGACGGACATCACTGACTGAGGATGAGAGTACCAGGACTGGAGGTAGATCGGATGTGGAAATTAGACAAGTCGTACTGCAGAGATGACCATTTGAGAGCTGCACCTACCCTTCAGGTAGGGTCCTTGGTGGGAGTTTAGAGGAGCTATTTCAGTTTACTTGTACTTTTCAGTTTTCTTGTACTTTCCAGTTGGGATTGTATTCTGGACCCTTTTTCTTACTATACACACTCTTTTTTACTATAGAGTTTACTTGTGTTCATATCTTTTTGTGTTCTTGGTTTCATGTGTTTACAGGTTATAAAGGAAACGCCTTCCCGATTTTTGGGAATATGCCTTTCGGTGCTTGTCGCCAGCCCCTGAACTATGGAAGAAAGGCTTGGGGTAGTCACGGCACGGGCCCCGGGGGACGGGCCATGACATTAACACTTGTCATAACCTTATTTTATGAGTAATGGATGACCATGGTCATCCTTGGGTCCATTTTCGGACCCCATAGAGCCACTTAAGAGTGATAATGACACTTTATATTAATTAACTTAAAGTAAAGGCAAAAATGACATAAACACATATATTTAGTAAATAAATTTTTACATGGGGTTACATAAGTTATATTTTCGACTATAATTATTATTTGTAAATCTTTAAATATTTCCTACATCATGGTATTTGTTTTATAATTTTTAGAAGTCAAATAAATTAAATTATTTATGACACAATAATGACGCACTGTTTACCTCATTAATAAATGATTTAAATAAATAAGATTATAATGATTAAAATAATATCCAGAACATATCCATTTCTTATTAGATGATTTTATTTCGACCATGATTCATCTTATATTTTACCATAATGAGTTTTGGACCTTTAGAAACCGAAAATCATTATATAATAAAATAATACTTTCACACTTTCCTAAAGAGCCCCTCCCCCCCCACTTATAAAAAGCCTCCAATTATAACCCATTACTCACACTTCTAAAGCCCATTGGATTGTCCAAAATCTACACAATTAAGATCCCTAAATCCATATGTTACACCTATAATCCTTACCTTTGGAATAAGTCACTTCAATAAATTCTTTCGGTCAAACCAAAGGGATTTACTCGATTTTAAGGTAACATTTTCTCTTAAGTTATTTTTTTTATTCTACTTATCTAACCCCAAAACTCTTTTTATTACTTTATTTTATAACAAAACCAGTATCATCAATATACTAGGATATTTTTATGGGATTTATTCGAACTAAAATTATACACACCTCCATCTAATGGGTAAAGAACATACTATTTCTATGGATTGAAAACTAACGCATAAAGAAACGATGATTGTTCAATTATCTCTTACTGCCTCTTATGGAGGACATTATGATGACAATGTATTTATATATGATATATATATTATTTTTATTTTTTCTTTAGGCTTCTGTATTTATAAATTTTAGAATACCTTTATGGTTTCCATTATGAGTAAACATGATAATTTCATTTGAGGAAGTGCGGACTACCGCCCCCTCAAAGTGATATGACACATTCATACCATGCGTGGGATGTATAAATGATGGATTTATTGAAATTATATATGATATTATACTAGAATTATAATATAACTATGTATAATTAAGTTTTCATTCAATTAAAATATGAAATAGAAATGAAAGTAGCGTTCATGCGTACGTACGACTTACTGTCTCCATGAATAGTGGATAACATTTCTTATCTTCGAATGTTATGTACTATTATAAATACATATATATACTGGATATATATAATATATATGATATCTAAATCATGAATATCATTTTTGAGATAATTGAATCTTGACCACATGGAAAACTTGTAATTATAAGGTGTTCATTTTTTACTCAAGTACCAAATATCGACAAAACGACCATTATTAACTTAAATGATTACATAATGTTTATAACAAGGTAATAAGTGATATAAAAGGAATAATAAACTTGAAAAATTGTTCTTAATAAATTATAAATTAACTTAAGTTTATTATTCAGGAAGAACAAAGAACAAACTAGTCAAACCAGACACAAGGTAAGGGGTTTCTTATCTCACTTTTAATTCCGTGAGCTTTTAATTGTTCGTCACTTATTTATTGCATGTAGTGTATTGTGTACTGAAATTTGATATATATATTATCATTATTATCTTTATATTCATGATATTATGTGATTAATTTGGTGGTTATTAACTTTTCTTTATACGACTCGATTGATTACAACATGGTAAGAGTTTTTCATCTCACTTTTTATTCCTGTGAGATTCATGCTATATTTGCCACTATTTCCTTTTGTGTGGTGCATGTACAGACCGTGATTGAATTATTTTTGTAACATACTTTAATTTTTGGTTATTTACATCTTCATTGTATGATCCTTTCTTCATGGGGTGTATGTTTCGTAAGTTACCAAATCGGTAAGGGAACCTTTCATCGTACTCTTTAGTCAAAGACTTCTTCTTTGTTAAGTCTTTGAATTTAAATTATCATATGGTGGGGTATGTTCTTATATATCCGTATTTTTTTAAAATTTTATTTCCAAGTGATTATATATCATTTTCTCCCTCATCAAATCATTTTCTGATTTTTAAAGTGACGCTGTTAATTTTTCAAATTTCTGTAAGATAACTTTTTAACCCAATTTCAATTCATTGGGTTAAACTTATACTTTTGATTATGTCGTACTATGAATATGTGTGAATTTCCTATGATTATTTTACACTTAATATCCTCTTATATTGGTAATATTTTTATTTTCCACACATAATTTTGTAATTTATATATCCTTAATTTAAGGATACTGTCTTTATAAGGGATTTCATCTCAATTTACATTCCCTTGAGACTTCATTGTTGTTATGCACCAATTCAATTTTATACGGTGTATATACTGTACTTTGGCATATTATACCTTGAATACCTTTATTATTATGATATTATAAAGTTTTTTTGAAATGTTATTCCTCAATTATTTGTATTCAAGCATCTCTGATTTTGTTAAGAACTCCTTAACTAAAATATTGTTCAAATATTTATTCTTCTAAATATTTCTCATTAATGTCCATGTTTTAAAAATGGTTTTAAGGATTTATTTATATGGACTTTAATGTTTTCTAATTTTAATTAATTTAAAAGTTTCAAAGTGGTATGGGACACTTTGATTCAAAAATATCATAATTAAATGTTTTAAATGGTTTTTGAAAATGTTATGATAAAGAATTGATTATGTAAATATTTTGAAATAATATATTGTGATAGAAATGTGCAAATGTTATCTTTTATTTATGCTTGTTTTATTTGTTATGACTATGTTATGGTTCTTTGACATTGTTTATATATATGGGCGGTCCTGTGACAAACCAAGGGTGGTTGAGCCCGAGATAGCTCTCCAATGCATTGGGTAACGTGATAGAGGTAAATGTTAATGTTTCTCCTAAGAGATTTAGGGAATATACTGTGATGTGTATTCCATATGTGACTCGCAATGTAGCTGTAATAGATACAATGTAAGTATTTTATGAATTCTATAAGTTACCTTTATGATTTATGATTTCTACGTGTTATTAATAAATCTTATGATTTAGTAAGGTATGTTATGATTGAAAAGTATTGGTTTCATTGATTTGTATTTATTGATGGGATAATGTTTTCTTTCCTTATTTTATAACCCTTACTGTGCTTTTTATGCTCATCCCAAGTTTTTGAAATGTTTTCCACATAACTTAAAGATGAATAGAGTCAAGGATGGGATCAAGGAAAATTCATGTTATCTAAAACATATAACTAGTCATGTTTCGTTTTAAGAGTTTTTATTTTGTGAAAAAATTAGAAACTAAGTAGAAGTGTCTACTTTGTAATTTTTGAGATGTAATGTAATAGTTATGGCCTAATTACCTAAAACTCTAAACCAGAAATGATCCTCAATGTGAATTATTCATTTAATTCAATATCATGTAATGTTTAAGGCTGAGTCCTTATAGTTGGTATCAAAGGTCAGTTTAGATAACTTTAGAGGTTAGGGTGTTATTTAAGCATAAGTGACATTACCATAATGGTTAAGATTTTAGAAAGAGTCATAGTTATTTTAGATAAAGTGAATGAGTTTAAGATAACATGAATACATATATCTTAGTACTTACCCTCTTCATAAGATATTATATGTTTATTTTACTGATATACTCACACTGATCTTTTTGGTTTTAGTAAATGGATGGGTCTAGTAGGTACCAATGTAACAGTGGATATGAAGAAAACTGTGATGGTTTTCTGAATGAGAAACTGAATGAAATGGGAGCTACAATGAGAACTCTTGTGGTTATTCTCAACCAACTATCTGGAGTCATGATTGACTACATAAACCATGGTAATTTTTATAAGGAATCATATATGCGAGAAACAAATCCCTAGGGAAGTTCAGGTCATAAACATAAAGGTAATTATGTTAAAAAAACCTATGTGTTATGGATGTGGAAAGAAACACCTAGGAAAATTCTTTAAAGGTACGGGAAGATTATAAAGATGTGGGAATGAAGTTCATAAAGAAATAACCTTCCATGGAAAAAGGAAGCATCCAGAAGACTCTAGGAAAGGGAAAGAAGTTCTTTCCGAAGGATCAATTGAATATTTTAAATGTGGTTATCATGCTCGTTATACAAATAGATGTCCTACAAAGAAAGTTTGGGAATGGGATCAGTAGGATTGTAAAAATATATGTTTACCAATTACTAATTCCATTCCAATTTAAGATTAGGTAACTAACAATGACCAATGAAAGGTATGAATTATTTCTTAGCTGATGTTTTGACATTATTGAATCTTAGGATATGATTAATGATTTTTTTGTAGGAATTAATTATTATGGAATATATTGTAAAATAATGGATAATGGATCATAAATAATGTTTAATGAGTAAAAAGTCTACATATAAGGGATTCAAGAGTTATGGTACATTTTAGGATGATGAAATGATTAAAAGTATTAAGGATCTATTGATGATGAGATTGCTTTGGAAGGATTTTACTAGTATGTGTAACCATGAAGTTTGATATGTGAAAATTGATTTCAAGAAATAGTTATATTTTCTTGTGAGGACATAATGGATAAGATTAGGGGTTCATATGATCTATTGTTTTTGAGGCAATTACATGTTATTATTTTATGGGATGAAAATGCGGGGTTTGAGATAAAATTTGTGGAGTAATGGTTGAAATATTATTTTGGAGGAATATATGTTTATATTTTGGACATAAGGTGATTTGGGTTATTTATAGAAATTATTTACCTATCATAGAGAATATGTGATTAGGTTAATTACACTTCAGTATGAGACTTTAAGAGTAGTCAATGTTTTTATAGATAAATGTTAAGATTTTTTGTGGAAGACTGTTTGATCAAATCCTTTTGAATTTTGGGTTTCAATATTTGTTTGGATTACTTTGAAGTATTTTAAGGAGAATTGTATACTGAATTTTCTTTGTTGACCTTTGGGTGCTATTTTTTGAATTCTGGAGATTAAGAGTAGTATTTGTTTTTAAATGATTATCCTTTTGGGGAATATGTAATATTTTACTAACCAATTTTGGTTTTGGTGGATGTCTAAAGACAAGGGATATATATAGTTCTTATTTTGTAGTTATGTGATACCCTTGAATTTGATTCTAGCACTTCAGGTGTGACAAAGTCATCTTGAAAACTTACCGTTTTGAGAAAATATGAGTTTGTGGTAGAATTTTATTAAAGGATGACACTCTACATGACAAGTAAGTATATTTCCTTATGATCATAGTCTAGTTATTAATAAAATTCTTCAACTCTATGAAAAGGATCTCGAAGCAAAAAATCTATAAGATCTCTTTTATCATCAAACTTTTACCCAGCCATAAATTTATGGTATTTTTGTGGTTCACTTTCCGCGATCAAGTTCTCTACCACTCTCTATTAATCTATGAGTGTTAGTTTCTCTTCCATATCCACATTTTCATGGAATCCTAGTATTTATTGTCTTGGGTGACGTTTGTACTTCTATCCCTTTATTTTAAAGTGATAGTTTTATTGACTTTTTTCTGATGTGGGACTTTCAATGAAGTTTCCAAGCCGAATTTTAAAATTCTGAGGACTCAATTTCCAAAAGGGGGGAATGATGTAACATCCCAGGTAAATAAAGAATATGAAATTTTCATATTTATTAATATTTTTGAATTAAATATTAATTTTACTTTAAAGGGGATTCTATGTTTGATGGTGTACTAGACACGCAACAATGAGTTTCTTTGAAATCTTACGTTGCACACAACATTAAGTTTTACTGAAAAATAATATAACAATAATATTATTTTAAATGGTAGTTAATGCCTAGACGTTGTAATGGAGGGAATTAAAATAACTAATTGAAAAAAGATTATACATATTTGTTAAATGTTTTTTCATTTATCCAATAAATTTTAGTTGCTTAAAATAAGAAAAAAAAATCCAATTTTAAGCATAAATACTCTAATATTCTTTAAAAGGTCGATTTACCGCCTTTTGATGGTGAACCCTCTTTAAATATTTTTTTGGTCACTTTTATATGTTATATTTGAAAATAAAATAAAATAATTCTTTATAATCAGGACACCAAAATTTACTTTGGGTAAAGTTTTGGTGTTTTCTGATAAAATTCGTTTTTAATGAATAGTGAAAAATACTGTATTTTAATTCAAAACTGCCTTTTAATCTAACTTATTTTATGGTTATATTATCTTTTTAAATGGTTTTAAATTGTAATTAGATTATATTTTTACCATTTAATCCAATATTTGTCATTGGAAGAAATTTCACTTTGAAATTGGGCATAAACAAGTGTCAATCTTTTGATAGTTATTATTACTTAAAAACACGCTTTTTGTTTTGACAATGGGAATTAATTTTAAATTAATTAAGGGAACATATATGTTTTTGAATTTGGTAAAATAGACATCATTCTTTAATTATGAATATCAACTATATTTTAGGCTGAATATTTGGTATTTCTATGAAAACCTTCAATTTTTGATGAATAGTGAAAACACTGAGTGGAAGTTTAAAAAACCGACTTTTTCATTTAAATGAATTTTTACTGCTTCTGTGAATTGAATTTCGATAATAAAACTTACATGGTTGTTATTTGTAAGAAAAATATGGTTCAATAAGATGAAAATAATTTTTGGTGAATAGTTACTTTTGACTTTTTTTACAGTGGTTAAAGGTAAATTAAGTAATTCAAGGTAAAAAGAATATTATAATAATGAAAAATTACCTTAACACTTGTCATAACCTTATTGGATGATTAATGGACGACCATGGGAATCCTTGGGTCGATTTTGGGACCCCATATATCCACTTAAGACTGATAATGACACTTTATTTTAATTAACTTAAAGTAAAGGCAAAATGACCTAAACAAATATCTTTTAGTAAATCAATTTTTACATGGGGTTATAAAAGTTATATTTTAGAATATAAATATTATTTGAAAATATGTAAATATTTAATACATATTGGTATTTTTTTTATAATTTTTATATATCAAATAAATTAAATTATTTATGACACAATAATGATGCATTGTTTATCTCATTAATAAATGATTCAAATAAATAAGATTATAAAGATTAAAATAATATCTAAAACCTATCCAATTTTTATTGGATGATTTTATTTCAACCATGAGTCATATTATCTTTGACCTTAATGAGTTTTGGACCTTTTAGAAACCAAAAATCATTATATAATAAAATAATACTTTCACACTTTCCTAAAGAGCCCCTTCTCCCCCTTATAAAATGCCCTCACTTATATCACATTCCTCACACTTCTCAAGAACATTGGCTATCAAAACTCTAACCAATTAATCTCCCTACATACATCACTTACACCTAGAAGCCATGCCTTAGCTATAAGGCACTTCAAGAAATTATTTTGGTTCAAACCAAAGGGAGTTACCTGATTTTAAGGTAACATTTTCTCTTAAGTTCTTTTCTTTTATTTTACTTATCCACCCCCTAAAATATTTTTATTACTTTATTTCATAACAAAACCAGTATAATAAATATACTAGGATGTTTTTATTTGGAATATTAGAACTAAAGTTACACACAACTCCATCTAATTGGTAAAGAACATACTATTTCTGTGGATGGCAAACTAACGTTTCACGAAACGACGATTGTTCAATTATCTCCTAACACATATTATGATGGACATTATGATGGTGATATATTTTTATATTATATATATTATGTTTATGTTTTCTTTATGCTTCTTTATTTTTAATTTACATCAGACCTTTATGATTTCAATTATGAGTAAACGCGATAAATTTATTTGAGGAAGAGCGGACTACCGCCTCCTCAAAGTTACATGACTCGTTCATACCATACGTGGGATGTATAAAGGATGTATTTATTGAAATTATATATGATATTATACTGTAACTATAATATAACTATGTATAATTATGTTTTCATTCAATTAAATTACTAAATAGAAATTAAAGTAGCGTTCATGCGTATGTACGACTTATCGTCTCCATGAACAGTGCATTTCATTTCCTATCTCCAAATGTTATGTACTATTATAAATACATATATATACTAGATATATATGATATATATGATATCTAAATAATTAATATAATTATGGAGATAATTTAATCTTGACCACATGGACAACTTGTAATTATAAGGTGTTCATTTTTGACTCAAGTACCAAATATTTACAAAACGACCATTATTAACTTAAATGATTACATAATGTTTATAACATTGTAATATGCGATTGAAAAGGAATAATAAACTTGAAAAAGTGTTCTTAATCAAGTATAAATTAACTTAAGTTTATTATTTTGGTTGAAAAAGGAACAAATAATTCAAGTCGGACCCGGGTAAGGGGTTTCTTATCTCACTTTTAATTCCGTGATATTTCCAGTGTTCACCACTTATTTATTGCATGTGGTGTATTGTGTACTACCATTTGATATATATTATCATTATTATCTTTATATTAATGGTATTATGTGACTCATTTGGTGGTTATTAACTTTTGTTCATATGACTCGATTGATTACAACGTGGTAAGGGTTTTTCATCTCACTTTTTATTCCCATGAGATTCATGCTATATTTTCCATTACATACTTTTGTGTGGTGCATGTAATTCTCATGATTTCATTTTTGGTGCAATATAATTTAATTTATGGGTATTTACATCTTCATTTTATGATCTTTCCTTCATGGGGTGTATGTTTCTCAAGTTACCAAATTGGTAAGGGAACGTTTCACTGTACTCTTTACTAAAAGACTTCTTCTTTGTTAAGTCTTTTAATTTACTTTATCTTATGGTGGGATATGTTCTTATATATTCTTATTTTTTTTTAATTTTTTCCAAGTGATGAGATATCCTTTTCTCTCTCATCAAATCATTTTTTTTATTTTTAAAGTGATGCTGTTAGGTTGTCAAATTTCTGTAAGAGAACTTATTAACCCAATTTCAATTCTTTGGGTTAAACTTATACTTCTTTATTATATCGTACTATGAATATGTGTGAATTTAATCTGATTATTTTACTCTTAATATCCACTTATATTGGGTTTATTATTATTTGTCACACATAATTTTGTAATTTATTTATCCTTAATCTAAGGATACCGTATTTATAAGGGATTTAGTCTCAATTTACATTCCCTTGAGACATCATTATTGTTATGTACAAATTCACTTTTATATGGTGTAAATACTGTCCTTTTGCTTATTATATAATGAATACCTTTATTATCATGATATTATAAAGTTTTTATGAAATTTTATTCCACAATTATTTGTATTCAAGCATCTCTGATTTGGTTAAGAACTCCTTAACTAAAATAATATATTAAAGATTTATTTTTCTAAATATTTCTTATTAATGTCCATGTTTTAAAAATGGTTTTAAGGATTTATTTATATAGACATTAATGTTTTAAAATTTTAATTCATTTAAAAGTATAAATGTGGTATGAGACACTTTGATTTAAAAATCTCGTAATTAAATGTTTTAAAAGGTTTTTGAAAATGGTTTGATAAAGAATTTATTATGTCAATATCTTGAAATAATATGTTGTTATACCAATGTGTAAATTTTATCTTTCCTTTAAGATTGTTTTATGTGTTATGACTAAGTTATGGTTCTTCAGTATTGTTTACGTATACAGGTGGTTCCGTGATAAAACTAGGGCGGGTGAGCCGAGATAGCTGTCCAATGCATTGTGTAACGTGACAGAGTTAAACGTTAATGTTTCTCCTAATAGATTTAGGGAATACACTCTGATGGGTATTCCATATGTGACTCCCTATGTAGCTGTGATATCTACAATGTAAGTATGTTATGAATGCCATAAGTTACCTTTATGATTTATGATTTCTGTGTGTTATTCATAAATCTTATGATTTTGTAAGGTATGTTATGATTGAAAATTATTGGTTTCATTGATTTGTATTTATTAAGGGGATAATGTTTTCCTTCCTTATTTTATAACCCTTACTGAGATTTTTATGCTCATCACAAGTTTTTAAAATGTTTTCCACATGACTTAAAGATGAATAGGGTCCAGGATGAGATCAATGAAAAGTCATGCTGTCTAAAAATGAAACTAGACATGTTACTTTTTAAGTGTATTTATTTTGTAAAAAAATTGGAAACTGAGTAGAAGTGTCTGCTTTGTTATTTTTGGGATGTAATGTAATAGTTATGACCTAATTCTCTAAGACTCTAAACCTGAAAATATCCTCAATGTAAATTTTTCATTTAATTTAAGATTATATAATGTTTAAGGCCGAGTCCTTATAGAAATAATGTAACAAATTACATTTTTTTACCTATACTACTAAAATCTTTTAGGATAAAGTAAAAATCACATTAATATAGAAGCCTAATGAAACTCTTTAAATTTATATTTACCATCATACTCTAAAATATTTTAGGATATCAAGTGTAATTCACTTTTTCATCTTCACTAGTACAATACTTCATGAAATAGTGTATTTCATTTTTCACGATTACTAAACGAAACTATTTAAAATTATCTTTATCATTACATGTCCTAAAATATTTTTGGATATCGATTGAAAAAAAATTATAATTTTAGAATGGTATAATCCTATAAGAAAGAGTGATATCCAATTTTTAAATGATAACTAGATGTAACAATTTACATTTTAAATATGATCACATATCCTAAAATTTTAGGATATAAGTGAAAAAGACTTTGACTTAAGATTGTTATTATATTTTATTTGTTAATTTTGAACTTCTCATCCTACAAATAGCCTCTTAAATACAATTATTTTTTATAATATCTTGATAAAAAAACAAACCATTTTGTGTTATGAAATAATTTTTTTTCCATTTAGTAGAAATATTTAAAAAATAAATGTATGTTTCTAGATAATATACGGTACTCGATGTGTTTGGAACATTTTCATTTAAAAGAATACTTTATTAAAATATACCATCGATAGGTGGTGGGAACACATTCACTCATATTTTAATAAACATTTAGATAAAATTTTTATTTTGGATAAACACGTTTATTCAAATCTTCTTCTCAAAACATGTTATAGAAAATTCTCAATCATAAACCATGGGTACAAAATTAATCATCTCATACTTTTTCATAATAACTCTTTGTAATTGAGTAACTCCTCTTATCACATAATGGAAATGAGATGTAGATACACATATTTTTCTTAGATTCATTTTAACATGATAAAATCCTTTATATTGAAATCCTTGATGTAGTAACTATTTACTACATCTCATTAATATAATCTACAAGCTCAAAAAATTCTTCATTTTATTTTGAATTCATTTATATTTAAAACACTTTGTAAAATATACATTCAGTATAACATACCTTTAAAATTCGAGGAATTAAATTATATATAATCTTTACCTGACCTGGAAATTCCATGGAGTTCCAAAAACTCCTTCTTACATATCTTGGATAATCTAATCATATTGAATTATTACCCTTTAGATGCATATAACTTTCCTAATAACTTTTCTTATATCACCAATCTTGCTTCAGAACTTTTATTAAGTTACCAGTCTACATAGCTACATACATTAAGATTATCCTAATCAAGGATTAATTGAAAATTCTATCTTGATTATAATGATCATATTATCTACAATTGAAGATTTTATCTGATGAGTATCATGTATTATTTACTATTTTACCATATTTTTTTAAAAGGGATCCCACTAAAATGATGACCCTCTTTAAATGTCCATTATATCCAATGGTGGTTCAAGATCCATATTTCACTAATAAATGAGTCTATTATGGAATTTCTCTCACCACTTAATTATTTAGGTGAGGCATCATCCTAATAAAAATTGTTGCGACTCTTAGATATTTGAGTTGAAAACTCGTTTTTCAAATACATCATATGGATATACTCAACTATATTCCTCCGGTAACCTAAACCTATTAGGGTCTCCTCTAACCCAAAATAATCTCCAAGAATAGGATATTAATGGACAATCAAGGAGAACCTAGTTATGGAATGACCTACCGATGGATGATCCATTATCACCCGTCCTTGCTTTCCTTATACAGGAATAATTTCACCATATATCACATTTCATTCCCTTTATATCTGTATACATAGGGTAATTTAGTTTGGAATCCTATTTTCTCCCCCTAATCAATATCTTCAAAACATATTTATGAGTAAATCTTTACACAACCCAAAATTATAAGCTACTTACCCAAAAATAGAAGCCAAACATACTCATACATATCTAGATGCATCATATCCATAAGTCACATGAACAATTCAGGTAAAGTGCTCAAATTATATGAGATTGATAATCTACACATATGTAAGCTCATAATGACTGATATCCAACCCCATTCACTTTTCCATAAAAGGAATAGGCCTCCAGGTATGTAAGTAGTCTGATACCAAGTTCCTCTACCCGAAGATAAATTAATCAAGATAGAATCCAATCCATCAAAATTCTAACACCTAATATGTAAAAACTACATTCAATAACTAAATTCAAGTTTATAAATTTAATTACAAACCAAGTTCAAGGTAGATGAAAAACTAAATTCATTTTAGAGTCTTTACTAGCATGTAATTCAAGTATCTATTTAGAATAAGTTTTACAATTAAACTCAAGAATACACAATATTTGTATTTCTTAAAAAAATTACAAAACATGAATATACTAAGGAATGACCTTTAAATACTTGAAAAATTCAAATATTTAAATGTTGGATAAATATTTATGAATAATTCATATATAAAATCTAATTATAAATGATTTTGTAGTTTTCATCTTTAATGTTATGGAAATTAAATAATTTTGAATATAAACAATTTATATTCATTTCAATATGAAATATTTCATATCTATCATTATATGAAGTTTGAATTTTAAATATATGATATTAAATGAATTATAAACCCTTTATAATCCATCTTCTATTATGTAAACATTTTATATAATCTAAATATCATGTAGAAATTATTATTTAAAATTTGATCATATCAATCATCAAAACACTTTTTTGGTTGATTAAATAATATCTAAATAAGGACCTACTTTATTTTTAATAATTCAAAATAATTAATTATGAACAATTAATAGTTTAAATATAACCATTTTATATTTTGGCCTCATTTCAAAATTTGTAAACCTTTATAAATTATCACTAATTATTTCTAAATAAAATCTTTTATTTCTAGATCATAAGTTATGCCATATAATTTGGTTAAAAGGTATTCCAAATATTAGAATTTAATATTTATGAATATTAATGTTTCATAAAACTTTAATTAATTATAAAAAATTTATAATTCATTAATATATAAACCTTTTATAAATTAAAATATCCCAAAATACATTTTATAATGATTTATAAACATTTTAAAAACCATTAAGACCATTTTATATGTTAAAAAAAATTCAAAATTTTAAAAACAATTTTGATTACCCTTATTCATAAGGGTATTACTGCATAGGGTTAAAGCCTTTTAACCTTACACGGATTATCTAAAAGCCTTTTCATAAAATGAAGTCACTACTTACCCTTACATAGCTTAATTATAAGGCACCTCGTAATGTTAATTCAAAGATTTTCATTACACTACTCATTCTATGTAAGGGTATAAATGATATCACTATTATGTGAATTCTTGACATAGGGGTAGGTCTCATTAACCTTTCTATGGCCTTATGGAACTACCATGTAAGGGTAATACATTCATGATTTTTTTATAAAATTAACAAATATGTTACCCTTACGAAGACCTTATACATAAGGGTATCACATAAGGATAAGTGGTCGATTAGATTTATGTAGCACTTTTAAAAAAATCAACTTTATTTACATGGAATTAAGAAAAAAAACTTAATTAACCTTATTTAAGGCCTTTTCATAAGTATTTGCGTATAAGTAACACATTGGATACATTTACAAAACCATTATTTCATGTAAGATTAAGTTGTAATAGACCTTTATACAGTCTTAGGAAAACAGTGTGTACTCTTACGTGAACCCCTTAATATAAAGTTAATCCATGAGTTAACATTACATGACCACTCATGTGTGGGTAATGTAGTAAATTCCCTTATGAAACTAATCCACATAAGGGTAAGTCCTTGGTTACCTTTAAGTTTCCTAGATTTGTAAGGGTAAAACCAAATTCCCATATATCAGTAAAACTTGAAAAATGATACTATGTTCTCAGTTTTTTCATCATTTCAATTCAAGATTTCATATATCTAAAACTTATACTCCTTTGACACAAATTAATACTTTTATAAGAGTCTAATAATGATTATGAAATCAAGAATAAGAAATTAAAACCCAAATATGAGGATATCCCATGCAATTAACATGAAACTACAAATAAAAATAGAAATGAAGAACTGTTATAAAAAAGAATACTGTACACTAAAGATAATTTATATAATCTCCAAACTTCATTTCATGGGTTTTATTAAAATCACTGAGTAGAAAAATCATATGACCTCTGTGGTGTATCCACAGGCCTCACTAAATCATTTTATGGTCAGATGGGAATCAATATTTCTCTACGGTATGCTAGTAACTCTATATAGGAATGGTGGAGATGAAAGAGAGATATGGGTCTCAGAGAGTTTTTTCCAAACACAAGGATCTCAATCCATTCTACACATTCCCACTTCCATCACATGGTAGTGATTTATATAATACTCAAGGATGATCCCAATGTGTTGTCCAAATTAAATTATGTGCTAAAATGCAATTATAAATTCCATGGATGGTCTAGGAACCATATACATTTAATCCATATACGTTTCGTATAAATATGAAAAAAATTCATTTAATGATTTCTTACAAGGGTGAAATGGTTCGGGTGTACAACACACATAAAATAATATACCAAATTCATGAAAATCAAAATTTGCATAAATATAGAAATGATACCCATAAGCATATCATATATAAATATGGATTTAGGTATTATCTTCTTCAAACTATACCCCCTATATCCAAGTGTGTATTAATATAATAAATAACTAGATATCATGCATCATAAATGAACTGAAATGGAAGAAGATAAACATAAACAAGACTGATAATAAATGAAACACAATAAGGCTTGAATAACCAAGTCATACATACACATACTATCTAATTGGATGGTTCATATATAGTCCAAAATATATAAAAGAAACTAAATTTTGGCTTAATGAAATCCCACGTCACGACCTACCCAAGAAAACTAATACAAATAAGCTTTGAACTAGACTATAGAATGACCCAAAGGGTGTTCCCAATCCCCATGGGATTTTAATATCACCTAGGTATCCAAAAAATAACAAGAGGGAAAAATTTTCCTGATCTAAAACAAGTTACATGGAAACTATATATAAATATAAAACCATTAAATCAATATTCTACAATTAAAAGAGTGAAAATGGAAGTGATAAAACTAGATGTATCAATATAAAAAATAGGCACATGTCTATAAAAAAATAAAAAAAGGACACAAAAACTATCTACTATAACTCCATGTGATAGATGGGAAACATCCCACCAATAGATACCATTCCCAGCTGATATAAAACCACACAATCTCACTTCAGTGCCTTTCCCTTTACTGTATCAGATAAAAATGGTCCACACACCCCCATGTGAGTTTTCATGGTGTGAGCAAAAGAAGCTTAGTAATACCCCACCTAGGTGTTTTATAACAAGTCTATGTTAAGTAATCCCATTATACTCAATTTAAAAAAATGGCTTGATAAGAAGTTACAAAATTTTATATCAAAATAATCTTAAATAATCCCCCTTTTCATAGTTTTAAAACAAAATGTAAGAAATAAAATTTCAAAGAATAAGTATATTAAATCATTTACATTTATCAAATAAGGCATCATATCATATGAAATCCAAAACAATATGAAATCCACAGCACAATGGTAAACATCCTTAGGATGAAAAATACTAGGCTAGCTAGGTCACTCCTACCCAAAACAAAAACAATGACTAGTTTACAATCAACTCCCTAGATTCAACACATTTATAAATTAGGGATAAAAAAAATCCTAGAAATTAAAACCCCTATAATTTAAAGATTAACTTCCTAGAGATACTATATCAGAGGAGCACCATATAAAGTGAAATCTCTTATAATTTCAATAGGTTCGGCCCAATATTAATCCCTCTACCAAGGTACACGGGGATCCCATGTGCATAATATGTCAAATTAATTTCAAATTGATTAACACAAGTTAATGTTTTTCTTCCAAAAACCCATTTTCATCAGAAAAATTCTTTGAAAAATCATTTCAAAATGAATTCAAAACACTTTTATTTTACCAAAACATAGGGAAACCCATATTTTCTCAAAATACCTTTTTACACATTCATATCAAAAAATTCCAGGATAATTACAATTAATTTTTAAAATCATTTATAAAAACAATATAATTCATGGTTGATAGAATATAGGCTAAAAATGGAACCACATACTTCAAACTCAAGTTGTATGCAAACCATAATGTAATCCACTAACTGGAAGTAAAGGAAATAAAAGAGAAATGAGAGGAGATACTAAATAGTGATTCTCACAACATATAATATAGTTTCCATAATAAGTAGGTTTGTGAATAGGATAGATCAACACATACCTTAAGTATCTCACACACCACACCACAATGAATAAGAGAACTGACCTTTGGGATACAACCATGCAATGGATCATAGTGTTGACAACTGATCAAACTAGGATCAAAACAACAATCAGAGAAGTTTGGAAAGTATAGATTCTCACAATATTTCTTTTAGAATGACTAGGTATTATAGGGGAAGGTTGAGGGTGAATGATAAAGTATAGGTGAACTCAAAATAATTAATCTTACCGAACAAACTTCATTTATTGAATGAATTATTGATTCATGTTGTGAACTTTTGGAATGAATGATACACTGAAAAAAACATTGCCATGGATTAAAAATATAGAAAACCATGTTCACATAGTTAATAACATATCACATCATAAAATAAATTCACACATTGAATTCAAATTCTTGGGTCCTTAACAGAATCCATTCTTGTCATGAATATCTATTCGTGACATAAATTGGTTTATGTAGCCAGTTTTTCATCTTTGAGTTTTTTCATTCTCTAAACACCCATAAAATACCTTAAATCACTTAATTACAACATTTAAGATGTGAAAAATCTTAAAATTAGGCATACCTTAAAATCATGGTTGTTATAATTCTCCCCACTATAAGAATTTATGTCCGGATAAATTTTTATGGAAGAATGATTCTCTGGAAATATGTAAGGCCTCCACTCCATTTACAAAGATTCAGACTCCCAAGTCTCATAAGATTTTGATATGTGATGCAAAAAAAACCTTGACCAATTTAATAAAATTCCCATGTATAACTTTCATTTGAGAATAAATGATCTCTACTGATTGGTCCATAATGGAAATAGACCACTGAAACTTATTCTACTCCCAACATAGAATATTAAAAGGATTAGGGTTGTATTTATTGAGTTTATATATGTGGAAAAAATTATTAATACCTATTACCCATGATTTTAATTCCAACCTTTAAGAAACATGTGAAACCCTATCAATGATCTCAAATGGTCTAACAAATCTCAGTGCCAACATCCCCTGTTTCTTAAGTCGGTGGAAACCCAACAGAGAAGAAATATTCAAGAATACCTGATCATAGATGAAAAACTCCAAGGTAAGGTATTAATTATCTACATATGATTTATATAGACTCTGAGCTATAAATAATCATTAATCTATATCCTTTATCCTTGTTAACATCTTCTAAAGAGACTTGGTCACACAAGAGTGGCCTCTCCCACCTTTGACTAACAAATAGGTGACCTGTATGGGAGACCTTACAAATCCTTGAAGGGATCTATTCTAATCAGTGGCTGGTAACTATTATTATAAAAAAACTTGACTAGTGTCAAGTTTTTCTTCCATGATCCACTAAAATATAATACCCATGCATAGTGTATATCCTCTATAATCTCTATAGTATTCTCTTTCTGGATCTCCATATGTGGATGGTAAGATATACTCTGTCTAATTTGAGTCCCCATCACCTCTTGGAGACTCTCATTGAACATGGAAGTAAACATGGGATACATGTTAGGTATAATGGTATAGGGGAACCTATAAAACATAAAAATATTATACACATATAGTTTTCCTATATCTCCAACCTTGGTGGTGTCCCTAATCAGAATGAAATGATTTGATTTAATCAAGTGATCAATCACCACCCATATAACATTCATTACTCAGGTAGGATATGGTAACATGATAATAAACACCATGTACACCTCATCCCATTTCCAAAAATAGCACCAGAAGTGGATGATATAGACCAGAAGGCTTTAGGTGTGTTTCCTTTATCAACTGGTAGGTGTAACAATGGGACTCATAACTAGTGATGTCACACTTCATACCCCACCATCAGAAACATCATCTCATGTCATGATACATCTTCTTCATTATAGGATAAATGGACCATGAATAACTATAAATATCAGGTAATATAGAATTTCTGATGGATGATGGGATAAAAATACAATTACAAAAGTAAGGAAACCCATCAGAGGGAAGAGACCAACCATGAATAGTCTCCCCACCATATAAGGTTCCCCTGATTCCAATGAATTCATCATCCTACTAATGGTCATATTTGATAGACTCAAGGATACATGATGAAAAATAAACAATGGTCAAAACCATAAATAAATAATCCTCCTTCACATCTAGATGTAACTAAGAAAAAAGAACCATAATGTTCCACTCCTCTTTTGATTCCAAGTAAACATGAGAAGGAAATTTTCTACAATGTGTTTCAACAATAATGTTCGATTTCCCAGGAGTATATGAAATGTCAAAGTAGAAAGTCTGGATGAATTCCAACCGTCACCTCTACCTAAGGTTTAGTTCCTTATGATAAAATATTTAAATAAGGTTCTTGTGATAAAAAATATTTTGAATCTCTCCTAAAAAATATAATATAGAAAACACTTAAGAACATTAATAATAACGGTGAGATCTAAATCACGAGTGGGGTAATTTTTCTCATGTGTTTGAAGCTAATGAGATCTGTATTGAAAAAAAGATTATCCTTTACTTTTATACAACCTATAATAACACCAAAATCATCAAAATATACAACGTATCCCTTATCGAGTTTTGGAAAGATCAGAGAAGGAGTGGATGTCATAAGTCATTTCAACCCCTCAAAGTGTTCTAAAACTTAGTATTCCTCATGAACATTACACCTTCCTTGGTAAGAGAATTCAAAGGTGATTCTAGATTTGAGAAATCCTTGATGAAACACAGATAATATCCCTTCAAACCTAAGATGATGTATATTTCAAATATGTTCCATGGTTATTCTTTTGACAATAGAGTCTTTAGTTTTTTAGGATCAACTGAAAGTCCATGTTCTAAAATCATATTCCCCAAGATATTTACCTCTTGAATCTAAAAATTTCACTTTTATAGATTCCCATAAATGTGGTTACTCATCATGGTTTAAAAAACCAAATTAATATGGTTCTCATGCTCATTGTTAGTTATTGAATAAACTATAATTTTATCTACAAATACCATAATTAAGGTATTAAGATACTGGTAGAATATCTAGTTTATCAAAACATTAAACACTGTAGGAGAGTTATTTAGGGATAAAGGCATCATAAGATATTACTAGTGTCTATACCTACTTCTGAAAATAGTCTTCAGAATATCTGACTCACGAACCCTAAGATGATGATACCACGATCAAAGATCAATTTTTGAAAACCACTTCACCACCTTTAATTGATCAAACCGATCATCTGTATGGGGAAAAGGGTACTTATTATTATCTATCACCTAGTTTAGATTTTGATAGTTTATTTAGTGATGAAACAAACCATTATCCTTCATAAAAAATAATATGGGGTATTATATGGTTAAATACTGGGATGAATAAAATCCTTCTCAATAAGATCATCAAACTAAATCTTGAACTCTTTCAACTCAGCAAGTGAGATGTAATAAGAGAGTATAGAAATTGACAACGTACCTAGTACCAAGTTAATAGAGATTTTAATCTCTTTATCTAGAGGAAAACCAGAGAATCCATATGTTAAGACCTTACAGAAATTATGGACAAACAAGGGAAGATCAGAAAGTGGGAAAAACATTGGGATTAACTACAATAGAAGACAATAGACTCATGAGTTCTTGTTAAGAAGGTAACATATAAATAAACCTTGGATATCACTATCCCTAGATCACCTGAGATATCCCATTGACAAAAACAAAAAAAAAACACACAGATGATAATAATCAATATCAACTTAGTGAGTAACCAACAAATCCATCCTAGTAATGATGATAAAATGATCTAGAATGAGAACCACGAATTCCCATACTAACACCACATTAGTTATTGAAGTAGAGTATAATGGATATCATAACCCATGTATTTATTATAACCAATAGGAATATCTACCTCCATAAAAAATGACATGAGATTCTTTGAAAGTTTCAATAAATCAAAAAATGGGAAGATATAAAAGCGTGTGAGGCATCGGTACCAAATAGAGCTATTTTTATAAAAGATGAAACAAATATGGTACCACTCACTGTAGTCGGTCCCACATCTTCCTTCACCATAAACACATCCATTGCATGAAGGTGATTAAATCCTAAGGTTTTTTGATGGATCCCTATAGGCTTTAAATATTTTGAATACATTATAGGGGCCATTGGAGCTAAAGATATCTAACCATGATGTGGTATATAAAAATCTTGACAGAACCTCTACCGATGGCCTCAACAACCATAATGACAACTCTTATTCAATGGTGAGGCATAAAACTGTTGAGTGTGCCCTACCTTAACACATCGATATCAAGTTAGAGGAATGACACTGTCTACTAATGAAGGTATAGAGGAAGCTCATTACTAAGAACCACCTCCACCACCCTTATGGCTGTCATGCCACTTCAATGTACTTCCTTGTGTGTCACTGAAATTGAAATTGAGCAGAAGAGAAGAGTTAGAGAAGACAATATTTCCTACCAAATCCATTTATACCATCATATCCCTGTCAACTATCTCAACCTAAGTGGTGAGATTCAGCATGTATAAATATGATTAGATTCTAGGTTGAAAACCCTATGGGTATTTTTGAGCCTTTATTCGATTATTCATCACTACCTCTAGAGAAAAACAAACCAACACTATAAAATGGTTGGTGTACTTTGACACTAAACACTCTCCCTAGTGAAAGGAGAAAAACTATAAGGAATTTAATATAATCAGATATTCTAGGTATAAATATTGAAAGAAAAGGATCTTGGAGCCCTTCCACTCCAAGAACACATACCATTTTTCCTAAAATATTGAATAAAAAACTATTTACTAGGGCCCTAGAGATTGGAAATTTCACATTTCACCTTGATATATTTAGGCATCTCTAGGAATTTGAATACCTAATTGATATTTTCAATCTTTCCCTTTACCTATTGGGGCTCATTGTTACCCTTTAATGATGGGGACTTCTCAGGTAGGAACTCTCAAGGTTTATCACTATCACCTTCAAATTCTATTTCTCCCTAAACATCTTGGTTTTAAACCTATAGTACATTATGGTCCATGACATGAAATTTATATATCATTGCCTCAAAGATATTTATATCTTGAGGAATAATCCCTTGATGAGCATCTCCCACTATACCCTCATATGGAACCCTCAAAATATGTCTCAAAATAATGTTTCTACATACCAAAAGTAGAAAGAAAATATCATATAATGAATCAATATCAGTTCAAACAAGAAGAACATTAGTAGAAACTAAGATCAAGGTCAAAACCCAACATAGGATACACACATCCCAACATCCCATGGTGGCTTAAGGTTCATCATGGTAAGATATGTCTATAAACTCACCACAACTAACCCATCAAGTATCAACAATATTATCACTTATCTAATAAATTCCCAATATGGATCATAACCTTCATATGATACCAAATTTTGACGACCCAACCTAGAAAACCAATATAACTCAGATCCAAACCTGATAATGGAAATACCCAAAGGAAGGCTCCCATGTGCTGCATATGTCAAATCATTTCAAAATGGATTTTCAAATTTCAAAATAAAATTCAAAACAATTTTTTATATAAACTATTATTTGAAAACCAATTCCAAAAACAGGTTAATAATTCTTTAAAAAACATCAATCTTTTACCAAAATAAGGTGGAAACCATCATTTCTCAAAAACCCATTTCACACACTCACACAGTAAACAATTCAAGGATCTTGAAAATTAATTTATAAAACCATTTATAAAATTAGGATCATTCATGGTTCATATAATAATGGCTAGAGATGGAACCACCAACCTCAAAAATGGTTCGCATGTCAACCATGATAGAATACACCCACTGAAAGGAAAGGGAACACTAGAAAAAATGATAGGAGGTCAGAAAAAATGATAATCACAACTTATAATCAAATTTACATGAGAAATATTTTATAGGATAGGATATATTGACACATTACTCAAGGATCTCACACAACACCCCACAATCAAAAAAGAGATCCGGGATCCAGGAAAAAATGACACAATGAATCAAAGTGTTTACAACCAATAAAACTAGGATCAAAAAAATAATCAATAAATTTAAAAAGAGATGGATTCACCTAAAATCCTATAAAGAAGTAATAGGGATCAAAGTTGATGGTAGATAGAAAATAATAAAGGATATGGGTTCCCAAAACATTTAATCTTCTGGGATAGACACAATTTATGGTGTGATTTATGGATTAATGTCTTAAACTTTTTTAAATGGATGATAAGATGAAAAATGAATTTTATTAGATTAAAAATCTAGAAAGTCATGTTAATTCCAAAAATAATGTATCATTTCATTAATATCACATCTGAACTTATCTTATTGGTGCTTTGATCTTTGTTTGATCAATTCTCAATTCTTTTATCAGTCATGTGGTCGTCTCATGGAGGATGGATCTCTTGTTGATTGTGGTACGACATGTGTGATCCTTAAGGTATGTGCTGATATTTCATTTATTACTACATATTTATTATAGAATATTAATTCTAATTTTTTGAGAACCATTTTTAGGACCTCCTCTTATTTGATCTTGTGTTACCTTTCCTTCCAGTGGGTGAATTTCATTGCAATTGTCTTGTGACCCAATTTTGAGGTAGGTAGTTATGTCTCTAGAGTATGTTATATAAACCAGGAATGTTATTGGTTTTATAAATAATTTTCTAAATTAATTGGAATGATATTTGAATTTTTGATATGCGTGCATAATGTTTTTTTAGAAAATATCGTTTCTCCTAGTTTTGGTAATAGAAAATTGTTTCAAATCTTTTTGAAATGGATTATTAAATGTTTTACAAATAATTTTTTTGATGAAAAGGGGAATTTAGAATTATTTATGATGTGTGCTAATAACTTTTAAATTTATATTTCATATACTGCACATGGGATACTTGGGTACATAGGTGGATGGTTTTGTATTAGGCCGTATCCATTGAAATTATAAGGGGTTTACTTTCAATGGTAGTCCTTTGTTCCTAGATCATAGATAAAATAGATCTAGTAATTTTATGTTGATATTATAAGTAGTTTAATTTCTAGGTTGTTCCTCTATCCCTAGTTTATGGATGCATTGACTTCGGGGACTTGAGTTCACAAAAGTCGTTATTTCGGTTTTGGGTACGAGTGACCTAACTAGACAGATATTTGTTATCCTATGGGTGTTTACTATTATTCTTCACATTTAAAACTATTTTGGTTTTGATATTATATGATGCATGATTTGATAAATTTAAATGATTTATTGGAAATATTATTTGAAATTTTATTAACTAGATTTTCTTTTTGAACTATGAAAAAGGGGAATTGTTTAACATGCTTTTGTTACAAAACAACTTAACTGATTATCATGTCATGATTTATTTCAAATTGAACATATTAAGATTATTCGACAGAGACTTATTACGTAAATCTTGGGTAGTATCCCACTAATTATATTTATATCACACCCTATACACTCCATCGAGGGTGTGTAGACCTTTTTTCTCTTATGTAGGGATGTTTAAGGCAATGTAGTGTGGTGGTGAGGCTTTATGTTAGCTGTGTATGATAACTGTTGGTGGAACATTACCCATGTATCACATGGAGTAGCAATATATTGTTTGGGTGTCCTTTATTTTTTTTTATTTTATGGACATGTACTAATAAATCCCCCTATACCAGAAAACCCATATGAATGGAATTCTTATTATAATAGTATAATTACAATTGGTAAAGGTAAAAAGAAAAAGTCTCAAGGCACACTATTTCTCCCTCACCCTATTAAATTCCATTATAATATTCCCCATGCACCCCCTTACTCTCCCACACCCACCTTCATAATATATTTCCCCTACCTCTAACACATGGCCTAGGTATCCCCTATAACCCCTTTCCACTACTTTGAAAAATTTACCCCTTCTAAAAGGTACTTCCCAAGATGTGAAATAGGGATATGGTTTCTATCACTCACACCACCTAAAAAAAAAGTCTTGTCCGGAAGACTGGGAAAAATAAATTGATATCAGTGACCACCTTTTTTACAAAAAAATTATAAGAAATGTTCATGATGGTCCTCCCTTATTTATGTTTTCGGAGAAAATTATGGAAATACACCCTTACTTTTTATATTCTCCAAGAAATCTCCCAAATCAAACATAAATTTCCATCACATACTCTCCTAAAAATTTACCAGATTAAACTCTCTCCATATCAGGCACAATTTGGGGATATGTAGGAGGGGAGGCCTCTTTATTGAATGCACACCAAAATTAATACATATACCTCAGAATGTTTCCACTTCCCTTTCTTATAGATTCCACTTTATGGTGAGACCAAGTCCTAAATAACAATTGGTGTCAATGTGAATTATTATTTCCCCATTATCCCCCATCAGTGCATCCCCTTAGCTTGATTTAGAACTATTATTAGGTCCCCCATGCTATGTCCTAGATCTATTTTCATTCCATATTACAATGTTATTGTCACAAGCAGTTAGGATGGAAGAGGAAACCAGGTTTCTGTGAGAGGATTCTTCCCTCCACATTGTGTTCATGCACTAGGATAATCTACATGATGCTCTTATACCTAGCTTAAAAGAGAAGCTCTGTTAGGATCCTCATGCTTTTTTGGATCCCCTTGGTGATCCAGCCATTTGATAATTTAAATTTGGAATTCAGCTTCCTCTTTCCAGTGTCATTCCCATTTATGGTCCCATGTGATCTTTTTATGCTGTATATTTAGGAGAAGAGAATGATCATCCCTATAACGTTCCAGTTCCGGGTGCTACCTAGAGGTGCCCTATACCCGGTTGGTAACATGGACTCAAGCGCATTTCCCCAAACTCTAGAGGCCGCAGACTAGCAGCGAGGGCCTTGGGAGTGATTATGGGGAAACTATTCCCTAATTGTCATAGTAACACAGAATAAGGAAATAATATACAAAAGTTGAGGTAGTAATACCATACAATAAGTAAAAAGTGGTAGACTGAAATTAAATAACAAATGGAGCACATTTATAAATGATGCGTGTCACATATGTTTAGAAAAGCATCTAAAAATACAATATTCTGGAAATATAGTACTAATCCAAAGTACAAAATAAAATAAATTAACTCTTGCAGCATCGCAAGCCTCAACATGGTCCCATTCTCTCCAGCTCCACAATAATCAAGTACCTGATGATAAAGGGTTCTTTCCCTTATCTATACATGAAACCATATATTCTGTTTGAGCCTAAAAGCATGAACCAAATAAGGTGTGAGACAAATCCCAGTAGGCAACCACCCAAATATCTGTGCCTAATTGTCAGTGAATATATATAGAAGGTAAACTTGGAAATACATCAAAGAATCTAGGAGTACACAAAATTGACCAATCCTACAGTTCCATTTACATTCATTAGCATTTAATTTTCAACATTTAATCAAGGAAGTATCAGAAATAGATATCTCAGAAGACTACCTAACTGGACCGAATCTAAGCTTGTACTTTGTCATGGAAGATGAGTCACAACATTCAATATTTACATTAACCCTTTGGGTAGCTCACACAGTCTCACACCTTTGGTAAAATAATGAAATAAAAGGCAAAGACACTCTGAGGAAGAACTCACAATCAATTCTCCCTATGGTCTTACCCTAATAACTACACACTCCCTAGGGAAGCACTCAACATCAATTCCCTCTGTGGTATCATAACGTATCTATAAACACTTTGAGGGAGCCCTCACAGTCAATCCCCACTGTGGTCTCATAAAAAAAATTATATTTGACACTTTCAGGAATCACTCAACATTAATTCCCCCTATGGTCTTGTAAAGTAACTATAGAAACTTTGAGGGATCACTCACATTCAATACCCATTGTGGTATAACTACACCAGGTTCTGACATCCCTATGTAATTCAATCATACATATAAGATATCAAGAAGATGAAATTAATATCAAACACTACATGGATAAATAATTACAATGCATATCACAAGAATGTAACAAGAAGAAAGTTTAACAATCTGTTCCATCCTATCAAGAAAGGTAGGGAAAAAAGTTTTGCCTCTTAGGAAACATGGAACAAACATCCCTAATCATTCGAGCAAGGAAATGCACCCATGGGGTGTTCCATTAATATTAAATTTCACATAACATCACAAAAAAAAAACCCTTAATACAATAATCAATCTAAGGTAGATAAAATAGGGTTCAAATCCCTTAACCTGAAATACCCACAACATGGGTAATCGACACTTTAGTATATAAACTCAAAGACAAATCACGAAAGGAAGCAAACCACCAACCATGACGTTATACGATTGATATAGATGAACCTTAGTCTTTGAATCGACCAAGTGGATTCCAATGCAATTGATGATGTTTGATTCAGAGAACAGATGATGAATCACTGGCTCAGAAAAGAATCATCGCCCTTGGTCACTCATAGACAAGGCAGAGTTAGAAGAAGACATTTCTGTGAATGAGATGAAACCCCGATTTGATTAGTCATATAAAAAGAAAAGTACACGGTGTGTTCATTTAATGTAAATGTTGTGGACATTCCTTAACTATTCTCTACAATAGGTGGTCTCTAGGTCTCCTCACACGACCATGTACTCAACCGTTACATGACCAGTACACAACTACCCACGACAACCGGGTACAAGGCATGTACACATAAGTACACGGCGTGTACTTATAAATTTTCCAAATTCTCCTCTTTTTCTCAAAAAAACCAGAAAAAATATCCATACATGAAATGAAGATCCGAGTTCTTACAAACTTCCATCCTTAAGGAAATTTGCCCCCGAATTTCCTTAATAAGGTGGCATAGAAGAATCCTCGAATAGCTCGGACCACTGCGATATCACATTGACCTCCCTCTCCCAGGTCTCATCTTGTACTCTCCCATGGTAACAAAAAACCAGTACCAGAGGAACATACCAGCCATGGAGAACCTTCTCACTATGATCAAAAATCTGAATAGGATTCTCCTCAAATGATGCATCCACCTCCAACTCAACCTCCTCGAGTTGAAAAAAATGAGATGAGTCTGAGAAGTATCACCACAACTGTGAAATGTGGAAGACATCGTGCATATCCCGGTACCTCTTAGGTAACTAAAATCGATAGGCAATGAGACTGACTCTCTATAAAATCTCAAATGACCCAATGTATCTCAGTGAAGTCTTTCCCTATCTCCAAATCCTCCTATGTCCCAACCTTGGTGTGACATATAGGAAAACTTGATCTCTGACCTCGAACTCCAGAGGTCCTCTCCGTCCATCAGCATAAGAATTATGACATGAAGGTGCATTATCCATCCTCTTCTGAATCAACTCCACCTACTATGTGGTCTCCTGGACAAGACGAGGTCCCATCATAGCTGCCTCTCCTGCCTCCATCTAACATAGGGCTGATCGACATGGCCTACCGTACAAAGCCTCATAAGGTTCCATCTGAATAGTTGTCTAAAAACTATTATTGTCAGAAAACTCCACTAGAGGTATGTGATTCTACGAAGTAACTCCAAAATCTAGGATGCATGCTTGAAGCATGTCCTCCAACACCTGAATTGTGCGCTCTGACCGGCCATCTGTCTGGGGATGGTAAGTTGTACTCAGAAGTACCTGTGTACCCAAATCCCTCTATAGTCCCTGCTAGACCCGAGAAGTAAGATGAATGTACCTATATGAAATTATGTAGTGTGGAACCCCAGGTAAAAACAAAATCTATTGGATGTAAAACCTTCCCAGATCATCAACATTGAAGTTCTCCTTGATCGGTAAGAAGTGTGCCACCTTCGTGAGTCTGTCAATGACGACCCAAACTGCATCATTCCCTCGAGGTGACCTGAGTAAATCTATCACGAAGTCCATCACAACATCATTCCTCTTCCATTCGAAAATGGGTAACTACTGCCAAATCCCTACTGGTCTCTTATGCTCTATATTCACCAGCAGAAAGGTGGAACACCTCATCACAAAAACCAAAACATATCTCTTCATACCAGGAAATCAATACTGACGGTTTAGATATCTATACATCTTAGTGACACCAAGATGAACTTCCCGCAGTAAGGAATGAAAATCCTACATCGACCCATCACTTATGTCTAATGACACCCACACACACCCATGAAAATGCAAGATCTCTCCTAACCTATGGGTCATCTAGGAGTAGGTTCCCCTCCTGACACACTCTGTCACAGGGCTAGGCCTTCAGAATTTGATATCCTCCTCATTCGCACCCGATCCAGTAGAGTAGAGGTAACAACTATAGAGGAAATAAATGTCTACCCATGTTTGTTGTACACCACCAAATGAATATCAGATAATAGAGCATTAAGCTAATACTCATTGGTGGCCTCCTAAACTACCTGTATTTGAGTCCTGCTCAATTCATCAGCCACTGCATTGCCTTTCCTAGGAATATAGGCAAGCTCAATGTCAAAATACTGAAGGTACTCAACGCAACTTCGCTATCTCAAATTTAGATCACACTGAGTAAATATATACATGAGATGTTTGGTTAATGAAAACCACAATATGATCTCCCAAAACATAAGGTATCCAAAAACGTAAAGCATGCACAATTGAATCTAAATTGAGATCGTGCGTCAGGTAATTAATCTCATGTGACCTCAACTAACAAGACCCATACACAACGACTCCTTCCCACTTCATAAGAACTGATCCTAGACAAATACCCAATGCATCATAGTAAACGGTGTAGATCTTGATCGGATCTTGAAAAATTAGTATCAATGTAGAAGTCTGCCCCCTTTCATCTCCTGAAATCTGAAACGTAGGAATCAGTCACCAAGTACTTTTCACCATTCTTAGTTAGGATCATTATTGGTGTTTCTAAGCATGAAAATTCATGTATAAGGCACCTAAAGTAACTAGCCAGCTCAATAAAACTTCATACCTCAGAAAAATTCTTTAGATTCTACTAGGAAACTACTGCTCTCAGTTTGTCTGGGTCTACTGATACTTCTGTATCTGAGATAACATGACCCAAGAAGTGAATCTGGTCCATACAATAGTGGCATTTTGAGAGCTTAGTTTATAAATGATGCTCTTTCAGTGTACTCAAAATGTTCTCAAGATGTGTGTCATGGTCGTGTCGAGTGTGATAGTACACCAAGATATCATCCATAAAAACAACCTCAAAAGAATCCAAGTATGGATGGAACACTCGGTTCATCAGTACCATAAAAACTACTTGAGCGTTTGTGAGACCGAAAAACATAATCACATACTTGTATTGACCATACCTTATTTGAAACCCTATATGAGGTATATTTGATGGTATAACACATAAATGATGATAATAGGATCTCAAGTCAATATTTGAGAACACATGGGATCCTCAAAGCTGATCAAAGTGATCATCAATCCTCGGAACGGGATATCTGTTATTGACCATCAAATAGTTAAGATTTTGATAATACACACAAAGTATGAGGGTACCGTCTCCCTTCTTCAAAAATAGGACAAGTGAACCACAAGGAGAAGTACTGGGTCAGATGAATCCCTTTTCCTATAACTCCTCTAACTTCTTCTTGAGCTCCTATAACTCTAGTGTAGCCATCCTATAAGGAGGAATGGACACTGATTATACCCCTAGAACAATCTTAATAAAGAAATATACTTCTCACTCTAGAGGTAAACTAGAAAATTACTCTTGAAAATCATATTTGAAACGATCCACCATTGGGTAAAATTCCATCTGTGAAGTCCCCTGGTCATCTAGACACAAACTAGTAATATGGGATGTAACTCCTCCCAACCCATGATGCTCGGGTCCCACTCTGCTCACCTGGACATCCCATTCTCCCTTATATAAAAACAATTTCCCCTCTGGTGACATGATACTCACCCTACAATGATATAAATCGACAAAAACCTAGAAGGGAACTAACTGGTCCATTCTGAGAATTATTCCATAGCCCATCATCTCTAATACATAAAGGTCCCATAAGAAGTGACACCAACAAAACTCAAGAGGTAACTCCTTACACTGAAGTACACTAGCCGTTCTACTCCCCAACGGAGTGTCTAGTGTCAAGATATCAATAGAAGTAACGATACAGAGCCAAAGGATATTAACAATAGGAACAAATATAAATCTATGAGAAGACATTGTATCGAAAAGAGGAGAAGCTAAAACTGAGGCAACCAAAATTGTACCTCTAACTATAGAGGGTATGAGATCCTTGTCCAACTAGGTCTACTCCAACACAAAAGCTTAACCTCCACCGCATCCTTATGAAGTAGTCTGAGATCCCTGAGCTAATCCACCCTTTGGCTGTCATTGAAAACCTACCGACTGGCTACCACATCCAGGAACTCCTCCTCAACCCGAACGGCCGGATGAAATCTAGTTCCCTAACTGATGAGAAATTGGTGGTCCTACTCTGGAATGTGGATTCATAGAAGAACCCATATCACTAGTTTCTTATGAGAAAAACTATCAAAAAGACTGAAGATGGCCCATATTGCCACAATTTTGGATCTCAGCTGGGTCTCTCAGGCATTGAGGTCTTGTATTCCCACTCTTCCCACATTATTAACATACCACCGGGCTAGCTAAAGAAGTATCTCATATACTAAGATCTCTGTGCGTAGACTCCCTACGATGCTTCCTACTATCTGTTGAAGGATTTCTAGCTCTGGATGCTGAACCTCCATGTCTCACAGCTCCAAACTCCCTCAGATTAGGCTCAGTTATCAGTGCCTGGTTGACTATAAAAGATATCATAGTCAACCTAAAGATGTTCACCTAGGATCAGATGTAATTTCCGAGACCATCATCAAACTTCCTAGCCAAAAATAACTCATCACCCCTGGTATGGGTGTGAAGCACTGGAGCTCTATGAAGTGATAAGAATACTCCATGATTGAAATATTACCATGTTCTAAACCCATGAAATCTCAGGCTCGATCAGCCATCAAGGTCTTTATTTAGAAAAAATCATAGAAGGTCCACTGGAAATCATCCCAAGACATACCTCATTGGCATCCCTCTTGTGACATCACATCCCACCATCTCTTGGTGGAATCCCAAAGCATGTAGGTTGCAAGATTCACCCTCCTCTCAAGAGTTGTCTTGAGATATTGGAAGAAATACAACATGGATTCTAACCATGAATTTGTAGCCTGAGGTCCTCCATCCCCTAAGAAAGTGGGAGGATGATACTGCTGAAAAACCCACGTCATCTCTGCCATAGACGGGGCAGGATGCAATACTCCCTGGTAGGTCTGCATAAACCTCATGAAGCCTTCTCAGAACTGTGTATCATCACCTATGTCTGGTATAAAAGCTGGTGGCAAGACAAGCATGATAGGAGGATCTTCTGGTATTCCATGATCTACTATTTATGGTGTCAGATCGTTTCCCTGTATCTGGCATACAACTAAAGGATGTATTAGAGGCATGAATCTGTAAAGTCATGCACACACCTCAGTTCAAGATTTTCTAGGACTGAAACTTAGAAGTGCATGAAAGGAACATGAGAAAGAAAACATTAAAGTTTTTCAAAACATGGATACATGGTGTGTATGACCCCTACACGACGTGTTCCCTTAAGGCTTTACATGGGCATGTACTTCTGCCAACCCTAGTCGTGTAACACCCCATACAAATGGAGTGTTAACCTTGAACATGACGTGTACTTGAATCATTTCCCCCATCCTGAGTTCCTCTACACAGCTAAACCACATAGTTCTTTTATAACTAAACTTCATGGCGTGTTTATGGTAGACACAACGTGTACTATAAGGATTTCACCGACCCGTGTCATTAGTCACACAACTAGATACATGGTCTCTATAACATGACATTTTCTCTCTATACATGACATGTACCACTTAAGTTTTATCCACCCGTGTCATTAATCACACTGATAGAAACACAGTCCTTACAACATGGTGTATACTCCTAGTACATGGCATGTGCCACCAAACATTTATCAAACCTGTGTCCCTTCTCACATAGTCAGTCACACGGTTAAGGACCACACGACGTGTACATAAAATACATGACATGTACATAAGAAAAGTAGTTTCTTCCAAAAAATAAGGATACATGGTGTGTATTTGTCATTACACACTGTGTATTCTTTGTTTTTATGGAAAGTAAGCCTCAAAAACTACTCCATAACCCCATAAAAACACTAAAAAGCATTAAAGTGCCAAATTCTGATCTGTGGGGGCCCATACTCCCCGTTAATCAAAGTTTGGAATCATATTCATGTATATAACAAGGTATATTAGTGAAATCAATCACATGATCCACCAAATTCCGATATATGAAGACGCATAACACCTCAAGGACCAAATTTTGGCATCCATACAAAATAAACTTTACATACTAGCAATACCCTCTCAACTAGTAGGTATTCTATAAAGGCATCTATCACAACAGAATGCATATCTAGTACAACATCTATCATAACAACATGAAATCGGTAATGCACTCTAAATGGCATGAGAAGAATGCATGACATGTGATCTCTAGAAAGTGCCTATATGATGCATGAGATGGCATGCCCTCATGTCATTAGGTTGAAATAGAAATAAAACCTCAATAATGTTAATGATAAAATCATAAATCATGTGAATCAACCAACTATGAAATAAAATCAACTGTAATAATTGCAAAACCAGAAAAATTTAAATATTTGAGGTTACATGGATTTTCCCTATACACGGGTTAGCTACTCCCGGGCACAACTCATTACTAACTACCTATTCATTCCTATCCCTATCTATAGGCTCCAAACAATAAGTCAAAGAATAATAGAATTCCTTTGATACCACTTTGTAAAATTATAGTTCCGGGTGCCGCCCAAAGGTGCCCCAAACCCGGTTGGTCACATGGACTCAAGTGCATTTCCCTAAATGCTAGAGGCTTCCAACTAGCAGCGAGGGCCTTGGGAGTGATAATGGGGAAACTATGCCCTCATTGGCAGAGTAACACATCAGAAGACAATAATATACAACAACAGAGGCAGTAATACCATACAATAATTAAACAGTGTAAGACTGAAAGTAAATAACTACTAGAGCACATATATAAATGATTCATGTCACATATGTTTAGGAAATCAGAAAAAAAATAAAATATTTTGGAAATAAATTACTGAACCAAAGTACCAATGAAAATAAGTAAACGCCTGCAACATCGCAAGACACAACTTGGTCCCATGCTCTCTAGGTCCACAATAATCAAGTACCTGATGAAGAAGGGAATTTACCCTTATCTATACCTGCAACCATATAATCTATTTAGGCCCAAAAGTATAACCCAAACATGGTTTGAGATGAATCCCAGTAGGCTAATACCCAAAGATATGTGCCTAACTGCCAGTGAACATATATAGAAGGTAAAAATGGAAATCCAACAATGAAACTAGGATTGCACATAAGTAACCAATCCAATAGTTTCCATTTACTTTAATTAGAATTTAATGTTCAATATTTAATCAAGAAAGTATCAAAAATAGGTATCTCAAAAGACTACCTAACTAGACCAAATCCAAGCTTCTTCATTGTCTTGGGAGACATGTCACAACATTAAATATTTACATTAACACTTTGGGTTACTCAAAAAGACTCACCCCTATGGTAAAATAATGCAATAAAAGGAAAAGAAACTCTGAGGAAGCACTCATAGTACATTCCCCCTATGGTCTTTTAATAATAATTACAAACTCTATAGGGAAGAAATCAAAATCAATTCCCCCCTATGGTCTCATAACCTATCTATAGACACATTGAGGGAGCCCTCACAATCAATCCCCCTAGTGGTCTTGTAGCCCAAATTATATCTGACACTCTGAGGAAGCACTCAACATCAATTTCTCCTATGGTCTCATAACGTAACTATAAACACTCTAAGGGATCACTCACAGTCAATCCCCCCCTGTGGTCTTACTACAGTAGGTTCTCACAACCCAGTGTAATTCAATCATGCATATAAGATATCAAGAATCCCAACGTAATCTCAACTACTACATGGATAAAAAATTATAATGCATATCACAAGAATGTAACAAGAAGAAAGTCTAAGAATCAGTTACATCCTATCAATCAGGGTAAGGAAATAAGGTCTTCCTCATAGGAAACCTAGACCAAATTTCCATAATCATTCATGCATGGAAAGGCACCCATGGGGTGTTCATTAAAATTAAATTTCACATAACATCACAATAATAAAACCTTAATCAAATAATCGAGTTAAGGAAGATAAAACAGGGTTAGAATTCCTTAACCTGAAATAACTGAAACATGGGTAATCAACACTTTGGAATATAAATTAAAAGACAAATCACAAAAGGGGAAAAACCTCTTACCTCATCATTTTACGATTGATATAGTTTAACCTCAGACTTTGAATCGACCAAGGGGGTTCCAACACAACCGACAGTGTTTGATTTAGAGAATGAATGATATATCGATGGCTTGGAGAAGAATCGTTTCTCCCGGTCTCTCTTTGATGAGAGATAATTAGAAGAAGACATTTATGTGAATGATACACAATTCCGGTCTGATTATTAAAATAAAAATAAAAGTACATGGCATGTTAATTTAATGTACATTCCATGTACATGCCTTAAACGACCCCTACTTTAGTTGATCTCTAGGTCACCTCACACAGCCATGTACTCGGCCATTACACGACCAGTACATGGATACCCGTGGCAACTGGGCACACATTGTGTACTCCTATGTACTTGGCGCGTACTTATAAATTTTCCAAATTCTCCACTTTTTTCTCAAAAACACCCGAAAACAAGATCCATACCTAAAATGAAGATCCAAATTCTTACAATCCCACATGAATATTTTCTTTTTGTGGTATCCCTCTACCTAAATTGTGAGAAATAAATTGACAGGGATCCTCCTCCTGGGTGATCAGCAGGTCTGGTAGTCATCCACCTAAATGAAAAAACCATTCATTCTTCATCTGGTCAAGAAGAGAACCACTAGTGAAGGGAATTTTGGAAGAAAATACAGAATCATATAACATTTCAATTCTAGTATAATTCCTTATCATAATGCAGGATATGAACAAAAACCATGATTTTTTCCTTGTAATAAAAAATAAACTTGTTATCATTTGGAGAAGAAAAACGTTTTTTGTATGTTCTGTATTGAAAGGTGATGGTGCATGCCTCATCATATGGAGAATTATAATGCACATCTACCTATTCAGATGGTGTCGATAGTGCGCAGTAATACTAGTTGAAAATATTAGGTGGATCATTTCTTCCTTTGATGAATATTCCTTAATCTTAATAGAATGTGCACCAGATATGAATATGATAAGACTATTCATTTCGACCGGTTATACCAAATGATAAGGTCCCCATAATATAAAACACATAATAATTGGCTTCTTAGTATAATAGAAAAATTTTATGAGGATAATGATATAATAAGAAAACTCTTTTGGAACTACTACCCCCTTACCTAGCCCATAGGAGGACTATTTATTATTCCTTGAAGTCAATTCCCATTACAATATTCCCTGTATACCCCCTTACTCTCCCCTAATACCCTTTATAACATACCCCTACGTTTAACATGTGTCCATGGTACCCCTATAACCACTTTCCAATTCAATTACAAATTTAACCCCTTATAGAAGGTGCATCACAAGTGGTGCAGGAGGGACCTAGTTTCTATCATGTACCTTGGTTTTATCTTATAAATTTTTGCTATATCCCCACTATTTCCACTCTTTTAATTATGGATTATTTATTTTATGGTTTTATTTCAATATATATGCCTTTTATATTAATTTAAATTGGGAAAATCATTACCTATTGTCGTTTTTGGATGCTCGGGTGCTAGTTGTTAGCCTGTGGGGACCAGGAACCCCCTTTGGGTCTTTATATGGTACAGTTTGGAGCCTAGGTGGATAGGTTTTTAGGCCAGGTCATGAAATCATTCATCCATAGCTCATCATGAGTTCCATGTACACCTATGAGCCATCCCTATTGATCAAATTCAGGAAACATCCATTCATATACATGAAACAAGTTAACTTCTAATCATGTACCCAAGTGCAGTGGCATCCCGAGCAGGGTGTGAGTATAAAATTTATTAGGGCACCACCAATGTGGTCCTGTACTAAAAAACATATATTATGATATGTTCATGTGGCGTTATGTGTTGAAAATAAATAAACTACTGAAAATAAATGAATAAAACATTCATCGATCCTTGTGTTTGTGATACTAATTGACCACACCTTCTTTGGTCAGTGTTGGGGTGTCTTTAAGAATGTCTTGATATCATTCCAACAATAAAAGTAACTCGAGATCCACTATATAGTAATACCAACTATTGTATCATATACCTCCCTCTATAATGAGTTTTATTAGTCATAACAAACCTCTACTATATGATTTTTATCATCCGATCATGATCCGAATTAGTATAAAAAACCTCGTTAATGAGAGTTTTATCATCTAATTCATAATCCCTTAAGTATAAAAAAAATATAGCCAAGACCACCCTGGTATACCAGACTAGCCATGCCATGGTAGGTAGAAGGACCTTGATAGATTGTAGGCTCCAAGAACCTATCGGTCTAGCACGTGATGATCCAACTCAATCATCCCAGCTCTAAGTCCTAGCAGTCATTGATCGTACCATGATTCCCAATTTTATTTCACCCTTATACCAATGTATTAAATTGGTTTTGTATTGAAAATTACAAGAATAATAACAAATTTCACTCCATTTTTGATTCAATTATTTTGTCTTTAACACTTCTAAAAAGTTCAATGTTACTTTATTTGATAATTATATTGTAGGTGGAGGTGATTTGGAAGGCCCATGATGAAGAGAAAGAAAAATGGTCCAAAATTGCATGGATTCATGGAGACCTGTCCACTGTTTTTCCTGTTTAGAAACATTAGTGCATCAAAATGGGGTCATATTTTGTATGATGGTCCATAATTTAATTTTATACACTCTAATGAAGAAAAACAAGCCCAATTCAGCTAGAAAGGGGCCCAACCAACCTGATCTGTCCAGAACACCAAATTTGTGCGAAGTCAAAAGTGGCATTCTGTAATCTATCCATATCTCTAGATCCACTTTGCCAATTGATGCCAAAAATTCGGTATAGATAGGAATGAAGTGGGGATAAAACTTCCCAGTTTTGTTAAAAGGGATATTAGATTTTCTAATGTTCAAAATGCATGGTACAAGTGGTTTGAATAAATCTATGTGGCCAAAACCACATTCCAATTTTCCTATAAAATGGCACCTTGGGCTATCCATTTGGGAGTTCAAACCAGAGGCAAGGTGCTGAGATTTTGGAGTCCCAAAGGAGTCATTTCAACATTATTTGATGTTCTGGAGGATATGGGAAGTTCTACCTCAACATCTTTCTCTTCCTCCTCTCCCATGGGTTTCTAAACCCCTCATGATCACCCGGGGAGGAACATGATGTAATCCCGAGCTTCATGTTTGTATTATTTTGAATTATATTTTAAATTATAGGTTTTATGTTTTTTTATTCATCCTATATTTTAATTTAATTGAGTTATATACTTGTATGTTATAATAAAACACAAATGATCATGTTTGGGGGTACCCTTTCATGTGATGTTTCACACACCACTCATCCCTTTTTCTTCCCTCAAACAATTGTGGTGTTTGTGTTGTTCATATTGGTCAATTAAAATAAAATAAGCACTATAAAGGACAAGTAAATTTATTTCATGGTATCACAATTAAATAACATACAATCCTTGGCAGCACATCGAGTTCTTCGTGTGTTACCTTGGTGAGTTTCGGTTATGAAGTCGAACACAAATCACCCAATCATCAGCGGTGTCTGGTGAATGATTGTGTGTTTTTAAATGAAGCCTAGGAGGTATCCTAGTATGAACTCAGTAAAATTATGGTTATAGTTGTTAAAAAATAGGTATTACAAGATCATAACCCTATATCATGATGTGAGGAAGGATGAACATCATGAGAGTATCCTGGGTTGATCACACTTAATTAATTCTGTTAATTTCTATTTTGTTTTGTCACTTTAATTTTCTATTTTATTATTAAATCATCAATACCCCAAGTTTTAAAAACCATAATACCCATTATAACTTCATAATCAAACCACTCTTTTTAAATTAATGATCTAAATCTCCATCGAGAGACGACCTAGGATTGCTGCTATACTGCAGAAATTCTAGTTAAAAATAAACATCTAATTTGACGTGCTGGACAAAGCAATCAAATTTTGGCACTATTTCTAAGGAGAAAAGATCATTTATTTTCTTTATTTCCTTTTATTTATTTATTTTAATTATTAATTAGTACTCCTTTCAATACCCCACCCCCATTTCAATATTTTTGTTTTGGTTTTTTGTTTCTATTTTTGGTTGTTTTTGTGTGTTCTTCCTCTCTCTCTATCTCTTCTTATTATTTTACGTCACTCTATATAATTATATATTATAACATTATATTCTACTTTCACCCTTATTATGTGATTTTATCCATATTAAATCATAAAAAAAATTCACAACTTATTTTCATGACCCAATAAGAAAAAGAAAAACTGCTTGAATTTGACCCTGAAATTAAAAAGACACTTCACACACAAATCAAGGAATCTAGAGAAGGTAAATCAAGTAACATTAAAGAACCCCTTTTTGAACCTCAAGTGGTCATAAACCAATAAAAAATTGAACCTAATAAAATCCAAGAAAACATGGTTACAAATAATAAAACCTTAAATGAACTGACCACCCAGATGTGGAGTACCAACCTGCGTACATACAATATCTCGAAGAAGAAGTCAACTTTGAGATGAGAACATGCCTCATCCACCTACTTCCCAAATTCGATGTTCTTCCTTGTGAGGACCCTCATAAACACCTTAATGAGTTTCAAAAAGTGTGATCTACCATGAAATCCCAAAATGTTTTTGAGGACCTAATTAAGTTTATGGCCTCCACTTTCTCCCTTGATAGTGTACCCAAAGATTGGATATACTATTTGCCTACCACAATTGGTGGCTGGAATGACTTGAAAAGACTATTTTTAGAGAAGTTATTCCCTGCCTCTTGAACTTCATCAATTAGGAATGAAATTTGTGGCATTAGGCAATCACAAGGAGAGACCCTTCACTAATACTAGGAGAGATTAAAAAGACTTTGTTCAAGCTACCCCCACCACTAGATTAGTGAAGAAATATTAATCCAATACTCCTATGAGTGACTTATCCCCATGGATCATGGAATGATTGGTGCTCTAGTCGGTGGTTCCATAGTTGATAAAACTCCTTCTGCTACTCATGACTTAATATCCAACATGACTTAAAATTCACAACAATTTGGTACATGAGCTATTACACCAACCTGAGGAGTTCATGGGGAAAGTCATTCATCTCTAGAACAAAAGGTAGATAACAAGCTTGATGAGATGCATACCCTTCTAAGGAAATTAGATCAAGAACAAGGTAACTCACAATATCATCCAGTTCCATTAAATTTTTGTATTTGTTATGGAAATACTCATTTTTCTAACTAGTTCCCACAATTTCAAGATTTACTTGAGTCTTGTGCAGCCGTGTTCCCATGGCGTCCATTCCAAAAAGAACCTTCCTTCAAGAAAGAACAATTCAGACCAAATCCAAACCCTGGGTGGAAAGCAAAACTATAGTACCAACAAGTAGGAAACTCAAGCTACCCCAAGTAGAATTGGTATCCACAAGGCCAAGGTATGAAACCTTATAATCCTTCAAATTATTAAAAAAATCCTCCTCCTCCTCCCAAATCTGAACCAAGAATCTAGGATATGGTGAAGAAAATGGAAACCCAGAACCTAAAATTCCAAAAAACCACACAATTATCTATTCAAGACCTGCAAACTCAAGTGGGAAAATTGGAAAACACCATCGGTGAGCTTAAGATGAAAGGTTCTGGACAACTACCATCCCAACTCATTTCCAATCCGAAGGACAAATGTAATGTATGTGTAGTTACACTTCGTAGTGGTAAATAAGTTTCTCCTTCTACTGATTCTGTATAAAAAGTATGTCCCCCTCTTGAAAAATCTCTTCTATAACCCTAAAATGTTTCAAACAAATAAAAACATGAAAAAAGAGTAATCAAATTATCATTAAGGATTCCCATGAACAACCCATTTCTCTTCCTTTCACTCAAAGACTCACTAAATCGAAGAAAAACTTTGATAATGATATTGACAATTAAATAATGGATATATTTGAAAAAGTTCAAGTTAATATTCCATTTTTGGATGTAGTTAAGAAAATTCTTCATTATGAAATTTTTTTCAAAGAAATCTAAACCCATAGACGAAGGCTGGAGGGTAATGAAAGAGTCAACCTAGGAAGAAATGTTTCAACGTTGGTTCAACCAGTAATTCCAACTAAGTGAAAGGATCAGGGCACATTCACGATAAATTGTACCATATGGGAGACCTTATTTTTTGATTCTATGTGGGATTTAGGTGCTTCCATTAATTTAATGCCTCCCTCTGTGTATACTTCTCTGTAGGTTAGAGAACTTCAACAAACATGCATTAATGTGAAACTTTCCAACTGGAGTACTACGCATCCAACAAAGGTGATTGTGGATTTCCTTGTCAGAGTGAAATTCTTGAGATGGAAGATACCCAAACCTAAGGACATTCCCCTCTCATACTTGGGAGGAAATTCATCAAAATAGCAAGGACGATCATCAATGTTCACAATGGTATGTTGTCCATGGAGTTTGGTAGAGAAAAGGTATGTTTCAATATCCTTGAAGATATGAAAAACCTTTTTGAAGAGAACTCCACTCTTCATGTCTATTCAATGGAAGTGTTTTCAAATGATGCACACACACACTATTATTTCCTCAACCCATACTCTAATTCATTTTCCTTTTCTTCACCCTTGTATGATTTGAGTTTTGAGTCATGTTTTGAGTGTTGTGTGGGTTATGAGAAGTGTAAATTTTGTGATTTAATTGATGAGTGTGTTCATTATGAGGTACCAATGACCGTCGATGATTATGAAAATCTCATTTCAATAGATTCTATATATTTAGAGAATAAACATGATCAGATAGATAGTTTAATGGAACTCACTCCACCTAAATCCCCTCCCTCAGTCAAAAAACCCCTGGTGTTGGAAATTAAACCACTTACTTCTAATTTAAAATATGCCTATCTTGACTATATTGACCAATTGCCTATCATTATTTCCAGTAACCTCTTTCACCAGCAGGAATCAAAACTGCTTCATCTTTTGAGAGAGTGTAAAAAGGAAACAGGATGGAAATTAACTGATATTTCTGGGATTAGACCATATATTTGTATGCACCATATAATTTTGGATGATGAGGATAATACCATAAGACAATCTCAACTCTGGTTGAATCCCACTCTCCTTGAAGTGGTAAAATTGGAAGTCAGTAAATTACTTGTTGTGGGGATAATTTATCCTATATATGATAGTAAATGGGTTAGACCAGTGCAAATTATGCCTAAAAAATAGGAATAATAGTTGTGTCAAATTAATGTAATGAATTGGTTCCAACACATGTGAAAAATAGTTGGCAAGTCTGTATTGACTACCATTGACTGAATTAAGACACACTAAAAGAACCACTTTCCTCTACCTTTCATTGACCAATTGTTAGAAAGATTGGCCGGTAAGTCCCATTATTGTTTCCTTGATGGCTATTCGGGTTATTTTAAAATACATATAGCCCCTGAGGATCAAGAAAAGGAAACATTTACTTGTCCATTTGGCACATTTTTATACAGAAGGATTTTTTTTGGTCTTTGTAATACTCTTGTTACTTTTCATCGTTTTATGTTGAGTATTTTTTCTGAGTACCTGGAGAATTTCATGGAAGTTTTTATGGATTATTTCACAGTTAATGGAAATTACTTTGATAACTATTTGAACCACCTAGGTTCTATCCTACGTCATTGCATAGAAAAAGATCTTGTATTAAATTATGAGAAATTCCAGTTCATGGTTGAATGAGGGATAGTTCTTGGGCATGTTATTTCAAAAGAGTTAATTCAAGTGGATAAATCAAAAATTGAATTACTATCAACCCTTCCATATCCAAAAATGTGTTCATGAGGTGCGATCTTTCTTAGGTCATGCTGGTTTTTACCGCCAATTCATTAAATATTTCAATAAGATCATACTTCCATTTTCCATATTATTACAAAAGGATTATGAGGTTTGTTTGATAAAATTTGTGAGTATGTGTTCAATTCACTAAGAAGGAGTCTCCCATAACCTCCAATCATCTAACCACCATGGTGGGATCTCCCCTTCGATCTTATGTGTGATGCCTCTAACTTTGTAGTTGGGGTAGTTTTATCACAAAGAGTTGAGAAGTCTCCTCATGTCATTGTGTATGCCTCACATACCCTTGACCCTACCCAGGAAAACTACACAACCACTGAAAAAAACTCCTTTATATTGTATTTTCCTTGGAAAAATTTCATTCATATATTCTTGGGTTAAAAGTGATTGTGTTTTCTAAACATGATTCCCTTTGATTCCTCTTAAAGAAACCTGAAGCTAAGCCCCACCTCATATAGTGGATGTTATTCCTCCAAGAGTTTGAACTTAAGATTAGAGATAAGAGGGGAGTAGAAAATGTTTTAGATGACCACATTAGTAGGATTTATCAACCACTGGACCACCATGATGACTCATCCCTCCCCATTGGAGAATTATTTCCTCATGAGAACCTTTTTGTTGTTGTAGAACTTACCCGTATGCGGCCATTGTGAATTTTCTAGTAACATTTAGGGTTACCACTAATTTCAGTACTTCTCAATCCCAGAGACCTAAGCATGATTCTCAGTGGTTCATTTGGGATGAACCATATTTGTGGAGAATTTGGGGTGACTAAGTAGTTCGTTGGTGTGTCCCTGACCAAGAGTTCACATCTGTTTTGACCTTCTACCACACCTTTTCCTGTGGGGGCCACTTTGTCTTTCAATGTACAACACGAAAGGTCCTTGACTTAGGAATTTATTTTAAATAATTGTATAGATATGCTCATCGATTTTTCAAGTCATGTAGTCATTGTAAAATCACAGGGAATATCTCCAAGAGGAATAAAATGCACTAAAAACCCATGCTATTATGTGAAATCATTGATTCATGGGGTATTGACTTCATGGGGCCTTTTTCAAATTCATTTGTCTTCATATACATCTTGTTAGATGTAGAATATGTGTCTAAATTGGTCGAAGAAAAGTCTACTAGGACCGATGACTCTCGAGTTGTTGTTGATTTTGTGAGGTCCCAATTTTTTAGTAGGTTTAGTTTTTCTAAGATTCATCATTAATGATCATGGTTCCCATTTTTTGCAATCTCAACATGAAAAATTTTCTTTGTAAGTATGGGGTTGATCATAAAGTCTCCACTTCATATCACCCCCAAACTAACAGAAAAGAATAAATCTAAAATTAGGAAGTTAAGAGAATCTTGAAAAAAATGGTACAACCCAATAGGAAAGATTGGACTTTATGCTTGGATGATGCACTTTGGGTATACCATACAGATTTTAAAACCCCAATCATAATTTCACCATACAATATTGTATTTGGAAAGGCTTTTCACATACCGGTGGAGGTAGAACACCATGCATATTGGGCTGTTAAACAATTTAATATGAATCTTTTAGAATCATATGAGAATAGAAAGATACAGATTTAAGAGTTGGAGGAAATCCGACATGATTCATATGAGAACTCTCGGATATATAAAGAGATGAAAAAGGCTATCCATGATATCATGATTCATCAGTGGAAGTTTAATATTTGTGAGAAGGTCCTCATGTACAATTCTAGGATAAAGCTCCACTCAGGTAAGCTTCATTCCCGATGGCTCGGTCCTTATACCGTTACTTATGTTTACCCTTTTGGTTCCATACAGGTTTTTCTTGAGAAGAGTGGACAAAGGATTAATGTAAATGGGAAGAGGCTCAAACACTTCTATGAGGATTTTACAAAGCATCTCATGGAGGAAATCCAACTGATAGAAGCCACATATGACACCACTTAGAATGATGTACCTTCTCCCTCACTTTTTTACTTTTCTATTTATTTAAAATACTTATATTGTGAACAATGTAACTTTTAGGTGTGGGGGGTGGTGACATGTCATAGTTAGGATTAAAAAAAAGTGTTTTCATTTTTGATTTCTTCTTCCAAATTTTGTTTTTTTAGATAAAAATTTATCTTAAAAAGAATATCCAAAATCATTTTTCATGCTTGAGTCGATTTTGGGGAAAATTCCATTTTTTTTGGTAAAATGTTTTTCAAATGAATTTTGATATGGAATCTTTTTCTGTAATTTTTATTTTCAAATAATTCTTAGGTGTTTAATGGATTTTTGAATCCCATGCCTCATTAGCACTGAACAATATTTTAATCCCTTACTCGAGAGACATTCTGAGACCTTTATTGAATATTATTCCTTTTAGTCACTTTTTTGAGAGTCTTGGGTCATGTAGAGAAACTATAACTTTCCTTGATTTTGTTTGAATCCATAAGATTCAATTATGATACATTCATGATAGAGGCAATCATTCATTGAAAATCCCTTTGTACAATTATCCTCTATTTTTGGCCACCATTACATTCTATCCTTATTAAGCCTTAGAAAACATGAAATGCCTGTTAGGTAGCCACATTAAAAAATAATTTATCCCTACCTATCCATCTCTTGTGTATATTCTTGTTTATTTTCATCAAGTGTGGGTGAGAGTGTGTTTCCATGGGAATTCTGGGGAGAGAATCATTGTTATGGGTTGATATAAAGGGTACCTACATTTTCCTTAGGTAATGGGTTCCCAATCAATATTACATCATTGTTTTACACATGTTTCCCTCTTTATCTCCAAAAAAATACTATACAAAAAAAATAGTTCTGTACATTGGAAAAAATAGAACAATAGAAAAAAAACAGAGAAAATAGGATGTTTACTCATTATTATTCACTTCTTGGTTGTCACCCACAAAAATGGACAATGGGGAGAGTGAGTTTGAGGTGATACACTTTGTGAGGGATTGAGTGTGTACATTCATTGTGAAAAATTTCTGAATTTTGACATTTTTTGTACATAAGAGATCAAACACTCATCTTCTGCATTATAATTTTAATCATTAAATCCTACCAACCCTTGAACCTTAGAATAACCTGTTGGAATTCCTCTTCAGTAGCACACTTGTTTCTAACAGTAGAGAACTGAGAATCCTAGAAAGCATATTGTAAGATCACATGAACTATGGGAAAATAGCATAAATCCACTTTAATATATTCCTTGAGTAAATAGGGAAAATATTTAGGTGAGGTAGGTTGTGACATGTTGTATGGGTGAACAAATGAAGTTGAAAAAATTTGAATGTGAGAAAAGAAAAAAAGATAGGAAAATTGATTTCATAAACAAGATATGATGAATTTAATTTAAAAATAATCTTGGAAGTTTTTGAACCTTTTATTTAGGAATGGGAGATGATTATGATATTATACTTTTCTTAGGAGATCAAATTTTTAGGTGTGGGGGTGTGATTGTACCACGATTCACTGTTTTATTTCACCCTTATACCAATGTATTAAACTGATTTTGTATTGAAAATTACAAGAATAATAACAAATTTCACTACATTTTTGATTCAAGTATTTTGTGTTTAACACTGTTAAAAAGGTAAATATTACTTGATTTGATAATTATATTGTATGTGGAGGTGATTTGGAAGGCCCATGTTGAAGAGGAAGAAGAATGTGCCAAACGTGCATAGATCCATGGATACATATCCACTATTTTGACACTTTAGATACTTTTGTGCATCTAAATGGGATCCTATATTGTATTCTGGTCCAAAATTTAATTGGATACAACTCTTTTGAAGAAACTATAGCTCAATTCGTCTTGCAAGGGGCCCAACTAACCTGATCTTTCTAGAACACCAATTGTATGAAGTCAAAAGTGGCGTTCAATAATCTGTCTATATCACCAGATCCACTTTTACAATTGATGCCAAACATTTGGTTGATATAGTTTGGAAGTGGGGTTATAAATTTCAAGTTTTTAGAAAAGGGAGATTCAATTTTCATATGGACAAAACACGTGGTACAATTTGTTTGAAGAAATCTGTGTGTCCAAAACCACCTTCCAATTTTTCTATAAAATGGCACCTTGGGATCTCCATTTGGGAGTTCGAACCTGAGGAAAGGTAATGCCATTTTGGAGTCCCAAATGAGTCCTACCAAAAAAATTTAAATTTATGGAGGCTATGGGATGTTCTACCTCAATATATTTTTCTTCGTCCTCTCCCATGGGTTTCTAAACCCCTCGTGATCACCCGGGGAGGAACGTGATGTAATCCTGAGCTTCAGATATGTATTAATTTGAATGATCTATTTAATTTCAGGTTGTATTTTGTTTTTATTAATCCTCTATTTTAATTTAATTGAGTTATATACTGGTATGTTATACTCAAACTCAAATGATCATGTTTGGGGGTACCCTTTCATGTGATGCTTCACACATCGTCCATCAATTTTTCTTCCCTCATTCAATTATAGTGTTTTTGTGGTTCATACTGGTCAATTGAACTCATATAAGATATATAAATGACATGTAAATTTATTTTATGTTATCAAAAATAAATAACATACAAAACTTGACAACACATCGAGTTCTTCATGTGTTTCCTTGGTGAGTTTCAGTTATGAAGCCTAACACAAATCACCTAATCATCGACAGTGTCTGGTGAATCATTGTGTGTTTTTTGACTGAACCCTAGGAGGTATCCTAGTATAAAATCCTTAACATTCTAGTTCTAGGTGTTACAAAACATGGATTAAAATATCATAGCCCTATATCCGGAAGCGATGAAGGATGAACATCATGAGAGTACCCCGGGTTGATCACACTTAATTAATTATGTTAATTTAGATTTTGTTTTATCAATTTCATTTTATATTTTCATATTCAATCATAAAACCCCCAAGTTTTAAAAACCCTCATCCCCCTTATAATTTCATAATAAAACCCCTCATTTTAAATTAATTATATAAGGCTCCGTCGAGAGACGACCTAGGGTTTCTGCTATACTGCAGAAATTCTAGTTAAAAATAAACATCTAATTTGACGCGCTTGACAATGTGACGATTCATACCATATAACATGATCTTAATCCTTATAATATCCACCCACATCCATCACCAATGATATACAAAACATATACCTGACTTGATATCCATGGTATCCCAACCATATCATCTCTACCTCGAGAGAGTATCCCATAACCTTTCATAAAATAAAATAAGGGATTTGGCCAAACAACCATGCTCAACACCATGGTCCACAACCCCAAATGTTCCCCAATCCAGTATGGGATCCAAAGTGATACCCAATACCATCTCACATGAACCAATCAGGGTTGATCTATCAATAGGTAACCCCAAAACATCATTCTAGAACATCATATCCCTCAACATCATCATCTTCAGGGTCACATGATCTTATTGGCTACATAGGGTCTCACCATAAGGGAAGTAGGCAAAAGATTTATCTTATCCCATCCCATTCATCAAGTATCACTATTTTATTCTACTAACGTAACCCAATCCTAGTTTTCCTAATATCTATCTAAATAGGTCTGGTCACATCAGAAGGAGAGGACCATTCATCCTACCCTTAGCTGAACATGCCTAAATATCTCGAATCACAAAAGGGTCATCTTCCTTAATGTATTAGAATATATAGTCTACCCTTTCCACTATCATAGAGGTATCTCAAGCCCATACCGATGGTCTCATGGATATAATCTAGTTTGGCCTCACCTATCATGTGATCTGGAGGACACCCAGTATAAAAAAGGTCTTGGAATTGGCAATTGGCGACTGAGGAATCGAGATAGAATACAAGGGTTGTTCATGACCCATGGAACTCATTCATTCCAATTAAATATTTTAATTTAATTAAAGAAATCATTAAATTAAATTAACTAAGGGAATCTCCCTTATTGTAATGCCCAATAATCCACATGTACTATAAGTAAAACACATAATCCATATGGCTAGTACACAAGGCCACCTTCATTTAAGAAGCTTTCAAATTTAATTTCCAAGGGATGACAGTAGCTACTAAGGCTCATCCAGGCCCATCCAACCTCATCCAAGACATCTATGGCCCTATCTCACAACCAAACCACCAAAATTTATTAATTATAACCACATTATAATTAATTAATTAATATGAAAAAATTATAATTAACTAAACTATTGTATCAAAATAAGAAGAATTCTCAAATTCTCACTAGCTGATCATATCGCTTCTGAACCATGACCAACCACTACCCACAATCCATGACATACAACTAACCTCAAACTAGGAAAAATCTATAACCATTTACAAAAATACGAACACGAAAAAATTTAAATTAAAGCATTGAAGATTTGAAAAATCACTATGATACCATAGCCCAATAAAACAACACACAATAAAGTAAAGAAGTAAACTTGGGATGCCCTCCATGAAAGCAGCACAAAATCCCCTTGACGCTCGGCTGATTCCGCCATTCTTCAGTTGAATATGAACCAAATCACTAACCAGGAAGCCGAAAATTAAAAGTAAGATTGGATAAAAGTAAGAGAGGATAGAGGATGATAAATTGTACCTCAAATCACTAGAGGAAGGCACCATGAACACCCCCTTAAAGGGGGATTGGATATGATAAGGAAGGGTGAAGAGAGTCAGATCACATGAAGGGAGGAAAGGGGAGAAGAGGGGTTCCCCCTCATAAAAATTTATGGGGATGGATTATAAATTTTCCCCTTCTTAATAGGCCACACAGTTTTCCAATCTATGTACCCTCTACTTCCCAAAACAACACACCTCACATGGTTTGGATACAAGGTTTTCTAAAACTTGTGTCATCCCTGAAACCACCTCTACAACCTCACATGTTTCCCTCTAAAATTTCACAATAATTGACCCAAAAAATACACCAACTATGTGATCTAACCATTCTCCTCCCAAAATGAATTGAAAGTTCATTGTTCCTCAGGGTTTCTCATGGTTTTCCCTAAATTGCATTCCTCAAACCATGCACTATTTCCAAAATTCTCCAAAATAGTTGAAAATAAACCTGAAGCTCTTGAGGCTCACCTAAGAACCCTAGATATCTCCCAAACCTTATTATATGTCGAAATAAATCACTTTAAGGCATTCAAACTCTCAAAATTATTTTCCAAATCTCAAAATTATTTTTACTCATCTGACAATTTAAAATTCAAATTCCTTCTAAAAAATTCCAACACATATGGACACGAGATATTACAACCTCCTGGAATTATCAATTCTAATCCAGAAGAAGTCTTAGTGTGATTAAAAATAAAACATAACAGCCATCATCAGTCATGTATTCCCACTCAATCGACTATGTACCATCCTCGAATGCCTAAAAAGTTTCTAAAATTCCTCCTTCCAACTAGGGTGCATAAGCTACCCAACCATGGGCCATCACCCATAACGATCACCAAAACACCAGTATGGAGATTACCCAATAATTTTTTTTCTAATACATGACCACATCATTATCTTATTCATCATCTATCTGATGGTGGTTCCCACCATAGGAAATAGGCTGTAATGGGCAATTTCAACCCACTATTCCTCTATCATTGGAATTTTCTATAAAAAAAGGAATCCTAAAAGTGATCTTGAAATTTTTTCCAACACCAACACCCATTCATATTTTATAAATCTATTCTATTTTTTCAATCTTTAATTCCATGTTTGGACAGACGTGCCTCTAGCATTCGTTCACAACACGAGCATGCCGCCCTTTCCTTGAAAGCCCCCACCCAATGCCAAAGTTATTCCATTATATCCACATGACATGTATGATGTGATTTAAATCCAAATTCATCTGATTATATATTGTAACTGTGGTTAGAACACCTCAGGACAACTCATCTTGAAAAAATTTGGCTCTAGCTGCCGACATGCCACCAAAACCAGATCTTGATGCCTTCATCTTTGGTGGAATCCTGAGATTGTATAAAAACACTCACTAAATAATTTACCCAACTTCCAGTGAAGTTTCCATGAAAAACCATACAATTTCCATTTCCATCATCATGAGAAGACATAAACACTGATTCACCATCGATCTGATCATGGTCAAATCACACAAAAAAATCTCAAGCCTAATGGAAATGAACCAACTCCACCTGAAACATTATCCATATTAGTAACTAGGATTCACCAAATAATCTCGTAGTACTTAATTCCGTTTATAAAATCGATTCATAATTGTAAAAATGAAGTTACAATGACTGGTCCCACACCCACAAAACTTCTCACACAAGGTGAACATTCTTGCAACCAACATATTTCTCCCCTCCTGAGGATTATTATTATCACCGCACTACCATAAAAATATTTTTATCACTAGGCCCATGACCCATTAATCATGAGAAATTACAACTGGCATTGAAAACCTTATACTCCCAAGACATTCTCAAATAATCCCATAAAAAACCTGACTAGTATTTATAAGGATCATCCATGACCCTACTCCCAATCCCAATCTAATGTTTCCTCTACCATGGAGAGGCATTCCTAATTTCACAAAAAACTTAGGCCATTATTCCTGAAATCATCATGTATGTTACCATTGGATCTCAGGCCACTAATGACCATCACAAATTTAAACACCCGACTCACGCTCCTATGAGTCATACTACACAAATCCCAAGATGACTATTCTTTATGAAACATCGTCCCCAACATGATAGAATCTCCCTTGGAACTCCTCTTCAAAATCAGACACCTTACATATTCCTTGATTCCTCACAGGAATGCTTGTATCATGGATTCTATTTTTTACTATTGGTTCCCATCCTCATTGTAGTATATTTCACCCTCATACACACATCTTTTCACCACCTGGTTCTATTTCAGTCATGATAATCCACCCTTTTTTCCATCGCACTTCTGAAAGTGTATCCACTTATCATCAGGGTCAGGAACCCGAACAATATTACCCATAAAATCCAATATCGATACCTAAAAACCTTAGTTTCTTCCTAAAAAACCAAAGGCATCACCCTACCTATATCATAAACCTAAAAACCCAAATACATCATTCTCAACACAAATGTACAACCCAAACCATTGCCTCTAAAGGTGAAACAATTCTAGGATAACCCCTTATATAGGTCAACCTCAATCATACCAACCACCAACTCATTAATTATGAGTCGAAACTAAGGGTCTCTAGGTCTCCCACATAGACATACCATCTCGGTATCATGTTAGGGTCACTACATCCATCCACCTAGCCCCTAGGAAAATCATCTCACTATGGCCATGTCTCATAGGACATCGAACATGCTCTCATATCAACCCACGACATCAACATTACCAAAACCCACTCATATGGTCTCATATACAATGAAATAACGCACTAACGACCTCCCACAATTAGGGAACCCATCCTTGTGAGAATCCACCAATGGGGATTCCCCCTCAAGGATCACATCTCACCAGTAAACTGTTACACAAACAAAAACACTATCCCTTATGTTTCATGTCAAAAAATACACATGGGTTTTGATTAGATAAAATACCATTCCAATCTATATGGGAAAATAATATATAGGTTGTCACTAAAACATTAAATAACTAATCCTAAGTAACAACACCCTAAAAGGGGTTCATCATTTGGAACCTAATTCCATACCGACCCACTAGGGTCACTAAAAATCCTATGTTCACAGTTCCATACTATCTTTATTATCAAAAGAATATCACCATAGATCCACATGAATTTACTTCATAAGGAAATACATATACAAATCAGACCATTTAAGTAGATTTCCAGCAACAAATTATATAAGAAAATAATGTATGAGTAGCTGTTGAGACTTTAAAAAACTGAGACTGAGTTGTTAGTGATAAAATTCACACCAGTATGAATATATTTCATGAGAATATTACATTCTTGATATGATGCATGAGATGCCTCTTTCCTCAGCATGCCAAGAGTCAAAATCAATTACTATACCCTTTCTAATGGTCCAAGAGCTAGAATAACAAATAAATTATCAAATCCAATCCACATGTGCATCACTCCAAGAGAAAATAATATACAACTATAACATCACCAACCAAAATAGAAAGACCATCTCTAGTAACCTGGAATTCCAATCGAAACATGTGTTCTCGATGCACCATCCCGATATTCAATACAAGACCTACTATGTTATTAAATACATATTCTACTAAATCCTAAAACCATTATAATAAATAAATTCAATGATCAGATTCCACTTTTTAACAATGCACCACCCCAGAACACTGACCAGTACCAAAGTGGTGGTCACCAATGTACCTTATCCATGCCTCCCGATACACCATAAGATTCCAACTAGTAGTGAGGGTCTAAGATGGTAATATGTGGAGACTATACCCACTATATTAGAGTGCGTATTACATCACATATAAACATAAATGGAATAAGATGAACATAAAAAAGACAAATGATATATGAAATATAGTAAGGTCCACAAAGCCAAGTAATACATACATAGACAACCCAATGGGTTTGTTAAATATAAAAACGAAAATAAATAAAAGAAACTAAAAACTAGCTCCATGAAATCCCCAATCCATACCACATTCTAAGATCCATTTACCCAAATAAGACATCCTAATTGATTAAAAGGAGGACTTAGACTTACCTATAACTATAACCAAGTAAATATCTGTTCAGGTAACCCTGTGCAGTGGCGGCCTAAGGAGGGTGTAAGTATAAAACTCGATAGGGAACCACCAACATGGCCTCATAATATGTAGAATATGTCATGATATGTATACATGAAATTATATTATAAAAATAAATAAACTATAGAAAATAAATTAATAAAATTGTTGTTGATCCTTAGTTCTATGGTTCTGATCAACCATGTCTACCTTTTCCAGTATAGGGGTGTATCTGAGTACGTCTCTATATCATTCCAATCATAAAAGTAACCCAATATCCACTCCATGGAATTAATAACCATAGTATCAAAGAGTTACCTCCATGGAGAGTTTTCTTAGTCTTTACTGACCTCTCATATGTAAGTTTTCTCATCTGAGCATAATCCCAATTAGTATCACAAGACTCGCATATGGGATTCTTATCATTTGGGGAATAATCCAATAACTATAAAAAACATAGCCAAGCTCAACATGATATATAATACTAGACATGCCCCAGTATATAGAAGGTCCTGATATATTGCGGGCCCCGATCCCCCACTCTAATTCCCCTGCTAGGCTAGCACATGACAATACACCTCAATCATCCCATCTCTTAATCCTATAATCTATACCTTATATCGATCTCCTAATCCAAGCCATCTACACCTACACAGAACTCCAAATCATAACATCAAAGCTATGTACCAAGATCCATATCCATGGTAGTCCAACCGTATCATTATTCCCAAATGGTTCATTCCATAACTTTTCATAAAAAGATAACACGAGGGCGAGAAAAAAACCCCACCAAACATCATGGTACACAACCCCACATGCTCACCAATCTAGTTTGGGTTCCATAGTGTAACGACCCGAATTCGGAGCCCCTCCACTGGTGCCCCGTACCCAGTTTGCCACACAACCTCAAGCATGTTTTCCCGAATGGTAGAGGCTGCCGACTAGTACCGAGGGCCTTGGTGAGTCAGTGGGGAAACTATGCCCTCATTCGGTATGGTATACAGCGGAAAACAAAAATAATCAGTGGAAGCAGTAAACAACATGCATACAATAGAAACCAAAAAGTGGAAGCAATAAATATATATAACAATGATGACAATGATTCAACATGTACAAGTATATATGGAAAGCAGAAAACACAACAACGTGATGGAATACAACTGAAAACAAGTGCAAAAGAAAAAAAAATAAACTCCTCAGCATCACGAGCCCCGGCTCGGTCCCATGCTCCCCGGATACAGTGCAATCAAGAACCTAAAGTAGAAGGGCGCTTCCCTTATCTATACCTGCAGTAACATAGTCTTCTTGGGCCCAAAAGCATGGCCCAAAAAGGGTGTGAGATAGAATCCCAGTAGGAAATCACCCAAAGATTTATGCCTTAAAGTCAAATGAATACATGGCAGTAAATAACAAGAAACAGTAAATAGGAAAGCACAAGAAGCTACAATCCACAGTTCTAACAAGTATAGCAAACAAGTAAGCAGGAAACAATGAAGAAAATAGGTAACCCTATGGGCAGCTCTCACAGCCTAACCCCTATGGTTCAACCTATAATACTAGCAACCCTCTGGGAGGCACATACAGTCTCACCCCTCTGGTTCAGCTACGTAACTAAGCAGACTCTCTTGGGAAGCACTCACTGTCAATTCCCCCTATAGTCTCGTATCGTGCTAAAGGATCTCTGGGGAAGCACTCAATGTCAATTCCCCCTGTGGCCCACGTCAAGGATCTACAGACTCTCTGGGGAAGCACTCAACATCAATTCCCCCTATAGTCTCGCATTGTAATTAAAAGACACTCTGGAGAAGCCCTTCCATCAATTCTCCCTTTGGTCTGCTACTTTAGGTTCTCACAGTCTTGAGTACAACTAAACATGATCAGCACATGTATATCATCCAATTAAACCTCAAGAACTACTTTTCTATCATTCTATGGCTCAATAGTAATAACAAAACAACAGTTACGCTATCCTTCAACTAGGCATGGCAACTGGAAAAATGCCCAACATGTAAAACAAGCATGGTAAAGCAACCTGAGCACAATATAAATAACTCTACTCACAAGAGATAGCCTCTACTAAAGAAAAAAAGCAAAGCAGGAAAACAGTAGGGGAAAAACAGGAAACACACAATACCCCGTTCATGGGTATTGGTGGAATTTGCATATAATATTCATCAACTTTATATAGAAAGTAACAAAACACCTACATCAATCTGAGGACATCGATATAAGTGAACCACGATAAAAGATTCCCCTTGGAACGATGTAGATCTGATAAAACGCACAAAATTCTCAACCTACAATAACTTGGAAACTAGGAGGAATCAAGAAACAAGGATAAAGTAGAAGGAAGAACTCACCGCTGTGATTCCAACGCAATCGACCATGCTCGAATTGGAGAACGAACGGCGAGGCGGGAGCTCAGAGAAGATTCGGATGTATAGTCGCTTTCGGGCGGACGAAAACTCGAGAAGAAGATGATTTTGGGGGTTAGGCCCGACCCCGGTCCGTTTAATGAAGAAAAGAAAGTACACGACGTGTACTTCTTGAGTACACGGCGTGTACTTCAATTTTCCACACTCCGAATTAACCGGCCTCCACATCATCCTTACACACCATGTGTGTGGCCCAGACACGGCCATCACACGGCTTTGAGCTGGGAAGAGTACATGGCCTGTACTCAGAATGTACACGGTGTGTAATTCTGAAATTTCAATAAAATTTATTTTCCTTAAAAACTCCAGAAAAAGGGAAAACATACCTGAAAAGGGATCCAGGTTCTTACAAACTTCCCCCCTAATATAAATTCGTCCCTGAATTTCCATAATGAGGCGGAGAAGGAGGAACACCGAACAACTCCGGCCACTGCGATCGTATACCGGTCTCCCTCTCCCAGGTCTCGTCCTATACTCGTCCATGCGGCCATAGCACTCGTACCAGAGGAACAGACCGCTCACGGAGAACCTTCATACTATGATCGACAATCTGGATAGGATGCTCCTCGAACGATGCATCCTCTTCAAGCTCGACTTCCTTGGGATGAAGGACGTGATATGGGTCTAAAAAGTAACGTCGGAGTTGAGAGACGTGAAATATTTCGTGCATGGCCCGATATCTTTGAGGTAGTTGCAACCGATAGGCGACCGGACCAACTCTCTCCAAGACCTCAAACGGCCTGACGTACCGCGGTGAAAGATTACCCTATCTCCAAATCCTCTTGTGTCCCAACCTCGGTGCAATACACAGGAAAACCTGATCACCAACCTCGAACTCCAGAGGTCTTCTCTGCTGATCAACATAATACTTCTGTCGAGACTGTGCCATAGTCATCCTCTTCCGAATCAGCTCTATTTGTTTTGAGGTCTCCTGAATAAGATGAGGTCCCAGCAAAGCTGCCTCTCTTGCCTCCAGCCAGCATAAGGGTGATCGGCATGGCCTACCGTACAAAGCCTCGTATGTTTCCATCTGAATGGTTTCCTGGAAACTGTTGTTGTAGGAGAACTCCACCAGAGGGATATTCTTCTCCAAAGAACCACCAAAGTCTAGGATACAATCTCGGAGCATATCCTGAAGCACCTGGATCGTGCGCTCGGACTGGCCATTAGTCTGGGGATGGTATGTTGTACTCAAAAGTACCTGTGTACCCAAGGCCTTCTGAAGTCCCTACTAGAACCGAGAGGTAAAGTGCACATCCCTGTCTGAAACAATGGATCATGGAACTCCATGTAGACGAATGACATCTCGGATGTAAAGTCACCCGAGATCATCAACACTGAAGGTCTCCTTAATCGGCAAGAAGTGTGCAACCTTCGTAAGTCTGTCGACGACAACCCAAACAACATCGTTCCCTCGAGGCTTCCTTGGAAACCTAGTCATGAAGTCCATTGAGACATCGTTACACTTCCACTCTGGAATGGTTAACTACTATAAAAGCCCCGCTGGTCGCTGATGCTCTACTTTCACCTGCTAACAGGTAGAACATCTCATAAAAAAACCAGCAACATCCTTCTTCATACCTGGCCACTAGTATTGGTGATGAAGGTAATGATACATCTTGGTGACGCCAGGATGAACTGCCGAAACAGAGGAATGGAAATCTCACATCAGCTCCTCACGTATGTCTGATGGCACCCATATGCGTCCTCAGAAACGCAAGATCTCATCCTCGCCCACTATCCTTCCAGGAAGAGGGTCCTCTCCAGACACACTCTCCCGCTGGACTAAGCCTTCTGAGTTTGATATCCGCCTCATCCGTACTCGATCAAGTAGCGTGGAGGTAACAGCTACAGAAGATAGAAAATTCTGTTCCCGTCTGTCGTGCACCTCTAGATGCATCTCAGAGAACAGAGCCATCAGTTTCCACTCACTAATGGCCTCCTGAACTACCTGAATTTGAGTTCTCCTACTCAACGCATCAGCCACGACGTTGCCTTTTCCTGAGGTATTGGAAAGCTCGAAATCAAAAGACTGAAGATACTCGACCCAACTGCGCTTCCTCATATTTAGATCATGCTGAGTGAAGATATAATTGAGACTCTTGTGGTCAGTGAAGACCATGAAGTTCTCTCCCAGAAGATAGTGTCTCCAATAGCGCAAGGCATGAACAACAATAACTAACTCCAAATCGTGCGTAGGGTAGTTCCTCTCATGTGGCCTCAACTGCTAAGACCCGTACACAACAACTCCATCTCCTTGCATAAGCACAGCTCCCAGACTGATACCTGAAGCATCACAGAAAACAGTGTTGTTCTTGCCTGGCTTCGGCAAGACTAGTATCGGTGCTGAAGTCAACCTCCCTTTCACCTCCTGAAACGCTGATTCATAAGAATCTGACCACAAGAACTTCTCCCCCTTCTTGGTCAGACCTTTCAAAGGTGCTGCTATATGAGAAAAGTCTTGAATGAAATGTCTTTAGTATCCAGACAACCCTAGGAAACTCCGTACCTCAAAGACGTTCTTCGGTTGCCACCAGGAAACTATAGCTCTCACTTTCTCTGGTTCCACAGATACTCCTGCCTCTAAGATGACATGACCCAAGAAGTGAATCTGATCCATCCATAAGTTGCACTTCGAGAGTTTAGCATAATGTCGATGCTCTCTCAGTGTACTCAGAACGATCTCAAGATGTGTGGCATGGTCGTGTCGAGTGTGAGAGTACACCAAGATATCGTCCACGAAGACCACAACGAAGGAGTCCAAGTAAGGATGGAACACTTGGTTCATCAGTTCCATGAAAACTGCAGGCGCGTCCGTGAGACCGAACGACATGACTGTATACTCGTATAGACCATACCTTCTCCTGAAGGCTGTCAGAGGTATATCTAATGGTCTAACGCGCAACTGATGATAATCGGACCTCAAGTCAATATTTGAGAACACCCAGGCTCCTTGAAGCTAATAAAAAGGTCATCAATCTACGACAAGGGATATTGGTTCTTGACCGTCAACTGGTTCAGCTTCCGATAATCCACACAAAGCCGAAGGGTACCGTCTGCCTTCTTCGCAAACAGGACAGGCGAACCCCAAGGAGAAGTAATGGGTCGGATGAAACCCTTAGCCTGTAGCTCCTCCAACTACTCCTTGAGCTCCTTCAATTCAGGTGTGGCCATCCTATAGGGTGGAATAGACACTGGTGCCACTCCTGGAATGAGATCAATAGAGAAGTCTACCTCACGCTCCAGAGGCAGACCTGAAAAGTATTCTGGAAAGACGTCCCTGAAGTGATCCACCACTGGAGGAAAGTCCAACTGTGGAGTCCCCTGATCATCCAGATAAAGACTAGAAATCTAGGATGTCACCCCTTCTATACCAAGATGCTCAAGTCCTGCCCGACTCACCTGAATGTCCCACTCGCCTTTATGATGAAAGGACTCGCCCTCTGGTGAAATGAAACTCACTCTGCGGTGATAACAGTCGATGACTGCCTGAAAGGGAATCAACAAATCCATGCCAAGGATGACATAATATACTGTCATCTCTAGGACATAGAGATCCCATAATATGCAATACCCTGTAACCTCAAGAGGTCACTCTCTACACTGGCATACACTAGAGGTCCTCATTCCCAACGGTGTGTCTAGTGTCAATGAGTCGGCAAAAGAAAAGATGAAAAGTCCAAGGCTCTCCACAACAACAACAGAGAAAAAGATATGCGTAGAACCAGTATTGAAAAGGGATGAAGATAAAACTGAGGCTACTAAAATCATTCCTCGAACAGTAGAAGGTCCGGGATCCTGCTCATGATAAGTCTGATCCACCGCAAAAGACTGGCCCGTGCCGCGGCCCTGTGCCCCTGGCTGACCACTCTGGGCTAAACCTTCCTGCTGGTGTTGAGGAACTGGTGGATGACTGCCACAACCTCGACCTCCACCTCGGATCGAATGGCCGGAAGAGCTCCAGTTCCCCGACTTGTGATAAACTGGCGGTGCTGCTCTTGAACGAGGGGTCATGGAAGAACCCCGGTCACCAACTGATGGTGAGAAAACCTGGCAGAAACCCGGAAGGTGACCCATCTTGACGCAAGATTGGCACTCCACGGGGTCTGTCTGGCACTGCGGCCTCGTGCCCTATCTGGCCACACTAATAGCATGTCACCTGGCTACCTGATGATGCGTCTCACTTCATCGAATCACCACGCGTAGGCTCCCTATGACGCTTCTTGCTGTCATCTGGGGGATGGATAAATCTGGAAACAGAACCGCCCTAGCTTGCAACTCCAGAGTCTCTTAGATTGCACTCTGCAATCAATGCCTGATTGAGGATGGAAGTAGTAGAAGGTAGTTGAAAGATGTTCACCTGTGAGTGGATCTCCCGCCCGAGTCCATCCTCAAACTTCCTCACCAAGAACACCCCACTCCCATCCTGAAGCGGTGTAAAACACTGCAGCTTAGTGAAATGAGAGGAATACTCCATGACAGATAGAGTAACCTGCTCTAAGCTCATGAACTCCCGAGATCGATCGACCCTCAGGGTCTCCGGGTAGAAGTAGTCGTAGAACACGCGCTGAAACTCCTCCCAAGGCATAGTCTGCTGTTGACCCGCTTGTGAGATCATGTCCCACCACCTCTTGGTGGAGTCTCGGAGCATGTAGGTGGCGAGCTTGACCCACCTCTATAGAGGCGTCTCCAGATGCTTGAAGACAGTCAACATGGATTCCAGCCATGACTCTGCAGCCTGAGGTCCTCCTTCCCCCGAGAACGTGGGAGGATGCTGCTGCTGAAAGACCTGCGTCAAGTCTTCCATAGACGAGGCAGGAGGCGGTGCTCCCTAGAAGCCCTACATCATCCTCATGAAACCTTCCCTAAACTCCAAATCAGTGCCTGCAACTAGTACAACAACCGGTGTCGAGGATGGCTCTGCTGAAGGATCAGCAGGAAGTCCCTGATTAGCCCTATCTGGCATCTGATCCCTGCCCGACGACAGACGTATGACTGGAGGACGTCTCAGAGGCATAGCTCTGAAAGATCAGAAGCACACCTTAGATTAGGAAACAAGGATAGAGAACACAAGGGTACAAAATGGGAACAGGGGAAGAAAAACAAAAAAGTTTTCAAAAAACGACTACACGGCGTGTCTTCTTAACCCACTGACACGGGCGTGTACTCCTGCCCGAAAAGTTGTGTACACTTCAATCTACACGGCGTGTTGCAACCACACACGGCTTGTACTTGAAAAATGTTCCCCTGCCCAAGTCTCCTTACACATCTAACCCAGACGGTCCGACTTAACCCGAGACTACATGATGTGTTCTTAACACACACGGTGTGTACTAGACAAGGCTTTAGTGACCCGTGTTTGTGATACACACGACCGTATACATGGCTGAACCTTACACGACATACTCCGAATAAACACGGCGTGCATAGGCAAGGTGACCCTGTTCTGTGTTGTTCGTGACACAACCGGGTACCTGGAAAAGACTACACGGCGTGTGGAAAAGAAGGTAACACCGGCCCATGTTGTTAATGACACGACCGGGTACCTGGAAAAGACTACAGGGCGTGAGGAAAAGAAGGTAACGCCGACCGGTGTTGTTCGTGACACAGTGAGGCACCTGGACAGGACTACATGATCTGTTCCCTAAGGGCACGACGTGTTCTACCCGAGCTTCCCTGACCCGTGTTGTTAGTGACACGACCGGGTACACGGCTACGAACCTACACGACGTGTTCCCAAATTTACTACCACGACACTGTGTTCTGCTCACACGGTCAGTGACATGGCCTGAAAACTACACGGCATGTATCCAAAAAGTACACGCCGTGTATTCTGGGTTTTTTTGGGCAGTAGCTCAGAAACTGCTCAGACTCCCAGAAACACTAAAACAAGGGAAAGAGGTGCCAAATTTCGATTCGTGAGGGCCCATACTCCCCGAAAATAAAATCTCTACATCTCCTATAGTCACATACAAGGGAAAACAATAGCTCTCTAACTTAACAGCAGGGATTCTATCAAGCGTCAATGACCAACTCATAGTGCGATCAGGTATTTGGGGATCTGTTCTAGTGCTGAGGAAGGGTGGGGTGTTCTATAGTGCTGAGGGAGTAGGAATAACAGAGAAAGGGGGCCCCAAGCACTGAGAAAGGGGGTGTTGTGGTGCGTGAGAAAAACAATTTTTTCTTCAAATAATTTATCAGTGCTAAAAATAACCACTAATTAATGGCACCTTTATTAACAATTTTTTTTACCATTATTAAAGCCATCCTTTATGAGAATTAAAAAAGTGATGATAAATACACCCTTTATCAGTGCTTTTTTTAGTACTGATAAAGGCTGGGTTTTAACTCCACTCATAATATTAATAATTTTCAAACACTGATAAAACCCTTTTTATCACTATAAAATCAAAATCTATAGTAGTGAAATATATTTATTCTTATTGTGGATCAATTTGTTTTTTAAGGATAAAAATTTTCAAATGAAGGGATTCAATATAATCATTCCTACTGGGGTATAAAATATGTCTAATGGGAGATGGAATATGTTATTTTTACTTCTTTATAATAGTGAATTTCTATAGACCAACGAGAGTTCCTAAAAAAAGGATGTAGGTTTTCACAACTTGGAAAATATTATAAATCATGTGTTATTTGTTTATATTTATTAATATGCATGCACTTGAGATTAATAAAATTTGATAAATAAATAACACTAACAAGTTGTTGGAGTTAAATTGACTAAAGTTGAAATTTTGTAAAAAAGAAAAAATTGATTCAACCCCCTCTCAGTTGTTCTATAATACTTAGGATCTTCAATTGGTATCAAAGGGTGATTACCCTATTAAATCCTTATCCTGGATAATCTCAATTCCATCAACAATAGATTAATTTCAAATTATGATGAAAAAAGGTATCATGGCTAGAATAAAAAAATGATTCTTTATATTCTTTCACTTGGAAAATAAGTTATTGATGCTAGTACAATTAGATTTCCACCTATTGAGAAATATTCCCCTTGAACTTTTTTCTGAAAATAGAAACATTTAAGTTGATGGAAAATTTTAAAATACTATTCTTATGTCTCTTTCATAATGTTTTTATATAAAGGTGATGGGTCTCAAAACTATAAAGATAATGTGGGACAAACTCAAAAATATTTTAGTAGGAAATTAAAAAGTGAAGGAAGAAAAATTAAAATTATGAAATAGAACGTTTTTAAGCATCAAAATTATAAATGAATAAACTATTGGTAAATATTTCACTAGAGTAAATATTTTTTTTACAAAAATAGAGGTTTTAGAGAAGTTTTAGAGGATTATAAAATTATGAAGAAACTCATTAGAAACTTTCTAGACATCTTGGATTCTAAAATATTTGCTTTATATGATAAATTTGATTTATCTCTTGATGAAATAAATAACTTTCTTTTTAACTATGAAATGATAAAATATCTATTAATCAAAAAGAACAAGAAATATGAAATAGATTTTGAATCTACGAGAAGGATGAAAATTAAATATTTTGAAAATATTGATCCATATGATTCAAAATATAATAGGGATGATGAGATGAATAAAAAAAATTTCTAAAATATATAAGAATTATTAAATAGGAAGAGGAAAGTATGAATAAAAACTCCCTCAAAAATTTTTCAGGTGTGTTGGAATCATGAAATTTAATATGAATTTACCTAAGAAGAAAGTTTGAGAATATTGAGATAATTCTGATAAAAAACCTATGTTGAAGAAGTTAAAAAAGGCTTCCAATAAAGAAAATATGTACTTTAGTGTAAAGGAGATGTTTATTGAAAAAATAAGTATTTTGAGTAAGAAAGTTGATTCAGGCTTAATTGACCACAATTATTCAGAAGATGAATATTCATTAAGCTTTAGAACATCCATCGCAAAAGTTGAGAAAGAATTCCTCAGATAGTGAAGAAGAAGAAGGTGGTGAATAATCTTACAGAGAGTGTCATCTCATATCATAATGTTTTTCATGTCTTGAAAAAAATATAACCCTCAAAAAAGAAATTATAATGATGAATAAAGATAGTATAATAGTTTTTGAAGGTGAAAAATTTGTTTTCAAGTATGAAAAGGAATACATCCAGGTGATATTAAGTTAAAAATAGAGAATTTATTAATAGGGAAAGATGATTTAAGATCTATGTAACAAGTTAGTAGATAAAGAAGAGTAATTTAACAAGTCTAAATCCAAACTATTTGAGGAATAATGTTCTCTAAAAATTTTGAATGAAAATTTCCTCAAATATTTGTATGTAAGAGCCAAATAATTTAAAGCTACATAGAAACCCCACTCCATGAATCTGGTTAAATTACACCCACTAAACTAAAAAGTTCATCTTATTTTTCTAATATTTCAGTTTTAAAGAAAAGGTTTGGTAAATCTTGGGTTATTAAGGGATATTAAAAATCTATCACATAAAAATATGTTGAAAATTACCCCTATAAGAATGTTTCCACACACCCATTGGAAACTAAGGTTAAAGTATATTATGATCCTTAAGAATATTATTATATGGAAAGATCATACTTCTATATAAAAACAAGATTTTATGTATTCTATTGGTGTTATGGAATTTATGGTCATAGAGAATATAATTATTATCATATCATGTCTCTTCTAAGAAGGAGGTTTAAATATAATAGAAGAAATTGTGGAAGTATAATGAGTCACATTCCTAACCCACAAAAAGTAATAAAAGTGAAATCAAAAAATGTTAGCAACTTTCCAAGGAAAAATTATTTTGATTACCTTGAGAAAAAATGTGGAAGATGAGACCAACTGGGTCACTTTTTTGAAAAATATGTGACAACAATTATGAAATAATTTCCTTATAATATAAAAGAAAAGAAACTAGAAATATGAAAATTGAGGAAAGATATTTTGTTATTGAGATAGATTTGAAAGCAATTAAAAAGAACAAACCACAGATACTTGAAAGTGGTTTTTCATCACACATGATAGGTTATTTGAAAATCATAAAATATGTTGAAAATCATGATGGGAGACCTATTACATTTGATAATGATAGTTCCGTAAAAATATAAGGAAATGGAAAAACTATGATTGAAGGATAAAAGTTGAAATCTAATGAAGTTCCATTTTTTGATGGGATAAAGCATAACATACATAGTGTAATTCAAATTTGTGATGATGTAAAATAAGTGATTTTTATAAAATATTCATGTATCATCAAAAGTTTGGAATATGGTAAAGTTTTTAAGAGGGGAGAAATAACTAGTGAAAATCATTTCAAATTGATGAAATTTAGAAATCCTATTACTTGGGTACTGAAGATGGAACAAAGTTGTTGCACCGTAGACTTGGGAATCTTGGATATAAAATTGTGAATTTTTTTTCCAAAGTTGATGCTATTCAAAATTTTATATAATTGAAAAGAAGAGAAGAAGTTGTTTGTATAACCTTCCAGAAAGAGAAAATGACTAATAAAAGTCATAAGGACGTTGAGATTCAGTCTACTAGACCAATTTAACTAATTCATTCTAATTTACATTGGCTGATAAGACATTAATCAATGGAATTAGATTTTTAATTTATCACTTTCATTGATTATTTCACTCAGATAACCAATATTATATTTATAAAGCACAATTTAGAGGAAGTAGAAATGTTCAGAGTCTTCAGAAGAGAAGTTGAGAGAGAAATGAGGGTTTATATAAAGATGTTGTGAATAGATAGTTGAACATAATTCAAATGAAATTATTTTGAATCTAATTTGAGAAACTATGGAATAAAACATCAGTATAGTTCTCTATAAAATCCACTACAAAATGGATTCATGGAAAGGAAAAATAAAATATTGGTGGAAATGGGTAAAAAACATGTTAGTAGAATATAAAATTTCAAATTTTTACCAGAGAGAAATTGTTAGTGCTATTGTACGTGCACAAAATAAATGTTTTATGAGGCTAAAATCCAATATGAATCCCTATTAAATGCAGTTAAACAAAAAACCTTCATTTAAATAATTTAAGGTTTTTAGAATTCTATGTTTAATAAAAATAAAAAAATTTGGATCTTAGAAAATTTGATGATAAATATAAATATGGAATTTTATTGAATATTCACCCAATAGAAGAAGTTATAAATGTTATAACAAAATTTTAAAAAATTTGATGGATTTATATGATGTTAAAGTTATTGAAAATATAAATTACTTAACAAATAATATTGAAAATATTGAGGAATTCAAACATAAGATCTCTGATGAAAGTGAAAGTGAGTCAAAAGAGACTTATCAAGATTCAAAATAATCGTGTTATAAGAAATGTGAAGCTTGAAGAGAAACATGGAAATTTATTACTTTTTTTAAACACATTGAAATTGAAAATATTTTTTGGAATAATAAAGATCCAGTTTAGAAAATAAGAAAATTAAGATTTGAAAATAAAACATAACTCAATTCCCAAATTGAACTAGAATCAATTTCAGAATCAATTGAATACAAATAATGGGATGATGCGGTGAATGAAGGGTTAGATCATACAGATAAACACAATTTTTGGGAGCTTTTTCCATGTACAAAAAATAAAAATTTTATTGGGATAAAGTGGGTGTATATAAATAAACTGAATATCATGGAGAGGTTTTTAAAAACAAATAAAGACTTATTTTTAAAGGATATACACATGTTTAAGCTGTGTATTTTTAAGAAAACATTGCCTCTATTATAAGATTAGAAGCTATTAAAATGTTTCTAGATGTTTTTTCACATCAAAGTTACAAATTTTATCAGATGGATGTTAATTCAGCTTTAATTAATTGTAATCTTGATGAATAAGTTTAAATTGAATAACCATGTGGGATTGTACTTGATAGTTATGGAAGAAAAGTTTTTAAATTGAATAGATCCTTGTATGGGTAAAAATAATCTCACATTCCTAGTATTCCAAACTAGCAAGTTGTTTGAAAAAGTTAAATTTTTTTAATGTAATGATTGAAAAAAAATTGTATTTGAAAGAATCTAACTCAGGCACACTGATTATAATTATGTATGTTGATGATATAATTTCCACTAGAGATGAAGAAAAAGCTTGTGATTTTTTTTGAGGAAATGATCAATAATTTTGAGAGGTAAATGTTGGGATAATTAACATTATTCATGGGTTTATAAGTTCAAAAAAAGAAAAATACATTATTCTATCTCAAGAAATTTATGCCAGGGAATTGCTAAAGAAGTTTGGTATAGAAGAATATAAAGAAGTTTCTATACATATTTTAGTGAGTGTAAAGTTGAGTAAATATGATATTGGAGCAAGTATGAATCAGAAATATATTTTTTAAGTTCAGAGGAAGTTTGAATTATCTCACATCTTCAAGACCTGATATTGTTAATGATGTGGATTTGTGTTCTAGATATCAGTGTGATCCAAAAGAATCTCATATGTTGGAATAAAAAATAAATCTAAGATATGTTAATGTAATAACTTCAAATGGAATATTATAATAAATAAGTTGTGAAATAAACTTTAATGGTTATACTAATAAATATTGGGATAGAGATTACAATTAATAAAAATCAAATTATGGAGGAACTTTTTATTTGGGAGAATGGTTTGTGGGTTGACATAGTAATAATCAAAGTTCAATATCTTTGAGCATAGAATAATTATAATATGTTGATGATGCCTAAGATTTTCCCCAAATATTGTGGATTAAAGTTTAGCTGGAATATTTGGAAGTGGAATTTTTTAAACCATTGAAGATACTTTTTGACAATTATAGTGAAATTTATCTTTCTAAACCTCATGTCCAACACTCAAGATAAAAACATATTGACATTAAGTTTCATTCCATAAAATATAAATTTTATGGTGGAGGTATTTTTCCTGAATATATTTCAATGAATTATAAAATTGCTGATATGTTCAGAAAAATAATAATGAAAGTGTGATTCATTGAATTAATGATACAACTTCATGTTCGGCCTCCATGAATGAATTATTAAACAACTTAAGGAAACCCCCCATTGTGATTTAGATTATATTGACCATAGGGGAGAATTTGTTCAACTTTATCCCACAATGGGGAGAGAATTATTTTTATTACTTTAAGGAATCTGAAGCTATGGTTGTTATAAAATGGTGGAGAGAAATAAAAGTGATAGGAAAATATAAAGTAAGTGGGTGTTTATCTTTACATGGATATAAATTTTCTTATCACAAAGGGATGTAATTCCTTAAAAAACAATACTTTATCTCATTAGGTGTTTCCAGAACACTCTCTTTGAAGAAAGGTTATGTTTGGGTAAATGTTCAAATATTAGTGGTGAAAAATTTTGAGTACTGAAAAATGATGAGTTAAAAAAATATTAAACCAGAGTTCACAGAAAATCCAAAGAGGGAGAATTAAGATCCTTTGTATTGTTTTCAAAGTTTTTGTTTTTGTTGTAAACTATTTTTTTATAAAATAATTTTTTTACTAATCAAGTGAAAGAAAATTTTCTCAATGTTTATAACTTGTTTGGTGAGAAGTTTCTGAGAATCCAAATGAAGAAAGTTTTTTTATAATGTTGGCGACAAAACTTAGTACATTAGATATATTTTTTAATAGAAATTCATATGTTTCTAGAAATCAAATTCAGAAAGTTTGAGGGTTATTAAGGCTCATAAAAAAATTCATTGAACTTCCAAAATAATTTAGACAATGATTTTATGTTCTTCCAAATTTCTAAACATCATGAATAAGTTATAATATGATCTGAATTTTGAAGAAGAAAAGAGAAATGTGAATTTAAGAAGTCTCTAAAATTGAAGTCATCCGAATATAGATATTCATATGTAAAAGTTGCTGGGAGTTTGCATCTACTGAAGTTTTAATTTTATTCAATGTAGAATTTGATTAGATGTAGAAGTTATTTAAAGAGTTTTAGTTTTCTATCAGAATGATTTGATCATAGAGGATGCAATTTATATTTTTATAAAAAGGGATGTTTTGATACAATTTTATATACTAATCCATCAGACGATTATTTGACGTTGATATGACATCAAATTTAGAGTTCTATAAGATGGACTAGAGTTGATAGTTGTGAAAGTGATGAGTTTTTGACACTGATTAATAAAATGAGTTAATGAAACCAATCCATAAGATGATAATTGGACACCAGTAAGTCATCATATGCAGTGGTTCAAGAAATCATATATAAATACCTAAGAAAAGATTGAGGAGGAGATAAAGATTGTAATCAGATTCTATTATATGTATATAAATTATAAAGTTATGAGTGATCATATGTAGATGAGTGGTTAGAGATTCTAGATAATGAAAAAGTTAGACAAGTTAAAGTTTGTACTAAAGTGTTTATAGGGAACTTAAGTCATTAGAATTTTAAAAAATTCATTAAACCATTTTCAATAGGATTAGAGCTTCCGAGAGAGAAATATTTTTTTGTTCTAGTTTATGTGGATCAAATAAAAAATGTGAGTTATTTTAATTGAATCAAGTGTATTTGACAATGTAATGTTGTAGTCAAAAGTTTCATAGTTTGAGATAATAAACTTTTATTGGACCGAATCAATGTTCTGTATTTTAATTTAGGTCAAGATAACTGAAATAATAAACTGGGGTTTGGAATGACATATTCCTTACATCCAATTTATAGATCTATAATTTATAAATTTTAAGATGATGGTTGAATATATTTCAAGTTTTTCAATATGATTATACCGATGATTAGTTTTCCATATCATCACTTTGAGATTGAAATTATTTTTGTGCCAATGGTTTTCTTTCTTTTTTAAATATAAGAAATTCTAGAAGAGTTGTGATGATTCAGGAAGTTTCTATAAGACACCAGAAGATGTGATAAGGTTTTATGTATTCAAAATGAAGTTAAAATACAATTCAAATTTGATGTTTAGGAATTTGGGTGAGTGTAATAATATTTCAGCTTCCCACCTTTACTATTTCTGGGATCACCCAAAAGTTGAGGTGAAAAGTAAAATTCTAAAATTTGATGTTTTTAGTGATAAAAAAGTTGATGTGATGAATATTTTATGTCAGAAGTGAGTTTTCTAACCAAATATATTTTATGTTAAAGAATATTTTCTAAATAGAGTGTTCTGGTCATCAAATTAGACTGAGGTATGTTAAAATTACCACACAGAGAAAACCATACTAAGGGTATCAGAATGAGTTTTGAGTAGTTGTTTGAGAATTACAAATGAAAAATGGCTATCGGTATGAGGCTATTAGACACATGCCATCTAAATCAAGAAGATCGTACATAGGCTGATCAGACACATATTTCTATATGAAACTTTGTGGATTAGTTTGAACAAAGTTCTTAATTCTTATTGTAGACCATTTTTTAATATTTTTTTAGATAAATGTGATTCATTATAATCATTCCTATCCGAAGATAGAAGGTTTCTAATGGGTGTTGAAATAATTTATATTCACTTATTTATAATACTGAATTTCTATAGACCAATTGGAGTGGTTATGGAAATTATTTATGTTCTCACCCTAAGGACGAACCCCGTAAATCATGCATGCTTTATTTATCTTTATTTTTCTATATGCACTTGAGTTTACTAAAAGTTGATAAGTAAACAACTCTAACAAGTTGATGGGGTGAAATTTAGTAATGTTGAAATTTTGTAATAAGTAAGAAAAACTAACCCAAATATCAGTTGTTTTACGATCTATAGAAACCTCAATTTCCACTTTCTTCCAATAAACTATCAGTAGTTGAGCCAACTTAACTTGTACTCCAAGTGTATAAATCTTTTAAGGAATTTATTCATTTTTTTAGAATATCTTCTTGAGTTTCTATAGATCTTCTTCAATTTTGGAAATGATGGTCTAATATGATATGTCTTCTTATATTCAAATCATATCACATATTGTAATTTCTTCTAATCTTGTCTATCTTTCCTATATTTCTCATGAGTGTTCTAGAAATTCATATTACTATCAAGATTATTTATTCATCTTGAAATTTTAGAATGTGTATTATCACTATAACCTAAACTACTTTGAACTAAATTATTAAACTTATTCTTCGAAACATGATATTCCGAAACATTAGTACAAGTGTAAAAATTACTAGAAGTAGGATTTCCTAAAGTAGAAGAAAATTCTAAGAAAATAAAAGGGTGTGAATTTTAGTTTTAAAATAGACTTATAATTTTCAACCTCCATATGTATAAAATTGATGAGTTTTTTGTATTACCGATCGAATCAAAGATCATATTGAAAAATAGTACTTTTAGTAAAAATATAATTCATTTTAAAGAAAATAAGAATAATGGAAATAAAGTGATATTTATTTTATCAATTACTGATGAAAGTGTTAACACAACAGGAATTTAACCTAACTGTATTATAGAAACCATTAAAATAATTAACATAACAATAATTCAAAAATTAATACATCATAAGTTTAAAACAAAACATAGAGTATTGGTTAGAGAAACAAATAATCCTTTAATAGGATATTATAAAATTCACACTTTTAAACCGAAGTATAAGGTAGATATATAGATCATATCAAAGGTATCCATGACTTTAAACCCATATTTCAGCATCTATGATTTTAAAACTATTGGAAGGCCTATATTCCTCTCCTCAGAATCCCTTTACTGAACCTATATACAGATACACTCTTCCACACACTAGAAATTCTTAAGATCTATCTTCCTACCCACAAAATCCCTTGATCTAGAAAATTGGTAATTCCTTTCTCTTACCATCTTAGGTAGTCTTTGATCATGATAGATCGATAAAAGAAAAATTATAATAGAAATAATAAGATCATTATAATAAACCATTATAATATATAACTCTAAGTTATAAAAAAATAATAATTAAAAACTATCACACTTATTGGATGTTTTCCCAGAAACGAGAAATTATAAAGCTTAAAAATGACTAAAAACATTCATAATGCTCGTTCCTTCATTGTTTTAGTATGGTTAGTACTTATTACATTAAAAATATGGCTATATTTATAGGAATCAACCTAAAAATATCCAATAGTAAAATTCTAAAAATCCCGGAGTTGGTTGTAGAAGTATTGACAATGACTTTTACTTTTACCGACGACCTTAGAAATCAACTCCATCTATCAATGAGTTTAATCAGCATTAATACAGTGCTCGTAAATCTTGTGAATGTAATCTTTTAGAACACTCAGACTAAAATATTTTCACTAGCATTGTTTTTTACTCTGGTATTTAGTTTCTATAAATTTGTTCTTCATAGACACACTGACTTAAACAAAAAACTTAAGTTAAATTATATTTATTTAAAGTGTATTGTGATTTGAAAAATAAATAAATTACATGAGTCGTTGACTCAAAAATATCCCCAACACCTATTTTCTTATATATGGTGTACATAATTCCGCTTTTAAATGTTATTTCATGATTCACTCTTTATTCATGGTATTTAATGTTTCATTTCATGTTCTTCTCTTCAATGTATTTTGATTCAAATGTAACCAAATTCCCAAGGTTTCTTTGTCTCAATTTCAATTCCTTGAGACATGATTCATTTTATACCTCATGATTTAATTTATATGGTGTACATATTTCCCTATGAATATATTTTTAAATATCATTTCATATAATCCATACTATTTACAAAACCAAAACATATTATTTTTTCTAATGGATCTTGACTCAGGCATCACTCAAGTTGTAATGTTTTTATATCAATTTTCCTTATTTGATATATGTTTTGTTTTGTATACCTATTTTATTTAGAATAGTTTATATAATAAATCTGTGAAATATTATTATATCATTCAATTTTTATTCATGATATTTAAAATTCAATTTCGTATTCTCTTATTCAAGGGATTTTGTTTCAAATGTTACCAAAGTTGTAAGGGTTTGTCATCTCAATTTCCATCTCTTAACACAAAATTCAAATTATATATCTATTATTCTTTGACTTGATGTACTTACAGTCCACCAAATTAATTTACCATAAATCAAATTTTATTAATATGGTTTAAAATTCTATTTCAGGATCTCTTTTCTTATGTTTTTTATTCATTACCAAACCCATGAGGGGAATATTAAACCCCAATCTTTCCTTTGGGGTTCATAACCTATTTATCTATCACAGTCTATCTCACTCACTTATTTTTTTCATATTAATAATGTGACTATTATATTATCTTTATTATTAATTCTCTCTTACCTTTTTGGGGATATTTGTATCATTATGGGAAACTTCGTATCATTTCTTAAATTCAAACCCAATAAATTTTATAAGGGAATATTTTTTACTATATTCCTCTATAAGTTTTTATTCTTTTTAAATCTATTTTTTTTCAAGGATTCATTATTGAGGCATTTTATTATAAAAATAATGTTTTAAATTCCATTGTGTTTCCTTTTTTTTAAAATGGTTTCTAGAAGTAAAATATTACTCTATTTATATGAAAACATCAAAAAAAGTTTTGAAAATGCTTTTCAAGATTTTTAATTCATTTTCCTATATTTTTGTCATGATTATTTTTCAAAAACATTATTTAGGGTTCTCAAGGAGACACACATACAATTATTCACTGGGGAAATTAGTAAATAAACCACATATACTTTAATCATATTGTGTAAATACCATATACTTCATTATCTTGATTAAATTATATTTACCTATAGAGTTACTAAATTTCATTGGATACCCATTTAATTTCCTTGTGTTTATCATGTTATGATTATTGATGGATTTATGTATGTTTTTATTTTGTGGAATAAATATGAATTTATATATTATGATATGAAATGTGGGTCCATTATATCCCTCTAACACATTGGGTAAAGATTTATATCTCATGATATGTTATGTAAGATATTAGGTAGTGAACCTAATATATTATAGGATTTTTTATACTGTGTAATAATGGTATTAGGATTTAACATTGACTGACTCTTATGATGTCATTTTTTTGATATTTTAAAATTATTATGATTCCATGATCTTATGATATCAACTAATTTATACTAAAATCCTTATATTATGATTCATGAATTATGATCTATGATTTATCAGGAATGATTTCATTATGATGTGTTCTTATACATTGATTATATTTCTATACTAGTATGTTTATCTTATGATCACTTATGATTGTTGATTTTTATCACTTAAATTTACCCTTACTTACTATTTGAGCTAACGCCTTTATGTTTCCATTTCCCCAAGATATAAAGAAGAGTATTAATTATGATGGTTCTAGAATGGTATAACATGTGGAGAATTTTGTGGGAGTTGTTGAAGACTTTTTGTAATGTAAAGAACCCTTGGTTTATTGGAAAAATTCCCATTGAATGGAAAAGATATGAGTTTTTTTTATGTATATGTTTTTCTAATTCTCTTATACTCTAAACCTGAATGGTCATTAATGTATAAGTAATTGAATATTTATTATTTATATAATAATCGTGGATTTTTATGTTTGGGTCACTTCATCTAGTTTAAAAACCAATATATAAATAATTTTTTTATCACAACATCTAGGAGTATAGGTACAGGGAGCCACAATATTGTTTTTTATTATATTTTACGATTAATTTTTTTAATAAAAGAGAAACATTCATTCCAATAATAACTACGATAGTAAAAGTATAAAAAAATTATAGATTATAGTAATGGAAACCCCACTAATGAAATCTTACATAATAATAAAAGATAAAAAACTAAATAAAGGAAAATAAAGTACTACTATATAGAAACAAAACGGTGTTATAAAATCCATCCAGTTTCACTTTACACTCAAGTAATATAGGCTCCAAGTTATGGATACTTGTGACAGAGGATTCATTTCATGACTAACTCCCATTAACTGTAACATCCCAGGTAAATAAATAATATTACATTCTTATGTTTATCAATATTTTTGAATAAAATGTTAATAATATTTTAAAGGGAATGCTATGCTCGATGGCGTACCCAATACGCAACAACGAGTTTCTTTGAAATCTTAAGTTGCACACTAATAATATAATAATATTATAATAGTTAACGTCTAGCCGTTGTAATGGAGGGAATGAACAGAAATAACTACAAAATGATTATATATGTTTGTCAAATATTTTTACATTTATCCAATAAATGTTAGAGGCTTAAAATGCAAATGAATCCAATTTTAAGCATAAATCTTATAATATTCTTTAAAAGGTCGATTAACTGCATTTTGATGGAGGACCCGTTTTAAATATAATTTTGACAAATTTATAAGTTTTATTTGAAAAAATAAAATCCTTCTTTAGAATCTGGACATCAAAATTTAATTTGTGTAAATTCTTGTTATTTTTCTGATAAAGATCATTTTTAGTGAAAATGTTGCATTTTAATTCAAAAACTCCATTTAATATGATTTATTTATATGGATAGATTATCTTTTTAATTGATATTAAAGTTTATTTAGAATATATTTTACCATTTAATCCAATGGTGGTCATTGGAATTAATTTCACTTTGAAATTGGACTTAAACTAGTGTCAATCTTTTAATAGATATTGTTTCTTAAAAATACACTATTTGTTTTGACAGTGGGAATGAATTATTAAATTAATTAATTCAACTTATATATTTTAAATTTATTAAAATAGTAATCATTTTTGAATTCGGAATATCAAATATAGCTTAGGGTGATTTTTTTGGTATTTTTCTGAAAAACTTCAATTTTTGATGAATAGTGAAACCACTAAGTGGTAGTTAAAGAAACTGATTTTTCGTTTAAATGAAACTTTACCACTTATGTGATTTGATTTTACAAAATCTGACATACATGGTTTTCATTAGGAAGTAAAATGTGGTTCAATGAGATTAAAATAATTTTTTGGTGAATAGTAACTTTTAAGTTTTATTAATCACGATTAGAGGTAATTAGTGTAATTTAAGGTAAAGATAATGTTATAATAATATGAAATGAACTTTTCACAATTCATACCCTTATTTGATGAGTCATGGCCGACCAAGACAATCCATGGGTCAACTTGGGGACCCCATGTATCCACTTTGGTTGGAAAATGACATTAATAACTTTTTATTTAAAGTTAAAATTAAAATGTCACAAACATGTATTGTTTTACTAAAAAATTTTTTACATGGGGTTATACAAGTCATATTTTTTAATATAAATATTTATTATAAATCTAAAAATATTTCTTAAATCATGATAGTTTTTTTATAATTTTTAGACATTAAATAAATTAATTTATTTATGACACCGTAATGATGCAATAATTACCTCATAAATGAACGATTTAAATAAAATGAGAAGATAGGGTACAATCTAAGTCTTACACTTGTCACAAACCTATTTTATGGGTGGATTTAGAATCCTTATCACCTTAGACTCTAAATATATCCTTTTGGGACCTTTAAAATTCGAAAATCATTTTTATAATAAAGTAATATTTTATAACTTTCCAAGAGTGCCCCTCCTCTTCTCTTATAAAAGGCCTCCACCTCTACCACCTTACCCACACCTCTCAATACTTTGGCTCGGCCAACCCCTGCACATTTCGTCTCTCTACATCCTTCTCTTCATCATTGAAGCCTCACCTTTGGAAGAATTCTCCTCAAGAAACCCTTTTGGTTCAAACATAGAGGAGTTACCTGATTTAAAGGTAATGTCTTCACTTGTGTTCTTCTGTTTTATTTTGCTTCTCCAAACCCATAAAATCCGTTTATTACTTTATTTTGTAACAACACCAGTATCTTCAATATACTAGGATGTTTTTATGTGAAATATTCGAGCTAAACTTACACACACATCCGTCTAATGGTTAAAGATCACACTGTTTCTGTGGATGGCGAATTACTGCCTCACGAAATGATGATTGTTAAATCTTCTCTTAACACCTTTAATGGTGGAAATTATGATGTCACTGTATTTTATATATGATATATATGATATTTTTGTTTTCCATATGCTTCTGTATTTTATATTTAAAACATACCTTTATGCTTTTCATGTTGTGCAAATGCGATAATTTCATACAAGGAAGTGTGGACTACTGCCCCCTCAAGTGATGTGACTCGTTCAAGCAATACATGGAATGTATAAAGAATGGAATTAATGAAATTATGTGACCTATAAAACATATATATTACACTTTAATAATAATATATATATCTCTCAATTATTTTTAATTCCATTAATATGTCAAAGAAATTAAAGTAGCGTTCATGCGTACGTACGACCTACCATCTCCATGAACGGTGCATTTCAACTATTTTTATCTCAAAATGTTATGGAATAGTATAAAATGAATATTTACTGGATATATATGATATTTAAATAATTAATACTATTTTTGAGATTATTTAATTATAACTACATGGACAATCATTTTCAAACAAGTTCATTTTTGACTCATGTACCAAACATCGACAAAAACATCTGATATGAACTCACATTATTAAAAATTTGTTATAACATTATAATAAGTGATATTAACTGAATAATAATCTTTAATGGAGTACCTTAAGAAATTATAAATTGACCAAAGTTTGTTATTCAAGAATAAAAAGAAACAAACAAGACAAGTCAGACTTGAGGTAAGAGATCCTACCTCTCTCTTTATTTTTATGTACTCTTTTTATGTAACTTGCTTTAATCTCCTATTTATTATGTTGGGGGATGTTATTTTATATTACAATTGCTTTAAATTTTTTGTTAATATGATGAGAGACCCTATTTTATCTCATCAATCCATTTTTTGAAGTTTTATGTTGCGCTGTTAGGCTGCCAAATTTTCATAAGGGGATTTTCATCTCACATTTTATTCCCATGAGATTCATGCTACATTGGCCACTATTTACTTTTGTGTGGTGTATGTACTGCCCATTATTTTACTATTTGTATAATATAATCTCATTTATTGGTAGTTACATCTTCATTTTATGACCCTTATTTCATGGGGTGTACGTTTCGAAAGTTTCCCAAATCTGTAAGGGAACCTTTCACACTCCTCTTTTAAAAATACTTATTTTCTTATGTATTTTAATTTACATAATTTTATGTTGGGATATGTTATTATATATCCTTATTGATGTAAATTTTATATCCAAGTTATGAGATACCATTTTATCTCTCATCAACTAATTTTATGAATTTTAAAGTGACGTCGTTAGGCTGTCGAATTTTACCAAGGGAACTTTTTAACCCAATTTCGATTTCTTTGGGTTCAACATGTAGTTATTGAATATGTCATCCTTTGAATATGTGTGAATGACCATTGATTGTTTTAAACTTAATATCCACTTATATTTATGTATTTATATTTTTCACACATAATTTTGCGATTGATTTATCCTTAATTTAAAGATACCTTCTTTATAAGGGATTTCATCTCATTTTACATTTCTATTGAGACTTCATTGTTGTTATGCACCAATTCACTCTTATATGGTGTATATACTGTCCTTTGGAATATTATATCATGAATCCATTTATTCTCATGATATTATAAAATTCTGAATAAATGTTATTCCTCATTTATTGTATTCAAGTGTCTCTCATTTTGTTAAAAAACCTTTAACTAAAATATCATTTTAAATGTTTTAATGATTTATTCTTATAAATATTTATCATTAATATCCATGTTTTCAAAATGGTTTTAAGGATTTATTTATGTGGATATGAATGGTTTAAAATGTAAAAATCTTCGAAGTGGTATGGGACACTTTGATTCAAAAATATCTTTATTAAATGTTTTAAATGGTTTTGAAAATGGTTTTTAGAATGGATTTATTATTTCAATATATTAAAATGTTATATTGTTATTGCAATGTTGGAATTTTATCTTTAATTTATTCTTAAGTTATGTGCTATAATTATTTTATGGTTCTTGGGCATTATTTATGAAGACTGGTGGTTCCGTGATAAACTAAGGGTGGGTGAACCCGATATTGCTCTCCAATGCATTGGGTAACGTGAAGGGGTTAAACGTTATGGTTTCTTCGAAGAGATTTAGGGAATATACTGTGATGGGTATTCCAAATGTAACCATGAGGGTTACTCCCTATGTAAGAATGTTATGAATGCCTCAAGTGACCTTTGTGTCTTATTATTTCAATGAGTTATTCATAAATATTATGATTTAATGAGGTATGTTAACGTGCTTATGTTTTATGAGTAAAGTATGATTTCATTGATTCTTATGTATACATGTACTAATTTTTCCTTTCATAATTTTTATATCCCTTACTGAGATTTTTATGCTCATCCCATGTTTTTGAAATGTTTTTCACAGTTCAAAGTAAATTTACATGTATGATGATAGTATAAAGGAAGTGTCAAGAAAGAATCCATGTTTTATTTTAAATATGTTTCCGTTGATGGGAAAAAATGAATACTATCTTTTATGTAACCACTTTGTTTAAATGTGGAATGTAATGCATTATTTATGATCTAATTATCTAAAATTCTAAACCTGAAAAGATCCTCAATGCGTATTCTTGAAATAACTCAAGATTAAGTAAGGTTTAAGGCCGGGTCCTTATAGTTGGTATCAAAGGACGGTTTAGATAACTTTAGAGGTTAGAGTGTTAAGTGACAAGTTATAGAGTTATTGTTATTTTTGAAGGTTGGAATGAGTTTGAGATAACTTGGATAAGTATATATTAGTTTTTATCTTCCTATTTAGTACATAATGATTTTGTTGATATACTCACACTGACATTTCTGATTTTAGTAAATGGATGGATCTATCAAGAACCAAAGTGACAATGGGTTTGAAGGAAATTGTGGTGGTTCTCTGATTAAGAGACTGGATGAAATGGGGGATTCCATGAGAAATGTCATTGTTATTATAAACCAACTATCAGGAGTCATGATCAACTACTTGAACCTTGGTGAGTTCTCTAATGCATCATGTATGAGAGAACTGACTCGACATGGAAGTTCAAGTAATAATTATAAAGGTAACCATTAGGGTTTATATGATCCTTACTTTGGATGTAATTATGGGTTACTATACGTTATGATGGAATATGAACAACATGAGATAAACTTGTGGTTAAATTATTTTTTGGTTATTTTTGAAGATTTTATCTCGTTTTGGGGAATGTTTTATGAATTATATAGTTTTGGAAAAATGAAAACACGCAGACCATGTGACAACCTGTCGCGTCAGACAAAGCTGTGGGAATCGAACCCACAACCAAAGTGCGATTGGTATTTATCACCTACCACTGGACTACGTGAATTCCCTGGTTAGTTTGACTAATTATTTTTAGTTAGATGATTTTATGAATCAAGAGTAAGTTTATTTTATGTTATCTATGGAAATTATTAACCTATCATGGAGGATATGTGATTAGGTTAATTACTTTTAAATATGAGACTTTAAGAGAAACTGATGTTATTTAGAGATAAATAGTAATTTTTACCTTTGGAGACCATGTGATTAAATCCTTCAAATATTTGGGTTTCAATCTTAGTTGGGTTTACTTTGAAGAATTTTATGGACAAATTGTTTATTGAATCGTCTTCGTTGAACTTTGGGTTTTGTTTGACAAATTTTGGAGATTAAGAGTAGTTTTTCATTTTGTAAAAAAAATATCCTTTTTGGCTATTATCTGATCTCGTACTAAACTTTTTGGTTTGGTTTAGGTTGAGATCTAAATTCATGGGAAATATATAGTTCTCTTTTGTGGATTAGGTGATTCTAAAGAAGTTGATTAAAGTAATCTTAATGCGAACAAGTCTTGCTAAATACTCGTCTTTTGGAGAAAATATGAGTTTGATTAAGGAATCTAGTAAAAGATGAAAGTCTACCTAACAAGTAAGTATGTTTCATTATGATTTAGTTAATCTCAAAAATAAATTCCTCAATGAAGATTAACTTAAAACAAAAATGTTTTCTGTTAACTTTTCCTACTGGGGAATCAAATACCGTTTAACCCATCACAAGTTTTTGATTTTCTTGTGGTTAACTTTCTCCTAGAAATGTTTACTATCACTCTCCATCAGAACATGACCCTTTATTTTATCCTCCATATCCATATTTTCATACTTGGAATCCTAGTATGGTTTAACTCGGGTGACCTTTGTACTTCTCTCCCATTCTTTTAAAGTGATAGTTTTACTAACTCTTGTTCCGATGTGGGGCTTTCAATGATGTTTCTAAGCCCAAATTTGAAATTGCGAGGACACAATTCCCAAAAGGGGGGAAGGATGTAACTTCCCAGGTAAATAAATAATATTACATTCTAATGTTTATCAATATTTGTGAATAAAATGTTAATACTACTTTAAAGGGAATGCTTTGCTCGATGGCGTACCCAATAAGCAACAACGTGTTTTTTGAAATCTTACGCTGCACACTAATAATATAATAATATTATAATAGTTAACTCCTAGCCATTTTAATGGAGGGAATGAACAGAAATAACTACCAAATGATTACATATGTTTGTAAAATATTTTTACATTTATCAAATAAATGTTAGAGGCTTAAAATGCAAATGAATCCAATTTTAAGCATAAATATTCTAATATTCTTTAAAAGGCCTATTATCTGCCTTTTGATGGAGAACCCTTTTTAAATATACTTTTGAAAATTTTATATGTTTTATTTGAAAAAATAAAATCCTTATTTAGAATCTGTACATCAAAATTTAGTTTTGTGTAAATTTTTGTTATTTTTCCGATAAAGATCATTTTGAGTGAAAATGTTGCATTTTAATTCAAAACCTCCTTTTAACCAGAATTATTTATATGGATAGATTATCTTTTTAAATGAGATTAAAGTGTATTTAGAATATATTTTTACCATTTAATCCAATGGTGGTCATTTTAATTAATTTCACTTTGAAATTGGACTTACACTAGTGTTAATCTTTTAATAGATATTGTTTCTTAAAAACACGCTATTTGTTTTGACAGCGAGAATGAATTATTAAATTAATTAATTCAACTTATATATTTTTAATTTTGTAAAATAGACATCATTTTTGAATTCAGAATATCAAATATATCTTAGGGTTAATTTTTGGTATTTTTCTGAAAAACTTCAATTTTTGATGAGTAGTGAAACCACTAAGTGGTAGTTAAAGAAACTGATTTTTCGTTTAAATGAAACTTTACCACTTTTGTGATTTTATTTTCAAAAATATGACATACATGGTTGTCATTAGGAAGTAAAATGTGGTTAAATGAGATTAAAATAATTTTCTTTGAATAGTAACTTTTAAGTTTTATTAATCGTGATTAGAGGTAATTAGTGTAATTTAAGGTAAAGATAATGTTATAATAATATGAAATGACTGTGACACATGTACTAACCTTATTTTATGAGTCATGGAAGACCAAGAAAATCCATGGGTCAACTTGGGGACCCCATGGATCCACTTTTTTTGGAAGGTGACATTAATAACTTTTTTTTAAAGTTAAAATTAAACTGTCACAACCATGTATTGTTTTACTAAAACAATTTTTACATGCTGTTATACAAGTCATATTTTTGAATATAAATATTCAATAGAAAGATAAAAATATTTCTTAAATCATGATATTTTTTTTATAATTTGTAGACATTAAATAAATTAATTTATTTATAACACCGTGATGATTCAGTGATTACCTCATAAATGAATGATTTAAATAAAATGAGAAGATATGGTGAAATCTAAGTCTTAAACTTGTCACAAACCTATTGTATGGGTGGATTTAGAAACATTATCACCTTATCCTCGAAACATATCCTTTTTGAACCTTTAAAATTAGAAAAGAATTTTTATAATAAAGTAATATTTTATAACTTTCCAAGAGTACCCCTCCTCTTCTCTTATAAAAGGCCCCCACCTCTACCACCTTACCCACACATCTGAAGCCATTTGCTCAGCCAAAACCTGCCCATTTAATCTCTCCACATACCTATATTCATCATTTAAGACTCAACTTTGGCATAATGATCTTCAAGAAACCCTTTTTGTTCATACCAAGAGGAGTTACATGATTTAAAGGTAATGTCTTAACTTGCGTTTTTTGTTTTATTTTGCTTCTCCAAACCCCTAAACTATTTTTATTACTTTCTTTTGTAACAAAACCAGTATCTAAATATACTAGGATGTTGTTATTTGAAGTAATATAGCTAAAATTACACACACCTCCATCTAATGGTTAAAGAACATACTGTTTATGTTGATGGCGAATTACTACCTCACGAAATGATGACTGTTCAATCTTCTCTTAACACCTTTAATAGTGGCCATTATGATGTCACTGTATTTTATATATGATATATATGGTATTTATGTTTTCCATATTCTTCTGTATTTTATATTTAAAACATATCTTTATGCTTTTCATGTTGTGCAAATGCCATAATTTCATACAAGGAAATGTGGACTACCACCCCCTCAAGTGATGTGACTCGTTCATGCAATACATAAAATGTATAAATAATGGAATTAATAAACTTATGTGACCTATAAAACATATATATTATAATTTAATTATAATATATATATCTCTCAATTATTTTTAATTCCATTAATATGTCAATGAAATGAAATTATCGTTCATGCGTACGTACGGCCTACCGTCTCCATGAATGGTGCATTTCATTTATTTTTATCTCCAAATGTTATGGAATAGTATAAAATGAATATTTAATAGATATATATGATATTTAAATCATTAATACTATTCTGTAGATGATTTACTTATAACTACATGGACAATCATTTTCAAACAAGTTCATTTTTGACTCATGTACCAAACATCGACAAAAACGTCTGATTTGAACTCACATTATTAACCAATTATTATAAAATTATAATATGTGATATGAAATGAATAATAATATTTAAATGAGGACCTTAAGAAATTATAAATTTACCAAAGTTTATTATTCAGGAATATAAAGAAACGAACAAGACAAGTTAGACTTGAGTTAAGGGATCCTACCTCTCTCTTTATTTTTAAGTACTCTTTTTATGTAACTTACTTTAAGCTCCTCTTTCTTATGTTGGGGGATGTTATTTTATATTATTATTGCTGAAAATTTTATGTTACTATGATTAGAGACCCTATTTTATCTAATCAATCCATTTTTTAAAGTTTTATGTGGCGTCGTTCGGCTGCCGAATTTTCATAAGGGGATTTTCATCTCACTTTTTATTCCCGTGAGATTCATGCTACATTGGACACAATTTCCTTTTGTGTGTTCTATGTACTGACAATTATTTTACTATTTGTATAATATACTCTCATTTATGGGTAGTTATATCTTCATTGTATGACCCTTCTTTCACAGGGTGTACGTTTCGAAAGTTCCCCAAATCGGTAAGGGAACCTTTCACACTCCTCTTTTAAAAAGACTTATTTTGTTATGTATTTTAATTTACATCTTTTTATGTTGGGATATGTTCTTATGTATCCTTATTGATGTAAATTTTCTGTCCAAGTGATGAGATACCATTTTCTCTCTCATAAACTAATTTTATGAATTTTAAAGTGACGCCGTTAGGCAGTCGAATTTTCCCAAGGGAACTTTTTTAACCCAATTTCGATTTATTTGGGTTCAACATGTAGTTATTGAATATGTAATACTTTGAATATGTGTGAATGGACTTTTATTGTTTTACACTTAATATCCCATTCTATTGGGTGTATTTATATTTGTGACACATAATTTTGAGATTGATTTATCCTTAATTTAAGGATACCTTCTTTATAAGGGATTTCTTCTCATTTTACATTTCAATTGAGACTTCATTGTTGTTATGCACTAATTAACTCTTATATGGTGTATATACTATCCCTTGGAATATTATATCATGAATCCATTTATTCTCATGATATTATAAAATTCTTATTAAATGTTATTCCTCAATTATTATATTCAAGTGTCTCTCATTTTGTTAAAAAACCTTTAACTAATATATCGTTTTAAATGTTTTAATGATTTATTCTTATACATATTTCTCATTAATATCCCTGTTTTCAAAATGGTTTTAAGGATTTATTTATATGGATATGAATGGTTTAAAATGTTAAAATCTTCAAAGTGGAATGGGACAATTTGATTCAAAAATCTCCTTTTTAAATGTTTTAAATTGTTTTAAAAATGGTTTTTAGAATGGATTTATTATTTCAATATCTTAAAATGTTATATTGTTATTACAATGTGGGAATGTTATCTTTAATTTATGATTAAGTTATGTGCTATGATTATGTTATTGTTCTTGGGCATTGTTTATGAAGATGGGTGGTTCCGTGATAAACTAAGGGCGGGTGAGCATGATATAGCTCTCCAATACATTGGGTAACGCGAAGGGGTTAAACATTATGGTTTCTCTGAAGAGATTTAGGGAATATACTGTGATGGGTATTCCAAATGTAACCATGAGTGTTACTACCTACATAAGAATGTTATGAATGCCTCAAGTTACCTTTATGTCTAATGATTTCTATGAGTTATTCACAAATATTATGATTTCATGAGGTATGTTAACATGCTTATTTTTTATGAGTAAAGTATGATTTCATTGATTATTTTGTATACATGTACTAATGTTTCCTTTCTGAATATTTATATTCCTTACTGAGCTTTTTATGCTCATCCCAAGTTTTTGAAATGTTTTTCACAGGTCAAGGGAAAGGTACATGATATGATGATAGTGTCAAGGAAGTGTCAAGAAAGAATCCATGTTTTATTTTAAATATGTTTCAGTTGATGGGAAAAAATGAATACTATCTTTTATGTAACAACTTTGTTTAAATGTGGAATGTAATGCAGGATTTTTGATCTGTTTCTCTAAAATTTTAAACCTGAAAAGATCCTCAATGTGTATTCTTGAAATAACTCAAGATTAAGTAATGTTTAAGGCCGAGTCCTTATACGAAGAATCATATTGAGTGGATTATTTCAACTTTTTTTAGAATTAAATACCTCCATGTCACTTTATTTATTATGTTTTTATAATTAAATCTCCCTCCTATCTCTTGTTTATTATAAATTAATAATATTAATTAATTAAATTTTAATTAATAAATCTTCATTATTAAATATTAGGTATTTATTATTAATTAGTAGATATAAATTAAAAACTACTCACCATTAAGTAATTATTATTTATGATTAAAAGTAATTATAAATTAATTTTATTTAATTATTAATTATCCATTAATTTTTATTAATAATTAATATTTTTTGTTTTTTTAAATTCTTATTACTTATTACTTATTAATTAATTATCATTAATAAATTAATACTGATATTTAATTTGTTTTAATTATTCTTTAACTAGTAATTAATAATCAATAACTACTAATAACATTTCATATTATTAATATTTTTTATTTAATAATAATTTATAATTATTAACTGTAAATTATTGAATATTATAACTTATTATTAAACAATTTTAATTTTGTGACACTTATAATTGATTAATAGAATTTAAAAACAAATATTAAAATTAAATACATAAATAATGATTTAATAACTAGCGACGTATTTCATATACCTCTGTTAAAAATAAATGTAAAAAATTAAATTTAACATTTAGTAATAATTGTCAAGGCCATTATTAAAAAACTGATATTAAACGATATTTTTAATAAATGAAAACACAATTATCTTTAATCTATCCAAAAAATTGTTTTTTTGTTATACCGAAAAAAATCATTATTTTGACCATCTAATAAATTATAATGTTAGTTTCTTTATTTTGATGATTGGTTGAAAATGACCAACAAATTTCAAACGTTACCAAGTCGTGTTGTTTCTTTGTCTAAATTACAATTCTTAGAGAAATGTTTCATATTATTCATCATGATTTCATTTATATGGTGTAAATTTTTTTTTATGAATATATTTTGATTTTTTTTCATGTAATTCATTAGATTTACAAAACCATATCATATTATTTTTTCCAATGACTCTTCATTCAATAATATCTAATGTTGTATGGGTTTCTCATCTAAATTTTTCTTCTTTGAGACATATTTTGTTGTGTGAACCTATTAAATTTCATATGGTGTATATATTAAATAGTTGACATATTGTATCATGATTCAATTTTTATTCATTTTATTTAAGTTTCATTTAATCTTATCTCATTCAATGTATTTTTTTTCAAATGTCACCTAAGTGGTAAGGGTAATTTGTCTCAATTTCAATCTAAAGTCGCATAATAAAACTTATGTAGTTATTATTATTTGATTTTCTGTACTAAAATTCTTTTGAATTCATGTTCCAAAAATCAACTTTTATTCATATGGTTGAAATTTCTATTTAAAGATCTCTTTCCATGTGATTTTGATTCATTTCCAAACCCATGGGGAGAATCTCTAACCTAACTCTTTCCTTTTAGGTTCATCACTTATATATCTATCACTCTTCATCTCACTCACTTAAATTTTCCATATTACTAATATGATTATGTTATTATATTTATTCTTCATTTTCTGTCATCTTTTTTTGGATATTCATCTCTTTATGGGTCCCTTCGTATTATTTCTTAAATTCAAACCAAACAAAGATTATAAGGGAATATTTTTTACTATATTACCCAATAAGTATCTATTATTTTTAAATATATTTATTTTCAAGTTTCCATTAATGAGACATTTTATTGTTAAAATAATGTTTTAATATGCTTTGTCTTTCCTTATTAAAATGGTGTCTGAAAGTGACGTATTTCTCTTTTTAGGTGAAAACATCAACAAAAGCTATGATTTTTTTTCCAAGATTTCTCTTTAATTTTTCTGTCTTTTAATCAATATTCTTTTTCAAATACTTTATTTAGGGAGTTCACCACGATGAACACACATTTATTGACTGGGGAATTTACTGACTTAACCATATATGCTTTATCTGAATGTTGTAAATACCTTATACTTTATTATCATAATGGAAGAGTATTAACCTAAAGAGTTTATAAATTTCCTTGGATACCCATTTATTTTTTTTGGGTTTATCATGGTATGATTATTAAGGTATTTGTGTATGTTTTCCTTAAATGGGAAACATATGCATGTACATATTATAATGTGATAGGTGGGTCCGTTTTAAGCCACTAATGCATTGGTTAACTATTCATATATCTTGAGATGTTATGTAATAGATTAGGAAGTGAACCTCATCAACTATAGAACTTTTTACACTATGTGATGATGGTTTTTGGAGTAAACCTTGACCTATTCTTATGATGTCATGTTTTATGTGGTTACTACATTCTTATGATTCCATGATCCTGTGATATCAACTAATTTATGCTAAAATCCTTATGCTATGATTCATGAATTATCATATATGATATTTTGGGTTTGATTTCCTTATAATATGTTTTCATACAATTATTATATTCCCACACTCACATGTTTATCTTATGCTCACTTATAATCATTTATCGTTATTGCTTATGTTTATTCTTATTGTGTGGTTGTACTCAACCTTCTTATGTTTCCATTTCCTTCAGTTATAATGAATATTATTAAGTATTATGTATCTAGAATGGTATCATATGGGAAGAATTTTGTGGGAGTTTTTTAATACTTTTATTAATGTAAGGAAACTTTGGTTTAGTAGGTAAAATTATCATTGTATGAGAAAGATATGAGTTTTTTTAGTTATATTTTTTCATAATTGTCTAATACACTAAACCTAAAAGATCATTGGTGCATAAGTGATTGAATATTTATTATTAATATAATAATATTGGATTTTCATGTTTGGGTTGCTTCATCTAGTTTCAAAATAAATATATAAAGAATATGTTTTAGCATAATATCTGCGAGTGTGGGTCTGAGATGTTACAATATAATTTTTATCATATTTTTGGATTTTTTTTGAAAAAATAGAAACATTTATTCCAAAAATAAAGGTGGTATCAAAAGAATAAAAAAATAAAATAACAGTAGTGAAAACCCCACCAATGTCATCCTATATAAAAAACAAATACTAGAAACTAAATGAATGAAAATAAAGCTCAAATCAATGGTGTTATAAAAGAGGTCCCATTTAAATTTCCACCCATGTAAGAAAGGCTCAAATCTATGGTTTCTAGTGACAAAGGATTCATATCATGTCCCACTCTCATTGAAAATCTGATTAAGTAGATAATTTAGACTTTATTTATTATGTTTTAAGAATTGCATACCTCTTTGACACTTTATTTATTATGTTTTTATAATTAAATATCTCTCTCATCGATTTTTTATTATAAGTTTATAATAATTAATTACATTTTTAATAGTAATTTGTAATTTTTAACTATTAGTTATTTCTTGTTAATTAATAGTTATGAATTACTAACTGATAACAATTATTTATTATTATTTATAACTAAAATTAGTTGTTAATTAATTTTTTAATTATTAATTATTTATTATTATTTATTAAAAAATACCATTTTTCAAATATTTTAATTTTTATTAATTATTAATTAATAATTTTTAATTACTTAGTAAGGATAATTAATTATTTATAATTATTATTTAACTCATAATTAATAACCAAAAATTACTAATAACATTACATATTATTAATATTATTTTTTTTAATAAGAATTTATAATTATTAATTATAAATTGTTGAATATTTATTACTTATTATTAAATAATTTTAATTTTATCACACTTGTTGATGGTTCATACAATTTTCAAAACCATTATTAAAATTAAATATATAAATTAAAATTTAATAATCAGTTAATTTTTCAGAACATACTTTAAAAATAAATGTAAAAAAAATAACATTCAGTAATAAATGTCAAGGCCATTATTAAAAAATAGATATTATATTATATTTTTAATTTTTGAAATCAAAATGGCCCTGAATACATGAGAAAAAAAATATTTTCTATTATACCAATCGGATTTCATTATTTTGACCGTCTAATAAATTCTAATGTTAGTTTATTTACATTGATTAATGGTTGAAATTAATTGAATTTCCACATTATATTAAATTTTATGAAATTAACAACTTGATATCCAAACTACATGTCTTTTTTTTTTCAATTCTGGAATTTTAATTTAATAAAATATCATTATTTATTGAATTGCGAGACATAAGTCCAAAAAATTGAAAATCATCATAGTTTATTTAAGAATTTTCAAATTAAGATAACAAAATATTATAAATTAATTAAAATTATTAAATCATTTTCTGAAATATATATTTTTTGGATAAAATGAAATGGTTAAATAGAGTATTTTAAATCATTTTATTCCATCTGAATTTTCAAAAATCCTTGTTCTTGCAGTTATTGCTACAATATTTCACACACCAATAAATGAGACTTGGTACTCATGTGATGGCCATGAACAATATTTTGATAATCATTCACACTTTAATGATGATCTAATACATTTATTGGTTGAATGTGGGCTCCCTTATATAAAAGATTGGTGGTTGATATTTTTTTAGTAATTTTCATGTGGTATTTAGGTTCCACATTACTATTAATATGCAAATAATATATTATTATTATTATTATTTATACCTAACAGAAAATGTATGAATAATAATAATAATAAATAGTGCACTAAATTTTTATTATTAATAAAAAAATGATTAATTATAATTAATAATTAATTTAAAATTGTAATTATAATTATAATCAATGAAAATTATTAATAATTAATTAATATAATTATTAAATTAAATTATATATTTATTAAAGGTTGAAGGTATTACAAACCATAATTACACATTCACTAAATATGACGTGGGTCATATGATGACCCCACTCAACTTGTACCTCTCCCAGGTTAGTAGTGAAAAGGAGTGATCCCTGAGTCCCACCTCCTATAAGCCCCATGTTAGCGACCAACACCAATGTTATATCACAAAAATATTGGAGGCATCACCCCCAAATATCTTAGGAAAATACAAAAAATACCACCAACCAATCACCATGCATTGTAAATCGAACAAAATTCCATACCAAATAAAGCCAAAATACATGGTAATAAAATAAATACAAACTTCTTCAAAATAAAATAATACCAAACAAATCCTTTTTCAACAACTGCAATGAATCCAACCTCAGAGCTTGTACTGTCCAACCTTATTATCAAATTATTTCTAGAAATTAGAAAAATGGTTTACATATACACGAGATGAGAATTATATGTATAATTAATTGGATCCCACCTAAGATATCTCATGGAAAAGTCAAAAGGGAACATTTATTCCCCTGTGAACAAACAGCAAAACTGACCCTCACTTATACATGTCAAATAATTTTCCCCAGTATCACTGCAACTTTCTCAATAAATAACACATCCAAGAGTTGTATAGAAATATCAAATGAATGAAGATAAATGCACTTTGCAACCAAGAACATGCTAATTTTCCACTCCAACCCAATATTAAGACATCATTTTCTCACATAATATCCATATCCACTAATGATGGCACCAATCATATATCATGTCTTGTGGAACTAACCACATATCACACCTTGAAACACCAACTGAATATTCCATATCACATAACCAAAGTAGTAGGGTATCATGAACATGTAGTACATTAACCTCATGCCATCCCCCACCGCACGTGATCCTCACCACATGTCTCACCATCCACCAAAAGTGTCACTAAAAGTTTCAATTTAAGGGAGAGTAGGGGAGAGGGGGTAGTTATCTATTCATATCCTCCCCATCCCAAATATTAAGGAAATACACACCCCATGGTCTCTGGGTTCCAGTTAGGTTATCCAACTCAAGTGGGATACATATGAAAGGAATAAGAAAATATAGGTATATTGCTTTCTCACACAAGCCCACATTCACGGGTTTACACAAACAAAACCGCCACAACCACTATTAGGAAAAAACAATATTTCCCCACTAAGAACTACCTCTAATTCAGAATAACCAACCAAAAGAATCACCCAAAGGGGACACAACTCAAGTTCCAATTTTGATTACTTTATTTAACATTTGAACAACCAAGCTATACTAATTTAATTATCAATTTAAATTCACACCAATAAATACTTTATCAATTATCACATTATTATATATGAAAATATTATTCCATTGATACCTAACCACAACCAAGAAACCACCATTTCAAGACAACACATAGCATCCAAACCCAAAAATCCACAAACAACTAAGGCCACCAAGCCATAAATAACCATGACCACCAATCCGTACAAAACCAAGTTAAGCATAAAAAATTTATATTCAATTTATTTATTTTTTATCAACTTTAAATATATAACCATTTAAAAGGTATTCTGAAATTGAGTTGACAAGATAAGGAATAATTATATAATAAAAAATAGAGTAAGATAATAATAATAATATCAAGGAAAAAAGTTATCCATAGAAACATGACACCATCCCCTTTTAGTTTCATTAGTCTGGTTTATTATCTTAATTATGATAATACTCACCATTCACTAAATATAATGACAAAACATGATAATATCATATCTAAACATAAAAGGGAGGGAACTCGAATCCCCTCACTCAAAAGAATATTTCCAATTCACTACTTAAAGAAAAATAAATAGATATTGAACCATGGGGAAACAACCACATAAGGGATACTCAAATAAATCTGAAACATAGTGATGTACCATCAAAATAATAACCCAAAAAATCCATAATTCCAATCCACATAACCATTTTGAAAACTATAAAGAAACAAAGAATAACTCAGAGATAAAGTGAATAATGACTCACAAGGTATCACTGATACCAAATCTTTGAAATCTAAGGATGAACACCAAATATCAGAGGGTGTTAGGATCCCAAAATTACCTAGGGATTGACCAAAGATCCAAATAAGTGATGAAAGAATGTGGGAAATTATAGGGAGGTTGGAATTCATAAATAACCTATAGTTTTCAACATTCACGATGTGAATGGATAGTTTGCACCATAAATATCATTCAGTTCACATCCTCTAAAAAAGTGCTTAATCTAACAAAACTAGAATGGATTTTATGTTGAGAATAAATCCATTCACAAAACAAAACTTTCGAAGAAAAACCACCAAAAACTACACCATAAACATTCAATTCATTAACAACATGTCATACCATGAATTAATCCTGAGAATAAATTCCAAAAAATATATCACCTAAGTTATGGAGCGTCTCTGCAAAACATTATTCACATTTTGGACCAGTGATTCATGATGGGAATCACCACATGCAATTAGAGATTCAACTCTATCCCCTATTAACACTCCCTCAAGATATATCTATCAAACAAGGATAAAACCATTCCTTAAAACAAAACAATGGTATCTCAAAATATAATAGAAAGAAGTCAAAAACTATAATAAAGTCTAATATCAAGACATCTAAAACTTCACAAAACCAAAACTCCAGGAACTGGGATCACATCTATGAATCTCACTCCCAAATACTCTATTCTAGGACACCATGGATCAATAAGACTTGAAAATAAGGGATAAAATGCCCATGTATCACCTTCTCCAAGTGAACCTAAATATTTATTGGTCATTACATGAATGTTTTATCATCCCCAATATCCAACTTCCACTAGTCGATAACATAAGAAGCCTTGTGAAGATACCAAGGAATCTTGGACATGTGGAAGACATTATAAATTTTTATCAGTATTAGGGTAAGTAACCACATACAAGAAACCTTTCCAACATACCCAACACCTCAAATGTTCCAAAAAACAGGTCAAGAACTTTCTCCCCTGACTAAACCCCCACTACCTGCTCTGAGGGGAATCCTTTAGGAAAATATACTCCCTATCCTTAAATTCAAAATGCCTCCTATTAAAATCAACATAAGACTTATGGATTCCCTATGTTGCCTTCATATTCTCAAAAACCACTTGAACTTTTTCCATCATTATATACACCATGTCAGGACCAAAAAATGATACCTCCCCAATCTTGATCCATATCAATGTGGATTAAAAAGTCCTCTCATACAATGCCTCAAAGGGGGTTATACTGAAGGATGATTGATAGTTGTTATTATAAATTATATTCTCAAATGATTTTCTACATTGATAAATTAGATTCTTCAAGCTTGGATGGACTTGTAATAATATGTGAAAACATTTATTATTTAAAAAAATAAGACAAGGTGTTTTTGATACACATAGTTATGATTTATTTAGTTACATAATGTGATTTAAGGGGAGTCTTAAAATATATATTTTTTTATTATGGAATTTATCCAATTTTCATATATGAATATGTTTTGAAAATAGATTTGAATTAAAATAATTTTTATCTAATATTATCAAAGTATTGGGAATATATATAAATTTTTAAAATGATGCCTCTGGTTCTAAAGTACTATATAGATAGTAAAAGTTGAAAAAACATAAAACCGGAAGAATAAAATTAAGTTGAAGAAGTTGAATAATGTTTCTTTAATAATTTAATCACAGTCATGGAAAACTATGGTATTAAATAAGTATGATTATTAATTTAACATGTTTGGATTATTCAAGATATGCCTTAAAGTGTGTGTAATACAAAATGGAATGTTTCTTTCATGTATGAATGTTATAGAAATTAATTTTGAAAGGTATGTGATACCGAAAGTATATTTTTATAATGTCTCATGATCAAATAAAAATTGTGAAAACACATAATATACCATATAATATATAGTTAATTTATTTAATATTCATATTTAAAGGAAACAAATGTTATTTCTTAATACCAAATTATTTTTGTAACATAGAAATATATTCTAAATATAATATAACGATTGAAAGGAAATAAATGTTATTTATTAATAAAAATGGGTTTCTTTATCATAGAAAGATATTACAAAGATAATATAATGTCTATGAGGATATTGGGAGAATGTTTGGGCTCAAATAAGTTCAAATTTAACAAATAATCAATTAAACCAATATATGTTTAAACTGAATTTTACTTAATAAGAGAGGTATGATGTATTACTAAACAATACTATAAGTAGCTACATTATTTCAAGGAATCTGTTTGATGTAGTAGGTTTCTAAATATGATTATAATGAACTTATAAATATTTCTAAGTAGATAATATAATTTGGCATTGTAACACTTGTTTTTATGAAAATAATAGGTTGGAATATTTTTACAATGTCGAAATACAAGGAATTAGATTCCCAAGTCTCACCATTATTTAAAATGGATTAATTCATTGATGTTTCTCCCTAAATACTTTAGTGTGGGAGTTTTATCTTATGTTCATATAGAGATTTGACATGGATTTCATATGATGTAATAGGTTAATAAAAAACAAAAAGTGCTGTAAACATAAGTTTGATTTGGGATTTTATCATCTATGATATGATAAACTGGTTCTTATATTGGTTTTATTAAATATTCTTAAAGAGTTTTAGAATATTAAAATGTATCATATTAAAGGAAAAATCTATTTTATCAATTTTTCATCTTGGATATTTAAATGTATATATAGATATACATTTCATGAAGTGCAATGATAATTGACTCCTCAATGCGTGACTTTGAGTTGACCCTAAAAAATGTTCATCACGGAGTATTATAGGATAATAGGAAATTTAATTGTTAATGTGTGTATGATTCTTATATAGAGATAAAAAATATGCCCGTGAGGAACAAAAAAAATAATATGATTCTTTTTGTGCGCTAAATGACCAACTAAGTATACCATGTGGAGTGTCATACATATATGTGTTTGATATACTAGGGGTGCATGGATCATATTTGAGTCCCCAGTACATGAGGTTGGTGAGATATCTAATATGATAACCTTCACACTTTTTTACCCTACATACACAAGTCTACATATTGACTTAGCTGGAGATGGTTGGGTATGATGCTGATCATTTCATCAGCATGAACTTAAGCAAGACGATACTTTCCCTCTCGTATAATGAGCATGAGATATGAGAACTTGATTTAGATAGAATATGAGAGTGTGTGGGTACACCTAGATATCATATATCTATCTGGATAAGGGACATTTGATATAATTATCCATAAGGACAAAATTCATGTGATGTATTCATGAATCAAACCAGGATCAAATCAGAGAGTCGATAAAAAAATGAGTTGTCTATATGGGGTTCACCTACTCTATCTCCAATGGTCACTTTATATCTCGGAGAAAGGTAAAATATAAGAATGAACATTTTCATATGATGTGGGCTGGTGGACACATTTTTAATGATACATGTTTTTGACAGAGATCACATAGGGTCACTTTATATCTTGATTAGTATTAATGATTTTCCAGAGGCTTCTATTTCCTTACATATACATATATAATGATTCATATGTATTTTCAACATTATAAAATCCTACGGGGTCAAACTTTGTGGTTGACTGAATTGGAGTTGAGTTTGAATCATAGAGCTACTCTAAAATTATTTTATAGTTAATCTAAAAGTGTTTTTATAGGTTTTTACAAGGTATTTCATATGATGTTATATGAGGTAAAGTTAATTATATATTTCCAAAAGTTTTTTGGATGATATTCAAAAGGAATTTTGGAAATTATTTCAGAAGTTATTTCATACAATACAATATAAGGTGAAATGAAAAATTATTTTAGGATTTAGTGCAAGTGGGAGATTGAAGGAGATTTCCCATAAAGAAATATTTTTGTATATATAATTATGATCTAATTTTTATTTCATGAAAAATATGTTTTTTATATAAAATAGGGTGTATAGTTTCATACAACTATATATGAAACCAAATGATAATGGATATTATTCATTACAATATTTCAAATACGCTATCATTAATAAACCATTTAATGATATGAAATGGTAGGAAGTAAATGCATATGATGCATGAACTGGACATTATATTTATTCATGCATTTCAAAGAATGAATAAATGACAGGACAATCAAGGGGCATCATTGATTTCCTATTTAACTTCTACTATGTGATAATTATTTATGGGAAATTTAATTATTCTTGGAAAGCCTACCATAAACTAGATGATAGTTTTTATTCCTTTTTCTCATTTAAGATTTTAGCACATCATGAATAGAATGATCATCCAATCCAATTTTCAAATGATTCAGTTTAGAAAGTGGATACCTTTAGAGGTGGGATGTCATTTGATTTCCACTTTGTGATCTCTTTCACACCCATATGATGATTTGAGAATTTGATGAAGTGGATTATTCAATGTATGGTACATATGTATACAATAGGTTCTTCATTTCTATATTTTCTGTAGGTTTCATATTTGTTACATGGTAGATCATTGGACAATATTTTAAATGATTTTCATTGCTTCTAATAGATTTTATTACACTCGAAAAATACCCTTCATGATCTAGAACAATAGGGATCAACATGGACTTCTATACAGTGCCTCAAAAGGGGATATACTGATGGATGAGTGATAGTTTTTATTATTATAAAACTAAACCAAGGGTAGGTATTACACCAACGATCCACCATAATCTAAGATCCACACTCAAAACATATCCTATAGCTTTTTATGGCTGCTACGTGTGTCCATCTATCTAGGGATAAAAATAAGTTCTAAGGAATAACTAAGATCCAAATGTGTGTTGTAATCCTATATATAATCACAATGTAAAACGAGGTATCATTCAGAAATCATGGTCCTCAAATATTCATGAAGTCTCACCACATAATCCACATACCATATTGCCATTACATCCATGGTACTCTACATTTGAATCACTGAAAAGTGATATGACTCCATCAGTAAATCCATTATCACTGAGATAGTATCACATTCCCCTGATCCTGATCTAACCTAGTGAAAAAATCCATCAGGATTTCTCCCCACTTCCACTCGAGGACATATAAGGTATTTAAAAAACAACTATAGAAAAAATATTCCATCTTCTCATGATAGAAGACCAAGAACGACAACATGAAATCCACCACTGATTGAATAATCCCCCACACCAAAACCACCTTCTCAAGCCCCAATATTTCTCAGATACACCTGGGAGAACTACTAGATATGATCCATGAAACTCATTGGTAATCCCTCACACATTTCAAATAAGAAAAAAATCCTTCCCAAAAATATATCCTCATGTTTTCCATCCTATAGTCTTCAGGGGAATCACTATGAAAAACCCGGACTCACATCACTTTTTCATCTGAGTACCCCCACTGTGAATCTTCCACGTTCTGCAAAAAAATCAGGCTCTAACATTGTCTAAAATAATCAGGCTCTAACATTGTCTAATAATAACCCATGATACCGAGAATAATACATACCTATTCTATGTTCTTGGGTGTGTCTCCAGAAACAGCCACCTTGAACTTTGATGGATCCACCACTGCTCCTCACTGAGACTCCACATATCTAAAAAAATACAAATCCTATGTCTAGAACTTACACTTGGGAAATTTTTCTTACAAATAGTGGGGTCTAAGTGTGTAAAAAATGATCCCTAGGTTCTTAGTTTGTTCCCCCCATGACCATGAGTATATAATAATTTCATCAACGAACATGATAATGAACTGGTCTAGGAACTCATGAAATATGGATTTCATGATCCCCATGAACACATCTGATGCATTCATGTCACTGAACAACATGAATATTAACTAAAGTTTCCCATACAAGAACATAAAATTAGTCTTTAGAATATGAGCCTCTTTTACCCTCAATTAATTAAATACAGACCATAGTTTTATCATAGAAAACTAGCTAGGTCCCTTAAAATAGTCAAAAATAATATTAATTATTGGAAGAGGGTAATGAATCTTGATCTTCACTTGATTCAACCTTTGGTAGTCTATTCCCAACCTCAGACTATCATATTCATTATTGGATAGAAAAATTAAAGCTCCCCATGGTGACACACTACGGATAATAAATATTTTCTGCATTAGGTCATTAATCTTTGTCCCCAACTCATGTAACACTGAGTGTTCCATTCGATAAGAATCCATTGAAATCAATGTATCACCCGATCGTGACTTTATTCCAACCTTGGTATCACTCTACGTGGGACGTGTCAAAACCTCCTTATGGAAAAAATATAAAAACTCCAAAACAACCAAGCGTAAATCTATTATCTGATATCTCACTGACCATTTCTATTACTCAATCATCAAAGAAATAAGGTTTTTCACTCACCTATTGCTCATCCCAAAACTTTAGTCACCAGAAATCACCACATGTTGACCCCCATATCTAAAAAATAAAACCTCATCTAGAAACAATCAACAAAATCATGAAGAGAATACAACAAATCCATGGTAATAGGGAAATCATATGGTATTATCTGTAGCACAATGAAATCACCCAATGACAGATGCTTCCACATCATCAGTTTGTATTCCCTATAAACATAGAAAATCTATCCTAGCCTGTGACTAATGAAAATTACACTATGGGAATGAGAATACTGTCCACATATAGTCCCAATGCTCAAACCAAGTTGGGTATAATAAAGGAGCGTATATATCCATAATTAATCAAATTAGAAACCATGTTATATGACAAAATGATCATACCTCAAGAAACCTTTGGGAACTATAGAATTGGTGCCTCTATCACATGAATCTAGTCTCGAATAACTGTTATAACTTGTTGTATATGGTATCCATGTCTATGATTTTACCTAGGACCTTGACGGTGAGGAAAATCCTATGAATTCCCACTACAAACTCCACATCCTATTATCTAATCATAATATTTCTAAATAGGCTACTGAACATATTTCAGAGGGATTTATTATTGAAAAAACCTCAGGGGGAACCACTATTGTTACTAGGAGGGGTTTGGACTATTAAAAACATACCAAAACTTTGGGGAAAAAGGAAAATACCACTGGTATTCACTATGACATCCACTACCATTGCGTAAAACTAGAGAGATCCTAGTAGACCCATTGGAACTTCTTACCCTCAAGAAAATTGACACTAACTACTGAGTCCATCTACCCCCAAATAAAAATATCTAATGGAATGATATTCATGGACCAACATCTTATTCCTGACATAGAGCTTTGGGATAATTTTGGGAGTGCCTACCTCCAAAATTCATCTTTTCAAGGGAGGTAGATAGGGTTCATGATTTGTTAAAACAATGTGGACCTACAAGAGAAACCATATATGACCTATTCCAAGGGAAGAGGAGGTTTCAAAAAGTTTGATTTAACCATGTGAGGTTAGGTACATTCCATGCAAGGTGTCAGCAGTTTATTATAGATGCAGGGCATAGGCTACACATGGTTTGACCAAACTGTGTGCCTAGCCTGCACCCTTTGTGCCACTTAACCAGTATCTATGCAAGGTGTAGGTATATAGTTTTTCAAACCATGTGATCTAACCGTATAGGGTGTAGATCCTAGGAAAAGGTGGTTACACATTTTCCAAAAAGTGTTTCAAATCATGAGGACCGACTCTGTGACTCTTTAATGAGTTTGAAAAAACCATTTCCCCCTCCATACTTTTTATTTTATCCCCCCTTCTTCTTCCTCCTTCATTCGCACTAGGGAAAGCCTCTAAAGCTACCTTACACTCATATCCTAGGATTTGTGAGATCATAATCACCTAGAATCTGTTTCTCTCACAGTCAGTTTCATTGAATGTGTCTTTATAATATATTTTATCATTAAAGCCCCCTTATTAGTTTTTACTATTATTGATGATGATATTCTTAGGAAAGCTCTTTCCCCCCATTTTTATGGTGTTGTATAATCTTTCCTTTTTATCATTTTTGCTCAAACAAAAGCCTCATAATGGATGAGTTGACCATTATAAGAATGAGGTAGGTGGTATATATGATTTTACCTCAAAGTTGCATCATTTATATTATATTTCCATTGTGCCCCATGTGCGGATTCCCTTTAATTTCTCATAAACTATGAGGTTCCTTAAATTAAATGTCTAGACCACCATAAATTATGTTTTAGACCCCCCCTTTTATATGGTTGGAGGTTATTACCTCAACCCAAACTTCCCCTTGGCCGGGTTCAATTAAACCCATATAATTATTATGGGTTTTTAGGATTAAACCTCCCCTAGGGTATGTTAACTATAATCTTTATTCTTATATTCAACTTATCATGATTTCCTTATGTTAAGATCACCCTATTTTGGAGTATAAGATTTTTACACTTGAGTGAGATTCCTAATTTTAATTAAATGAATTGTTTGATTGAAATTTCATGTTTTCTAATTAAACCATAAATTAAGTTGTGAAATCATCTAAATCAATATTGAGAGTTGATTGAAGATGTGCATAGTGATTTGTATCATTATAATGGTTGTTTCTAATGACCTTCATCATTTTTTCTAAATGTAATGGTCCTCTTATGACTTATAAATGAGATGGGATAGTTATATAAATTGAACATATTATGGCATGGATGGTCTTATGACCTTTATTTTAAAATGTTAAATTGGATTATACTAAAAAGGATCCAATGCACCGTGATTTATTGAAGTTTTCTCTTTATGAAATTTTTGGATAAGGGTTAATAGAAAAATTATATTACCATAAATATTATTATGATGGGATGGACCTTGGTTAGGCTCATTTATCATGATGTCTTACACCCCTATGTTGAAGATGATGACAATGTAATATCACATCGCTTGGGCTATTGGGCGTGGAACCTCACACCCCATCGATTAGGATGTTGAGCATGGCCTTCACATTTATGAGGAGGATGAAATACTCGATTTTTATATCCCGTTTTAGATATCGTGATTATGACCCATCTATTGTAAGAACTAGTTTTATTATTAACAATTTTTCCATTGTGACTATTGGATGAGATGTCCTTATTAAATCTTTTAGTTATTATAGGAATGAAATAACTTATAAAGTCTGATACTATTATGATTATATGTTGATTCATTAGTTACATCTCAGACCCTTCAAGTTCTACTCATCTATATATGATATTATTATGTGGACACCTGGGTAATAAGCCACAAGTCCACACTGGTCCATATATATCTATACATATGATTTTAATATATATATATATATATATATATATATATCTGTGTGTGTGTGTTTGTGTGTGTGTGTGTGTGTGTGTGATGGAAGTTGTGCAATGACATTTCAGCTTAGGATGAAGTAGGTATTGTCTGGCCAGGTGTCCCTGAGGAACCTGAGCTCTACTGGCTTACATTTATTGATTATTGCACTACCTTACTTTTTATGTAAATTCATTATAATTTATTATATATAAATGGACTACATTACACATTAGACACAATTTTTGGTTCCCTACTGAGTTTATATCACACATTTTTGGGCCACCATTGCATTCGGGTACCTGAACAGATCTCATGATTGTAGGATCAGGTTCTAAAATATTTATTGCTTATTATTATTCATTTGGGATGGGATGGAGTTCGATAGAAGAGAACCAAAATAGTTTTCATGATGCTATTGGAGATAAATACAACGTATTTATTTAATTAACTTCTCTTAGTCAATCTATGTACCTTGTATCCCTTCCCATATTATGTTAAAGCATTTTTAAGAATGAATCATTCATTCATTTATTATTATATTTTAGTTTATTTATCTTACAATGCCCTTATTTATCTTGATTCTACAATATTTATTACCAATAAATAGGTTATAGTCTCCCCAGTACACCTCCACTAGACACTAGATTCTTGTCGGAAGTCTCTGGAATATAGAGATGCATGCTTGAGGGTTAATGACTAACCGACTCAAGGCACTATTTTAGTGGCATGTGAGCTGGGATGTCTCAAATGGTATCAGAGGTTTATTTTTTCCTCTTTGTTCTTAATTGATTGGGAAAATGTAGATAAGTGATTAGAAACATGTTGGGACTTGGAAAATAACTCAATTTTGGGTCTAGATAACCCTCGCACGAGGGAAAGATCATGTTTCAAGGGTTTGGGACTGTTGTTCATGGTTCTATTATTATAATTGATTGTTATTTCACCTGAAGTGATTATTTTACTTTCATCTATTAATAATTTATCGATTTTGTGGATTATAAACTTGTCTTGATATGACTAGGAGGTATTATTACATGCATAATGCTAGGAAAAAATATATTCACATGCCATGCGTATGCCATGCCATATAGATTGCATTATAGTTTTCCAAATGCATGAGGATTTGTATACCATACTTAGTGGTTATCAAGCTTACTTTTTTGTATACCATGTTGGGTAATTTATTACGATGCCTCTTTGTATATTCCATGCCAGAGTGTTTTCCACTTATGTAGTAGATTCCTAGGTTTGTTTTCAAGGTTACCTATATTTATTTCTTGTGATTGATTTCTGATATTATTCATGATGTATGGCTAGTTAAATAAAATATATTCATCAACCTAAACAGTGTTTTCCTTCCAATATTAATGGAAAAATTATATATACTCAGCCAATTATTTTGTGTTTGATCCATTAAAAATTAGTTTAATGGGCTGAAATGTTGATGGTATCAATTATATGTGTTCCATATTGCAACTTATAGAGTTTATGCCAGCTTTATAAATTGATAACTAGAGACCCATATAATTGAACTATCTCATATATAAATGTTATAAATTGAAATTGAATGTTGTAATTTGGTTTCAATTAAACAGGAAAAAATGTCCCAATTTATAAATTTAATGGGCCTTTATAAATTTGGGAATTGTAACCCATGTAATTAAACCATATATATACATGTTTATTCAAGAAAAAATGTGAATACCTGGTCAATGTTACATTAATTCCAATTGTATATTATAAATGCATGTACCTAGGTAATCTGGGAATGGTAATTCATCTAATTGTACAGTTGTGTGGAACAAGGAATCTTAAATCATGGATCATAACACATTGGTTAATGAGTTAACCTGGTTGGGACCTTAAATTATAAAGAAATTACTTTTTTTGAAAAATTTAATCCATTACTTTTTAATTCATGTCAAACATATGTTAAATTGAAAATTATAATTTCTTACACCTATTTGTTTTGGGCATGAAGACCCATATGAATACTTTTCCAAATGAATAATTGGACCCAAGTAGGTTAGTTGGGGCATGTTTTTGTAAGATGATCCCCTTTGGGGATTGATAAATCTTACTAAATATTTATGGAAAACTTGACACAAATAGGCCGGTTTGGAATACTTCTTATTAATTAAAACCAATATGGGTGTTTTGTAATTTCAATACTATAAAATATTATGTGTTAAATTTAATTTAACATAGAAATGAAATTATGGGGCCCTTTCAGGTCACCTCATTGCATCGTATTTTTAGATATTTAACCCCTTGAAGGTATTCTTATATTAATTGGATGGTTATTTAAAATGTCAACAACTGCTTTTGTGATGTTACATATAAACATATAGTGGTATCTTACTTGACTAGTCCCTTTAATTAATAAAATCCTTGTTATCTACATGTGAGTTTGGTTATTATATGGTTTTGGTTAATTGAAATTCCAATTACTAACTAAAGAGTGTTTTACTCTCTAGATTAGAAATTGAAAATTTCTTTTACCAAGACATTGTGAAAACTCTTGAACCAAATGAACGGTAAAAAAGAAAATTAAAATAAAATTTTCCTGAAATAGTCTATGAAATAAGCTAAATGAAGTGGGCAATACAATTTTTTTAAAAACATTTACTTGAAATCCCTTTCATGTTAGTTTCTTAAATGTATAATATTTGAGCATCGTTTAAATGCCTTAAAAGTGAAACCTTGTATAGGTGTTTATAACAAGTACCTTTGTGTAGGGGTCAATTGTTATGTGCCTTGGATAAGGAACCTAGATGTTTTCCATGGACCCCAGTTGTCTTCTTCCTAGGTGTGTCAGACCAAATGGGTAGTTGGTAAGGCTTAGTAATATATTTAGAAATGAACTTGTTTTAGGATCTTTGCCTTATGTTTTAGTTAGGCCGATCTTAGTAGAGGTGTATCCCTCAAAACCATTAAGAATTTCTAAATTATTTCTTCCTATTTTTCAACGAGAGGTTAAATTTGGGTGTAAGTTGTACCAAGTAGGACCCCTAATAATTAAACGAATTCTCTGGGTAGACATGTGTCTATCTGATAAGATGATCCTTGATTGGGTATTTTTTAACATGAATACCCAATGAGTTCCACTTACCTTACTCTGATATGACATCGTGACCCATATTGGTTGATGAACATCCTTCATGTTTCTATTTTACCTCTTTTAGTGGGAGTTTTCAGGAATGTTGGGATGTTGTGAAATAGAAAGCCCTTATGTGGGTTGTGGTTCTTGTGCAAGAGACTATTAATTCTGGATCAAATTCTAACAGGTCAATAAGCTTATTAAGTTAAGGAAAACCTATGAAATAGGTTTTCTTGTGAATTTGTTTATCTTTTTGTAATATGATTCATTTAACATTATTTTCCAAACTGATGAATGATATGTGCTTGAGTATTTTTATTCCGGCATGGTAATTCCCTAACCTCTAAAAAGAACCATGAGTTATTCTTTATCAAGACTATCTTGGAAGGGAATAACTACACAGGTTCTGATCCCAGTTGACTAGTAGTTGTTAATTTACACTTTCTTCTTAGAGATAATTCTACGAGGTGGGTGGTAATTAAAAAATGATGGTAGATGTTGGATGCCTGATTTTGAAGAGGAGATCCAAGAAAAATACTACTGTACTAAATACTGACATGCCATGCTGCATGGTTAGTTTTATTTTGTTGATGTATGACTATTGGGTTCCTGATTCGAGTCTTGAATTTTTTGGTATGGGATGTATACCCACTGTGTATGATAATTCTGGTTCAAGAAATTGAGTGCAGAGCTACTAAGTATGCAATGTTGGGAACTGGATAGGTATAATCCGAGGAACAATGGGTTTTCAAACATGAAACATGATGTAAGAGTGAATTGAACTTCAGATATGGATGTTATATCCTTTTTTTGTATGAGTGTGGCTCAGAAGGAGTAACATGATCCTAGTGATAGAATCTTGGTGTAATCCTTGTTTATAGGTGAGCATTACCCCTATCTTGAATTTATCCTGAGTATACCGAGATAGCATTGAATACACGCTAAGCTACCTATGTAAATTAATGTTATGGTTTGACAAAAGGACTCCTTGGGAGATGCACTCATGAATTAGTTTTAAGATAAGAATATTGGTGTGTGGTACACCTTTGGTCATTTAAGGGTGGTGAACCTTATTATGTTTCATGTTTGGATTTCATTCTAATAACCATTCTATGAAAGAAGGAATGAGTGATAGGTGATGTTACTTATAACATGGGTATGATCGGGTTATTGACCATGATTGTTGTATGTACGGAAGGGATAAGGCCTGATCTACGATTAATGTTTTCTATTTTAATTGATGCTATGACTTGGATTCTCCTAAGGTGGGGAGCGGGTTGTTGGTTATTAGTGAACAACCTTTAGTTGATAAGGATTATGTTATTGAAAGACTATTTGTGGACAGTTCTTTGAAACTTGTATGACATCTATTAAAAGAAATATGGCACGGTTTGATTAGGATACATCACCATAATTTAGTTATGGGATTAATTGAAAATTCTTGATGTGATCTATAGATGATACTGATTAAAGGAATTTGGATCTATTGTTTGAAAGTAATCAGCCACCTAAGATAAGAATTTTTGGGAATATTCAGTCTAATGAGGATCAAGTAGAGGTATTCAAAAAAAGTTATATGGTCATTGTATAACCATTTAGGCATGACATGGGTTTATTCAGGTTCCATAGAAAGGGTTGTCTGGGCTTTCTAATTAAATTCAATGTGACCAATTATGAACTGGATTAATCGAAATTGGACTTTGATATTGGAATGAGGGCCAGGGGTAGTTTCCTTTTCTTTAATTAGGTGTATCATTTTGAGAAGAATTCTAGAAGCCTCATTAGAATGCTACATACGTTCTTCAGAAGAAAATTCTTGTGGTTCAAGTGTTGTGACCCAGAATTAGACATTTAAAGGTTAAGACATAAGGTGGAGAGAACCTTATCCCACTTGATTAAATAGACGACAATGGGATTTTTCCTCAGGTTAGATGAGCTCCAGTAAGCCCCATATGGATGTTTCAACCTTGTTTAAGATCATTGGATTTAGTTTAACATTATATGTATCGTATGCTTATATTGAATCTTGAAAGTGTTTTTTTTTTCATTTTGAGATGAATCATGATAGTTTTAGTGGATATTTAAAATCCAAGTTGTTTAGTTGATGTTTTTTTTCATTTCATAAGGCTTATTTGAGATTATAATTTCTAAGGTTGGGATATTGTAACATCTTGTGTTTCATATCGGGTTGGAAATACCTTGAGTTTTTTGAACTTTTCTTGTTTGGTGGATAGGACGAATATTAAACCAAGATTCAGAATGTGAATATGACAATTGAAGCACTTAAATGCATTGTTTTTGGATGTGGGTCAAGTTCCAAGAAGAGACTTGAAGGTTTGGGTGAGTTTCAGGGGTGCCGAGCTCTAAAATATATCTTTTTGAGGGAGGAATACATGGAACATAATTAGTTCAAAACATGTTATATTATAGAAGAAACCATGTGGCCTGATACATAAGAGTAGGAGGTTTCACATGGTTTGATTTTAAATATATGATTTGAGGCTCTGGCCATGGGGGATATCTATAGTTTATTTTAGAGGTGGTTCATGGGATGCACATGGTTTTCCCAAACTCTTCTCCTAGCTTTCACCATTAGTTCCACTTAACCAGTAGCTACACATAGCTTAGGCACATGGTTCTTCAAACTATGCGAGTTAACTACGAGGTGTGTGGCTCTTGGGAAGAGGAGGATACATGATTTTAGAAACCATGCAGAAAAACCATGCTGCTATTTAATGATATGGAAAGGAAAATTTCCCCTCCAACCTATTTATTTTCTTCCCATATTTTTTATCATCCTCTGTGCAGACCATGGGTAGCCACTTGAGATCCCTTTTCCTGTCCTCTCTTATGATTTTAGAGATTTTTCTCATCCAGAATCCATTTCACTCACCATTGGTCTTGTTGGATGCGTTTTTATAAGGTATTTGATCCTTAATAACCTTTATTATTTTATACAGTTATCTATGATGTTATTATTAGGCGAGCTCTTTTTCCCACTTTTTAGGATGTTTGTCTGATTTTCTAATTTATCTCATTTTGGATCAAATCAAAGGCCACAAATGGATGAGTGGACCATCCAAAGTATGAGTTTGGAGGTCTATATGCTTTTCAATTAAAATTTCAACATTTATATTATATTTCCATTATACGACAAACTAGGATTCTCATAGATTGCTCATAAATTATTATATTCCTTAAATTTAATATCTAGACCACCATGTATTGTGTTTTAGACCCCACTTTTATATGGTTGGAGGTTATTACCTCAAACAAAACTGCCCCTTAGGGTGATTTATCTTAAAAAACATAATAATGACCATTTCTTTAGGATTAAACCAACCTTGAGATGTGTTAATGGTAGTTGTTATTCTTATATTCAATTGTTCATGTTTGTCTAACATTCTAGATCACCTTGTTTTGGTGTATTAAATTGTTCCACTTGAGTGTGATTCCTAATTTAAATTAAACAATTTTTTGATGGAAATGTCATGTTTTATAATAAAACATCCTTTATAGGTGATTTTTCTTATAAATAAATTAGTGAGTTTATTGAAGATGCACATTGTGATTTGTATAATTAGAATGGGTGTTCCCCATGACTTTCCATGTTGTTGATAAATGCAATACACCTCTTGTGACTTATTAATTAAATTCACTTGTTATATAAATTGAACTGGTTATGGAATGGATTATCTTATGACTTGTATTTTAAAATATTAATGTGTATTATACTAAAAAGGATCCATTGTGCCTTGAGAGATCCCAGTTTCATCTTTACGAAACATCAGACTAAGGGATCATAGGGAATTTTAGATTAGCATTCATTTTATTATGACTAGATGGAACTTGGTTAGGGTCATTGGGAATGATGAATCACACCCTCAGGATGAGGATATTGGGCCTGGAATATGAAATTTCTTGGGTTGTAGGGCATGGAATCTCACACCTTGTCAATTAGGATGTATAGCATGTAGGTCACATCCATGAGTTGGATGATAGAAATGACTTCTGTATCCCATTTTAGATATTGGGTTTATAACCCATATATTGTAAGAACCTATTTTATTATTAATAATTTTACCCTTGAGAGTATTGTATGGGATTTAATTATTAAATATTTGAGTTTTTATGGTCATGGAATCCATTAGAGAGTCTGACACTCTTATGATTATATAAAAATGATTGAGTTACAGTTTGAGTCTTACCAGTGCTACTCATCTACATGTGACATTAATGTGTGTATTCTTGGTCACTAATCCACAGGTCTGTGATGGTGCAATTATATCGGTGAATATGATTTTCTAATGTAAGAATATATATACAAGATGGATGGTGTGTATAGGCATTCTTGCTTAGGCTGAAGTAGGTATTATCTTGCCAGGTGTCCCTGAGGAACCTAAGCCCAACTGGTTTATATTTATTGATCAACGCACTAACTTACATATGATGAACATGTACAATTATTTATTTTATATACATATATTGAATTACACATTAGGCACCATTGGTATTAGAAAACAAGGTTTATCTATCACCCTATTTGGGATTTCATTACAATGGGATACCCGAACAGATCTCATTATCGTAGGATCCGGTTAATGGATATTGCTTGATTCCTATTATCCTTATTGTTTGGGATGCACTACGTGATTATAGGACCAAGATAGTGATCATGAAGCTATTATATATATCTAATGCGTCTTTATTTATTTATTTTCTTTGTTAGTTATGATATGTACTATATACCCATGCCTCTATAATGTCTCATCAGGTTATTTCATTACTTATTCATTAATTTCATATTATCTTTCAGTTTATTTATCTTTCTCAACCCTTATTTATAATCATTTCTATTGCATTTATTTCTAATCCATAGGTTATAATATCCCCACTTATCATTCATTAGACCATCACGACTAGTCGACAGCCTCTGGTGTACATGGAGATACGCTTGAGGATTAATGATAGACCGGTCTAGGGAACCATTTTAGCGGAACCTGGGTTGGGAATTTACATTCTCTAACACCCACATGGACCCTCTCCATCATCCATGGCTTCTTATACACCTCCAAATACGTATGTAGTTTAAATAGATCAAATAAAAAAAGGGAAGGGTGTAATGCCTTATCTAAGTACCATGCTTGGGACTCATCATCTGGAAAAACATTGGGGGGGAAATAATAGAAGGTCCTTAAAAATAATCCCAAACTCCTAAATGCTCATACTATCATACTAAAGGGAGTGTAACTCCTGGATCTTTAGTTCCATGACCATCATTGACAAGAACTCATGCCTGAATTTCTACTAGAAGTCAACCTATGATATGTTGGTCTCCGATCACTCCGTAAGATACAACATTCACCACTGATGTGCTACTTCCATCAATTAGATAACTACCAGGAGAACCCAATACTCACTAGGATCAAATCAAGGAAAAATAAATCTATAAATCCTCAAACCATCAATCTCTCTCTAGACCAGATATGCCTCCATACTTTTTCCTTGCTTTGAGGATTAAAGGAATGATTGTTTATTACCAATTCTTATCCTCCTAATCAGGATCGACCCTCCAATGATCAATGGGTTTAGCCTGCAAAACATCCATAACCCAGACTATGTGCGAGTGGTGACTAACAATAATATCTATAAGGAAATGAGGGAACACCAAAGTCTGGTAGTAATGGATTTATTTAGATTAATTTTATTAATTAATTTATTCAATCCAAGAACTACCCCATTCAAAAATAAAAACCAAGAAAGTATGATGCATGCATCCCTCCTAGTTCCTTACCCTACGAACAACATCACTTACATTTGGAGATCTTATGATCCTTATGTGGGATCAATAGGGTCCATAAAATCCTAATTTCGAGCCATCTTACCTTACTGACTTCACATACTAAGTTCATCTTACAACTTTTCTCTACTAACCCATGTATTACACACCAGTTCCAAACTATAAACTCTACACTATCTCTTAATCAACACCTTGATACCACTTTTTCACAACCCCCCATTGGTATTCCTCCTGGGTCGGTAGTGAAGAGGAGTGACCGCTTGAGTCCCACCTCTAGTAGGATATGATTCAATGAATAGAACAAATAGAATATCATAAGAAATATATGAGACATTACCCTCATCTATCTCAGTAAAATGTAGAAAAAACCACCAACAAATCCTAATGCAAGGTACACAGACCAAAATCCCATACAATAAAAAAACACAATATATGAATATAAAAACATTACAAAAATATCCAAAATAAAAAAAATACAAAAAGTATCCTTTGATAGAAACCAAAATAAATATAATCTCAGATCCAGTATAGTTTGTCTCAGTTACCAAATTACTCCTATAAACATAAAAATAGTTTATACATAAATAGGGTGATCATAACATGTATACTTTGTAGAGCCTACAAAGATCATCTAATTTTACCCCATCTTATCCATTGATCTCTCACCAAATATAGAATCCAAAATAATTATAGTAATATCATAAGAATGTCGAAAAAGGATCCCCATAACCACATCCTCACTGATTTACTACTCCCACCCAATGTGAAGACATCATTTTGTCCCATCCTTTCCATATCCACTGATGATGACACTAACTATATATCATGTCTTGAAGAACAACCAGATATAAAATTTTGAGGCACCAACCACATATCTCATATAAAATAACTAGAGTAGTAGGATATCATGAACATTTAGGACATCAACATTGTTCCCTCCCCATACAACGTGTGATCCGCACCACATGCCTTATTGTCCACCATCGGTATCACCAGATGATGATACTGAAGGGAGTCAGGGGAGATATGGTAGTCAACCATCCATATCCTCTCTATCCTATATGATAGGTAAATCACTCCCCAAGGTATTTGGGTGTCATTCAGGTTACCCAAATCAGGTGACGTGCGTAAGAAAAACACAAGAAAATATAGGTATATAGTAGTCTCGCACACGTCCGCACTTATGATTTCACTAATGAAACACCACCAAAAACACCATCATGAAAATAATAATATCATTCCTCTAATATCTGCCACAAACATACAATAAACAACCATAAGAATCACAAAATGGGGGTACAACTTGAGTTCCATTTTTGATTACGTTATTTAATAATTTATCCACCAAGTTATACACATTTAATTATAAATTAAAATCCAAACTAAAACATTTTTATCCATAACCACATTATTATATATGTCAATATAATTCCATTAGTACCGAATCTTTACCAAGTTACCACTATGTCAAGCTACTGCATCACAACCAAGGGCACAAAGCCATAAAAAACCAAGACCACCAAGCTACAAATAACCAAGCCCACCAAGTCACACACAACAAATCAAGCGTAGAACATACATATTCAATTTAGTCATTTAATTTATTGGATTTATGTATTTAACCATTTAAGGGGTACTCTAAAATCAATCCAATTATTTAAAGAATAATTCCATAATAAGTGTATTACATGAGACAATAAAATAATATCATAGAAAACTAGTAATGACATGCGCATCACACAATATTATTTTTCTTTCCTTGGTCCTGTTAATTATCTTAATTATGTCAATTCATACCATTCATAAAAAATAAATCAAAATAATGATAATCTCATGGATTCACATAAAAAGGGAGATAAATTTAATTCCCTACCTCAAAAGAAGTTTTCTGATTCACTATGAAAATCTGGAGAAAGGGAGAATAAACTATGGGGCAATAACCACACAAGGGATTCTTAAATCTATCTGAAAAAAATGATATCCCAAAATTTTTTTATCCAAATAATGTCCCAAATATAATCAATACAACAACTATGAAACCTATAAAGAAACTAGGAATAAATTAGAGAGAATGGGAAGAATGACACAACCAATATAACTGATATCGAATATTTGGATGCCAATTATGTATGTCTAAGATATGTGGTTGTTAGGGTACCCAAAATAACATAGTGATGTTATAAAGTTTGATATAAGTGATAAGAGAGTGATGTAAATTCATAGAGAGTCTAAAGCTTATAAATAGCCTATAAATCATCATATTCATGGGGTGAATGGCTGGTTTAGGCCATGAACCTCATGCAGTTCTCATCAAATAAAGGCAAGTCTCTCTACCCAATAAACCCAGGAGGGATTTCAAATTGTGAATAAATACATTAACACAGTGAAATGTTAGAAGAAATAACAAAAAAAACTCCTCCACAAACAATCATTCCATGAACAACATGCCGCACCTTGAATCAAACCCAAGTATAAATTACAGAAACCAGGTCCCCCAAGCCATGAAACCTCACCAAAAAACATCATTCACATTATAAATTGGTGATTCGTGATAAAGTTCGCCACTTGCAGTTACATAAATAACTCAATATACTCCTCTATATTACTCGAACTCATATTAAGGCACCCAACACCCAAAACTCACAAAGTAACAATCTGAAAATGTTTGGTCCATTACAGGTCATGAAGTCATCCCAACCTACAAGGATTGACAATCACCATAGAAGAATTGTTAAAATAACATGGTCTGATGTGCCAAGGGATTAAAATCCCTATTCAAGTTGGCCAAAAGGCCCAATGGCCCCCTTTAACTTTTACAAAAGGGAATATCTTTTTCTATCCTACCTCACCATGCACTTTCCTATTGTGACCCTCCATGCATTGCGCCACCACACTTCACCATGCTCCACATGGAATACTTCTCCCACTCGATCCTCTATGCACCACTAAATCACTCCCCAGCACCCCTCCCCACAAAAACATGTATGGGTCCATCACCCACTACCTGGTGGTGTTAGTAGCTAATGAAAATAGAGAGAAAATCCACTGCCACCATTTTAAATGGGAAAAAACATGATGTGTCTAGGTTTTGAACCACGACCACTTTGATGCAAAATAATGCCCCTGATAACCAGTTTGAGGTAGATTTTCATTAATTAACATTATAATTAATAATAAAAATAATATAATTTGTTATTAATAATATATTTAATATAATTAGTAATTAATAATAATATTATAAATAATAAACAGTTGATAATAATTAATAAATATATTAATTATATTATCAATTACTAATTAATATTAATATGTTATTATTATTCATTACAAATTATATTAATTATATTTTATAATTAGTTATTAATAATATAATTGATAAAAAAGTTAATATAATTAGTAACTAATAATATATTTAATAATAATAATTACTAATTAAATAATAATTATATTTATTAATTACTAATTATATTAATTATATTATCAATTAAAAATTATGTTATGAAATATTAACTATATTATTAATTATTAAATATATTAAATATATTTTTTATAATTAATTATATTAATTAATTTAGCATTCGTACTAATTATATTATTAATTTATACATATATTTATTAGCCATTACTAATTAATAATTTTCTCAATTACTTTATTTTTTCTAATATTAATTAATTAATTTTAGCTATAAATTATATTATAATTTACCAATTATAAAATAATAGTTTTTAAATTTTATTCACATTAATAAATAAATTAATAATTAATAATTAATAATTATAAATTTAATTAATAAATAATTAAATTATAAATTAATTATTAACTATCATAAATTATTATTTATATAATTAATTATGTATTAATTAAGTATTTTTTATTATAATTAATGATAATTATTTTTTGTTTTATTAATTAATTATTAATGATGCTTAATTATTTTAAAAATAACAATAATAATTTTTTCACTATATATCATTATTATTAACCATATATTATTTATTACGTATTATTACCATTAATATAATATATTTTTTATTGGTAAAGTGAAATCCGAATCCTATATGGAAAATTCTCAAAAGTGCCAATTCCTTATAAAAGTGAGGCTTATGTTGAGTTTTATGTAATATTTTTTGATTCGTTTTTTTACAAAAAAAAGTGGATAATTCATTAAAAAAAAGTAAATAGTACAAGGAAAAAAGAAAAATAACAGTAGTGGAAACCCCACTAACATCATCCATCTTAACAAGAAAGGATGAAAAACCCAATGATGGAAAAGAAAGGTCAAATCCAGACATCCCGAAAAAAGTTTGAAAGGAGGTCCCATTTAACATTGTACTCAAGTGAGAGAGGCATTATGTCAGGTATTCTAGTGATAAAGGCTTCATGTCACAACCCTCTCCAATTGAGAACCATATTTATTGGCACCATTCCACTTTATTTATTATATTTTTAGAATTACATATCTCATTTTCAGTTTATTTATTATTTTTGGATAATTACATATCTCTCTTATCTCTTATCTATTATTTTTTTATGAACATTAATAATTAATTTATTATTTATTATTTATTATTTATTTCTTCTTATTTATTAGTATTCTTTATCATTAGTATATTATTATTATTATTTTGGGATTAGTTTTTGTTTAGACCAAACAATATTTACTGATAGATAAGTTTCAAAGATTTTGGGTCATTTAGATTTGACCCTTATATACTTTTAGAGGTTGAAAAGTTCTCTAAATCATGTACTCCCATATTATGAAATATTAATTTTATGTATTTGGTAATATATAAAGATTCAATGGAACTGGAAAAGTATATTAATCATATGTATACAGGGAGAAGTGTTAAAAATAATTTTACTTATGGATTTATCACAAAGGAATTACTCTTATTTTCAAAGGATCTACTTTCACATATTCAAGTGATTGACTTTTACGTATGAGTTATGATGTAAAAAATATTACATATCATTAGAAGATAAGAAATATCATACATACAGATACATTCTCAAAGGGAAGTATCTTATATATGGGATAAAGGATATTACATATTGTAAATTTTATACAGCATGGAACCTTACACATGGAAGGATATTAAGCATTATAGTGTAGTATAATGAATTTATTTTTGGGAAGGTAAATACAAATTTCATTATTTTGATTCAAGTGAGCATACAATATAGATCTAGGCTGTGATATCATTCACAAGTCATAGGCAGTGATAGTGAACTCTTCAATGGAAATTTGGAAAATTAGACGACGAGGCTATTTTAGGATTAGATGATAGTATTGTTTGATGGAAGTGTGAACATGTGATTGTATGGAAAATAAGATGAACATGTTACTAGAAAGTAATATCTTGTGAATTTTACCTAGATAAGAGGTTATGTTTTAGGAGGCTATTGGAGATCAATAGCTAGTTTTCTAAATGAAGGAACCTCTATTTATGTAGGAGGTTACTAAAAAATAAAGGACCAGATGAGAATATCTATAAAAAGGAGTAGAGGCCTATGTGCACTATAATATAGATATTAAAAATAAATTTGAGAATCATGTTATATGTAATTTATATTTATCGGATTCTCTTTTTTAGCTAAAGTGTAAATCCTTGTTACCTTTAGTTTTAAGGAATGTGATAGTACTTAAACAATAGATGTGGGGAACCTTGTCCAAACCATGTAATTTCCAATTTTATCTCCTTTATTTTTTTGTAAATGTATTTTTTAGTTGTGAGTTCACTTGTGTGCATGTGGGGTTAAAATTTTATGTGGTGAGTAGCATGAAAGGATTTATATATTTTTTACACTCATTTGACGGGAGTTTATCCAAACAACTAGGGGTTCGTGTCCTAGGAACAACTATTCATACTTTGATTACATGTGTAATTGATGTATTTGATATTAATAAAAATTATTATTACATATTTTTAATTATTATTCTTGACTCAAATATAATAGTATCCTAGAGTATACTTCCCATTGATAAGGTTTTAACAGTCCACCACTTTGATATGAACCTTGAAGTTCTATGACGATATTATTAAATAATTATTTGCTGTTGGATAATGTACTATGATAGAACATATAGTATATTAAATCTCAGGTGTGTGTACTCAGATGATAATGAGGATTCTTCTCATGAAGTTCTCAATTGGTAATCTTCTAGATGGGAGATTATATGACTATACCTATCACTAGAAATTCTGTATGCTTTTGTGTCATCAGATCTTCCAATATATGACTTTGTGAAATGGTCCCTAGACTTTAAGATTATTATTAATGCATGTTATGACTCACAAAGATGTATTTTTTAAACCATGAAGATAATATTTCATGGAGAAGTTGGATTTTTTGGATGAATCACGAGTGATATGTCATTAATGAATAAGTTGAGGAATGATTTTTACTATCCATCTTTATAGAAGTTTATATCATGACCCTTTTATTAGAATAAAAATGGCCCATTAAATTCCATATACATGGTGTAATGACATGTTAATTTTATATATTTAAATAAATATCTATCAAGAAAATAGGTTGGTGACACAGATATGCAACTTGCTTAATGATATTAAGATAGAGGGATTATATTACACAGAAAATATTCGTATGTGGTTGTCATAGTTGTGACATTATATTATTTCTTTTATCTCCCTTGACCTTTTTCTTGATAGTAGCCCTGGACTTTAGGAAAGATTGCATAATTCCTACGAGAAAGAAGTCTAGATCATCAGAAGAGAAATGAAGGATATCCAAAAGGGTATTTTCAAAGGACCAACATAAAGTAAAGAGAAAGAAACCTAAGATAAGGTAATTTCTTTCTTCCAATCTAAATACATTAACTATAAAATTACCATGAAATATCCTCAATTAGGTTTTTGAATAATTGAAATTAAAATGAATTTTGATTATCACATCACCCACTATGTTCTTAGGCTATACCCAAAAAAATGAAGTGGTATCAAAGGGGTCACTTTTAAATTTATAATGATTTATTTGATGGTTGATCCATACACAATCATGGATAAATTTTCATTTCACATTATTCATTATTTAATACCATATGAATTAACATTTTATCTATATATTAATCATGTTTTTTAGTGTTTAATTTTTTTAATGGAGTAATAAAAAGTAAAAAACAATTGGATATGCCATCGGGTACTGTCAATTTTTGATCGGTAAGAAAGGGTTACACTATGTTTACTTGGAATTACAAGCTGTGTACTCTTGTGTGCTACACCTAGAATTTCCATTAGATAAATGGAATGCTATGTAGTTAATTACATGATGTTTATTCCATGTGTTGGACATCCAACTTGGAACATGATTTTTATATTACACGACATGTATTAGAGTATCATTCCTATAGTTTAAATGGGTAGGTGGGGTAAATCATGTTATCTATGTGGTCATTATATATGTTCAAACTGTGTGAGACTAAAAACCTTGAGAATTTATGATATACACCATGAGTATGTAGTGTAAAAACTTTTTAGTACATCAATTACCTCGAATGAGATGAATACTGAGTTATCTGAATACAGAACCATAGAGATACATGGGGTGTAGCTATCCTAAACACACCATTTATTCTCTATCTTAAGAACACGTTGTGTCTTTCAGTGGGTTTCATGGGAATGCGATAAGTGGATACACAACATGTAGTTGGAATGTACATTTCATGTAGTCTAGATAAGTCATCATTCTAAATCCCCAAACATGTGACCCAGATACAGGACAACTAAGATACATGGCATGTAGATTGATAGTATACACTTTGTAGTTTCCCTATTAATGAAATAACTAAATTAAATTAAATTATAAAATTCTAGCACTAAAACCATATTTTCTGATAGATTTTTTTTTGACAATTTCTTAATGGTTTTAATGAATTTTCAATGATAAATTAATTTACTGAAATAAATATTCAACTATTGGTTCTTGTGTTTATTTTCCACTAGTTTCATTAATTATGGTTATCTCCAAGAGAATTAAAATAGTCATTAAGATGAAATTGAATTAATTAATCAATCAATGAAAGTGCATTTATCTTAATAATAATGAATGGATAAATAAATTAAATTTATCGATTTTATTTTGAATATATATTGCATGTATTACCATTCATGAGCTTGACATGTGTATGTTTTGGATGTTTCAATTTAATTTATTAAATGGGTTTTCAATTATTTATTTTTAATTTAAAAATGATAGAAATCTATTCATCCCTCACTATAATATTATATAGTACCTACATGTTCAATGATATTTATACAATTCCCCTTTAACCAATCATTTGGTTTCAGTCACATATGTTTGAGTTATAAATATTTGGAATTAATGGATTTTTCCAAGGTGTGTAGAGGCAGTTCAAGATGGAACCATAATGAAACTAACCAAGGTGTTACACAGGTGGATAAGTGGAATTATGTAACTCATTCCAAGACAAGAAACATGAGTTATTTCCCCTAATTAAAGGGATGATTTAATATCTTCTCATTAAATGAACCATTAGATAAAGCTCATGAATGGGTTATTTAATTAATTATTTATTTTCGTCGATGCAATTATTTATTTTATGGATGGATGGATGCAATAACAAAAATAAATTAATTAATGTGCAAAGATGGAAATAAAATAAATAAATTATGTGTAAATGTTTTACCCAACATGTTCAATAAATTAAGTAACATCCACTTAATGTTAACAAGAAATTTAAATGATAAAAAAGATAACATTTTTGAATAATAAATTACAATCCATCAAGTAAATATTATGTTATACTAAGATTTCGATTCTATGATTGGAAATAAAACCATAGAACTAAGTTTAGTACATGGACAAAGAATAAACACCTACTTTTATTAGGGATTTTTCATGAGAGATTTGGGTTGAATTAACTGAAAAATATTGAGTTTAACTACTAATTTCTGTTAAATTTTTTTGGAGGAAAGTGTTGAGGAAATCAAAGTTAGGATTTTTGGATAAGAGAAACCACTCAACGTATCAAGGAGATAAAAGACCACAATTATCAAGGAAGCCTACCTAATTATTTTTTATGGGTTTCATGTCCGAAATCCATAGCATTAAGAAAACTAATTGGGATCCTTACCACTTGAATTATATAAGAACTAGATATTTCAAGTTCAGTGGTGAGGGATATTAAGATTTGATAATATATTGGGAGAATTAACAAAATAGATCAATTTATTATATCTTACATAGTTTTTAATCTAAAAATATACTAATAATCTACTCTTTTAATTATAGAATAAAAAATGGAAATCTCTTCATCCACATTATCCCTATGAAAAATATTCGGGAAAATGACCTTACAATTGGAAGTAAATTCCAAGAGTGGTTTAGACACCTCCAGGTTTTGCTATATCATGAATAGATGTATTACATTCTAGAATCCTCATTTCCCGATCCTCCAGCTATGGAGGAAAGTGATCAAGCATTCTTTGTCTTCAAAAAACATTTTAGGGACACAATCTATGTCCAATGTTTGATACTTTAATCTATGTCTAGTGAACTAATGATGTCTTTTGAAAACATAGATTCATATATCATGCCTGAGAACCATCATGGACTTTATTAGGATATATCTATATAAGAACCATTTAATATTTACAATGCTATATTTCATAGAAAACTTGGAGAGGGTTCTGCAGCTGGGCCTCACATAGTCAATATAATTGGCTACATTGAGCGCCTAGAGGTTTTTGGATTTAAAATTCCTAAAGAACTAGGGACCAATCTTATTCTAGGAATCACTCTTTAATAGATTATAAATCATTTTTTTTTTGAATTTTAATATGAAAATCATTGAGAAGTTTCTTCCAGACATTCTCACTCTTCTTTTCCAATTATATAGTGAAATTAATCCTAAAAATACTCCTATCCATATAGAAAAAAATCATAAATGGAAAGAAAAGAGATTCAATCCCATGGATTATTCATTTTATTCCATAAAAAGGATGGTCATTGGGAAATAAAGGGAATAATATGTAGTATTTTTAACTTGTGGGAAGAAGGGACACTGGTAGAAAAACTTCACCCAGCCAAAGAAGCAAGGGGAAGTTTCATGTGTGGTTCATATCAAGTACAATTTATCTATTTCTACAAATTGGGAATTATATATAACATATGGTTTTCACATATGTATTAAAATATAGGAACAAAGTAGGTTTAAAAATATTGAACAAGGAGAGGTAGATCTTTGATTAGCCAGCCTATCTAAACTTGCTTCTGTATCTATTAGGGACTACCACCTGACATTACTGACCCTAATGATCTTGGTTTTTAATGGTTGTTATGATATTCCATCCAATACCAAAAGCATTATTTTTATATCCAGATGTGTTTATAATGGATTTATATTCAAATTTGGGATTCAAATTTTCTTCTTTTAAAAATATAAAATTTGGTATGATAAGGATCATTTAAATAATGGACTTTATGTGTTAGATTAAACAAACCAAGTAATGACAATCAACAAAAAATTTACTTCACCTAAATCATACCACATCCAATTTGGAATCACTAGATAGGTCATGAAAATAAAAAACTATTGAATAAATTATATCAATATGGATATTTATATTCTTTTTAACTAAAACCACTTGGTGTATGTCATGAATTTTTATATGAAAAAATGACCAAATTCCCATTTAGTAGGGAAGGTGAATGGGCTAAAGAGCTTATTGATTTTGTTTATACAATTGTTTGTGGACCATTTCCTATTGACGAAAGGGGTGGGTAATCATACTTCATAACTTTTAATGATTATTTTAGTACATATGGATATTTATAATTAATTAGGTATAAGTCATATTTCATATATAAATTCAAGTAGTATAGGAATGAATTTGAGAACCAGTTTGGTAAAAAGATTATGATACTCTGATCAGACCATATTGAAAAATATATTAATCAAGACTTCATTTATTATTTATAGAAGTTTGTAATACTATCTAAAATCACTAATACTTATAAACCCTAATGGAATGGTGTAAGATAAAGGAGAAACCACTTCTTATTAGGAATGGTGAAATTAATAATGATTCATGCCAGTATTACATTATACTTTTGGGGATACACATTATAAACAAAAACATAATTTCTAAATCTAGTTCCAATTAATGCGATAAATGGTATACCATAACAATTATGGAATGGAAAGAAACCTGTGTTTTCTAACTTAAATGTGTGGGGTTGTGAAGAGTTTTATAAAACCTCTTTTGGTAACAATCTTGCACCCTGAGGGACAAAGTGTGTCTTTATAGGATATCCCAAATAGAAAAGGGATATTACCTATAAAATCCTTTAGACAAAAAGTTTGGGGTTTATATTCATCCCATATTTATTAGTGAGGATATTGTCTCTACAAAATATAGTGGGAGATATATAGTTTTTAATGAAATCCAGGCCCAATATACACAAGAGTTGGTATAGAAAAAGATTCCACAAAGCACTATGGAAGAAGAAACTATTCCAAAGGCACAAATACTATGTAGGAGTATAAGAGAGGTTATATTGATAGAACAATATGATTTTCTAGTCACTGAGAATGTAGACTCATTATCAGTTAATAATAATGACCCCATATCCCATAAGTATGGAGTAAGTGGAATAAATGTTGTAAAGTGTCAAGAATCCATGAATTTAGAAACATATTACTTATACCAAAAGAAATTATATATTTTGGTATATCCTAAAGTGGATGTAAAGACCATTGGTTTAAAAAGGGTATTCAAGAAGAATCTACAAATAGAAGAAAAATTTTAGTACCTATAAAGCACAATTGTCTGTTAAAGGGTTTAAATAACCTGAAGGAATTGACTACGGTGAAACCATTTTACCAGTTTCCTTACTAAAATACATTATAATTCTACTTTTCTTTATATATTACCATGAATATGATATTTTAAAAATTGAAGACAAAAAATCCTTCCTTAATTGAAACCTTCAAAAAGATGTCTATATAACACAAACTGAATGGTTTGGGACTAAAATGGTTTCTAACAAGATATAAAAATTAAAAAAAATACATTTATGGATTAAAACAAGAATCGAGGTCACAAAACATTAGTTTTGAGGAATCCATAATAGAATTTGGTTTCATAATTAATGAGTGTCAGACTTTTGTCTACAAAAGGTTTAGTGGGAGTGTAGTACTATAATAAATAGTATATATTGATAACATAATACTCATTAGAAATGAAATATGAGTCTTAGAATATTTTAAGTCATGATTGAATAAATGTTTCTTTATAAAGGACTTGGGTGAAGTAGCATTTAATCTTGGGAGCAAGATCCATTGTGATATATACAAGTGGTTTCTCGACCTAATTCAAAGTACATACATTGACAATATACTAAAGAGATTTAGTATGGAATAATCCAAGAGGGTATAGTTTTCAATTTCCCATGACATTCTTCTTTCTCAGAAAATGTGTCCTTAGACACATGATGAAATAAATAGAATGGAAAGGATTCCATATGTATAAATTATTGTTTGAGTCATGTATCTTAGGATTTGTATGGGGCTTGACTTTTCTTATGGATTAAGTGCAGTAGGAAGATATAAAGACTATCCATGTGACCACCATTGGATGGATGTCAAGACTATCCTTAATTATCTACGGAATACTATTGATATGTTCCTAGTTTATGTAGGATATGAGGAAATAGTAATCAGAGGGTATATAGATTATAGTTTTCAAACTTATCAAGATGACATGAAGTCACAAATTATATATATATTCACTATGAATGGAGGTGATGTGGGATGGAATTGCTTAAAGAAGGATATGGACATAGATTCTATAGAAGAGTCTGAGTATATTTTGGCATCTGAGGTAGATAAATAACCAATATGGATGTGAAACTTCATCCAAGTGTTTGATGTTGTACCTAGCAGTAAATATCCTATCACACTCTATTGTGATAATACTACAACAGTGGATCTCAAAAAAGAGACAAGTTCATATCAGCAGATGAAGAACATAATTTAGATGTATCTTCTCTTGATGGATTTTTCTCAAAGAGTTATGGTTGCAAAGATATGTATTTATATAAAAGGAAATATGGTGGACCACTTTATTAAATTATTGACTCTGTTGATTCATGATTATCTTGTTAGTTTTAGTAGACTGAAAGTTGTATGTAAATGAATCTAGTCCAAGTGGGAGTTTGTTGGAGTCAGTTTCATATGACCAAATATTTGTAATTTGATTACATGTATATTTTATTTAGTGAATATTAGTAATAATAATTATTATATATTGTTCATTTTTCTACATGAATCTAATATAATAATGTCCTAGAGTATACATTGCATTGATAAGGTCATATAAGTTCCCCTCTATGATGAGAAATTTGAAGTTCTATGATGATATACTTAAATATTGTTCAGTAGTTTCATAATGTACAATGATGTGAAACATTGTATATATAATATCATGTGCGTGTAATCATAATAAGGTGATTATTCTTCTCATGAAGTTCTTACATGGTAATCCCCAAGATGGGAGATTATAAGAACATACCCACCATTGAGAATTCCTCTTGTTCTAGTGTCATCAGATATTCCTATCAGTGAGCATGAGAAATGGTTCTTAGACTTTAATATTATTATTAATTAATTATATGAATCAGGTACTTATATTTATTTCATAAACCATGTTGATAATAATTCATAGAAAATTTGGATATGTTGGGTGCATCATGATTGACATGTCATTAATGAATAAACAGAGGAAGGATTTTTACCTTCAATCTTTATGGATGTTGATATCTCAGACCTTTTATTGGAATAGAACAATCACATTAAATTCAATGGAAATTGTGTAATAACATGTTTATTTCAGATATTCAAAGAAATATGTATCAAGAAAATAGGTTGATGATACATATGTGAAAATTGATTTATGAGATATTGAGACAAATGTATTACATTACATAGTGAGAACTAAAATTTTGTTGTCATCATTAGACATTAAGTTATTTATCTTGGGTTTTTTAACTCTTTTCTAAACAAAAATCTTTTAATTTAGGAAGGACCATTTAATTACAATGTGAAAGAGTCCTAGAAGGTCACATAACAAGTTTTTTTGATGATATTAATTAAATTCTATTGAAATTTAATTAATGGAATACATATTATTCTCAAGTCCAAGGGATAATTTTATCATTGTTTTATCTATCTCAAATACTTATTCAGGAAAGAAATATTTAAATTAAATATTTATTTTGGTGTTAAATAAATGATATATGAGTTAGAATGGACCAATACCATGTACGATAATTAATATTAATTAACAAGATGGTTAAATAATATTTTTTGTTTCAAAAGTTAGCACACAATATAAAATAATAATAATAATATTATTATTATATGGAATGAGGTTTCATTAAATCTTATAATACTATTAAATGTTCAGCATGAAATTAAATTATTATTTTAACCTAAACTCTAAATCAATAAATAGATATTTATGTCTATTGTGTGAATTATCTGTGCAAAATAAAAAAAGATAGAATTATGCGCACAATTTTTTTTTCGAATCCAATATATCTTCAACAATAAAGAATTAGAAATAAGGAGACATCACTTCAAGATCGATGATTGAGTAATCAAGAAAAAACAATACAAGACATTTGATTAACTGCACTAGAAATTAGAGATTGAGTGGTGTCGCTCAAAGATCATTAGAAGCACATGTGAGTCACCACTAGAGGGATTATACTCTTTTGTGCTCACAAAATAAATGAAGGAAATCGAAAAGGGTATTTTTTGGATGATCAACATCAACTTCAAAGAATGAAACAAAATTTAAGGTAATTAATTTATTCCAATCTAAATAAATAAATTATATACTTAATTTTAAAGATCCTATATTGGGGTTCTATACAATTGAAATTAAAATAAATTTTAATTATCACATCGACCACCGTGCTATTTTGTTGCACCCAGAAACATCACATGGTTTTTAAACAACCTGTTCCATATAGTGATTCGACATCCATAGAACAATGTCTGGGTATCAAATATGGAGGCTAGGATCTCCCCAAAAAGTTGTATCAAATAAAAATGTTATTTGAAAATTGTGGTTCAGTTCTTGATCAAGAACACAGTCAGAGGAAGATCAAGTATTTTCTCACTCTCTTACCATTTATGTTATTTCATTTTTCATGGGATTTTAATAACAATGGAAGGTATAAAGTTAGATGAAGGAAAGGTTTGGGCTGATAAGTTTTATGGAATGTATTTTATATTTCAGATAATTCTGAAAAAATATCATCTAATTCAAACAGACCTAGAAATTAAACTAACATGGGTTTGTCTAGACAAAATAGAAAATTATGAATGTGAAAAATCATATATGAAGGAACTTGGTTCAGTTTATATGTCACTAGCTCAAAATTTATCATTTAACATTCAAAATGTGAAGACCATAGTGGATATCCTGAATGCCCTGGTGGATGTGTTTGCGAATCCTGTAACACTTAACAAAATGTGCATGGTGTTGATGTTATTCAACATGAGTTTTTTATGTTAGTTAAGAGAAATTTCATGATAATGAATTCAATATGATCCAAGGGTAGCTTGAATTGGTGAAGGTAAATTTCAAAGATGATGTATTACCACTCCTGACATTGTCATCACTACCATAGTCATGGGATATGATTGTAATGGTAGTTACAAATTCATATAGTAATACCAATTTATTATTTTAGGATGTCAGGAAATTGATCCTCCATGAATAACATCAGATAATGTAAGTCTCAGCACTATCCAAATGTTCTCTTAATGTTAATAGACATGGAAAATCACCCCAAAGGAGAATTCAGAAGAACCAATCCAACAATAGATTACAAGAGAGAACCTGAAGCAAATCCACAGGTCTGGGTCATATATATTAGAGTTGTGAGAAGAATGGACACTTAAAAAAATATTGTAGGAGTCATAATGGAAACAATAAAAGGGAATGAACATCCAAAAGATCAAATTTTGCGATTAAAATTTAAGGAAACAACACATTCCTTCCAAACGATAATATTCCAATAAAGGTATGGGTGATTAACATGGGAGCATCATTCCATTCTATGACAGATCAAAGATTCATGGTATATTGTGTGTACAGACATTTTGACAAAGTATATTTTTCAAAGGAAGAAGTATTTTATATTTTTTGGAAATAAGGTTTTAATGTCTAGATGAAGAATGATAAAATATTAATGCTCAAATTAAGTTAGAAATATCTTGGGGCAATGGAAGAACTTAGTTTCTATATGAAAACTTGATGAGGAATATTATAAGAATAGCTTCACCAATTGATTTTGTCAGGTTACTCAAGGTTCTATTATATCTACACTTGGAGTAAAGGATGATACCCTATGTCTACCTGGATGATCAAATGAAGTGTAATTTTATAGATAAACAATGTTCAATGGTCTAAATTTGTGGAACTATCATCCCAAACATTTTATGGAGAAGAATATAATGGTTTCAAAAACTAAAGGCATTTTGAAGATTGATCATTTTGACATTAGAAAATGAAAAAGGTATTTGTTGGGGAAATAGATAATGGTGTTATTCAACTTTATCAAATCAATGCCTATATTTTTGAATTTGGAACTAGTTCACTCAGGCATTTGGGTAACATCCCCCTTTTGATCACATGATGGGTCACATTACATTGTGACATTTATTGATGATTCCATGGAAAAAATATGAATATAATTTATAAAGAACATGTTTGATGTTTTTAATGAATTCATACAATAGAAATACACGGTAGAGAGGGAATATAGATGAATACGAAAATGATTGAGGTCTGACAATAGTGGTGAAAACAACAGGCATAACTTCTGAATGTTTTTTCAAAATAAGGGGATTAAAGTGGAGAATATTATGCCCATAATACCTCAAAAACAAATTTTTTGAAATGTAAAATCAAAAATTAGATGAGAATGATTTAATCATACGATTCCAGTCAGAAATTTACAAGAAACTTTGGGTGGAAGAAGTGAACATAACAACATTCCTTATGAATAGGAGTCACACATAAACAGTTGGGTGGGATATTCAAGAGGATCTATAGTTTAGTAACTGTATAGACGTTATCCTTATAAATTTTTTTATATCGTATATTATATCCAAATTAATGCTAAGGAAATAAAAAATCTAGATGAATAATCTAAGTCATACTTAATTATTGGATATGGAGATGAGAATTTTGGATCCCAGCTACAAAGTGAATACAAGTGACACATCATCCATAGTTGAGATGTTCTCAATAAGAAGAAGGTTTTATGGAAGGATTAGAACTTTAAAGAGACTAAATTTTAATGCAAAGAATAAAATATTGATATCCATGTTTATATGAATAAGTATATTGGAAGGATTAATGTTCTGTAGAATTTAGATGTTTGAAGCATATGTTTGGAGGTGAGACTAGAAGAATATATTCCAAAAAGTTTAAGTGATATTGAAGCTTCAGGGGGATCACTTAATAATAAGGATTTAACATATAGAGAACCAGATATTACAAAGTCATATAGAATAGAGAAACATGTTTGATTGAGAATATCAACAATGGTTATAAATATTATTCAAAAATTTATAGTTGACATGAACATTCTTCTATTAATGAACAGTGAAGAACCAAAAATTCATGAAAAGGTAGCCACAATAAATTACATGATCAATGGAATTATTTTAGGGTTGAATACATTTCTTTAATATATACTGAAATAACTTGGAAGATTACTGAGTTACTATAATGGAAAAATAAACTTGAAAATAAGAGAGTTTTTTCAATTGAATTAAGAGGATGATGGTAAGAAGTTATTCAAGGCATGACTGGTAGAGAAGGGATTTCTATAAAAGGAGAGATCTGATTCCATAGAGATATTCTCTATGGTAGTTATGAATGTTATAATATAGACTATTTTGATCATTGTAGTAGTGGAAAACATATACTTTGAATAGATAGATGAAAATATGACCTTTCCTTAGGAAAATATGTAGGAATACTTTTTCATGAAGCAGATGATGAGTTTCATAGAAAATAAAAAGCAAACCTTAGTTTGTAATCTAAAAAAATATATTTATAGACTGAATTAAGAACTGATATAATGTAAAAAAATATTCAACACATTTATGGTTGATAAGTATTGAGATATTGGAACACATAACATTGTTGCTTCTAGAATGTGTGGAATATTGGGAATTACAAAAAAATTCTACTTTACATTAGTGATATTATTCTTAACAGATTAGGAATTGTAAAGAATTTGAATTTGAATCTTGAATTTTATGTGTGGTTTGAGATGAATAATCTTATATGTACTAAGAAGATATTGAGAATAAATATCAATATAGATATGAGATCCAAAAAATTGGTTCTATCTCATGGGGATTACATTCGAATGGTCGTTGAATGTTTATAATGGCTAACCAGTATAAATTCCATTGGATAGACACTAAAAAAATTCCTAGGATAAGTCTCCTAAAACATGGGATAAAGTAACATACATCAAACATGTTTTGTTTTCATCAGTATAATTAAGTTGGATGTATGTGATGATTTGTAACCGAACAAACATTTCATTTGTTGTGGGAGTTTTAGGATGATTCAGGTCTTTTCAAGGAAAGGAATATCATGAGTATATGAAATAAATCATCATGTACTTGAAAGGAATAACATATATAAAATTTTCTTTTTAATAGAAGATCCATTGCATGGATATATTAATTTAGACTTCCTTGGTGATTTTAAAACTCAAAATTGCATAACTGGATTAGTGTTTACCTATAGAGGGATAATAGGCCGTTGAATGTCACGACTACAATGTATTTTTACTCTAAGTACAGATTAATAAAAGTACATTTATGAATTAAAAGTAGGAAATAATATGGATTTTTTGATGTAGTTATTGAGGGATCTGAAACAATGTCAAGAATTTGGAGTTTTATTTTGTGATAATTAGAGTGTGATTCACTTGGACTTGAATTCGTTGTTCCATGAAAAAACAAAGAATATTTTCCTAAAGTACTACTTAATTCAAAATTTTCTAGAGGATAATAAGTTATAGATGTGTAATATAGTTATAATACAAAATCTAGAAGACTTTTTTACCAAGGTTTTACTCTAAGAAAATCCAAGGAAACATTATGCCTCAGTCATAATTGGGTGAATAGAATGAGAATGGAGAACAGTTCCTAAAGTGGATGAGATAAGTACTTATTTTTTAAAATGTTGGAGAGTTTCTAGAGGTTTATGGAAATAGTATTTAATTGGTATATTTTTGGCAAGGTGAATTCAATTTTAGTTCATCGGATTTAGGTGAGTGGATGTTATACTACTAGATAATGATAATCCCTGTGTACCTCACGCAATGATAATGAAATATTCAGTGGTCAGAAATGGTATCAGGTGAAAAAAGTGTTCAATGATCAAAATAGAATATCTTATGATGGAATTTTTCATTGATTATGTTCTAGAAAACATGGAGAACATTTTACTATAAATGTAAATCTTGGAAAGTTTACTAGGATAAGAGATAAAATTCTTGTATGCTACTAAAGATCTGCAGTCACTATTTTAAATTGTGTGTGTGGGGGGGGGGGGTTACAAATATTGGAAGTCAGTGAAACTGAAATGAATATATAGTAAACTATACAATGAAAATTTAAGACTTATATGCAAATTAATCTATAAATTAAAATGAAATTATATAATCATGATCTCTATAATTATTATTTACTGATTTCCCTTGTTAGTTGAAGTGTAAATCCTTTTAAATTATAGTTTTAATTAAAGAAGAAGTGTTTCAATCATGGATATAAGAACCCTTTTATAAACCACATAATTTCAAGTGTTCTGTCCTCTTATTTTTTTTTGATTACATGTTTTTTTAGGTCATGATTTCACATGAGTTGTGTGTGAGGTTTAACTTTGTGTAGTGAGTTGGGTGTAGGGATTCCTGTCTTTTGATAAACTTAATAAAATGGAGTTTTTCGGGATGACATGAGATTTTATATTTTTTGTGTCATTCAGTGATCTGATGTCTGGAGAATTGTGTCTAGGTATCAGATGATAAGGTCGGGGCCTTCCCAATATTTATTATATATTCAAATTTTTTTTTGGGAAATATATTATAAATTTTTATTGATAACTAAAAATATATTACATATGGAGAATATTATAATTTTCAGTTTACTTATGTTTTCATCACTGAAATTGTTTCTGATGTATTATGTTTAGAATCTCCTGATTAAAATTTTGGTAATGGGAAGTTCATTATGTATTTTTTTAGAAGATGAAAATATTGCATATCAGAACTATTTTAGAAGTTCCTTTCTTTATTAGCTATTTATTACCATTTTTGATTTTTGTATCAATCTTCTTTTATGATCGAAATTTAGAGAATATGATATTTAAATTAAAATTGTTTATAATTTTTAAGGTTGTTGATTCATGTGATTATTAAGATTATTCAACGTCTTTAAAACCAATTATTATGGGATTATTTAATGATATTTTTAATTTTCACTTGAACTATTCAAACCATGATCTTTATATTATATTAATATAATTAATGCTACTCCCATGAGAAGTTTATTTTTAAAAATTAAAGAAGAAATATCATGGTGATTATTGATGGGATAAAACATTGAATAATCACTTATATAAAATGGAAAAATCAATAATAAATAGACATGATACACAATATAATGGTTGTATATTTAAGTTCATGATCTAAATTGTATACAATGATATTCCGAGGTACTGCTAGAACACCTTAGCTTCGTCCTCACATCATCTGTGAAGGGTTGATGACTACTTTTCAATTATAAAAAAATTTGTAACTTCTAATGGTTTTTTATATTGTTTAATTTTAATCTAAGTTTTATTAATTATAATGTCCCTATCATGTGTCTCACACACTAGATATACCACTATTAAAAGATTCCAACTTTGTTCATCCACCTAACCAAAAGAGAGTTACATAGGTTTTTCCGAAATTTGATAAAATACTCGATATAGTTTAGGGGATATTACTTAGAAAGTCATGGGTTAGGGTTGATCCTATTTAAAAGATTGGTTTCGATCTACACCATTTGTAAAAGGATGGGTTTGGTCTTCAGACATTGTAAAAGGATATGTCTAGTGGATATCCATACTCTCTAGTTGAGGACCTGAAGAGTAGATTTAGTGTAATGGATTATCCCTCTAAAGGTTCCCCTCTCGAGATGACAATGAAGGGAGAGATATAATGACACCCTGACTCCCACCTTCAGCTGACCTTGGGTTAGAGACTATAACCAAGGGTATAAAAATCTCCAATATGGAAGGAATTTCCTGCAATAAAATTATTGGTCAGAGTGAGTATGCAAAGAGGAGGATAATTAAGTACCTAATAAATATTTATATTAAAAAAAGTTTAATTAAAACCCAAAAAATAATTAAAATAGTGTAGTTAATCAAAATAAAAGATTGATATAATTTTTGACCTTTAAAAAGATTTATCAACGAGTGATTAAGTCTCAGTTAAAATAATATGAAAAGTATTTTAACTTTTGAATTAAATTTACTTAATTGAAATCTTATATAAAATCTTATTAAGATTTAATATCAATGTGGTGGTTTTTTATAGTTTAAAACATGTTCATATTAAAATTATATATGAAACAAAAAAATACACAATGGAAATAAAAAAAGAGGTTCAGTATATAGCTGAAACCTAATCCTCTCCACATAGAAATCACCTTCTTACAAGAAGATCGTATAAAATAATATTGATCCACAACATATGTTTGATATAACCAATAGCTAACTAGCAGTCCAGGCCACAAAAGTAGCTCTTCCAGAATAAATTTGGGAAATAAAACAAGAAAAAACCACATAAAGACCTCATCCAAAACATTATGTGTAAAAAATATAAAGGGAATTAAGAAGATATCGTGTACCTTCCAGTTTAATCACATGAGTTAGTGTATGTGTTTAATAAATAGGATAAATAAAAAACTTATCAAAATGTAAACACAACAAGTAGAAATTACAAGTGTAATGATAAAGAAAGGTTAGTGTTTCTCTGTCAGATATGCTCAGAAGCTTGAGACTTTGAGGATATAGCTTGGATTGCTGCTAAAGTCAAGTTCAAGAAAATTTCCTTAAAACTGAAATTTTTAAGATCTCCTTTTCTTTCTATAGAAAATAATATATATGTTAATTATGCCACACTATGTAATAGTCAATTATAGGCATTATACACCACATAATATCTCTATAAAATCTCACACTTTACAACACTCTTTTAGTTTTTTTGTAATACTATTCTAGCTCACTTCACATGTGTGTATGTGTCTCTGTGTACTTATGAGAGAGACTTATTTTTAATTTAACAGTAGCATTTATGTGTATCCATTTGAAGAACAATAATATAAAGCTTCTTCTCTTCATACTAAATGATCACACAAACTTTAATGTTCCCCACAATGGTTTAAGAATAACCATTAAAATAATAATCAAATATAAATTTGATAATATTTCTATTAGAAACAATTTAATTTAAATATCTCAGAACAATGATGGGGACTATTTTAATGATGTGATAAATATTGCGATGAGTCATCCTGGTGGTGACTTTAGATTTCAGTGACTCTTTTCTACCAGTAGGTCTTTTTAACACTTTTTAGAATTTCGTGGGGGTAGGTAATGTCTGATGGTATATCATTTAGTAGTAGGTCATACCCAATGATGACTCATATAAATGATGACCCATATCAACAACGAATTATATAAATGGTGATTCATTTTTAGTGGCGAGTAGGGTATGAAAGTGGGTCTTTCTAACTCTTAGACAACTTTTTTCAAAACTACCTTATATCATAAAATAACATCACAAAACATAAATCTCATTAAAATCATAATAAACTTGATTTTATGATCATTAAACCATGTTTTCCAACAATCTCACCCTTTTTGACTATCACAAATCATATCATTTTATAATTCTTGTATAGAATAAGATTTGGTTTAAAATAGACCAGATTAAAACTTTAAATAGTTATAGTCTATTAAAATAGAATATAATATAATTAAAATGGTATCAGATATATTAAATCAGAAAGATGGAATCAAAGGGGGAAATTTCAATACATAAGGTATCAAAGGTACTAAGTATAAAATAATATCATAGGTGGTTAACAAATATGTAATGATTGTATAAAAAGATAGTGATATTATCACAGGATAAAATTAATGAAAAAAGTAAATCCATTCCATATTAATTCCCCCCTTTAAAATAATATTAAGAATGGTATCAAAAGATAACATCACTATAAAAAGAGAAAATAAATACCAACAAATTCCATAAATACATTAGCTCTCTTTTGGGATTTTTACAAAGTGAAAATAAAAATAGTATATGTAAAGATAAAAAAGATGAATAATAAGATAATTTTCATTGAAAAATTAAATGAAGTAAATATAGATGAGATAAAACATAAATTATCACAAAAATAACCATAAAATAATTAAATACTAATCTCAATGATTCTCAGGATAGGTAGATGTATCAATAGGTGCCTTGACCTTATCCTTGGCAGAGGTAGAGAGAACAACAGAAAAAGCCAAGATAATAGTAGCTGAAGTTGTCAGGACAACACGTTGAGAAGAAGTTTATCTAATAATAATAAGTATGATATGTAGGAAAACTTATCTCAGAGTTAGGTTAAAAGGAAGAAACTAAGCAGGTAAAAGTGCATTGGGATCCTGTGTAACACCTAGTCTAAAAAAATCTAGATTATAGTATGGAGAAGTGAGACAAGTAGTGATTGGAATGGAATCTTGAGCCACTACTATAGAGTCAGAAACATGAATAAAGGGATTCATAAAATTGATGAAGTCCATGATGATATTTCCACATATTTCCATTGCACTGAAAATGTATTTTTTATCTTCCATAAACAACTTGAGCACCGAGGTCATCACTTTCAGCTTATTAACCAATCCTTTGAAGGCCTGAGTAATAAGATGCATTCTGAGGTTCTTAGTAAGTAAATTTAAATGAAATTTTATATCATGTTTATTATAAATCCTTGAATGGAAATAACTTATTTCCTATGTAATTGTATCTTCATTATCTTTTATATCCTTAATAAATTTCCTAAACATCATATTCACATAATCACTATTATGATGAATTTGTCTCAAACTTTATTAAGGGATATCTAGAATATCGCAAGAAATAGCTTGAAGCTCTTATCTAAATACTAAATTTATCAAATTAACATCCAAAAAAGAAGGATATGGAAAACATGAAGTAGAATCCATGAAATATATGTTCTCTAAATTCTCCAAAAAATTATCCATAGAATATGAAAAGAATATCTCATCTCATTCAATGTAGACCTTAAAGTCTCCATCTCATTTTCTGCCATCCTATTATCTATTTGTACTTATTAAATGTGATGCATATTTTTGGGCTAAATTTGATGTATCACAAGCTCAAATAGATATCTTACCTCTTCCTCACTAAGAATAGTAACATTTGGTTCTTGATTTCTCAACAACATTCCAAAAATTATAGAGTAGAATATCCTTGAAACACTCCAACACGTCTATGGTAAACACATCAACCGGTAAAAATGTAAATATAGGTGTAATAAAGTGTGAAAAACTTCTCTCAATTTTTGGTGGAACAAAAACTTAAGTTAGCTCATAATTGGAATACATATCAGAAAAAAACTCTATAGAACTCTATCAATGTCTATCTATTCTACGAATAATCCCTTAGGATCCATCTCTATTGGAATAGCAGGTCCACCATGCTTTGGTGGACTATTCTCATCATCAGAGTCTGTATAACTCAAACCAAGTATGACATAGCTAGGTACTTCTACCATTCATCAAAGGATTTAAAATACAACCTGGATGAAGACATAATCAATGTACTAACTACTACTAGCTCTAAAAATGTAATATCAATAACCATTGGTTCAAAAAACATATTGTTAACAACTATCTGCTCAATAGACTCTTTCTTGGCATTCTTAATAGGATATCTATCAGCAAGGTCAATAGGGTGACTAAAAATACTAGGATATTCCTCCACCTCAACAAATGTTTCCATATATTTTCTAGCAGCTCTAATCACAACTTGAACTATTATTGGTATTTCCTCATACCTAAAAGCAACATAGACACCTAGAGAAGAAACAAATACCAAAATCATCTCATGATCATCAGACCTATCATGATCTAAACCATCATCATCTTTATCACCATCTTCACCATTAGATTTTCTATCCCAATTTCTTCTTTATATTCTTCTTCTTTATCTTATTATTTTTCTTTAGCCTTATCACCATTCTCATCATAACTTCCATTAACATTACCATTTTCTTCAGATGATTTAGAAGTTATTTTAAACTATTACTCTCCATAAACATTAGTTTCTACCTATTTACTTCAATATTTTAAAAGAGTATCTCAAACAGGGAGATATATAGGAGGTCTAAGAGAACTATAAGAAATAACAAGATGAATCAAAGGAATATTTCGGTCACTACCCTCATCAACTAAAAACTATTCATCCTCATATCCTAAAGAAGAAACATTCTCTACTTCCTCATATTAATTCTCCACCAATTCATCTGGTTCCAAGATAGGATCTACAACATTACTCATCCTAGTTGGGTGATTAATGTGATTTAAATCTTCATAAAGTATATCAGCATCATCAACCCACTACCTATTATAGGGTTTCCAATTTATCTTCATTATTTTAAAAATAACTCTTGTAACGAAAAAACCTCTACATTTTACCATGGTTTCTTCTTACCCATCAAGAAATACCTTGGCCTCCAGAGTAGCCAAAATGTACTTAGGAAAAATAAGAGAGCCTGATTTGGAAGATATCTTGCACATCTCTATCATATGAGTCATTAGGTATCTATATAAATTAATATTATATCATATATTAATAATACATAACAGATATACATATTTAACCTCATTATGGTGAAATAACCATTCCTATAACGCAACCTATTCTAAATAAACTTGAAAATAAAATGACTTTATCCATTAAGATCAGTTGCAACTGGCCTTCTCAAAATTCCATCCCCAGTCAGTTCAGCTAAAGCATCCTCATACATGAAGTTATCAATTTCCCTCAAAATAGATCCTTAATAGTCTTTTGAATCATCTTGATGAGGTACTTTCAAACACTTTTCCCATTATTATGAAAAAAAACAACTTTGTGTCCATTTATTATTATTTTAGCTTAGTCTTCATCTTCCTAAAATTTAAACTAAAAATAATTTTTGAACTGGTTCAGTAACCTCATATATAAGGGCCTCTCATTGTTATAGATCACTCTACCCATCCATGGTATTTCAAAAACATTTAGCACTAAATATTTGGTTTAAAATAAAAATTCTACATGAAAATTATTTTTAGGTACCGCTATTCGATTCGTGAGATGCAGGTTCCCTATCTTGAAAGCAGGACAATTTGAATCTACTTTCTACTTATTTTAATGGTGTGAATCTTATGGATAAGAATCTGTTGATAAATTCACTCCAAACATGGTGATCATCTAAAAATATTAAAATGAGTTCATAGCAAGGCTAACAGTTGGGTGAGGAAGGAGTCATGGTGAGGTTTATAGGTAAAGGTGCGAGGGAGAGAGCATTAAAATTAGACAACTTTATAACTTATATAATTTGTGGATTTAGGGATTTTTTATATTGAAAAATTAAATTAAATTTAAATAATATAGAAATTAAAATAATTAAATAACCCATAAAAATAAATGAACAATTTTGTCTCAAAAACCAATGGTGGATTATATTAATGTTGGGTTGTTCCAACGGTGGGTAAACCCCAATGATGGGTAAAACATCAACAGTGGGTAATAATCCAATGGTGGTTAAAACCCAAATGGTGTGTAAAACACTAATTTTTTGTAAACAAATAATTATGGTTAAAAACTCCAATGGTGGTTAAAAAAAATTAAGTTTAACCAAAATTAATCTTTCTTAATTCACGTTTGATGTAGTTAATTCTCTTAGAATTCAATGACTTAGTAAAAATATTAACAAGATTATGTTTTGTACCAATGTATTCAAGATTTATATCACCATTTTTAAAGTTATCTCTCCAAAATTAATTTGATAAATCATTTTTTTGTTATACAGTGAGATATAAGGTTCTTAAAAAAATTTATACCACTTATATTGCCAAAATTTATAGGGACACGTCAAAATTGATATCCATAGTCTAGTAAAGTGTGTTTCATCCAAAAAATTTGGGCAAAAAAACTACCTTATTCTATGTATTAATCTTCAATAGTATATAGTGCAATATAATTTTATTTCTTAATACACAAAGAAACTAGAGACTTTCCCAAAAGAGGACATGTTCCAGAGGTTATTTTTCTGTCTAACTTGAAACCACTAAAATCTGAATCTGGATAACTAATGAGGTCAAATTCTAGTCCTATAGGGTAGAAAAATCATAAATTGGTTTAATACTTGAGGTATTTAAAAAAAAATTTACATAACATTAGTGTGATTCATTTGGGTTTTCTTGAAAATGAGTACACCACACAATAAAAAATTGTTAGGTCAACACGTAGTTAAGTAGTGTAGACTTCCAATCATCCGTATGTAACTAGTTGGATCCACTAATTCCCTATACTCAACATGATACAACATAAAGGTGGTACTCATAGAAGTGTCACTACTATTAGTGATACCCACGCCAAAATTTTTTAGAAGGTATTTAGTATATTTACTTTTATTTAAAAGTATTCATTTGTTATTTTGAAAAATATGAAAACTAAGAAAGAATTTCAATTCACCCATTAAAATCATTTCAAAATATTTTTTGCATCATTTTTGAAATGTCAGCACATAAATAATTTTTAGAATATACAAAGATAATATCATCTATATAGATTTGAACAACTAAAAAATCTTTCAAAATTATTTTTATAAAAGGTTAAGATTATCTATCTCTTTTGAAAATCATTTTGAAGTAAGAAACTTTTTGAGCCTATCATACCAAGATTTAAGGGCTCTTTTTAAACCATATATATATTTTTTAATTTGACAAAATGATTTGAAAAATGAGGATTTTGAAATTAGAGGTTTTTTTCAACAAAAACAGCATCAACTATATACCCATTGAAGAATAATATTTTGACGTACATTTGATTTAGTTTGAAATATAGATGTGCTGTATAGGAAAAAAATATTATAATGGATTCAAGTTTGGATATAAGTTTAATGTTTTCCCCCACATTTTATACCCTATTCTTGACTATACCCTTATGTAAGAAGTCTAGAATTATTCTATAATATTGTTCTGGATTCATCAACCTTGTTTCTAAACACTCATTTACTGACTATAGTCAAGGTGTCTTTGGGAATATTAAAAAGTTCAAAAACATTATTTATTTCAAATTGATTAAATTATTATTTCATATCCTTTACCTATAATTCATCATTAATTTCATCATTAATGTTCTTAGGTTCAAGATGTGAAAATAAATCTTGATGTTCAACATGGTTTCTTAGAGAAGATCTAGTTTGTGTACCTCAATCTAAATATCTAACCACAACATCAAAAGGATGGTTTCTAAGAGTCGTAATAACTCTATAAAATGAAGGTACGTTCACATCATTTTCTTCTACATATTCTATTTCAATTTATGGAAGTTCCTCATAACTGGATGATTTTTGTGTATATTTTACATTAGAATCAGAAGGTTCAGAATTTTTGATCAAAGTTGATAAATCATCCTCATGGTTTTCCAATGGGTTCTTAGGTTCAAGTTGATTTATCTCATAAAAATTGACATGGACAAGCTCTTAAAAATTATTGGTTTATTTATTAAAAAATACAATTGATTTACTAGTGGTTTAATAACCAAGAAAAATTCCATCATCACTTTTGGAGGTAAACCTATCAAGATTATCCTTAGTGGTAAGAATAAAGATTTTGAAACCAAAAACTCAAAAGTAATTAACCTTAATATTTATGTTATTACAGAGTTCATAAGGGGTTTTATTCATGATTGGTCTAATTTTAACTCTATTAATTATATATAAGGTTATGTTCACAGCCTCTAAGAAAACGCAGACAGCTAAGTCATATTCATTAATCATTTTTCAGGCTATCTCTTGAAGGGTCCTATTTCATCTTTCTAAAAATCTATTCTACTAAGGGGTCTTAGTAGAAGATAATTTATGGTTTTATCCATTTTATAAGAAATTGGATTCAAATTATTTATTTTGAAAATCATATCAATTATCACTTCTTAAGGTCTTAATTATAAGTCCACTTAGGATTTCTATGGATTTTAAATACTTAGTAAAATAAGAGCATGCTTCACTCTTGTGATCCAAAATAAATACACAATTATACCTAAAAAATATATCTACAAGTACATAAAAATATTGATTACCATTTAAAAAAGAAACTATAAATGACCTAAACATGTACATGAGAACTAATTCAAGAGGTTGATAAGTTGATTATTCTATCTTTAATTTAAAAGGTATTCTCTGTTGTTTCTATTTTTGTCAGGGGTTAAAGACTTTATCATTTGTGAATTTAATTTTTCGTAGATCCATGACTAACCCTTTTCTAGTAATATTTATAAGTGAGTGAATATTATGGAAGCATAATATCCTATTCCAAAGACAATATTCTCTATGAATGGAAATTAATTAATCAAATTTTGTGAAATGAAAGAATTAAGATTAATAGAATAAACATTATAATTTCTCAAAGAATAAAACACTAAAGAAATTTTGGAATTGACTACTTCAAAACTATGTTCATCCATCACTCTGTATTTTACTGTTCTGGAAAACGTGTTGTTAAATACTCCTAATGTCAATGCTCGAAAAATAACCAATAAAGGGCCCCCATTAATAATGTTTTTTATCACTTATTAAAGGAGATATTTAAAATCACTAAAAAAGCACTGTTTAAGGGTTCCCTTTATCATCAATTGTAAAAAAAGCACTGATGAAGCCCCTATTTAACATAGCTAGTTAAAAACAAATAATAAAGGGGTTCATTTATCAGAACTAATAAAAAATCACTGATGGGGGGGGGGGGTGGATTTATTAGCAATTGTAAAAAAGGGTTGATAAAGGGGGTTTCTTTATCAATGATTTTTTTAAAAGCACTGATAAAGACCCCACCTTTATCAACATATTTTTACTAGCACAGATAAAGGGTATATTTGAAAAAAATTATATTTTATAAAAAAGTATATATAAATATATTTATATTGATATAAATAATATATATATATATATATATTTATTTATGTTTTATATTAGGCTACAAAGTCATTTACGCTTAATAAATAATATATTTATTTAAAATGTCATATAAAATAGTTTAAAAAAGGTTTTTAATTAATAATTTACTAATTGTTATCGAGTAATATTCATTTAATAAAAATTCTATGATAAATCCAACAAAATAATAACAAGTCTAAAATTGGTTGGAAACATAACTAAAACTTCAAAAGAATATAAATTTGGATTCCAGTATCCTTTTGGGATCTACTATATATCAAATATAATCCTATGATGATCTTTATTCCCTAATGATAGGGGGGACCTCCTATCATAGTTTTTGAATACAAAAGGGCCCAAAAGACTCTAAAACTGAGTTTTTAGTCAGTGTATGCCAATTTTTTAACATTTGATGGAATTTCAACATCGTTTAACAGAATATTTTTTCCCATTTTTAGTGGGGAATGAATTTATTGCAAGTGATTACAATCATATTGATATTATGGTTTTGAACTTTTATCATTTTATATAATTTTGATTTATTTATAATTAATTATTTGTATATTTTCTTATATGTACTTATAATTAATCACTTGTATAAATTCATTCATAATCATATTTATGTATAAATTTATTTTTAAATATATAAAATAAATATTTTTTAATCAATTTATTTAAGGTAAAACAATAACCATTTTATTTACCTTATAAAAATGAATTCATATATATATATATACCTATACAATTAATGTCAATATATAAGCATGGGTATCAATAATTAAAAATATATATGTATATGTAAATTATAATATATGTAAGTAAATAGATATTCTAAAACTGTATTTAAAACAATATCTAACCATTTTTTACATTATAAAAATATTTTTATAATGTTTATATATACATTTATGTGTGAATTAATAAAAAAAAATATATTTATATTATATTCAAGTATATGTAAATTAATATAATATATAATATATTTAAATAAATATAAGTATATATATATCACACACACACATATATTTTATAAATGCATTTAAAAATAATTATATGAAGATATTAATAAAAAACATATTTTTAAATATAAATATATGTAAACTTAATATAATTAAACAAAAAAAAACATGTTATAGTGGTAATGGAATTCCGTATTCAAAGGAGAGGTGCAGGGTTAAAATGCCAGTGGGCATGCATGAGGCTCAAAATTTTCAAAGCATTGAAAAAAGTGGTGGTGGGGTAAAAAGTGGTGTTAAAAGGGGGGGGGTGGGGCACTATTAAACTGGTAGTGGAAGTGAAATTAAAGGTTTTGAACTCATAGATGTCTGAAAAAATATAATTTTACCCCCTTTAATATCACTAAAAAAAGAACTGATAAAGGACCCATTTATCAGTACTTTTTTAGTTCCGGTAAAAGTCAATGGATTTTAACCATACTGCAATAGCCAACACCTATTTAGTGACAATAATGGCCTATTCTAGCACTATTAAAGGCCTTTTTTCTAGTAGTGATTAAAAAAATTACAATCACTATTTTCCAATTTCAAATTAAAACCACCATCACATAGCTGTGGCATGCTATGGAGATTATATTTTAAACTATCCACAGAGTACTTTAGAAATTAAAACTGAATTTGAGTTACCGATTTAGTCAAGGATAGTTTTTTTTCTTTAGCATTGTCAGAAAAGGTTACATGTCCACTATAAACCTTTATCAAGTTCTTGAAGCTTGATTAATCTCCAGTCATATGTCTGGAATAACCACTTTTTAAGAACCACATATTTTTATAGGATCGTTTCAAGAAATTCCCCTATAAAACAAAGTTTATACCAAGAATGAATTTGGAACCAAATTTTCTATGGTCAAAATATGTTAGTAATGAGAGGTTTAAGAACCCATATTCTATTAATGGGTTTCCTATTAGTTTATTGTAACGTATTAGAAATAAAAAATTTACTAAGTACACATGAATAAAAACAAGTAGTATAATTTCTAGAATTAGATTTAGGAACAAAAACGTTATTAACAAATATTCTCTATCCGGGTTAGTAACATAGAATTATAGTATTCTTAGGAGAAATTTATTTTCCAAGTATTTGAGTGATATTTTCCATTCCATTAATGTATATATCTAATTATTTTATTTGTTTCTCATTTGAAAATTTCAATTTAGTATTTTCTTTTAATAATTGAGTATTCTTTTCTTTCTCTAGAAAAATTTGATTTAACATTATTAGATAAATAATTATTTTTCTTCAAATTTTTTTATTTATATTTAATCTCATTAAAATTATATTCAATAAAATTTAAATATTATAAACTTTTATCCTATTGACACATCATCATCGTTGTGTTTATCTCTAGAATGAGCAGAATTATTTATAAGAGATACAAAAGGTACCTTAGATATATTTTTCATGAAGCACATATTTTCTCTATTAGGATTTTACTAATGTGTTTATTCTAAGTCACTCAGACATTCCTTATAGGCACTACATGTGGCTTTCATTTATTTCTTATAATTTCTATCCTTATCATCATACTTCTTATTATACTTTAACTTGGGATAGTTAGCCTTAACATTTCCTTTTTCTTTCACTCATAACAGGTAATCTCATTTTAATTATCATCTCTTTTACAACACTTCTTCCAATTCAATCAATTATAATAATTTCCTTTATAGCTCAATTTCCTGAAAATTTCTTCTTCTTATAAAACATATTAAACCTTATGCCTAAATAGTCCATTTCCTCGTGACTGTTGGTTGGAGATTCCTCATCACTGGATCTTTCAGCTTATGCTTTTTACATTTCTTTATGTTTTGATGAAGTATTATTAAAGGATACATATTTCCTATTAGTTTCATCATATTATTCACAATTATGTTTATGATCTTCCTCATACATCATCAAATTCTCAATCAATTCCTTTATCAATAGTTTAATGATGTCACAATATTCTCATATTGAAACTAATGTTCTCTCCATCTCATTGAAAGACATCTCAATAGTCGTATGATTTGATATTTGTATGACACTGGATTCCCCAAGGAGATAATTATGTTTATTATCTCATTAAACCTAAGATAAATATCATAAATCATCTCAACAAGTTTCATATTGAATGCATCATATTTGATTTTATAAGTATTCAATCTCATTTATTTGAAATTATTACTTCTTTCATGAGAAATAATTAATATATCCAAAAATTCAAAACTATTTTTACTAGTATATATCCTATTAAATTATTCATCTCTAAATTCATAGTAAATAGCATTCATAACTTTGTATTTATGTTTTTAAGAACTTTTAGTAGCATCATCCCATGTATTCATAGCAGTCTTAGGTAATTCATATTGGTCCTCTATAGCAGACCACATCTCAAAACCCAAGATGAAAATATTAATTTCTATTTTTATTTTACATTGAGCATAGTTATTTCCTTTAAATAAAGAAGGTTTGTTGGTAGTGGAACTTTCTTTTCTATTGTATGTTTAAAGAAATAAATTTAGAATTGAAATAAATTTAAGATATTTAAAACAAAAATAAAAATCATAGTTGAAAATATTTTGAAAAAACTTCGATACCAAATATTGTTTGGAGTGATTATCTCAAGAGAGTTGGGGATAAATTGAGTACCCAATAAAAATTTATGTTAAAATAAATTCAAAAAAAATCCCCAAAATAATTAAAATAGGCTAATTAATCAAAAAAATAGAATCATATATGTTTGAATATTTTAAAATATTTCTCAAAAAGAGATTAAGTATTAGTTAAAATAATATGAAAACTATTTTAAAATTTGAAATCAATTTTATTAATAAACATAATATATAAACACTAATTAATATTAACTATCAATGTAGTGGTTTGGGTTTTTGTATAAAATAATCATAGTTAAAATATTTGAAATGGAAAAAATTAAATCACACAATGTAAATAAAACAAGGGGGTCAGTCTCAAGTTGAGATCTAATCCTATCCACTTAAAAATTAACTGATTCAAGTATATAATATAAAAAAATTATTTATCCAAAACGTGGACTGGGTATATAGAATATCTTACTAGCTTTCCAGGCCATGCAAGGAAAATGTAAAGATAAAGGAAGGATGGTGATGCTCTGTCTGATGTTTTATGAAGTTTGAGACTACTAGGATGTAGCATGGATAGGAGCTCAAACCGAGTTTCTGAAAATTTTAGTAAAAAATTAAATCATAATCTATCTTGTTCTATATTTAGGAAATAATCTATAACTTCGTTATGATCTACCCTTTTACAGTTATTTGTAGGAAGGATGCACCATGTAAGATCTCTAGAAAATCTCACACTTCACAAAACTCTTCTAGTTTTTATGATATAGGTCCATCTCACTTCACACATGTGTCTGTGTATATATGTATACATGATGCAGTCTTATTCATAATTTAATATAAGCACACAACAGTTTTTATTTGAAGAAAAATCATATGGATCGTCTTCTACTCATACTAAACGATGACACAAAAATTAATGTTCACTATATTGGTTTATGTATAACCAATAAAATAATCATAAAAATTAAATTAAATAATATATCCATTATGAATAATTTAATTTAAATATCCCATTATAGTGAATAGGATTATTTTTACAGAGACTATTCAGACAGTGAGACAACTTTGGCGATGAGTCATCCTGGAAGTGACTTAAGATAGGTGTGACTCTTTTCTAATTGCATGTGTTTTTGACACTTTTACAAATTTATTGATGGTATTTAATGATTGATGGTAGATCATCTCATTATAGTTCATGCACAGATATTGAATCATCACAGCGGTGAATCATCTCAATAGTGACTCATCTAAACAGCAAGCCTTTTTTGGCGGTGAGTAGAGTCTGACGGCTGGTCTTTACAGCAGTTAGCCTAAATTTTACCAAACATCCTTATATCGTAAAATTAAATCATAAAACATAAAATTCATTAATATCATAATAAACATGAATTTTTTATCATTAAAATAGGTGTTCTAAAAAATATATTATGGATGAAGAGATAGAAGGAATATACTCAAAGAAACTATATTACATAATATACAAGAGAGAAGTTGAGCCATCCCACAATGAATGGAAAATTTCAAAAATGAACATAATACAAATAAATACCCAAGGATAAGTCCTACGATATTGACTCAATATCAACCCCAAAATCAAAGCATGAAATTTCCATCTCGGTCCCTAAAATCCACCTAGAAACTTGAAAATAGTATATATAAATGCAGGGTGAGTATAAATTGTACACTCAATAGAATCATACCCAAGGTACCTTATGCACATGTTTAAAGAACATACATATTCACATTGAATAAATAATAGAACCAAAAAGAACCTAAATAGGTCAACTAAGAAATCCCAACCTCATCATAGAATTCCCAAAAAATAAGAATTCCAATGTAGAAACATAGTATTAAAATAATATAAAATAAAGGATCATTGCAACCATTTCCCCTCTAATTTTCTACTCCCACACCCCAATATCAAAATTCATGTGATCCCACCCCTTCTATAATATCATTCCAGACACCCAACCATCTCTGATGTGGGTTGGAATGAATCCATACCTACCCCACCCTTGTATGGTCTAGCATCTCACACCAACAATTTGTTATCATCCACACATCACAACCTCATCACCTCATCACACGTCATATCCATGAAAGTATGGAATCATTAATGTGAAGTAAATCAACCACATTCCCTCCTTCTACCAAATATGACCCCCACTATATATCAAATCTTCATCATCTTTGGGTAATCCCAAAAAACAACCCATTTCATCACTTGGGTAATATCAAAAAACAACCTGTCATCACTGGGTGATCTTCAACATCAACCCATATCATCATCACTAGAGCTAAAGGAAGAGTGGGGAAGAGGGAATAACTAGCCATCCGATTCACCACTATCCATGATGTTGGGGAAAAAAGACAAAACCCAATACATTTGGGTGTTGGTGAGGTTATTAAACTCAGTTTGGGTGAAGATAAAATGACATAAAAATACAAGGAAGATAGATACCACATAATAACTAACTTATGGGTTAACATCAACTGCAAAATCACACTCCATAACCCCACAACTTCTCCACATGAAAATTTTCACAAATAATGGCACCAATAAATTCACATACCACACAACCATTAAATTTCCACTTTCAATCACATTCACATACACTCACCCAAATTTTAAAATTTCAAGCCAAAATTTGTTCACTAATATTCAATTCACTAATTCAGTTATCATATATTAGGATTCGATCCACACTTTGCTCATTTTCCAACCCATGTTATTTATTATTCAATTAGTTTTATCCAATTACCAGAAAACAATTTATAACCATGATATTTTAGTTACAACAATTCAATTCAGTTCATGGATAACCCAGCATCTAACATAACCACACTGCATAAGAGCTCACCCATATCACATATACCACTATCACAACATAACATATTCCAAGCCATTACTGCAACCCAAACATCTCACAAAAACAACCATTGTCCAACCACAGTCCAGCCACCATACATCAATCCTCATCACATCACATTCCAACCAACCATCACTTTTCTACCCAACACATTCTGCATCAAACCCAGTCACTAATATCACTGATAAAAACTTAAAATTATATCCACACATTACATAATAAAACAAAACAATAACCTCTACACATCACATAACATTTAGTCTTCCAAAATATATTACAAATTTAGATTCAATAGATGTATTTAATCACATTACTTCTTTACTTATCATGTGTATTATCACAAAATTATAAACTTCCATGTCAAACAAATTCTTTAACCATATAAAAATGATTATCCATTTCATTCAGGGTGAGTTGAAATAATAAATAAAATAAAGGTTTTATAATTATCACAACTGTAACCCAAGAAAGGCTCCCAAAAAACATTATTTTTAGAAATATCATCAGAAAGAATAATTTTATTAGCAATATCATCAAAAATAGTAAACACATGTTATTTATTTCCATTAATATTAATTTTAGTAAAATAAATTCATTATATTCAATATGAAGACCCCTACAACCCACCAATTGGATGAAAAAAATCATGAAATCTCACACACATTCATGAAAATATTTAGAGAACGAGTACCCCTACCGCAAATAATATTTTCTAATCACCGCATGAAACATGGAAAACAAGAAACAACCAGAAGACAACAATCGTACATGAAAACATTAGATCAACCCAAATCAAACCAAGGACTAATAAAATCATATCCCAACCACTACTTGAATAATAAAAAAAAAACAAAGAATCCATAAAACATGAATATAATTAATCAAATAGAAAACAAGGGGGAATTACCAAATTATTACAAAGATCAAGATCTTGAAGCCAACATTCAATGCCATAGAAATGGGGATAAAATATCCTCTAAAATCACCTAGGGTTTCCCCAAAACTTGAGAGAGAATTGTGAGGAATGGGATAAATTCAAGGTGAGGGGTTCAAAAATTAATAAACAGATTAGAACTAGACACATTTATTATGTTACAAGTTGACTCAAACCATGATCATTCATTATAATCACCAATTCAAGACATACAACCAGTTCATGGAATGAATTTATTCAATTCCAAAGCTGATAAACATCCATCAAATTTCATGGAACCTCAATATTGAATTCATTCATGACTTGAATAAATATTTCAAGTAGTTAGTTGATTAAATAAATAATTCCCTATGGAAACTCCAAGTCATCAATTGACATCCCCCAAGCCATAAACTACCACTAACATTAGTAACATAGTTTAATACTATGAACAAACCTCTATAGCATAATTTCAGCTTCAAAACCCATTGAACCTTCCTCGATCATTCCCCAAACACTTCAAACTCCAAAACCTTTTAATTAAGAATCTAGAAAAGAATATATCATTACATTAGATACATCTAAAATTATTCTCATCCTTTGGAATCCAAATGCAAACCCAAAAAACAAAAAAGTGGGAAAAGGTCCAAACAACCATATGAAAAGATATATTTTAGGGATATTGTAGTAACCAAACTCAATAACCCACTAAGCATAAACACAAAGGGGGAGAAAATAATATCTCCTAAATTAGAAACATTAAGGAATTAAATCATTAAATAAAAACAAAACAAGGGAAAAATGAAAAAAACTTGGGTATTGGAAATGTATATGAGTATCACACTCCTAAGTACTATACTCCATGACACCATGCCTACACACCACAAAAATCAAGGGGATGGTTCATCCATGAAACACCTTATCTTGATAATCATGTATCTCTACTAGTTTCTCCATGAATTATTCATTATAATCAATATGAAACTCTATACAGTAAATGATATCATAGTCATTGTGAGGATACCGATGAAGCTATGACATGTGGAAGATATTCCGGATCCTATACAACTCTGGAAGAATTTCCAAGTGATATTCTACCTCAATAACAAACTAAAATACCTAAAAAGGCTTTATGAACAAGGGAGAAATATTAGTCTCTCTAATATAGCTCTATAACCCCGATGGGGGGAAACCCTCACCAAAACATGGTCTCCAAACTCAAACTCTTAGGGTCACTATCTATGATCACAATAAGCCTTATAATAGTCCTATAACGGTTTCATCCACTATTGGACCATCCGAATATTCTCTATCATGCTATGTACTACATTATGACCACATAATTTTTACTCCCCAACCTCAATTCAATTTAATAGATACCAACAAAACAACCCATAAAACACCTCAAATAGAGCCCTAGAAATGGATGAGTGATTACTAATATTATAGGAAAACTCAAAAAGGTGTATGTCCATCACCCATGATCTAATAAAACCCATAATGTAATTCAACATCCAATCTTATATCATTTGGATCAATTTATCTTTCTTCACATCTGTCTATAGATGAAAAGTAGTGCTAAAGCGTAATTGGGTGATAAAGGAATACTATAATCCTCTCTAGGATTGTGAGGTAAAATAAGGATCCTGACAATATATGATGGTCCTGAATACCCCATGTTGTGTAACTACCTCATCCACATACCACTTCACTAAAACATCTACAATTATTAAATCATGGATCGCTAGAAAATGAGCTCACATCGTGAGTTGGTCCATATTCATGCAAACCAAATCCCATATTATTTGAGAATGGGGTAACATAGTGATAGAATCCAAAAAAAATTCCACCCATTTCCTCTCAAGGACATACAAAAGTTGTAAGAACCATCTAAAAACATGATGATAATATTTCAACTACTAAAAATCAATGTACCGTGCCATAAACTCCGCCACTTTCCACTCTATGCTAGGTCACCAAAGATGTCTCCTTAATTCATGATACAGATTCGACACACCATGATTTACCACTAAGGGTGAGTTTTTAATATCATAGAGAAATCCCTCACACATCACCAATAAAATAAATAGCCTCCTCTAAAACAACATCAAGTTCTTACTATTTTCAAACCATCCCTTTAGAGCATCACCATGGAAAAAATGATCTCATATCATATTTTTTAGAGATTCTCCCTACAGATAATTTTACACCTACTAAATCAAGGATATGTACACCATAATTAGATGAATAAAAAATCTACCACTATCTCCATTTTTCTCAAGACGCATCACTATAAGCACCTCTATCCCTCCCCAAACACCCTCATACTCTTGAACCACATCTCCCCAGGACATCCAACAAAACATATCGACAACCAAATTCCTCTTCAATAGGGTTTATGATATCTAAAAATCATAATAATTGAGAAATTTATCCACCTACACTATTGTAAATTCAGATCCCATTGAGAGAAGACATATTTCATGCTCTTGTGATCTGTGAAAACTATGAAGCACTCACCGATGAGGAAATGCTGACACAAATTCAGCGAAAACATAATTATCACAAAATCCAAGTCATGGGTGGAAGAGTTATGCCTATTTTTGTAAAACTACATATACCCGTAAGATATCACCAATCTATGATACAATATTAAACACCCTATAACCAAATGGTATGTGTCTAAAAAACCTAACACACCACCCCTTCTTTAGAATACCGAAGAATTAGGGCACTGATCATCCTCTCCTTTAGGTAAATGAATGATACTTGGCATTGATCACTCCAAACAAAATCCTGTTATTTATTGGTTTGTGATTTCAATGGGGGCTATAATATGAGAGTAATCTAACATAAAAATTTAAAAATAGCATACAAGACTAAGGAAACTTCGAACACCTGCCACTTCTTGGGTGCTTCTTAAGAAATAACAACCTTATTATTTTATGGGTCCAAAACTATAAATTTTTGTGAAACCATGTTTAACACCCCTATATTTTAAAATAACATTATGTTTGATAGCATATAAAATACACAAAATCATGTTTAAAAGAACCACAATATACTATTAAAATGTTATTATTTAAATTTGACTGTTATAACCTTGCTGGTAAATTGTGTGGTGTGAATAGAAACAAGCACATTTTAAAAACTAAAAATGGAGGATTAGTAAAATATATGGATAAATAAGTACTTAATTATTGATAAATCATTTATAGGATTCCAAAATACATTTTTCTAAAAAAATGATATCTATTCATTTTTTTTGATAAATTAAAAAAATTAATTTTTTTCGCTTTTAAAAAATTAATTTTATAATATAAACTAAATTCTTGGAATAAAAATTTTAAAATTATCTTACTATGATTTTTGAGGATTTTTTAAAAGTTTAGTTTTTAATGAATTGTGAAAAGTACAGTTTTTATTGAAAAATTTCATTTTATTTAAATTTTATACAAAGTTATATTTTTTATAAAAATGGTTTAAAAGTAAAATTAGTAAAATTATGTCATTATTAATCCAAATTTTTTCCGTTTTAATTAATTAAATTTTGAATTTTGATAAAAAAACATTTTATACTTATGAAAACTTTTTCTTTTGAAAACATTTTTTTGGAGCGTATGTGGGTTTAATTTTAAATTAAATTATACTAATTTTATGAATTTAATTTGGTCAAATGGATTCAGTATTTGTAATTAGTAGAATTAATATTATATATACTTTTCAACTTAATTTTTTGTCTTAACTAATAGTAAAAACAGTAAAAAAAATTAATTACCATGGTTAATGTTAAAATAAGTTTATCGGGGGGTTGAACTAAAAGGATAAGGGTTAAAATGACATAAAAACTTTTAAAAATCATATTTAATTAACATATTTATATTATATATTATATGATGCTTGATAATGATCCATTTTGGTGCCTTGTGTGGTAAAACCCAGAGATTTTGTAATTTTTTTCAAGATAATTTAATCCGTTGAATATTTTATGTTTCACAAAGTATAGATTTTATTACATGAAACTATATATAAGGATTTGTTTATAGGAAATATTAAGTTTATATTGTGTTACATGAAACACCATTTTTATATTTTGTTAAATGAAACACTGAGTTTAAACAAAAAGTGACATATTATTAAAATATTATTATTTAGTTGTTATTACATAGCCATTGGAACAACGTGTATTAATAAGATTAACTAAATTATGAACAAATAGTTTACACATGTGTATAAAATTAATTTTTAGTGACCAATTAATTAGAAATGAAAATAAAAACCATTTGAAAATAAATAGTTTATTTTTATGAAAAATCTATTTTTCTTTGTACAAACACATTTTACCTCAAAAAATTAAACAAACCACTTTTGGTGAATGATTTAAAAAAATTAATATATTATATATTCAATCAAATATTTAAGATTAAAATTATGAGTTTTCTATAAAAATTATATGAATAAATCCAATTTTATTCTTAAAAACTATGTTCTACAAAAAAGTAGTTTTGCCACATTTTTATGAAACAATTTTATTAAAAATAAATTTTGAAAATTTTATAAATTTTATTTGATAAAATAAAATTAAATTTTAAATTAATAATGTAAAAGTTATATAAGGGTGATTTTTTTGGGATTTTTTCTGAGACGTTTCATTTTTGATGAAAAGTGAAAATATTAAATTTTAATTCGAAATTTCGTTTTTGTTTAAATAATTTTTAAGATTAAGTTATATTTTAAATTTGTTTTAATATATAATTAGATAAATTATATATATATTAATAAAATTAATATATTAGAATCAATTTCATGTTGAAATTGGATATAAAAACTTTATAAAATTTGGATATTTTTTACATTTAAAAACTACTTTTTCAACATGACTGTGGGATTTTTTAAATTAATATTTTCCACTTATATTAATTTAATTTTTCAAAATGGATTACATATTTGAAATAATAACAATTTATAATGTATAATAATATCCACTAAATGTTTTTACTATAATTACTAGTGAAAACAATTAAAATTAATCACCACGATTAAGAGACAATAGAGTTTATTGTGGGACCAAAATTTAAAATTGAAGGAAAACATGACATAGAAATATATCCATTACCCAATTTATGGAATTATATCAACTTTATAACTTCTATAACTGAGTTGTTTACATTATGAGATCCTTTTATTATATAAAAACATGGGTACACCGAACTTATTTTAAAAAATACCACGTGTTTCCTCTCCCCTACTTACAAAATACCACCCTATCCTCTCCTCTACGCACCTCTAAAGACCTTTAGATAGTAAAAAACCTTGAAAAATAACTTCCCAAATTACCTAATATAATCCTATAATCATTTTTTTCATAAATCCAACCTTTTAAGTATTTAGTGCATATCTAAGGAGGATACCCAAAGAAAATATAATGTTCCCCAATGAGCATCTTTATTTTAATTATTTATCAACCTACTTATAGTATTTTTATACCATGATTATATAACAAAGTCTTTTTACAATATATATTTAGATATTTTTATTAGAGTTATAATCTATAACCTCACAAAAGTTTATCAAATGGGTTATGAAATCATAGTTCATGTGTATGATGGACTACCGCCTCCTGAAACTACATCGTTCCCTTATTTATTACCACCTATTAATGTTGGTAATAATGATGTATTTATAGTTTATATATGATATATATTATATATATGATTTTATTATGATTATGTAATTTTTATATCACACATACTTTCTTACATTCCATTTTTTGGGAATATGATATGTCAGTTGTGTGTACAATAGATTACCACCTTGTCAAGTGATGTGATTTGTTCAAACTTTAAATAGAATAAATTAAACTTTAGTTTAATAATAATATGTGATATACATGACATAATAACTATTATATAATTATAATATATTTATATATATCATTTAATTTTCTTTCATTCAATCTGATAAAAAATTGAGAAAATATTTATGCGTATGTATGGCCTACCATCTACATAAATGATATATTTTATTTTTGACATACTAGTTTTATGATTTAATATAAATAAAAAATATAATTAAGATATATTATATTCATATCATATTTATAATTATCAATATTATGAAACTATGGTCAAATTAAGAGAAATAAAAATAAAACAAATCTAGATATATTTTAAAAAATAGTTATTACATGAAACGTTACTTTAATTTGGAATTGTTAAAAAATAGGTAACAAAAAAGAATTAGTAAATCATATATGGAATGATATTTTTAAATATTTTTCTATAATATATGTATAATAAATTTTTATTTATTAATCAATAATTTTTAATTATTAAGATTAAATTCAAGACATAAGGTAAGGTATTTCCATCACACTTTTATTTTCGGTGAGACACATACCATGTTCACCATGTATTTAATTGGTGGGGTGTATATACTTCACATTATTGTATTTTATCATTCTTATAATTAAATTTATATGGATTTATATATCTATTTTATGATCTCTCTTTCATGTGGTTTATAGTTTCAATGTTTCCAAAGAGGTAAGTGTTTTTTGTCTCAATTTGGCTTCTTTAAGACATATGTTATGTTATTAACCTATATTATTTCAAACGATGTATATTCAACTCCTTTGACATGTATTATCATGAAATTATCACCCTCATGATATTTTATGCATTATTAAATTTCATTACTTCATTTGTTTTATGATTCAAATTTACCTAAGTGGTAAATATTTCATGTTACAATCTCACCATTTATCAATATTGTTTATGATTATGTTTTCAATGATAAAACCTTTTTAACCATATCTTATTAATTATCATGAATTATCATTTTATCTTTTTATATTATTATAATACTCGTTTTCCTTTATTTTTTCCCTATTTTTGTACATAGTAGTTGAAATGAATGTTTTTATGAAAAATCATCTTTTAAGTTGGAAAATATTTTTCTTCTAAAACCATGTTCTCTAATAATATATTAAATTTTTTATATAGTGTTTTTCAATGTGGAAATGATAATTTCCTAAAAATGTTTTTTTGAAAGATTTTTAAAATAGTCCCTGATAAGTGTTTATGTTTATTTTCAAAGAAAGGGATTTCATAAATTGTTTTATGTTTTAAAAGTGTTTTTCAAAAGGGAAAGGATGTTTTCCTCAAGTAGTGTTTTAATTTTTTTTAAAGAGACATTTATATGTATTCAAGTTTATTTTAAAATGAAAGGATTTCCTAAGTGTTTTATGTTTTGGAAAGTAATTTTAAAATTAATGTTATTTTACTTAATAAATGTTCTAATAAATATTTCCAAATTATTTTCCATCAAATATGACATCCTTGTATGTAACTTATTTTTAATGAGGATAATATTTAATGATTCCATCCATATTTTTTCTCTTATTGGTTAATGTTTATATTGATTAAATGATTATGAAACCCATTTACTTTTCATGGAATTTTCTATGTTGAATTGATGAAATGTTGATGAAAATTGGTTTCTTTTTGTAGGTAATGATGTGAGAATATATTGAATGTTTTATGGTATAATGGCACATATAAGTATGGTTCTTATTATGAGATGGGTGGGACTTATATCTACCTCTAATGAATTGGGTAATGATTTTTATCTCATGAGATGAAAATTGGAAAGAAGTATGCATGTTTGATCCACAAATAGAAATAGGTTTGTCTTGATTCACTATGAGAAGTAGGTGCATCATGATCCACTTTAGGAATATGTGAGACCTGATCCATAATTGGAAATATGTGCATCCAAATCCTCTAGGGGAAATATGTGTATCTTGATCCCCTATGTTTATGGTATTGGTGGTTAACCTTAACACATGAAATGATTTTCTATATTTATTAAGGCGCCACCCTTTTATGACATGAGCTTAGAGTTTATGATTGATTTATGATGATTTAGCACTCTTATGGACCGTTTTGTTTAAAAATAATAAATTTTATTCCATGAATCTTGTCTATGATCAATTATAGCTTGAGTATAATTTTTTAGTAATTTTCATGATCACATACCCTTATGCCTATATTATTATTTCATACGATCATAGATTTATATCTCTTTTGTTTACCCTTACTCAGCATATAATCTCACCCTTTTATTATGTTTCTTTAAAGTGTACATTAATAAATATTTAGGTAGGGTATTCCCAAGAGAATTACTATGTGAGAAGATAATTTTGTGAGATGTTTAAGATCTTTAGACAAATTAGGAAATTATGTTCCATGTTTCAAAAGGCAGGAAAATATTATGGTTATCAATAATGTGTTGGTAGAATGTATTGAATATTCATCTAAAAATATGTAATATCCATGTATGAGAATCCAAATTCAATGGTATTAGAGAATTTTTTTGTTAACCTTTAGAAACTAGAAAGGGAAAAAATTAGTGGGATCCCTAAGGACATGTCTAAGGATATGTATAAGGACGAGTCAACGTATAAGAAATTACCTAGAATTTTATTAAGGGATAATGTGAGTGGTTTAATATAAATATATCTCTATATGGATACTAAAAGTGAATGTGTATGTAGAAAATATTTTCCTAGGGGTAACAACCCCCAAAACACCTATTGATCTAAACACGATTGGGAAATGGTGAATGAAAAAATGCCTTACTATATACCTGGTTTAGAACTCCTAGGGGATATGCCTTTGAGATTAAAAAAATATTTATGAACCATAATGAAGGATTTAAATTAAATATGACTATGAGTAACCTAGGATAAACCTAAGGAATCATAAATTTTTTGAGGAAGGTGTCATGATTTAGAAAAACTATAAGTGATTTTTCATGATTACATGATTCTGTATGTTTCTTACATGATGATTTATAGTTTTAGACAATGGATAGAGCCTGAAGGAGATTTGTTAATGCTGAATGCAATGAATAATAAAATGATTCCTAAGAAAAAAATAATATTGGAGAAGGAATTAAAAATATTTTTAATATGATCAAACAGATTTCTCATGATATGAATCAGGTTGAACTTCCAAATGAGAAAAATGAGGTAATAACATTATATTGTGTCCTTTATGAGGAAATTTACACCCTATTTTAGTGATTATAATGATAAACTTTTGTTGAGAAATAGAATAGTATGAATGAAAAATATTTTCTGTCATTCTGCTTTTAGAGCATGAAAATTTCATTTTTTCTAGTTATCGTTTGGAAGGTGAAATAGATCACAGGTGAAATATTATTACGAATATGATGGAAGAATAAAAAATTAAATCTATGGAATGAGAATAGTTAAAGGGGATATTTTTTAGTAAGTACATACATAAAATTCTAAAAAAAATATAGAGAAGGAATTCCTTGAGCTTGAGTAAAAGGATGATGAATCTATTGGTACATATGAAACTAATTTTACAAGAATTTCATGGTACTCTTCTGTTTTAATCATCATCTCTAAAAACAAAAGTGATCAATTCTTTAGTGGCCTAAAAAAATTAAAAATACCATAGATATAAGAGAATTTAGTAGATATTAATAATTAAGTTGATGTGTACTAAAGGTAGAAATAGAAATTGGATATTCTCACCATTCCATAGATTTTGATAAGAAAAGGAAGACCGACTCTCATAAAAACTCAAATGATGGAAAGAAATTATAGGCATATGTTTGATCAAAATTTGTGAAGAAGAATCAAGGGAATTTATGGAATGGAAATGGGATATGGTTTAAATCTATAAAGGTAGGTCATAAAGTTTCTAAATGTATAAATAAAATTAATGGTCTGGTTAATGCAATGGATAGGTTGAGAACACCAACTAATGAACCACCCACACTCTTATGTTTCTAGTGCAAGGAGTTTGGGAATTATTCCAATAAATTCCACAATCTATGGTGTAAGGTGGATGATAAGGCAAAAAAAAACAATAAATAAAAAAGAAAAATGGAAATATTATGAAATCTCAATGGATTAAGTGAATCATGATCATTATGGACCACTTATTCCCACTTCTTAGTTGGAAATTTCATGGTTTATTTTGTACAAATGAGCCCTACTAAATTCTTATTATTCATCATTTAGTGAAATTTCAGGTGATTATACACCTCTTCATGTATTATAAGATAATAAAATCAAATTTTATATTATATCGATAGAAGGATAAACCCATGCTTCTAATGGAAATGTTTTTTATGAGATAAGAGATTATATAAGGAATAAATGGTGAATTATATTTTGGAAGTATATATGTCTCTAGGCATGATTAACTTAAGAGTTATAGATACAATTATGGGTTTATGAGTTTATGTTTGATCATAAGTTTATATTTATTAACACCCCCTATTGAGGTTTTATGTGATGGGATTTTATTAATATTAAGGATATATTAAGAGATATTTATAGCAATAAAACCCTTAACTGTTATATTAGTGTAAAATTTATTTGAGGAATTCATTTAAAATTTAAGGACATATGATTATAGGATACACTAATATTGTTTTTTATGGATTTCAAAGGTGGTTGAGATAAACACCTTACTCATATTGTGTTTTATTACAATGATAGCTTTCACTTGATCATTTATATTGATCTTTATGATTCCCTTTGTGGAAGTATGTATATAATTCCAACATACTGGAATAAAGTTAAAACAAATAAATCTATTTAGACCTAAGAAAGCTGATTAGATAGAATATAAGGTTAAATCCATTAAAAAACATATAATGGATTAAAAAAGTTGATAGTTATGTTATGATGATAATAATAAACATGATCTAGAATTTTAATTTGGTGAGTAGTACTTTCTAAAAATTTCACCATGGAATAAAGGAGAGAAAACTAGGCCCTGGGTATCTCCGTTCCATTAAAATTACTAATCATATAAGGAGAGTAGATTTTCATTTGGAATTTACACTAAACATCTCTCAAGTTCAAGATGTGTTCCATGTATCACTCTCAAGGAAGTAAATACCTGATCTATCACATGTACTAAGCTCAAAGGTCTTATTATTGGAACATGATATTTTATATGAGGAAAAACCAATAGAAATTATGGATCAAAAACAGAAAGTTATTTAACACAATACCACTCACCTGGTTAATTTTCTGTGGTGAGACCAGTTACTTATGGAATCTAGATGGGAAATTGAGTACATAATGCAGTAGAAGTATCATCAATTACTTCTACCAAAGTGACTAATTTTGTATTCAAAATTTATTTTAAGGGGGGGGGGGATACTATAAAACCCTAAAATTCTGTGAAATATATTATTTCAAATGATTTTAATATTTTCAATATTTTATGTTACATGGAGTATAAATGTAATTAAATGAAATAATATGTTTGTATATTGTCACAAAATACCATGTTTTTGTATATTTCTCACAACACTGAGTTTTGATTTCATTACATGCAACACTCAGTTTAAAAGGAACATAACATATTATTATAATATTATTATTTAATAGTATCACATAGATTTTGGAATAGAAGTTATGAATAAGAGTAACTAAATAATGAAATTATGGTTCACACTTGTGTATAAAATGAATTATTCAATGACCAATTAATTATAAATGAAAATAATAACTATTTGAAAATAAAGAGATTCCCTTTCTAATTTTTTTTACTTTTCTATGCACAGACTCATTTTACCTAAATAAACTAAACAAACAACTTTTTCTGAATAATTTTATTTAAATTTATATATTATATATTCAATATACTATTTAAAATTCATCTTTTGTTTTTTCTAGAAAAAAATTTAAGAAAAAAAATCAAATTTTATGCTTAAAAATATGCATTTTTCAAAAAGACACTTTTCCTCCTATTTATAGCACACATATTTTAAAAACAGAATTTTAAAATTTTATAAATTTTATTGAATAAAATAAAATTCATTTTTTAAATTTAATTTTCAAAATTATCTTAAGGTTAATTTTTTTTCATTTTTTAGATGTTTCATTTTTTGATGAATAATGAAGAATATAGAATCTTAATTGGAAACATTCTATTGATTTATGTAATTTATAAATTTAAATTATATTTTAATTTTTTTTAAAATAATAATTAGATAAATTATACATATATTAATACAATTTATTTCTATTTCCTCAATTTTATATTGAAATTGGATATAAAAACTTTCTAAAATTTTGATATTTTTTACATAAAAAACCCTTTTTCTGAACACGTCTATGAGATTTTTTAATTTTTTTTTTAAATTATATAAATGAAATTAGGAAATATTTATTACACATTTGGAATCATAATACATTATAATTTATAACAAGGTGAAGATAATTTTTTACCATAATGATTATTGAAAACAATTAAAATTAATCACCATTATTAAGAGACAAATGAGTTTATTGAGGAACTAAACTTTAAACTTAAGGAAATAAATGACCAATATACTTATACAATACAGAATTTATGGCCATATTTCGACCTTATCTCAACTATGATCTATTTGTTTCTTTATAGGAGCCTTTGGGTAGGAAAAAACATGCGCACACATAACTTTTTTAAAAAAATACCAAGTGTTTTCTCTCCCCCACTTATAAAGGCCACCACCTTTCTTTCTATTCACCATTCTCATGCCCTTTGGATCCTCTAAAACCTACCCAAATAAGTTTACTACATACATAATATCATTCTAGAACTATTATTTGTGAACGAAATAAATTTTTTTAATCCTTTATTGCAAACCTATAGAGGATACCCAAAGTCGAGGTAATATTCTTAAACACGAATCTTTATTTTGACTTTTCTCCACTTATTTTAATTATTATTATACCATGATCATATAATAAAATAAGTATATTAAATATAATTATATTTTGTTTTATTAAGGGTTTTAACTACAACCCCACACACTATTATCTAATGGGTTACAAAATCATTGTTTATGTGTATGGCAGACTACCGCCTCGCAAACAGATATCATTTGTTTTTTCATTACCACCTATAAAGGATGGTCATAATGATGAATTTATTGTTTAAATTTTATATATAGATTATATATGTTATGTTATTATGATTATTTAATTTTTATATCACACATACCTTTAGGATTTTCATTTTTTAGGGAATATGAAAAATTTGCTCATGTGTAATGCGAACTACCGCCTCATGAAGTGTTATGATTCATTAATGATTTACATGAAATTTATTAATGTTGGGTTTGATAAAAATATCTTATATATATGATATAATAATAATAATTTAATTATAATATATATATATATTTTACTTTTCTCTCTTTTAATCTGATAAAAAATAGAAACAGTGTTCATGCGTACGTACGACCTACCATCTCCATGGATGGTGTATTTTATTTTCTACCTCTAACTTTTAAAAGATTTTTTTCAAAGTTGAAAAGATAGTTTCTCCAAGAAATGTTTTATATAATTTTTGAAATATTAATTTATAATTATTCAAATTTATTTTGAAAGAAAATTTGTTCCTAAATTATTTATGTTTTAAATAGTGTTTTTTAAATAAAATTTATTTCCTTTATGAAATTTTCTATGTTATATTTCAAATTTATTTTCCATCTAAAATGGAATCCTTTATTTTTAAGTATGATTTACTAGGGATAAAATTTAATGATACTATCTTTATTCTTTCTATGGATGGTTAGGTTTTTTGATGAAATAATTATGAAACCCATTTATTTTCCATGGGTTATGCTATAGTGAATTAATAAAATATTGATGAGACACATTTTCTTTTCATGGGTATGATGGGTAGATATATTTAATATTTTATGATATTATGTAACACATTGGTTTTTTTTCATTATTATATATATGTGACCCATAAATCCCTCCAATGCATTGGGTACATATTTATATCTCATGAGATGAAAATGGTAAACAAGTTGATAGGTTTGATACACAAATGGAAAATGGTGTGTCATGATCCACAATAAGAAACATGTCTATCCTAATACACTATGGGAAATAGGCATGTCCTGATCTATAATAGAAAATATTTGAGTCTTAATCAAATATAAAAAACAATTTCATCTTGATCCAATATGTTGATGGTCTTGGTGGTTAACTTTGACACATGAAGTGGTTTTCTATATTTATGATGGTGCCACACTTTTATGACATGATATTATAGTTTATTATTAATTTATGATGGTTTCTATCTCTTATAGACCATGTTTTTATTAAATGGAAATGTTTTTGGCCAATAATATTTTTTATGATCGATGACAGGTTGGTTATGAACATTGTATATTATGGACATGATCACATACCCTTATGTTTATCTTATGTTTTATATGATCATATATTTATTTCTCTTATTTTTACCCTTAATAAACATATTATATCACCCTTTCTTATGTTTCTATCCTCAATATATAAATAATGGTTCATGTAGTGTATTCCTATAATGTTTAATATATGAGAAGATCATTTTTGGAGATATTGAAGATATTTCACCAAATTAAAACATTATTTACCATGTTTACAAAGGCTCAAAACTATTATGGTATGGAGAAAAGTTTTTATATAATATATTGAATATTCATCTAAAAATATGTAATATCCATCTCTTATAAGCCGGGTTCATTATATGTCTCATGTCTAAAACATAGTTATAAATTTTTCTTTTAAAAAATTCCAAGTGTGTCCTCTCCCCCAATTAGAAATGGGAACCCCTCTCTTCTACTCTTTACACAAAGAAATATTTTTTGATCATCCAATAATTACCCAAATACATTAATTAATTCCCTCACCATGTCCTAGAGTTATAATTTTTATCATAAATTAAATCTATGGAGTCTTTAGGTATAATCTAAAGAGGTGGTTCAAGAAAGAGGTATTGTTCTTAACCGAGCATCATTATTTTATTTGTTATTCCACCTCCTTGAAATCTTTATTAATAATTTTGATATAATTATATCACTATAAACTATATATTAATATCTTATTATGTTAATATAATCACTTAAATACATCTCCTCTTCCATAAAATGGGAAACTAAACCATCATTCTAGTGTAAGGTGGGCTACCACCTCACAAACCTATGTAATTAATTTTCCATCATCTCCTCTCAAAACTATTCATGATGAAAAATTTAATGTTTATATATGATATTAATGACATATTAATCGTTTTGGAAAATTAATATTTCCTAAAACTTCTAACCTTACATTTTATTGAAAAATGATAACGTTGTTCTTGTGTACGACATACTACCAACTCACGAAGTGATGTGATTCACTTTTTATTACCTCATAAAATGGATATTATTTGTAAGTGTATTAAAAGAAATTATATGATATTTGTGATCTTATGATACTTTAAAAAATATAAAATAACAATTACTTTCTTTCCATCATGATCATTGAAATATGGAAACGTTACAAAAGCATACATACGACCTCCCATCTTCTTGATTGTAACATAATTAATTGTTCCAAAAAATACTTAATGGTTATTTTCAAAATAATAACTTATGAATAATTTTTTTTCATTTTTGAATGATTATTATTCTTGAGGTGATTGAACATTAACCCCTTTTACCATATTTAACAAGTTAATTTTATTTTGAAATTATAAACTGAGCATCCTAAAAAAACCAATGTGGACATAGCTAAATAAGTAAATAGATATGTCATTAAAATAAATAAATTAAGTTGTATAAGTATAAGGGATTAGAAATAAATAATAACTAAATAAAATAAATTATTTATATAATTTTATTATACTCGATAAAAAATACATACACAATAATGTCTAGACTCGAGGAAAGGGTTTCTTCTAAAAACATCCTTATTTGAGACACATGTTATTTTATACACCTAATTTCTTTTAAATTATGTATATACTGTCTTTTTACATATTATATCATAAATAATTTACATTTTACGATATTTTAATTTACAATTCCATTACTTTATTCATGTGAGTTATGGGTCAAAAGTTACCAAAACTATAGGGGCTTATTTTTCAATCTCATTTTAATCATGAATTTTTATGATTGATTTTACATTATAGGAAAGTTTTTGATAATTGTATAAAAACCCATTTCATTTACTTATACTATATATATTCATGAAATATTTGGGTAATAGTAACATTTCACTCTCTTTGGTACATAAAATGATTTAAAAAATGTTTTTAATAAAAGATGAATTCATTTCTCTCTTTATTCAAAATAATGTTTTCTTCCATATACATGATTTCTAAAAAGAATCTAGAAACTTTTCAACAAAATAAAGTTGATTTATTAAAAAAATTTTCACCCATGTTTTACCTTTTATGAAATTATTTTAAGAGAATATTCTTATCATTTTCCGAGTGAGGTACTTTTTGACATTTTTACAAAAGTACAAAAGTAATGTTTTTTAACTTATAAATTATATAAAAGATTACCCAATATCATGAACACTCAATTATTTTAAGATTCCTCTATAAGTTTCCTTTTTTATTTTTTAAATAAAATGTATTCTTTAATATTTTGGAAATTTTTAGATTTTAAATAAGTGATTTCAAATTGAAAATGGTATTTTACTCAAGATATATTCCTTGAAATATTTGAAAGAAATTTTAATCAATGATGACAACATTTTATTATATAGATTAATTCTAAATCATGTATATATTTCTCTGGCATATACACCTAGATTATTCTCCCTTACTTTTATGGGTAATACATGCCTTATGTTCATTTCTCTCTTTATTATGAAATTTCCTTTGATTATGATATGAGGTAAAATAATGAAACCTATTTTTTTTCCATGGGTAATTCTATTGACATTATTTATGATTGATTTAATTCATGTTTAAAACATAAATCCTTATCATGTTATGATGGGTGTTTCCAGATAGTGCTTCAAGGCATTACGTAAATCAATAGTCTCATGATGAATCATATATAAGATTAGGGAGTAAATCTAATCCAATTCAGGACTTTTTACACCATGTGATATTGTTAGGAAGTTAGTCTTGACTCATTTTTATGTTATGTTATATGTTTCTACAACATTTCCTATGATGAAATGATATTTTAATTTAATTTGATATATGTTATTCTCCAAAGTGATTATCCTTGAGCCTTCTCTTTTATGATATCATGTTATACATTTAACTCAAAAATTATGTGTCCTTTTCATGTTTATCCCCTTAATGGGATTTTTAGATCACACATTTTGACTATGTATTCCCCAGATTATCCCATGTATATTTATATAATTTAGGATATAATTTTACAGAATAAAATAAATAAGTTCTATTTGTTTCTCACTTTGATTTATTATGAGACTAGTATTCCGAAGACACTATGACTCATGATATTTGGGCTATAATTAATAGTTTTTTATGTTAAAAATAATGCAAAAATATATGTAAAAGGATTTTGTTTCTATTGTTGGTATCAGAAAAAGGTATTTTTATTTTACGGATTATTACTATAACAATTTATTGATAACCCTAGAGACTACAAGTGGATGTGGATTTAAAACAGATATACATAGGATAAATAACCATGAAAATGTCACATTGTGATGGACTCAATCATCGCCTTTTGAATTAAAATAGGCTTTTATGTACACTTGGTTTGACACTCCTAGGCGATTTGTTTTGGAAATTCAAAAATTCTTTATAAACCATTATGAAATACTTTAACAAATTGTTATGTTAGAAAACCTAATGTGTTACATTTAAAAAGAAAATATATATTGAAACATATAAACTCATAAGTGAATATGTATCTATCATTTATTAGTTATTTATTCTTGGTTTATAAAATTTACCTTCTTTATGTAATGAATTATCATCTTGTTCTTTTATTATTTTTAGTTAATGGGGTGAAATAGAAGAAATCATGCCAACAACCAATGTGATGGGAAATGTAATGATTCTATAATGAGATGACTAACCTTATGGGAACAAAATTTATACATCTAGTGATAATTAAAAATTAACTATATCAAAATATGATTTAAAATTGAAACATAGTTGAATTTTGAATCACATGAAAGAAGATAAGGATGACCTCTCATAAAAGTTCAAGTATTAATGGTGATAAAGTAAAAATGTTTCAATTTCCTACATATAAAATATACCAGAAGAGGAACCATGGAAAATATCTTAATGTAATTGTAATAATATTTATGTGTAGAAAATGAGGGCATAAAATAGAAAATTTGTGAATAAAAATGAATAGTCCAATTAATAATACACATGGAAATAAAGTTCAACATAATAAACCATTAAAATTTTAATTTAATAGATATGGGAAAATTTTTAATTATATTAGTCAATTATCTAATACAAGTATTAATTTATAAGATACTATTTTATGACAATAATTTATGTGAAATTATTAAAGTGTTTATGTGCTGGAACTCATTGATCATGTCGTTGAATTATTTTTATTAATGATATTATGGTCATAATAATCCTGAAAATTTTATGGATTGTTCTATAGTAGTTTTTCTTTAAGTATTTTCAAGAATATGTTTAATGGTACTAATGACCTAGAAAGGTTATTAAATTGTAATTTGAAATATTATGAAGAAAACATGATTAAGGAAAAGATAATATTTGGGATGTTCATGAAATTGAGGCAATTATAGTCAAGTAAAATTATTTAATCTTATTGAAAATGATAAGCTAGATAGAAAACCTTATAGGTTTAAAAAATATTATATGATGTCTAATGTTATTTCATAATTTATTCTTCATATTCTTGAAAATTTTATAGGATTAAGGTGAATTATTAATATGATGATCACATTTGTTTTTCCATATTTTTAGAAATAGGAAAAATATATGTCTGTTGAAAGACCACCATACTTGATAAGGATTTGTGGCCTAAACCCACAAATTAAGGTGACAAGGGTTCATTTCATACCATTGGAATATGTGATGTACTAGTTAGTATGAATTTTTTTTTACTTAAGTGACTCGATGGATAAATATTAATTTTATTTTGGGAAACATATTTTAGTATGATTTTTTTTGTATTTTTTAGGATTTGGTGGTGATTAATGGTTTTTTGGGAAATGTTTCATTAGTTTTAGGTATATGTAACCCTTAGTCCCAACATATTATGTAATCTAAAATATTTTCGGGGAATAAAAATATTAAATCCTTTAACAGTGAGTTAATTTGTGATATAGGGTTATTTAGTTGTGTAATGTTTTAAGTAGAACATTGGATTTTGAGATTATTATGAATGTGTATTCATTTTTAGAATTATCTAACCATATTTTAACCATCATTAGTTTTGGTTAATGTCTAAATATAAGAGTAATATCTTGATTTGATTTTGTGGAGTCATGTGATCTGTTAGAAGTTAATTTTTGTCCCTCAGGAATAAAGTAAATTCATCTTTAATACTATTAATGTGGAGAAATATATGGGAGTGTGGTTAAAAATATTAAATTATGAAATTATACTTATCAAGTAAGTATATTTCCATTTTCTTTGTATAGATGGTAAATGATTTCTTAAATTTTGGAAAAGGACCTTTAAATAAAAATAAAAATCAAATTCAATAAATTGATGGTCTATTCTCTCTTGAAAAAGGTATATTGAAATATCTGAGATAGTCCTTATTTCCAAATCCATGTTTTCACTTCCACCAATGTTCTAATATTTGGAAACCTAGTTATGTGAGGTCCTTTTAATTTCATTTTCCCCCATTTTGATAGGATGTTCTACAAACCCTTTTTATAATGTGGTTTTTCAAAAATGTTTTTTTGAATGTCAATACCTTGATTACTGAACACAATTGTAAACCACAAGGAAAACATTTATTTAAGGGGGAAGAATGTAACAACCTGATATTTTAAATGAACAATATTTTTGATATCATATACAACATGCAACACTATTTTTAAAAAAACCACAATTTACTATTGAAATATTATTATTTAAACATGACCTTTATGACATGGACAATAACTTTTTGGTATGAATTGAAATAACCATATTTTAAATTAATTATAGAGAATAGAGAAAATATATTTATAAATAAATACTTAATTCTAGGTAAATCCTTTATAGGATTCAAAAATACCTTTTTCTAAAAACAATTTTATTTATTTATTTTTTTGAACAGATAATTAAATTAATTATATCCATTTTTAGAATTGTTTTTGAAAAAATGAACTAAATTTTTGGAATCAAATTGTAAAAATTATATTAGGATAAATTTTTTGGATTTTTCTAAAAAGTTTAATTTTTTAATGAATAGTTAAAAATTTTATTTTTTATTGAAAACCACATTTTTGTTTAAATCATTTTAAAAGTTATATTTTGTTTTAAAATGGGTTAAAGTAGAATTAGTTCAATTAGGTTATTATTAACCCAATTTATGTCATTGGAATGAATTTAATGTTTAATTTTTATATAATTTTTTTATACTTTTTAAAACCTTTTTTTGGAAAACCATTTCTCATCACATCTATGAGTTTAATTTTCAATTAATTCTATCACGACCCATCCCTCGGGCCCTGTGCCACAACAACCCCATGCCATTATCCCAAAGGCCAAGGGATGGGAACTAGTGTCGAAGGCTTTATCCTACAAGTGGGAGGAATTTTTGGAGTACCTGTACACACACATACACACTCACATCCCTTGACTGAAATGCTGAAAAGGAAAAAATGCCTTCCACTTAGACACACACTGAATGTAGAAGTACTAACTGTAATTAAAATTGGCTAGAATACAAACCCACCAAAAGACAAGCCATAAACAAGGTTGTACAAGGTCTTTGATAACCCGTCTATAGAAAACCGTACCTGAAGGGTAGGTGTAGAATAGCTGTCGGAAGCTGTAGGAGTATACCTCAACAGTCCGATATCACTGGGAACCACCTGGTCCTGGACCATTAAAGTCTACATCAATGTGTCAATCATTTTAACAATACACAACACATGCAGGCAAAGCCCAGGCAGGAGCGAGTAACACAATACTCTGTAGGGACCCCAAATCACAGAGAAATACCACAAAGGAAAAGTAAACACAATAATTTTCATCTCAAATAGGAATAACCTAAAGTATCAAAAGAAAGATTATTAGTCATAAATATGAACATCTTGTACCACTAAGGGACTCATCCCCAATGAGTCATTGAGGTTTGTAGACCCACTGAGGTTCGCTTGTCTGTCGGATCACTCAGATCCACTCAGCTACAGGGCCACTGAGGTCTGCTCATCTACTGGGCCACAGAGGTCCATTCGGCTACTTGGAAATTGGGGTCCTCTTGTCTGCTGGGAAACTATGGTCTTCTCAGCTACCGAGCCACCAATGCCCACTCGTCACTTCCTTCTCATCATAGCCAGCTGTATTATTTCCGCTAATAGCATGGTAGATTTTGGGAGAATATAAACCTCAAGATATCAGTCTTAAATCAACCTTAATGTATATTCACTTCAAGTATGTCAAGAGGATTGCCTCATCACTAGGGTCCCAATGCCTCAAACAACTCGTCAACCAGATGTAAAGTTGGGAAGTTATGATCATTTTACAGAAAAGGGTCCATTTGTGTCCTAGTTCGGTCTGAACAAACCCAAAACGATCTCAGGTCCACCGACCCGACCATCGTCCAATGAATTGACCCAGGTCTACTGACCCAACCCAGTTCGGGTCCGACCTACTTGGTCACCTGGGGCAGCTCGCCTCCTCCTGTCTGGCCTGCGTGAGCGGTCCGGCCTACGCCGGTTGAGATGTGGTGGGCACACTTCATCTCCCTCCACCCCGTGGGTGGCTGTGGGGTCCACCACTATGGTCCAGGTGGAACTAAACCCTCTATTCACATGGAATGGCTTGGCAAAATGTGTCCTCTCATGCCTCTGCCATCGGCCATTTCCGGTGGCTCGATCCGCTGACCGCGACTGATGCCACGAGCCACCTCACCTCTACAGTGCGCCACCTTCCAAAACCATAAAATATGTTGATCTATAACCCCTATGTAGCACTTGAATCCCCCTACTACGGGATTTTTTTATCTCTACATGCTGCCACTGTCCATCGTGTGTGCCGCCGCCAGCACCGACACATTGGTGGTCTCTTTCGCGGGCCACCGAGTCCGGTCATAGGGTCTATTTTCTGATGTACAAACGTATTCTTGATCCTTGGGTCATCATCACCACTACTACGGGGTAAAAGCTATCTTTCTGTCAATCTGGGGGTTTGGTTATGAAGAACAAGGAACACCCATAATGGATGGATCTGGGCCTTGTTCCTGTCTTCCTGATCCCTCCACGTTAGAGTTTAAAGCAAGTTGGTTTAGGTTTTAAGATTCTATCAAGTATAACCCCGAACCAAAAACCCCTAGATCAAGTAACCTTACCATAATAAAAAATGACACACATATAAAACTGTTAGTGGGTTGATATGCATTTTTTTAGTAATAAATAACAGGGAACCAATTTCATAAAGAACAGACCCCTACCTTGACTTTGGATTGTTCGTTAGTGAAGATCGCATCACCATTTTCATTGATCTAGAATCATTCCTTGGTTGTTGTTAATTGATTATATCTCACCAATTCCAAATATACAAGGGTTCATAGTGGTATTAGATCGTTCCAATAATATGTCCCTGGATAAACCATTAAAACCAGAAAAGTTGTTTCAATGTTTTTGTTACGGTGCATTTTAGCATTGTTATGCAGTTTTCTTTATGAAACATCATTTCACTTACACTCAGGTTGTAACGCCGTTATTTTTCAATGAAATTTGAATTTCAAATTAAATAAACATTAATGTTTATTTTATTTTCCTTAAGAAAAATCATTTATTTTATTTTTCTTATAAAGTTCAAAAACTAACTTTTTCTCTCAACCCAGGTCGGTTGAGGTTAAGTCCTTTCTTAGGTAAAATCTCTATTCCGGATGCAACGGTGCCCCCAGATTTTTAATCTGGGCACCTGTTTAGAATTTTCAAAAATTACACATACACTCTATTTTAAATAAACTTAAAAAACATTCAAACACTTATTCTAGGCTCACCGAGCCTCAGAATCAAGTGTTGTCTGAGCGGGTGGCCTCGAAGTAATCCCATATAATTTTAAAAAAAATTACATGGAATTCCAGGAAATTACATTTCCCCCACCTTTATGTATTTATGTCCTTGTAATACAAAAAGAAGGGATAAACAAACAAATTGGAGTAATGATCATGGATTTACGCCTCCTGCTGCCAATTTATCTTCTGAAGATTCCTGTGTTACCATCGAAAACGCACCAGAGCAATCAACCATCCACAAAGGATCCACTCCTATCGATCCTCAATCTCTATTGGAGACTCAAAAAATGTCACCCCATCATCAATTTCCAATTTGACCCAGTCGATGACGTGTGATGAATCATGCACATACTTCCTCAACTATGATACGTGGAAGAAATCAAGCACCCATTACATCCATGGGGTAATAGATTAACGATACTCTACTTCACCAGCTCTGCTCAAAATCTGTAAAGGGACAATGAATCTAGGAAAAAATTACCACCCTGAACAAATATCCACAATCCCCATTGGGGTGAGACTCGGAGTGACACGTGGTCGCCCTCCATGAACTCTAAGGGACTCTGTCTCCTCCTAGCATAAGATTTGTTTCTACTCTATGGAGTCCTCATCCACTCCTGGATGACCTACAACTTCTCAGTGATAGACTATACGAACCCGGTAACCATGAGTGCTGACTCCCCTGGGTATGTCCAACATAACGATAACCTGCATGGTCACCAATACAGTGCCTTGAACAGTTCCATACAAATGGTTTTGTGGTAGCTATTTTTGTACAAGAACTCCACCAGTGGTAGTTGATCCTCCAAATTATGACCAAAGTACAATATGCAAGCACAAATCACGTCTTCTAAAACCTAGATCGTCCTCTCTATTTGAAAATATGTCTAAGGGTGGAAAGGTGTGATCAAGTGAAGATGGGTCCCAAACTCCTCCTGCAATTCATTCCAAAACTGATATGTAATAATGTGTCTTGATCAAAGACTATTTTCAATGGGACCTCATGGAGTTAAACTACCTCTTACATGTAGAGGTGTCCCATGCTCTCTAATAAACCCTGATCCCATATTGTTATAAGTGGGATGACTTGGTGAGTCGGTCAACAATCATTGAGATGGCATCATGCCCCCTGGATGTGCAGGGTAAACCCATCACAAATTCCATTGATATACCATCCCACAACCTCTCTAGAAACTCAAGTGGTTGAGTCAAGTTTGATATAACCCGATAATCTGCCTTCAATTTCTAACAAGTGAGACACCATGAAACAAACTCTGCCACTTCCTTCTTTATCCCCGACCACCAGTATTGACATTAGAGGCCTTGTTACATCTTTTCCACACATGGATGTACCTCCAACAGAGAGGTGTGGAATTCTCTCATAACCTCTTCACATGATTCCACTGTAATAATAGTGAGCCCTCTGAAAATGATTAAATCTATCCCACTGATTGAATATCCATCAAGAGATTCTCCTGAGGATAATTGTGCACATCGGGCCTCGCACTAAATATCCTCAAGATTTTCCTCCCTGACTCGTTGTAAGAGTGGGAAAGTGGAAACCATCTACTGAAGATGATCTTCTCCTTCCCCATCCATGAAGGATATATGTAGAATGACTAAATTCTTCAATGCCTCGCACAGAAACTACAAACTGGATATCCTGCTGAGTGCGTCCGATGCTACATTCCCATTCTTAAAATTATATACTATCTCAATGTCATAGTCCTGAAAGAACTCTAGCCATGATCATTGACTCAAGATCAGGTCCTTTGAGGAGAAGGTATACCTGAGACTTTTGTGGTTGGAGTAGATGGTAAACATTTCACCCATCAAGTAGTGTCACCACATATTCAAAGAAATGACCACTACTGCGATCTCCATGTCATGGGTCACGTTGCTCTACACGTGATGCATCAACTATCATGAACCATAGACAATCACTGCTTACCCCTACATCAGAAAACAACCTTGTCCATTCCCTGACATGTCATAGAATACTACATACCCAACACCCTCCTCAGGTAGTCTCAATATGAGGGCACTTGTCAGTCTCTACCTTAGATCCTAGAATCTTTTTTGTCACTTCTCATCCACATGAAGGGTTGTCCCTTCTATGTCAAAGCTGATAAGGGTGATTCTACCCTATAAATGTTGGTCACGAACATACGGTAGTACCAAATCAAACCCTTGAAACTCCGTACCTTAGTCAAGCTCCTCGGTAGATCCCAAGAAATCGCCACCTCAAACTTTTCTGGATCGACTACAACTCTAGCCTCCAAAATCACATGTCCAAGAAAGTGGAATTTCTGAATCGAGAACTAACACTTCGAGAGAATACCATAAACATGGTGCTCTCAATGTGTATCCAAGACAATCCATAGGCGTGTAGCCTACTCCTCCTCGTATGGAGAGTACAACAGGATGTCATCAATGAAGACCATGATGAACTGGTCAAGTTAAGGATTGAAGATCCCATTCATGAGTCTCATGAACATTGGTGCGGAATTGGTTTTTCCAAAAGGCCTCACGAATAACTCATAGTGGGCATACCGACATCTAAAGTTTGTCTTTGGTACATCCTCATCCCGTAGACGAAGCTGATTATATCCGGATCTCAAGTCTATCATCTAGAAAAATCTCACTCCCTTCAGCTAATCTAAGAAGTCATCAATCCTTGGTAGTGGATACTTTTCCTTCACGATAACCTAATTTGGGTGCCGTAATTCCACGGAAAACCTCAAACACCTGTCTGACTACTTGGAAAACAATGTTGGGGCTTCCCGTATTGAAACACTAGGCCTCACAAATCCATTCCAATGAAAATAATTGAGCTATACCCTCAACTCATGAAGCTCTATGGTATCCATTCAACATGCTAGTGTAGATAATGGTGCCATCCTGATGTACAAATAAATGCCGAATCCATCCTCCCTATAAGGGGGTAATCCTTCAACATCCCCATGAAATATGTCTTCATAATCGTCCACCACTATGAAAAGTGAGGACTCTTCTTATCCATGTCACTGAGGGTAAGGTTATCCACATTATGAGTGATCATCTATACCCTCCTCTGATAATGTTCATCCTGTACTACAAGGGCTACCTTCTCATTAGTGAAGGAAAATCTGGTCCCATACTTGCAAACACATTGTATTATGTTCCTAATATAGTATATTTAACCATGAAATGTGGATAACATGTCCATACCCAAGATGACGTTGTAAAGCCTTAACACCATTATTAGGTGATCCTAGATGAAGCCCTCACCTCCTAGAGTAAGCGCACAGTACCAACACCATTTTGTAATTGATAAATACCCTCCCATATGAGTCTCTAATAGTAAGGAACAATCAATGACTCCACTGGAATCAATGACCTCCGAACAAGTTCTATGGAAAGGAAAGAGCGACTGGAACTTCTGTCTATAAGAACTACAATTGAGGTGGAGAATTCAATGATTTCACCTCTAATCATCTCTAGAGTGTCGTGGTCATAGGCCTTCATCACCTATACCTGGACACGCCCCTATCCACCATCTCCCAGAGCCCGTGGTGTACCACCTAGGGGTGGTGGTGGTAGCACATTGAAACTCCATCCACTACCTGCTGCTCTACTGTCTCCCCTGGCATATCTACTACCCTAGGGACCACCCAGATCGAACCTATACCTCTAACTCGGTGGTCCCTCAACCTTCTGTTGGTCGTTTGTGCGGTGAGTTAGGCAATAACGAGCCATGTTCCCCTACCCGCCACATGAGTATGACAACCTTACCCTCTGACGACTCCCTCTTCCATAGGGGTGTTATACTACTGATCCTATATCATGGTGTCATCCCCCAAAATGCTTGAACTGCTTGGAACCCTATTTCTATGACATGCTACCCACAACTGAAGACTCTGCCACCTAGGTTCTATTGGTATCCCCTGCAACTGGATCCTACTTTTCCAGGAATCTCTCCAAGAGCAGGGATCTCTACAACACCCCAGCCTGTGTAGGGATGCTAAGAAATACCATTAATTCCCTGATCTACTAATTTAGTCCCTTCTCAAAAGATCTACCCATTAAGAATGGACCTCACAACATGTTCTTTGAGTAGTAATAATGCTTAGTGAATCTCATTGATTACTCTGCTACTGGTATGGCACCCTTCTATAGGTGAAGTAGCTATTGTATGTGGACTGAGTAAAATGTTGCAGGAAAGAAATCAACTCTAAAGAGGCACTCAAAGTCTATTAATGTGAGGTTTGCCTCATCATGTGCCCGGACCATCAAACTCCAACATCTCCTCACCGTGCCCTGAAGAAGGCTTGCAGCTAAGATCACCATATGTCCGAGTGGAATCCTCACTAGATGAAAGACTCGTGTAACCTCATCGAGCCAATCCTTTACCACCCGGGGCTCAGTCTAACCCCTGAACCAGGGATATCTCTTCCTCTAGAACTCATGTAAGGTACTGAACCTACATGTGTCCTCTACCGGTAGTGCCGATAGTAATTTTTGACCAATGGGTTGTGGAAATGATGGTGCACTGATTGGTGGGGACATATCTAGTATTGTTCATTGTAGTGATGCTTCATCATTGGGCATACCATCTTCATGGTCATGCACTAGAATCCTCACTGGATGTCTTCATGACAACATCCTAAAATTGATCAAGATGAACCATGATCAATAGGTTATATACGGTGAGATGACTCAAGAAGGACATGAGAAAACACTCAAAATATTATATGATGCATAAAACTAGTGGTTTCATGTACTGAGTTGAAAAGTAGAATTCAAGGTCCTGGTGTGTGGATATGTCGGCCACTGCACCAATGATGGACTCCCTAAGCCTGAAAGTTGAAATTGAAATAATCAAAACTGTTTCCCCAAAAGAAATCTACAAACTCTCAATATTTAATGTAGAAACAATCACCTATAATACCAATTTTTCATTACCCATCCCCTGGGTCCCATGTTGACTCTACCCCAAACCCGCCTCCCAAAGGCTAGAGGATGCAGACTAGTGCCAAAGGCTTCATCTTTCAAGTGGGAGGCATTTTACAAGTACATGTACACACACAAACACAACCCCATCCTGAAATGCTAAAAAGGAAAACATGCATGCCAATAAGACAACCATATAATGTACAAGTACAAGATATAAGTAAAATAGGAAATAATACAAACACAACAAAAGAAAAGCTGTTAAAAAGGGAGTAAAAGTTCTTTGATAATCTGTCTGTAGAAAACCCTACCTAAATGGTAGATGCAGAGTAGCTTCCAGAAGTCGTAGGAGTACACATCGCATGTCTGATCTCACTGGGAACCACTTGGTCCTGGACCACCAAGGTCTCTGTCAAAGTGTCAGTCTTCTTCACATGAAAAAACATGTTTGAGAAAAACCGGTAAAGGGGTGAGTAATACAATACTTAGTAGGGACCCCAAACCACAAAGAAATACCACAAAATAAAATTACACACTAAGAATTGTTATCTCACATAGTTATAAGATAAATTATAGAAAGAAATATTATCAGTCGTAAAGTTGAACATATTATATAGCTGGGGGACTCATCCCTGATGAGTCACTGAGGTTTTTTGGGTTTCTGAAGTCCACTCGTCTACTGAGCTACAGAGGTCCACTCGGCTACCGGGCCACTGAGATCCATTCTACTACTGGAAAACTAAGGTCTACTCGGCTCCCAGGTCTCTGTGGTCCCCACCTCTACCAGGCCACTAATGTCCACTCAGATTCCGGGACAATGAGGTCTACTCATATACTGGGCCACTGAGGTCCCCTAGGATACTGGGCCACTAATATCTGCTCATCACTTCCTTATATTCAGAGCCGGCCCTAGGATTTCCACTCATAGTGTTCTTGATTTAGAGAGAATATAATCTTCAAGACACCAGTCATAACTCAACCTTTACGGAAACATACTTGGAGTATGTTAAAAGGACCGCCTCATTGTAAGGGTCCTAACACCGTAAATGTCTTGTAAATCGGATGTATGATTTGTAGGTTATGTACGTTTTACTAAAAAGGGGATTGTGGGATCCAAATTAGGTCTGACCCAATATTTCGTACAACGAGCCAACCTGAATCTATCCCAGTTTAGGTATCACCCAGCCCGCTAGGCCACATGTTCGGTCTGCTAGCCTGCTGTGGGTCTAGCCCACTAGGACGCCCGAGGTGGCCTGCCTCCTCCTTCCCATCCTGTTGTGAGCGGGCCGACCTACTCCAGTGGAGACGCGGTGGGTGTTCCACGTCTCCCTCCACCCCTAAGATCTCCATGAGGTCTATTGTAATGTTCTGGGTGGACCACGACCCACCCACTGCATTATGCAGCGCTGCTTGCCACGTTCGATAACACCGCCGCTGCCAGCCATTGCCGGTGACCCGATACACCGCACACGACTGACACTGTGGGCCACCTCACCATTGTGGGACACCACCGGTGTGCCTCCTTGCTGCACCGCCATGGAAATCATGTTGTGGGCCATGTGCGTTGCCCACAACCCCCTGATACAACCTTTTTCTACCACCACAGCCCACTATTGGTGCACCTCGTCTCCTACATGTGGCCGTCACTAGTATCAGCATGATGGTGGTATATTCTGTAGGACACTGGGTATGCTCTGAGGATCCATTTTCTAATCCGAGATTGTTTTCAGGATCCACAGATCATCACCATCACTACTTCAGGCTCAAAGTTGTCTTGCCATCAATCCATGGGTTTGGTCACAAAAAACACAAGAATGCCTACAATGGAGGGATCCTGACCTTGTTTGTGTTAGCCCTATCTCTCCACATTAGTGTTTAAAACATGTTGGGGGTGTTTTTAAGATTCTATAAAGTATAAAACAGAAAAAAACAACAATATCAAGTAACCATGTTACAAGAACAAATGAATATTGGATTAACCTATTAATGGGTTGATCCGTGATTGTTGTTTAGAAATAAAAAATAGGGATACAATGTCCTCATGAACCCAACCCTACCTCGACATTGGATAGTTTATTGGTGAAGATCACACCTCTATGTTCATTGCCCAAAAATCCATTTTTGGTGTTCATTTATCGATCATTTCTCTAAATTCAAAATATGCAAGGTTTCAGAGTAGCCCCAGATCGTTCCAACGATCCGTCCTCAGCTAAACCATTAAAAGTAGAAAACACATTTCAGTTTTATATTACATTGCATTTCAGCGTCGTTACGCTATTTTATTTATGAAACACCATTTCTATTATGCTCGGTTTGTAATGTCATTACTTTACAATGAAATTGAAATTTCAAATAAAATGAACTTTAATGTTTATTTTTTTCCCTTGAGAAAAATATTTTAATTTATTTTTCTTGAAAAGTCTAAAAACATAATTTTTCCCTTGACCTGCGTTGGTCAATGTTAAGTCATTTCTTAGGTAAATTAACTTCTTGGGATACAATGGTTTCCTAATATTATTAATTTGGGCACCCATTCATGTGTTTCAAAAACCACGCACGTGTGCTATTTTAAATAAACTTAAAAAAGTTTAAACGCTTATTCCGGGCTCACCAGGCCTTAGAATGAAGTGTTTCCTGAGAACATGTTCATGAAATAATCCCATATAATTTAAAAAAAATACATTGAATTCTGAGGCATTACAAAATCATGCCAATTTTTTTAATTGAATTTGTAAAAATGGATTCAATATTTGCAATTAGAATAATTAATAAATAAAATAGGAAATAAATAATTTTAAAACATTTTTAAATAAAATTACCCAATTTATATTTTTAACATTCAATTTTCATTTCAAAACCAATTCATTGGTTTTTATCATTTCAGTATATTTCAAATCAACTTTCAATTTAAGACATTTTCTCAAGATAAATCATCAAATAATTCCATCAAAAAATTTTCCAAGTTAATCAATCAATTTCTATAAATTCACTGCACAATTTCAATTACATTGAAATTTGGGTTTTTATCAATTTCAATACTCAATTAAAATAAAGGATCAAATAATCATAACTTTATGCTCTCAAATCAAATAAAACTAATTTCATTTAAATAAAAAAATTCAAGGTTTTAACCAAAAGGAAAATAATTATTGAATAACTTAATTTTAATCAAAGATCAGGAATCCACACCTACAAAGAGACTCTCCAATAAAGAAAGAAGGCACAAAAGATCTATGATAAAAACTAGAATAAATATCTAATTAAATGGAGTTTAGATCTATCAATTACATGAGGATCTATCAAAATCTAATGATAATAGAAAGAAAGACTAAAAGAAACCACACAAAATAATATAAACATACCTAGAAAGATGAATCATTACAATAATGATGATCAATCATTGAACGAATAATCTAGAATAATTAGACATATCCAAAATCACCTAGGGAAGGATTTAGGTTGATAGAGGAAGGATACATGGTCAAATGGAATGAAAATCGCTCATAAAAAACCCTAAAACACAACTCAAGGGAATTAAATGTTCTGTAATCCCATTACAAGTCATGTAATCCACGAAAGACATGAATATCACAATATGAATCACCTTTTTATTAAAAACTGGGGTTTTCAATTGCACATCATGAATTCCAAGTATAATGCATGTAAATTTTTACAACCTTTAAATATTCACGACATATTCTTGGAGAAAAAGATGGATCTTGTAAACCAATTACACAACATTTAATTTCCCATTAGACAACAAAAAACCCAGTTTTTGACAGAGAAATACTAGACTCACCCCAGAGTGGGTGAGAATCCAAAAATGGAAAAAAGTGTACCTAAAAAGTGTAACAAAGTTTTATAACCACCCCACCATAAAAACATTATATCCCTAGAAATCCTGTCACGATGTTTCCATATCACAGAGATGAGGCCACTACTCTATCTTCGATGCCTCATACTCCCATGTCTCATGAGAATTAGAAACATGATTCCATTGCACACAAAACAATGGTATAATACTTTAATGAATTAACTTTGTCTAAGAACTGGCAATCCCGACTGGATGCCCAGTCATAGATCAATCAGGCTTAACATCAAGGTCCTCCCTGCTCAGAACATGAGATGGGTCAGAAAGACGCTTATGAAGCTGCGATACAAAGAACACATCATGTATCAAGGACAAATGAGATAGAAGTGATAAACGGTAAGTCACTTTCTCCATCTACTCGACAACATCTAATGGTCCCAAAAAATGAGAATCAAACACCCATTGACTAGAAAGATGTTGACGACCCAACTATGGATAAACTCTCAAAAACACATGGCCACCAACTAAAAACTCTAATGTATTCCTATGATGACCATCATAAGATTTATACTGGCTATGTTATGAGGAAATTTTATATAAAATAAAATGATTATTTTCTGTTTTATCTTGGATCAAACTTAATCCAACTAAAGATGTTTCCCCAATCTCCAACCAACACAATAGATATTTACATGACCTTCCATAAATGGCCTCAAAAGGATCCATTATTATTTTAGGTTGGTAACTATTATTATAGGAAAACAAAACCAGACCCAAGTGATCATCCCAAGCTCCACCCAAGTTGAGAATTCAAGAACATAACATATCCTCAAGAATATATATAGCTCAATTTATCAGACTATCTGTGTAATGACCCAATGTTTTATCAATGGAATTACCTAATTATAATTATGCATTATAATATAATCCTATAATATTACATATAGAACAAAATAAAAACATTAGAAATGAATAATGAGTTAAATAAAATGATTCTCTAAATATTAAAGAACACATACAAATGAAATAGTAACTTGACCTTGGGAATAGTAATGTCACCTTTAAGAATAGTAGACCGGCCAATTGAATAGTAACCCCACTAATGAAAGTAAAAATAAAATTTACCCATCTTATACGTGACATCATTATATAAATATATCATAGTATAATTAAGAAAATATTTTAAAAGTGATTAATTAAGTGTTGGTATTTTTGGTAAGCCATGTATATTTAATTAAAATTTTATGAATAATTTAATAATGTTTTTAAAAAATATAAAATGTATTCATAAATAATTTTTTTATGACTTATGATTATATGATAATTTTAAGAGACCCTGATTGATTTCTCAAAGTGATAGAAAAGCAGTTTTGATTTTAAAATTTGTATTTCTCAAGTAAATCATGATTTTAAGTAAAAATTAAATTTCACATATATAGAAAATTATTTTAATAAAATGGAGTTCATTTTTTAATTCTACATGTAATAAAACTGTTGGGGTTATTTTTTGGTATTTTCCTGAAATACATGAATTTTTTATGAATAGTAAAATATGATAACTTATGATAAATGCTAAAACCTGAATTTATGCATCATGATTGAGTCATGGATGATGTAAATAGACATTGGTTCAAAATAAAATTTTCTATTTATTATTTTTTGGTCATAATAATCAAGACTATTCGTAGTCTGAAGCAAAAATATTAAACTAATGATTAAAATAATGGGAAACCCCTCCTCTCCTCCACTATAAATACCACCCCTATTTACCTATTCATAGTGAGAAAGGGAACAATTGATATTATTGATATTTTATTTACCACCATGTAAAAAAATTATGATGTCATCAGCATATAAGAGATGCGTATAATCATTGAAATTCTTGGAAGCATTAATCAGTTTAAGCTTGTTCTGATCCACAAGACGAGTGAGTAATCTTCTTAAATAATCATTAGAAAATGAGAAAAGAATTAAAGATATGATTTCACCCTATCTTACACCTTTAGTGCATTTAAATTAACCCCTATGAGAGCCATTAACATGTATTGAAATATATGATTATTTGAAAAGAGTTTTAATTTTGTTGATGAAAGAGTTATTAAAGTTTTACATAACGATTCATATTCACTCCAAATATCCAAATGAATTTTATAACCATGTAATCTTATATATGATCACAAATAACATAAAAATTCAATTTTATAAAACCACTCTCATCTTACATGTTTATACTTACATGTATATAAGTTAACCAATCATAAAAATCAAGAAAACTAGCACTCCCAAACAATGAAATTGAACTTCTTAACCCTTAAAAATGGTCATGAATGAATATAATAAGGTTATAATAGCTCAATTAAATTAAGGATAGGTTCGTGATATATTAATTAATGAATTTAATTTGGTTATCCAGGACATTAATATCCTTTTATGGACACTATCATACTTAAGGTATGAGATTCTACCTAAACATCCTTTATTCTTACGGGCTGCTCTAGCTTTATTTCTACCCAAATGAAGTTATGTTTTCTTTTTATGGTCATCTTCTAAAATCTGTTTATATTCTAGAAACTCATGTATCAATATACATTAATTATTCTATTTCAAGGATATACATGTTTTAAATTATTTCCTCCTCAATACTTCCAGATAAGGAAACCCGTTTTAAGGGAACTTCCCAAATTATTACCCAATTTAAAGTGCACACAATCATCTATTTTATTACAACATTTTTTTTATAAAATCATATTTTTTATTGTGAAAATATTCTTTTTTTACTTCTGGTATTATATAAAATATTATTCCTTTTCCTATTTTTAATACTCTTTAGTATTTTCCATAAAAATGGACTAAAATGTTATAAGGCTAAAATTGATTAAATAATTTTCTTACATGTTGTCAATTATGTTTGAAATCACTTACCATGATATATTATTTTTTTACCCTTTGAATGTCTATGTATTTTTTAATTACTTTATTTTAGGTACACTTGTATAATACACCCATTCATTATGATATATGACATGACTATAATACCCATTTCATTCCTTGGGTACCCTTATGTTTATGTATGATTGACTATGTATGATTTATTATGTGTAAAGAATATTCATAAAAATATTAATATGGTTGTGTACAGATAGTGCTCGAATGAATTGGTTAAATTTTGGTCTCATGAGATGTTATGTGCAACGATTTTGGTGGTAAGCCTTGAATCATGCTACCATATGCAACAATCTTGGTGGTTAACATCGGCCTGTGGTCCTCAAAGTACCACAAGCCTTGAATCATGATAAATTCATGTTATATATAACTTCCACATTACTATGAATCCATGTTTATATGATCCCATGTTTATATGCAATGATTCCATATGTTCCATTCCTTTTAATATCATTATGTCATGCCTTCTAACTAATGTGTTATTGCTTTGTTATTATTTTTATTACCTTATTGGGATTTTTAACTCATCCCTTTTTTCATGTTATCCCTAGTTTATCCTATGAATATGTATAAGCATAATGGAAGTTATGATCTCTTTATGAATATTAAATAATTAAATGTTTTATTTAGTCCCATTTTTTCTATTTTATGTACATAGTCTTCCAAGACAATAGACTTTAGGATCCTTTTATTGTAATTTGAAGTTTAATTATGCTTAAAATCATGTAATGATATGTATGAATAGATAGGGTCACTATAGTTGGTATCAAAAGATGGTATAGTATTTTTTAGAGAAAAAGAATAGAGCACTTTAGTAAGAACCTTAGGTTTGAGACTAAGTATAAGAAAACATCTTGAAATTTTGGTAAGTATAGAGTAAGTGGTTTATCAAGAAAATACACCCCTGTGTGGATATGAAAATGTGAATATAGTTTCGACACAGATGTATCTTGGTGTAAAATCCAAAAACTTTGTTTTTATCTAGAATCGAATTGGAACTTGTGCACGACAATGATCCTTATTTCACTGTTGATTTGACACTCCTAGGTGATATGTTTTTTAAATTCATAATCATAGTATGAACTATTATTAAGGGAACACAAAAAAAATAATCCCATAAGAATATATGTTAGGAAACAGATTATGGATCACCTAGATTAAAACCTAGGGAATCACAATTTTGGTTATAATTTTCCTTTAAGATTTTATATGTTTATGGTTAAAGATTATTTTTTTATGATTAATAGCTATGTATTAAAGCCCTATAATTGTGCGTTTATTTTCTTAGTTAATGGCATGAAATAGAAGAACACATGATAATAATCAATGTGATAGGAAATGTGATGATTGACCTAATGATATACCTGATAATATGGAGATAGGTGGCCAAAACATTATAACAATACTTTCTCAATTGGATCAAGTTATGAATTTTAACTTGAATTATATGAAACACCCGCCTCCTCCAAGGAAAGTGAAATTTTCTGTTGAATCCTTCATGTGGAAAAGGTCTCCCATGTTTAGTGGATCTTTCGAGACCCTCCTCACAGAATAGTAGATTAAATCCATTGAAAAGATATTCTATTTCCTTTAATGTTAAAGAGAATATAATGTTGTACTTGTAGTCTATCGTTTTTATAGGGAAGCTGATCAGTGGTGGACACTGATCAAGAATACGAAGTCTTAGGAGGAAATTGATTCCAAGGATTGGGATGAATTAAAGAAAATATTTTTCCATAAATATCTTCCCCAAACCATCCATCTCAAGATGGAAAGAAATTTCCTCAGACTCAAGCAGTATGAATATGAGTCCATCAAGGCATATGATGAAAAATTCACAATGCTTGAGAGATATGCCTCAGGATTTTTCATGAACTCTAAAAGAAAGGTGGATCGCTTCTTTAGCGGACTAAAGAAAAGTCTACAAAATGTTTTGGAGAATCATGACTTTGAAAATTATGAGAATATTTTCCATTGCGCCCTCAATGTTCAAATGGAGATCAAAGAGTCTAAATGGTCATTATGTGATCAATTTCCCTAAGACAAGGTTTTTTGGTGGCAATCAACAACAACCTCCAAGGTAACAAGGGAGGGATTATGCTATCACTACTTCTGAGGTAGAGATGGGAAATGAAGTGGTGATTGGTATGCTAGTTATTCATTCAAGAATAATGAACATACTATTGGATTTTGGTTCTATAAATTATTTCATATATTTCCAGTTTAGTAAAAATATTCAAACACCTCCTCAAAATTTGAAGAATGGGTTATCTTTGAGAATATAAAAATGGGAAATTATTGTATCCAAAGTAAATAATTCCTCCCTAGTTAAAATTTGTGGAATGAACCTCCCAGAAAATATCATCATACTTACTTTATTGGAGTTCAATGTTAACTTGGGAATGGATTAGTAATCTTTATACAAAGCCAATATCAACTTTCAAGAAAGAAAGATCACTATTCACATCTTAAAGAATCCTCCATTTCATTACAAGTGTAAGGAAGAATATGAATCTCCTTTTGATTCATTGTCTCAAGTATAGAGATTACTGCCTTATAAGAAAGAATATATATCTCAAATGATTAAGACAAAAGAGATAATCATGCTTGAAGACGGGATCATTTTAAGGGAATACACTGATGTATTTCCTGAAGAATTTCCTGGTTCCAGATCGAGAGGTCGATTTCTCAATTGAACTTATTCCTAAATATCTACCTATATCAAAGAAACCTTATAGAATTGCCACCATATAGTTAGAAGAGATGACGAAGTAGTTACAGTAGAATCTAAACAAGGGTTTTATATTCCCAAGTGCTTCACCCTGGGGAGCACAATTCCTCTTTGTCAAGAAGTAGGATGGTTCAATGTACCTCTGAGTTGATTATCGCGAGCTCAATAAAATCATGATAAAGAACAAGTATACCATACCTTAGATAGATGAATTGTTTGATCAACTTCTAGAGGTATGTTATATCACTAAGGTGGACCTTCAGTCAAGACATAACGAATTAAAGGTGAGTAAGGAGGATAGTCCCAAAACTTCCTTTCTAACAAGGTACAAAAACTATGAGTTCACAGTGATGTCCTTCAGACTGACTAATACTCTAGAAATATTATAGGATTTAATGAATAGATTATTTAGAGATTAACTCAAAAAAAAAATCTTAGTCTTTATCAATGATATTATGATATACTACATGGGAAAGGAGGAACATGAGGATTATTTGAATACTATGATAAAAAATTTCTAAAAGGAAATATTATATGCAAAGTACAATTAATGCGAGTTTTGAAAAGAGGAAGTGTCATTCTTGGGGCATGTTATTAACAACAAATGAATATCTATAGACCCTTTCAAGAAAAATGAATTCAAAGACTGGCCCAGTCAATCATCTTTAATGGAGATCCATAGATTTCTAGGTCTAGCTGATATTATCAATGATTTTTTAAGAACATACCATGATTTCCAACCCCAATAAAAAAGATGACATGGAATTGAGTGAAGTTTTTCTAGACAAAAGAATGTGATGAAAGGTTTAAGAAGATCAAAAAGATAAATATCACTGCTCCAATACTCACACTCTCACCTAGTGGAGAAATCTTTATGGTGTATAGAGTTACTTTAAAAAAGGGATTAGGCTGCGTGATGATGAAAAATGATAAAGTGATAGCCTACGCCACAAGACAACATAAAATACAAGAGAAAAACTGTCCCACACATGACTTGGAGTCAGCAACTGTGATATTTTCACTGAAAATATGGCAGCATTATCTATATGGGGAGAAGTGTGAGATATATAAAAATAACAAGAGTCTGAAATATATATTCAAACATAAGAAGTTTGATATAAACTAGGGAATATGGTTAGATCTCGTCAAGTATTATGACCACTCAATACACTTCCATATTGGTAAGAAAAATAATGTGGGTGAGGCTCCAAGTAGAGAGGATCCTACATCTTTATCAATGATGAGAGTTGAGAAAGATACAATTTTATTTGATTTTCAATGGATGGACATGGGAATAATTAAGGGAGGAACATCATCAATCCTTTCTCAAATGATTTCTCAACCATCCCTCATGGAGAAAATAAAGGGTGGTTAAAGAAATTATGTAGAAATTCTAATAGGGTTTGGACCTATAATAAATGGTAAATCCTTTGAGTTCAAGATTGACGAGGATGGATTTTTAATATTTGCGTCCCAATTATGTGTACCATCTGATCCATAGGAAAATAATGATATTTTGAATGATTCACATAGCTCAACCATATATATTCACACAGGGAGAATAAATATGTATCTAGATCTCCAAGATAACTTTTGGTGGTACAATATGAAGAAAGAGATTACTTAACAGACATTAAAGTGTTTGGTATGTCAAAAAGTGATGTCTGAAAGACAAAAGTATAATTGGATGTTGCAACCCCTATCCATACCCACATGAAAGTGGTAGAACATCACCATAGACTTTGTCACTGGATTTCCAAGGACATCTATTGGAAACAATGAAATATGGGTCATTGTGAATCATCTTACATAGACAGATCATTTTATCTCAATTCGAGAGGACATATCATTGGATCAACTTGAATAGATATATATCAAATAAGTGGTAAGGATTAATGTATTACCACTATATATTGTATCTGATAGAGATCCAAGATTCACATCAATGTTTTGGAAGTGTCTCCATCATTCTATATGCACTGAAAAGAAATTCAGTACGGACTATTATCCTCAAACTAATGGCCAATCTGAGAAAAATATTCATACAATGGAATACATGTTGAGAGTGTGTTTTATGAACTTAAAAGGAGGATGAGACCAAAATTTTCCATTGGTCCAATTCTCCTATAACAATAGTTTCCACTCCAACATTCGAATGCACCATATGAATCAATTTATTGGAAAAGGTGGAAAACACCAGAATATTGGGATGAAGTCAGTGAGGATAAGTTTCTAGGACCCCAAATGGTAGAAGAATTGGTGGATAAGGTGAAAACCATTTAGCATCACATTAAGGTATCCTAAAGGCGATATAATATTTATACAAAAAATTATTGATGTGACCTTGAGTTTAAATTTTGAGACATGGTATTCCTCCATATATCTCTATGGAAGAAGGTCATGAGGTTTGGGAATAAATGAAAGCAATGTCTTAGGTACATCGACCCCTACGAGATTCTTGATTGTGTTGGAGCTGTGGACTATCGACTAAAACATCCACCTACCATGTCTAAATTGAATGATGTCTTCCACATTTCCCTCTTAAGGAAGTACATCCTATACCCTTCACATGCGATGTCTTCATAGGAGGTACAGTTGGAGAATGATCTTTCTTTTGAGGAGCAGCCAATGAAGATCATATATAGTAGAGATAATGTTCTATGCAAAAAAGAATACTCACCTAGTAATAGTACTTTGGTGTAACCATAAGTATAAAGAGGTTACATGGTAACTAGTGGAGGAAATGAAGGAAAAGTACCTACACATATTTACAACATAGAATGTAAAATAGAATTTCAAGGGCGAAATTTCATAAGGGTAAAAGAATATAATGACCCAATGTTTTTTCAATGTAATTACTTTCTTATAATTATGTATTATAGTATAATCATAGAATATTACATATAGAACACAATACAAACTTTATAAATGAAGAATTATTAGAATAAAAGGTATCTCTAAATGTTAAATAAATTATACTGATGAAATAGTAACTAGACCTTTGGAATAGTAATGTGACCCTTATAAATAATAAACTGTCCAATTGAATAGTAACCTCACTAATGAAAGTATAAATAAAATTTACCAATACTATAAGTGACAATATGATATAAATATGTCAAAGTAAAATTAAGTAAATATTTTAAAAATTATTAATTATGTATTGGATTTTTTGTAAGTCATGTATATTTAATTAAAATTTTATGATTAATTTAATAATTTAAATTTTTTTAAAATTTATTCATAAATATTTATTTTGATGTCTTATTATTATAATATATTATTAATAGACCTTAATTAATTTTTCAAAGTGTGAGATAAGCAGTTTTGATTCTAAAATTTGTATTTTTCAAGTTAATTATGATTTTAATTAAAAATTAAATTTCATATATTTAGAAAATTATTTACATAAAATGGAGTTCATTTTTCAATTCTAAACATCAAAAAATGGTTGGGGTTATTTTTTCATATTTTTCTGAAATGCTTGAATTTTTGATGAATAGTAAAATATGATAATTTACGATAAATACTAAAACCTGAATTTCTGCATCATTTTTTGAGTCATGGATGATGTAAATATCTATTGGTTAGAACTAAAATGATCTATTTACTAGTTTGGTCACAATTATAATGACTATTCATAGTCTTGAGAAAAATTATTAAAACAATTATTAAAATAATGGGGATCCCCTCCTCACCTCTACTATAAATACCACCCCACTTTACCTCTTCTCTTCAATCCTATGAAGCCTTTTTCGTTGTCTAAATTCTACTAAAATCTGATTACAATATTCTAACAAAATTTAGAATCCCTTTATATATTAAAAATACTAGATCCTTTCCCCTAAAGTGGTTCCAGAGGAAGATTTATTCAAGAGGTAAATTCCTCTTTTCAGTTCTCTTATTTTCTTTAATGTTCCTTTATTTCTTTTTGTTTCCTCACATAATTTCATCCAAATGTTATGATAACTCCCATAACATAAATTTACTGTAATTTTCGATATTATTATGGAATAATTCATCATAATCTCTCTTTTACCCTCATATTATACTAGAAATGAAAACACTATTTGAGATGTGTTAATTTATCACATTCAAAGATGATGTGTTTTCAATTTCTATTACTATATTAAATTCTTACCATGAAACCATTTTTATGATTTAATCAGACTATAATATATTTATTATTTCTAATTTAAACTTCTAAAATCTTTTTTACAAATTCTATTAATTTATAAATCAAAGTGTGTTCGATGTGATCAAAAACGGTCGTTTAACCAAAACAGTTATCATTATAGTATTATATAATGATTCATATTCACTTCAAAAAACCAAATGAATTTAAAAACCATTTAATCTTATGTATGTTCAATAATAACCTAAAACTTGAATTTTGGAAAACCATTATCATCTAACATGTTTATCCTTACATGTAAATAAGTAAACCAATCATTAAAACCAAGGAAACAAGCGGTCCCAAACAATGAAATTGAACCTATTAACCCATAAAAATGGTCATCACTGAAATTAATAAGTTTATAATAAATCAATTATATGGATAAGTTTGTTTTTAAATATTAATTAATTAATTTAATTTTTTTATCAATTATATTAAGATCAAATGAAGGACACCATCACACTTAAGGTAATGGATTCTACCCAAACCTCCTTTTTCCTTCAGGTTACTGTATTTTTATTTCTAAACAAATAAATTTATCTTGTCATTTAATGTAAATATTATAAATTCTTTAAATATTCACCAAACTCATGTATCAATATCCATTCATAATTATATTTTGGTGATATACATGTTTTTAAATTATTCCCTCCTCAATACTTCCTGATAAGAAAACCCGTTTTAAGGGAACTTACAGAATTATCACCCAATTTAAAGTGCACTCTATAATCTATTTTAAGCCAGAATTTTTTTATAAAATCATAATTTTTATTATTAAATATTCTGGGTTCACTTATTGATTTAATATAAAATATTATTCCCTTTTCTATTTTAAATGATTTTTAGTATTTTCCTTAAAACCGCACCAAAATGTTTTAATGCTAAAATGTCTTAAATACTTTTCCTACATGTTGTGAATTATTTTTAACAACACTTGCCATGATATGTGATTATTTTAATTCATGAATTTCCATGTATGTTTTAATTCATTTCTTTTATGGACACTTGTATGATACACCCATTAATTATACTTTATGATATTATTTTGATAACCATTTCTTTCCAAGGGTACCATTATGTTTATGTATGGTTGACTATGTAGGATTCATTATGTGGAAAAAACTATCATGAACATTTTATGATGGATGTGACCAGATATCACGCTAGTTAATTGGGTAATGTTCAGTCTCATGAGACGTTATGTGCAATGATCTTGGTGGTTAGCCTTGACTTGTGCTACCATGTGTAAAGTTCTAGGTGGTTAACATTAACTTGTGATCCTCTCTATGAAATGAGCCTTAAATCTTGATAAAGTCATGTTTTATGTTGTTTCCACATTAATATGAATCCATGTTTATATGATCTGATGTTTATATGTATTGATTTAATATGTTCCATATTTTTTATATCATTATGTCATCCCTTCTAACTAATGCGCTAAAGATTTCTTCTTATGTTTATTCCCTTATTGGGATTTTTTTCTCATCCCTTTTTTCATGTCATCCCTAGGTTATCCTATGAAGATATCTGAGCTCAATGGAAGTTAGGAGATCTTTATGAGGATTAAATAAAAAATGTTTTATTTAGTCCTATGTTTTCAGTTTTATATACCTAGTCCTCCACGTCACCAGACTTTACGATCCTGGGATTGTAATTTGATGTTTAATTGTGCTTAAAATCATGTAATGATATGTGTTAAAGGGTAAGGTCACTATAATATATCTATGTAAGGTATTACGTACTCAACTGAACCTAATATCCGATCACCTCATTAAGGCCTTACAAAAAGAGAGAGGTAAAACAGAGATCTATATTAGGGACTATAGAATATAGAACTTTTTTCAATCGAACAATCTCATTCATACTAATAATTCCTAACTCTTAAATTTTGGTTGTATCATGAATGTCATTAAAACTAAAGGTCTCTGGTACTCGGCCTTGACTATTTGGAAATAAAAATAATGAGAAACAAAACCATGAATGCTTTTTCTCATACATGGACAATAGAATCATTGGTGCATGTTATAGGACATATTTTTTGGTTCCTGAGTTCACTTGCCTGGGGAACTATGGAAATCCACAATCACATCTTTTATAAATTTAAAAGGTAAAATTTATTGATTTGGGATACTTAGGTTACCCCTAGAAGATAATAAACATTCACTAATGGTCTTCTCATCATAATGAATGTCCCTATTTCCACTAAATCCACCATCATGATGTTTATAAAAAATAGCCATGCTAATAAGAGAGGAGTTCAACTAAAAACTTTTCAAAACAACCTCAACCTATTCCTATTAAACTCCAAAATGAAAATAAGAAAAGAGGCTCTTCATCCTCTACTCTTCTGAGGATTCTTTCACTTGATGGGTTGAAAGTTTCCTACTCAAAGCATAAACAATGTCGTTCCCCTTTCATGGGATATAGGTAATGTTGAAGTCAAAAGTGGGCAGGTAATCCTCCCAGAACCTATGAAAATGGTTCAAATAGTTTTTAGGGAAGATATAACTCCATATTTTGTGGTTATAAAACACAATAATCCTTTATTTTAAAATGTAATTCCTCGAACTCTTAATCGCATGCTTCATGACTGCTAGTTAATGGTCAAAGGTTGGATAATTATTCTCATGTGAACAAAGATATCAAGAACCATAGTCAACCTTGTGATCAATATGCTTAAATAGACATACCAAACCCAAACCTGGTGCATCATAAATGCACATATATCCTTGTAAAACAATTGGAATAATTAACACCAGTGTTGAATACAAAAGACATTTCAACTCAACAATGGAACTATGAAAATTATTATCCCATGAGAACATCACCCATTTCTGAGTGAGAGAAATCAGAATAGAATCTCAATTCAATAAATAATTCACTACCTAAATATATAAATCACATTTTGATTGCTTTGTATAGATTGACTGATTCTAAATATTTCTATAACTACTCTTAGATGATGTATGTGATCCTCCTTGGACTAGGAATAATCCATGATGTCACCCACAAAGTTGAACAAAATATGTATAAAGGTACTAATGGAAGATCATGTTCATAAAATCCATAAAAACTAAAGGAAAATTGGTTATAAAAATTGGAATAACAGGACACTGAAAATGACCATAACTACTCATAAATGTAGAATTCTAGATGTTCTATTGTTTTATTCTCAACTAATGAAAACTATATTGATGTTAAATATTCTTGAAACACTTAACCCCTTTCAACTGGTCAGATATATATTTAATCTAGGGTAATGGATACTTTTTCTTTACCATAACTGGATTTAGTTTTCAATAATGAAACAAATACGACATGTTTCATCAGGTTTTTTACAAATAAGATAAAAATATCCCAAGGCGACACAATTGGGTGAATGAAGAATCTCTCTGAGAGATCATCCAATCGATTATTTTTCTTTTTTAAACTATACTGGGGCTATATAGTAAGGAGGAATAGACGCCAATTTATTATGAGATGCTAAATGAATAGATAACTCTACCTACATTAGTAGTGGCAGAGTAGATACATTAGAAGAAAACACATTGGGAAAATAAATGATAACCATAGGGAGATCATCATATAAATATTGTCACTCCAAGTTAAAATAAAACTATGATATTACCCTTCCCAACTCTAGAAAATATGGCATGACTCTACTTTCTCTTGGGTCTCATTCACAATGGAAACACGAAACACCCCATCAAGTGTAATAAAGGAGACCTGTCAAAGATAAAAGTCAGTTAGAGCCTTATTAGAAATAATAAAATCCATAAAAATAATGATTTCAAGAGGTTTAATGTTTATAATAATAAAATTCTAGGCTAACTTAATCTTTGATAAATAAAAGACACAAGTAGGACAATAGAGACCTTTCTCTCTCTTTATTCTGAGGGGTGTAGTAATGTCCATCGCATAAGACAAAATCCCCATAGAAAGATTTATAAATAACACAATATTAGTTTATATAAATGATTGATATGGGCCAATATCAAATAAAGAATACACTAAATATGAATCTATAGTGATGGTACCTCTAACATTCACTGGGCATGTATCAAAATCCTCTAGAGACCTTTTCTTTTTGTAAAGAGTCTTTGTTTTGGATGATTATGACTGTAAAAAATATGTTTTCAAAGTAGATGACTTCACCATAATACATTTAGGTGATAATAATCCCATTCCACTGTATGTTGTAGAGAAGAAATGGTTGAATTTATGTAGGTGTCCAGAACGGCCACAAGAACTGTAGATCTTGGGTGCCTTAGTACAAACACATCTCGAATGACCAACCTTTCCACAATATAAGAAAGTCAAACCATCCCTTATTGGAACTAAATTTTATCTACAGGACACCTTATTTTGAGAACCACCATGAGACTCATCATGATTCCTCTTTACACTAAAGGAACTCACAAAACTACCACTAGGAGAAAAAGAAACTCCCATCAACCCTAACATACCAGCCAGATCATGCTCAACCATCAAATCATTATCGATCACGTTAAAATAAGTTTTAGAAATCAATAAGAAAACCTTAGAATCGATATAGAGACGAATAATCATATCAAATTATTGATTCTTAATCTTCTCATTTGATAAATCTCAGGTGAAAATTGTACAAACTGATAAAAATTGGTTTCATACTCAGTGACGATCCTGTTAGCCTGATGGATGCCAAAAACTTCATATCCTTAGCTAGTACCATATATTATCGATCAAACTAGTCAGTGAAAAGAAATCTAAAGTATATTCACTCCAAACCCTCATGATTATTCATTGTTACCATTGAATCCCACCATATTTTTATAGGTCTTTCCAGCTCGAAGGTAACACACTTTACCTTAATTGAGTCAGGTGTTTCCATGAAATAAAAAATAAACTCTCCCTTTATCAACCAATAACCAGCCTCTTGAGGATCATTAGAGTCTTGTAATACTGGTGGATTCTAGAGATGAAACTCTTGAAAAAGATTCTGAGATTCAACCCTATGAGTTTCCACAACTAGAGACTAAATTTTAATAGTTCAAGGTGCCTATCCCAGAGCTTAGATATCGTGTACAATAACATCAAAAATATTTTTGTCCATGAGAGGATACACTCCCTTTGGTTAACCAGAAGCTTCCTCCCATTGCCTATTCAAAAATCTAATCAGAGGCATGGCTCTACCCAATATCATCAGATAACATTGAATACATCAAAAAGGATACACATATTAACAACTCAAACAATTGGTACATGAATTTCAATTCCATCAAGAATGAATTTAAGTTAGATATTTCATCATACCCAAATTAGAAGCTGGTAAAAGACTAGAATAAGATGAAAAATCTACTCAAATACACATTCCTCAAATAAACATGGAGACTTAAGGTACATAACAATTAGAGTTGGCAAGGAAATTGCTAAAAAATACTTCATAAGTACCATCAAGACATCCCAAACCACATACTGACATCTTGAGAAGATGATTAACCTATACATTTAATACCACTCTACAATAAACAATCTTGGATACCCTAGTTCCCTGATACATGAGCAAACACTGACATAGCCCAAAGGGTTTTCCCAATCCCCATGGGTTAGAGACTATCACCTGGAATCATACATGATCAAAGAGGGAATGATTTTTCCACAAAACAAAGGAAGCTAAAAGATACAAGTCAATATACACAACACTCATAAGAGAAAAAGTACCAATAAAGGTATAATAAAACCTAATTTAAAAATTCATAAAAGTACTCAACATCTTCCAAGACAAAACAAAAAAATGACCTGAAACAAGTGGATCACATCTCTAGTAGTCACCATAACCACTCCAGAGCCCAAAGGATTAAGAACATCAACAACCTACAAGTTGCGCTATCCCTTTTCCCAGAACCTATACATGAAATTATACACTCACTCAATGGAAAATGTAGGGTGCAAGATATAAATTCCAATAGGGTCTCAACAAGTGTTCCAAAATCAATACTATAATGATTTACCCTTTATGTTAACTGATTAAACAAAGGTAGGCACAAATTTTCGTTTTCATTTCTTAAATAAAAACATGATTTAATAAAAATTGATGGAAGATATATCGAAATAGATTTCAAAATGGATTAAGTTAAAATTTTATCTAAAATTTTTATATAAATAAATATGCCTGAATAAAATAAGTCAATAAATTAGCAACATTCTTATAAAATCAAATTACACATAACACCATTGTGAAACTCTCTATGGTATGTTAGTTACTAGCTATAAGATCCTCACACATATCATCACCGATCGCAACTCTTAAAAAGTGTGTATACATAGTCAATACCCCTATAGGGGAACCCATTGAAAGTAAAAAATCTATACCCCAATAGGATAACTCATCTTTAGCATCTTGAGGTGAATTTTTTAGTTAGTGTTTTCTTCAAAAATCCAGTGCAAGGGGATCAAGATCATAACATTATTGTCCCAACCATCAATTAACTATGCAATATCCATGGTGATTTAATCAATTAATCAATTAATAAAAACAAAAACCATTAATTTTAAAACATTTTAAAATACAATTCCTCAATTACATTTTTCAACATGCCTTTTTAATTTCAAAAATAAACTAGTTTTCATCGGTTCTTAAAATTTCAAATAAATTTTCAATTTAATAAATTTTCTCAAGATTAATCGTCAAATAATTTCATCCAAATTATTCAAAAATCAAGAAATAATTTTTCATAAATTCACCCCATAATTCCATTTCCATTGAAATCGTTTTTTTTCTTCTGAATTTACATACCTATTTCAATTCAGGGATCAAATCATCACAATCCCTTGTTTTTAAGTAAATTAAAAATTCATTTCAACTAAATAAAGTAATTAATGGTTTCAATAATAGGGAAAATAATTATAAAACCACCTAAATTTAATCAATGATCCATAATTAACACCCACAATGGGACTCGCCAACAAAGAAAAAATGTGTGGAAGATCTAGGGACACAACCTAAAATCAGGATCCAATTAAACGAAGTTCAAATACATTGATTACTTGATGATATATAAAATATAAGGATAATTTAAAGTGATACCATAAGAAACCACATTATAGATGATGAATTTAATTTTAAATAAGAACCTTAATAACAAGAATGATCAATTTATAAATGAATTATTGAGAGGTATTAGTGATCCAAAATCAATTATGGAAGGCTCTAGGTCAGGAGAAGAAGGTTTCATGGTCAAATGAAATTAAAATAACTGGTATGGAACCCTAAAACCATAAATCAGGAAAATTAAACATCATTTGATTAAATTACACATCACAAAATCCATGAATATTGAAAATGTTGAAAAATGGGTCACCTTTTCTTTTAAACCAATTTTACCCTTACATTCCATGAATTCCAAGTACATGACATGTAAATTTTCACACCCTATAAATATTCACAACGTGTTTTTGGTGAAAAATAAACATCATGGAAACTAGTTGCATGGTCTGTAATATCCCAAAAGAAAGCCTAAAACATATTTTCTAACAGAAAAACCCCAAACACACCCTTGTGAGGATGAAATTAAAAACTTAAAAAACATTCAAACATTTATTTTGGGCTCACTAGGACTCAGAATCAAGTTTCGTCTGATCGGGTGGCCTCGAAGTAATCCCATATAATTTTTTAAACTATTACATTGAATTCCAGGAAATTATATTACCCCCACATTTAAGTATTTATGTAATCGTAATAAAAAAATAAGGGATAAACAAACAAATTGGGGTAACGAGCACGGATCTGCACCTCCCGCTGCCAATTTCTCTCCTAGAGATTCTTGTGTTGCCACCGAACATGCACTAGAGGAATCAACCATCCATGAAGGTTTCGCTCTTATCGATCCTCAATCTTTATCAGAGACTCCAATAATGTCACCACATCATCAATTTCTAACATGAACCTATCGATGATGTGCGATGGATCATGCACATACCTCCTCAAATATGATATGTGGAAGAAATTAAGCACCCATTACATCCATGGGGTAATAGAAAAATGGTATGCTACCTCACCAGATCTGCTCAAAATCTGGTGAGGGCCAATGAATCTAGGAAAAAATTGCCACCACAAAAAAATATCCACAATCCCCACTAGGGTGGGACTCGAAGTAACACGTGGTCTACCTCCATGAACTCTAAGGGAATCTGTCTCATGCTAGTATAAGATTTGTTTCTACTCTGTTTTGTTCTCATCCCCTCATGGATGACCTACAACTTCTTAGTGATAGACTATACCAACCTGGTACCCATGAGTACTGACTCCCCTTGGTATGTCCAACATAACGATGATCTGCATGGTCACCAATACAACACCTTGAACAGTTCCATACAAATAGTTGAGTGGTGGCTGTTTTTATACAAGAAATCCACCAATGGTAGTTGATCCTCTCAACTATGTCCGAAGTCTATGATTCAAGCACAAATCATGTATTCTAATACCTAGATATTCCTCTCTATTTGACCATCATTCTAAGGGTGGAAAGGTGTGAACATGTAAAGGTTGGTCCCAAACTCCTCCTCCAATTCATTCCACAACTAAGATGTAAAGCATGTGTCTCGATCAAAGACTATTGTCGATGGGACCCCATGGAGTAAAAATATCTCCAACATATAGAGGTGTCCCAAGCTCTCTACTAAACCCTGCTCCTAGATTTTTATAAGTGGGACGACTTGGTGATTCGTTCAACCATCACTCAGATGATATCTTACCTCATTGATGTACGGGGTAAACCCATACCAAATTCCATAGAGATACCATCCCACTACCACTCTGTAACCTTATGTGGTTGAGTCAATACTTCTAGAACCCGATGCTCTGCCTTCAATTTTTAACAAGTGAGACACCATGAAATGAACTCTGCCACTTCCTTCTTTATCCCAAACCACCATTATTGACATTAGAGGACTTGTTACTTCTTTTCCACACCCGGATGTACCTCCAATGGGGAGGTGTGGAACTCTCTCATAACCTCTTCACGTGATGCCACTGGCACAATAGTGCACCCTCTGAAAATTATGAAATCCATCCCACTGATCAAATATCCATCAAGAGATTATCCTGAGGATAATTGAGCACATTGGGCCTCACACTAAATATCAACAAGATGTGCCTCTCTGACTCGCTGTAAGAGTGGGCGAGTGACAGCCATCGACTGAATATGACCTTCTCTATCCCCATCCATGAAAGATATATATATCATGACTAACTACTTCGATGCCTCACTCAGCAACTAGAAAATAGATATCTTGTTGAGCACGTCAGATGATACATTCCCATTCTTAGAAGTATATACTATATCAATGTCATAATCCTAGAGGAACTCTATCCATGACAACTGTCTAAAGACCAGGTCCTTCTGGGAGAAGGTATACCTAAGACTTTTGTGGTTGGAGTAGATGGTAAACTGCTCACCCATCAAGTATTTCCACCACATCTTCAAAGAAAAGACCACTGCTACGATCTCCATGTCATGGGTCATGTAGCTCTACACAAGATGCATCAACTGTAATGAAACATAGGCAATCACTGCTTACCCCTACATAGGAAAACAACCATGTCCATTCCTTGACATGTCATAGAATACTACATACCCAACACCCTCCTCAGGTAGTCTCAATACGAGGGCACTTGTCAGTCTCTACATTAGATCCTAGAAACATTGTTGGTGCTTCTCCATCCACACTAAGGGTTTTCCCTTCTGTTTCAAAGCTGATAAGGGTGATGCTACCCTATAAATGTTGGTCTTGAACATATGGTAGTTTCAAAAAAAACCCTAGAAACTCCATTAATTAGTCATGATCTTGGGTAGATCCCAATCAAGCACCACCTCTATCTTTTCTAGATCGACTACAACTCTATCTTCTAAAATCACATGTCCCAGAAAGTGGAATTTCTGAATCGAGAATTAACACTTTGAGAGAATACCATAAAGATGGTTCTCTCAATGTGTATCCAGGACAATCCATAGGTGTGTAGCCTACTCCTCCTCATTTGGATATTACACTAGGATTTCATCAATGAATACCATGATGACATGGTCAATGTAAGGATGGAAGATCCTATTCATGAGTCCAATGAACATTAGTGGGGGCATTGGTTATGCCAAAAGGCCTCACCAATAACTCATAGTGGCCATACCAATATCTGAAGTTTGTCTTTGGTACATCCTCATCCCGTACAAAAAGATGATTATATACTTATCTTAGGTCTATGATCGAGAAAAATCTCTCTCCCTTCAGCTGATCTAAGAAGTCATCAATCCTCGATAGTGGATACTTGTTCTTCACGATCACCTAGTTCGGGTGCCGGAATTACATGAAAAACCTCAAACACCTATCTAACTTCTTGGAAAACAATATTGGGGATTCCCATGGTGAAACACTAGGCCTCAAAAAGCCATTCCAATGAAAATAGTTCAGCTATACCCTTAACTCACAAAGCTCTACGGGATCCATTTGATATGCTGGTGTAGATAATGGTGCCGTACTGATGTACAAATAAATGCAGAATCCTACCTCCCTACAAGGGGGTAATCCTGCAACATCCTCAGGAAAGATGTCTTCAAACTCATCCGCCACTACAGAAAGTGAGGACTCTTATTGTCCACATCACCGAGGGTAAGATTAGTCAACTTATGAGTGATCATCTATACCCTCCTTTGATAATGTTCATCCTGCACTATAAGGGCTCCCTTCTCATCAGTGAATAAAAACCTAGTCCCATACTTGCAAACACATTGTACTATGTTCCTAATATAGTCAATTTTACCATGAACTATGGATAACCAGTCCATACCAAAAATGACGTTGTAAGGCCTTAACATCACTATTAGGTGATCTTAGATTAATCTCTCACCTCCAAGAGTAAGCTCACAGTACCAGCACCATTGTGTAATCGTCAAATCCCCTACCATATGAGTCTATAATCGTAAGGAACAATAAATGACTCCACTAGAATCAATGAGATCCAAACATGTTCTATAGAAAGGAAAGAGTGACTGGAACCTATGCCTATAAGAACTAAAAAAGAGGCAGAGAAGTCAAAAATTTCTGCTCTAATCATCTCTCGAGTGTCGTGGTCATAGGCATTCATCACCTATACCTGGCCTCACCCCTATCCACCAACTCCCAGAGCCCATGGTGTACCACCTGGGGGTGGTGGTGTTAGCACATCGAACCTCTGCCCACTGCATGATGCTCTGCTGGATCCCCTGGCATATCTGCTACCCGGGGGACCAACCAGCTCGAACTTCTACCACTAACTTAGTGGTCCCTCAACCTTCTATTGGTCGTTTGTGTGGAAAGTTAGGAAATAAAGAGCCATGTTCCCCTACCCGCTTCATTAGTAGCAAAACCTTACCCTATGACGACTCCATCTACCCTATGGGTGTTATACCACTGATCCTATATCCTGGGGTCATCCCCCAAAATTCATGGACAGCATGGAACCCCGTGTCTACGACATGCTACTCACAACTGAAGACTCTGCCACCCAGGGTCTATTGGTAGCCCCTGCAACTGACACCTACTCTTCCAGTAATCTCTCCATGAGTAGGGATCTCAACAGCACCCCAGCCTGCGTAGGGTTGCTATGAAATAGAATTAATGCCCTGATCTACTAATGTGATCCTTTCTCAAAAGATATATCCCTTAAGAATGGTCCTCACACCATGTTCTTTGATTAGTGATAAGGCTTAGTGAATCTCATTGATTACTCTGCTATTGCCATGCCACCCTCCTATAGGTTAAGTAGCTCTTGTATGTGCATTGAGTAAAACATAACTGGAATTAAATCAACTATAAAGAGGCACTCCAAGTCTATCCATGTGAGGTTCTCCTCATCATGTGTCTGGACTGTAAAACTCCACTATCTCCCCGCTGAGCCCTGAAAAAGGCTTACGGCTAAGATCACCATCTGGTCGAGAGGCATCCTCACCAGATGAAAGACTCGTGTAACCTCATCAAGCCAATCCTTTAGCACCTTGGGGTCAGTCTCACCCATAAAACTAGGAGATATCTACCTCTAGAACTCATATAAGGTATTGAGACTACGTGTGTCCTCTACCTATAGTTACAGTAGTAATTGTTGACCAATGGGTGGTGGGAACACTGGTGCACCTATTGGTGGGGCCATCTCCAGTATTGGACCCTGTAGTGATGCCTTGTTATTGGGCATACCATCCTCATGGTAATGCACTAGAATCCTTGCTGGATGTCTTTGTGGAAGAATTCTAAAATAGATCAAGATGAACCATGATCAATATGTTATATCTGGTGAGATGACTCAAGAAGTACATGAGAAAACACTTAAAATCCTATAAGATGCATAAAACTAGTGGTTTCATGTACCGAGTCAAAAAGTAGAATTCAAGGTCCTGGTGTATGGATACGTCGGCCACTGCACCAATGATGGACTCCCTAAGCTTGAAAGCCAAACTCGAAACATTGAAAACTATTTCCCCAAAATAAAACCATGAACTCTCGATATTTAAGGTAGAACCAATCACCTATAATACCAATTTTTCATGACCCGTCCCTTGAGTCCCATGTTGAGACTACCCCAAGACTGCCTCCCAAAGGCTAGGGGATACAGACTAGTGCCGGAGGCTTTATCTTTCAAGTGGGAGTCATTTTAAGAGTACCTATACACACACACACAAACCCATCCCAACACTCTAAAAAGGCAAACATGCATGACAATAAGACAACCAAAGAATGTACAATTACAAGATATAAGTAAAATGGGAAATAATACAAACCTAAAAAAAAGAAAAGCTATAAACAAGGGAGTAAAATGTCTTTCATAATCCATCTACAGAAAACCCTACCTAAATGGTAGGTGCATAGTTGCTTCCAGAAGTCGTAGGAGTTCACATCGCCTGACCGATATCACTGGAACCACTTGGTCCTGGACCACCAAGGTCTCTCTCAAATTATCAGTCTTCTGCACATGACAAAACACGTTCGAGAAAAACCCATAAAGGGGTGAGTAACACAATACTCAATAGGGACCCCAAACCAAAAAGAAAGACCACAAAATAAAACTACACACTAAGAATTGTCAGCTGACACATGTCTAAGATAAAGTATAGAAAGAAATATTATCAGTCGTAATGTTGAACATCTTATACAGCTGGGGGAATCATCCCCGATGAGTCACTGAGGTTTTTCGATTTGATGAAGTCCACTAATATACTCATCTACTATGGTACGCTCAGCTACCAGGCCACTGAGATTCGCTCGTCTAACGGGACACTGAGGTCTACTCAGCTCCCGAGTCACTATGGTGGTCCCCACTTCTATCAGGCCACTAATTTCTGCTCAGAAGCCGGGCCAATGAGGTATGCTCATCTACTGGGCCACTGAGGTCCCCTAGGCTACTGGGCCACTAAGATCTTCTCGTCAATTCCTTATATTCACAGCCAGCCGTATGATTTCCACTCGTAGTGTGCTTGATTTTGTGAGTATATAATCCTCAATTCATCAGTCATAACTCAACCTTTATGGAAACTCACTTGGATTATGTCAAGATGACCGCCTTGTTGTGAGGGCCCGAACACCGTAAATGTCTCAAAAATCAGATGTATGATTTATAGGTTATGTACATTTTACTAAAAAGGGGCCAGTGGGATGAAAATAAGGTATGACATAGTCTTTCGTACAACGAGCCAAACAAAATCTATCCCAGTTCAGGTTTGACCCGGCCCGCTAGGCTATAAGTTCGGTCTTCTAGCCAGCTTTGGGTCTTGCCCACTAGGACACCCAGGGTGGCTTGCCTCCTCCTGCCCGCCCCGTTGTGAGCGGGTTGACCTTCTTCGGCTGAGACGTGGTGGGTGTGCCACATCTCCCTCCACCCCACAGGTCTCCACGAGGTCTACTACAATGTTCTAGGTGGACCACGACCCTCCCACCAAATTATGCAGTGCAGCTCTCCATGTCTACTAACACTGCCAATTCCAGCCATTACTGGCGACCTGATACACCGCCCGTGACTCACACTGTGGGCCCCCTCACCACTGTGGGATGCCACCAATGTTCCGACTTCCCTGACCACCAGGGAAATAATGGTGTGGACAAGGTACAAAACCCACGAACACCTACCACATCCATTTGCTTCCACTGCAGTGCACTGTTGGTGCACCCCACCTCCCGCATGCGGCCGTCACCGACATCAGCGTGCCGGTGGTATCTTCCGTAGGCCACTAGGTCTGCATTGAGGATCCATTTTCTGATCAGAGAGTGTATTCAGGATCCACGAATATTCACCACCACTACTATAGGTTCAAAGTTGTCTTGCCATCAATCCATGGGTTTGGTCATAAAGAACACAAGAACTCCCACAACGGAGGGATCCTGGCCTTGTTTGTGTCAGCCTTATCCCTCCATGTTAGTGTTTAATATATGTTGGGGGTGTTTTTAAGATTCTATCAACTATAAACCTGAACAAAAAACCCCAAGATCATGTAATAATGTTACAAGAACAAATGAATCATGGATCAACTTATTAGTTGGTTGATCCATGTCTATTGTTTAGAAATAAAAAAGGGAACCAATTTCCTCAATAACCCAACCCTACCTCGACATTGGATAGTTTATTGGTGAAGATCACACCTCTGTGTTCATTTCTCCACTATACATTTTTGGTGTTCATTCATCGATCATTTATCACAAATGCCAAATATCGAAGGGTTCAGAGTGGCCCTAGATCATTCCAACGACCCGTCCTTGGCTAAACCATTAAAACTAGAAAACACATTTCCGCGTTTTTATTACGTTGCATTCCAGCTTCGTTATGCTATTTCATTTATGAAACACCATTTTAATTATGCTCAGTTTTTAATGTCGTTACATTACAATGAAATTTAAATTTCAAATAAAATGAACTTTAATGTTTATTTTATTTCCCTAGAGAAAAATATTTTATTTTATTTTTCTTGAAAATTATAAAAACTTACCTTTTCCCTCAACCTGTGTTGGACGAAATTATGTCCTTTCATTGGTAATGTTGCTTCTCGAGATGCAATGGTGTCCTCATATTTTTAATTTGGGCACCCATTCATATGTTTCAAAAACCATGCACATGTGCTATTTTAAATAAACTTAAAAAAAGTTTAAATGCTTATTCCGGGCTCACTGGTCCTCAGAATCAAGTGTTGTCTGAGCACATGTTCATGAAATAATCCCATATAATTTAAAAAAAAATACACAGAATTTCGAGGCAATACAAATTCATGAAATCTTTTGAATTGAATTTTTAAAAATGGATTCTATATTTTTAATTAGAATAATAAATAAATAAAATAGGAAATAAATAATTTTAAATCATTTTAAAATACAATTACCTCATTTCTATTTTTAACATTCAATTTTCATTTCAAAACAAATTCATTGGTTTTTATCATTTCATGACGTTTCAAATAAATTTTCAATTTAAGACATTTTCTCAAGATAAATCATCAAATAATTCCATCAAAATAATTTCCATGTTAATCCATTAATTTCCATAAATTCACTGCACAATTTCAATTCCATTAAAGTTGGGGTTTTTATCAATTTCAATAATCAATTAAAATAAAGAATAAAATCATTATAACTTTATGTTCTCAAATCAAATAAAACTAATTTCATTAAAATAAAAAAATTCAAGGTTTTAACCATAAGGAAAATAATTATTGAATAACTTACATTTAATCAAAGATCAGGAATCCACACCTACAAAGAGACTCTCCAACAAAGAAAGAACGAACAAAATATCTATGATAAAAACTAGAATAAAGATATAATTAAATGGAGTTTAGATCTATCAATTACATGATGATCTATCAAACTCTAATGATAATAGAAAGAGAGACTAAAAGAAACCACATAAAATAATATAAACATACCTAGAAAGACAAATCATTACAATAATGATGATCAATCACTGAACTAATGATCTATAATAATTAGAGATATCCAAAATCACCTAGGGAAGGATTTAGGTTGAGATAAGAAGGATACATGGTCGAATGAAATGAAAATTAATCATAAAAAACCCTAAAACACAAATCATGGGAATTGCATGTTTTGTAATCCCATTAAAAGTAATGTAATCTACAAAGGACAAAAAATGTCACAATATGAATCAAATTTTTATTTAAAATTAGTTTTTTCAATTGCACATCATGAATTCCAAGTATAATGCATTTAAATTTTCATTACCTTTAAATATTCATCACATATTCTTGGAGAAAAATATGGATCATGTAAACTAATTACACAACATTTAATTGACCATTAGACAACAAAAAACCAAGTTTTTGACAGAAAAATACCAGACGCACCCCAGAGTGGATGAGAATCTAAACATGGACAAAAGCGTACCTAAAAAGCATAACAATGTGTTATTACCACCCCACCATAAAAACTGTATATCTCTAGAAAGGATATCATGATGTTTCCATATCAAAGAGATGAGGCCACTTCTCTCTCTTCGGTGCCTCATAATCCCATGTCTCATGTGAATCATAATAATGATTCCATTGCACAAAAACCAATGGTATCATACTTTGATGAATTAACTTTTTCTCAGAAATGACAATCCTGACTGGATGCTCAGTCAAAGATAAATCAGTCTTAACATCAAGGTCCCCCCTGCTCAGAACATGAGATGGGTCAGAAAGACACTTATGAAGCTGCGATACCAAGAACACATCCTGTATCAACGCCAAATGTGACAGAAGTGATAAACGGTAAGTCACTTTCCCCATCTACTCGACAACCTATAATGGTCCCAAAAAATGAGAAGCAAGCTCTCATTGACTAGAAAGATGTTGATGACCTAACTAAGGAGAAACTCTCAAAAACACATGGCCACCAACTAAAAACTCTAATGGCTTCCTATGAATACCATCATAAAATTTATATTGGCTATGTTCTGATGAAGTTCTATATCGAATCAAATAAATATTTTCTATTTTTTCTTAGATCAAAGTTAATCCAACTAAATTTGTTTCCCCAATCTCCAACCAACACAATATATATTTACATGACCATCCATAAATGGACTCAAAAGGATCCATTATTATTTTAGGCTAGTAACTATTATTATAGGAAAACAAAACCAGACCCAAGTGATCATCCCAAGCTCTACCCAAGTTGAGAACACAAGAACATAACATATCCTCAAGAATCTATATAACCCAATTTATCAGACTATCTGTGCAACGACCTAATGTTTTATCAATGTAATTACCTAATTATAATTATGTATTATAGTATAATCCTATAATATTATATATAGAACACAATAGAAACATTATAAATGAATAATGAGTTAAATAAAAGGGTTCTTTAAATGTTAAGAAACACATAAAAATGAAATAGTAACTTGACCATTGGAATAGTAATATGACCCTTATGTATAGTATACCAACCAATGGAATAGTAACCCCACTAATGAAAGTAAAAATAAAATTTACCCATCATATACATGACAACATGATATAAATATATCATAGTATAATAAAGAAAATATTTTAAAAATGATTAAGTAAGTGTTGGTATTTTTGGTAAGCCATGTATATTTAATTAAAATTTTATGAATAATTTAATTCATTAATAAAATTATAAAATTTATTCATAAATAATTATTTTGATTACTTATGATTATATGATAATTTTAAGCGACCCAGATTAATTTTTCTAAGTGTTAGAAAAGTAGTTTTGATTTTAAAATTTGTATTTCTCAAGTAAATTCTGATTTTAAGTAAAAATTCAATTTCATATATTTATAAAATTATTTTCATAAAATGGAGTTCATTTTTTAATTTTGCATGTCGAAAAATGGTTGGGTTTATTTTTTGGTATGTTTTTGAAGTACTTTAATTTTTTATGAATAGTAAAATATGATAACTTATGATAAATGCTAAAACCTGAATTTATGAATCGTGATTGAGTCATAGATGATGTAAATAGACATTGGTTCAAACTAAAATTTTCTATTTATTATTTTTTGGTCACAATATTCAAAACTGTTCATATTCTGGAGCAAAAATATTAAACTAATGATTAAAATAATGGGAAACCCTTCCTCTCCAACACTATAAATACCACCCCTCTTTACCTTTTTTACTCCTCTCAAGCCTTTTTCCTTGTCTAAATTCTACCAAAATCTCCTCCCAATATTCTCCCCACATCCATAATACTTTTTTATCTTTAAAAGACTAAATCCTTTACCCTAAATAGGTTCCCAAAAATGATATATTTATAGGGTAAATTCCACTTTTCATTTCTTTTTATTTTCATTCAAGTTCCTTTAGTTATTTTTCTTTCCTCCCCACCTTTCATCAAAATGTTATGATAACTCCAGTAACATAGATGTACTATAATTATTTTATGATAATGGAATAATTTATCATCATCTATTATTTCTCCTTCCTTTATACAAGAAATGAAAACACCATTCGAGATATTTTTTTATGAGGTGTTTTGGTCAAAATCCAAAACACTAAAATTATTAAAGAACAAGATTGCAATAGTTTGGAAGACTGAATTTTTTTAAAATCCCTATCATAAAGAGAAAGTAAATCAATAGTTAGTTCATTCAATTGGTTTATTTAATGATTGAATCACATATTATCAAGGCCATCTGCAACCTTGTTTTCTTCATGAAAGGTATGAGTGAAAATATAGATGATATCCATAAGAGAATGCAGATAGTCCATCCAATATGAAGTAAGCGACCAAGCAAGGTAAACTTTTCCTTTCCAAATAACATTCGCAATGGTAATCGAATGGATTTTGATCTAGATATTCTTCCAGCCATGTTTCTTCACAAAATAAATAGCGTAAATCACTCCGATCATTTCAGATTCATAGGAAGAGGAGAATCCACAACTGACATAAAAGCGCCCTAGAGTCTTCCCAGAGTGGTTTCTTTAGATTACATGACAACCCAAGGGACTCAAGTATCCTTTAGAAGCACCATCAACATTTACTTTAATCCATCATGGGGGTAGAGATTTCTAGAAAAATTAAATAGTGCGTCTAGGATAAGGATAGATACCCTTCACCTGAATCCAATGAAAAATCCCAAAGTTTCTAACTGTGTTGTTGCAGAGACCCTTCTGAATCGAGGTTCCTTCTCGAATGTTTATGAGGATTCTCATTTTTCTTGCATTAAGAGTAAATGAGTAATTTTTATTAATATGATCATTTCTATCATACCAGATCACATGGATAAGATCAGCTATGGATGTAATGAAGAGATTCATGATTTGATGAGAGGCCATCATATCCAGATAACATTGGATTTGAGAGTTGATTGAGTCATGAAGTAACCATCTACACTCAAAAAGATGGAAGAAATAATTCTAAAGATCATTATATGTAGCACAGGACAGAAACATGTGGTTAATGTCTTCATGATGTTGATTAGAAAGGCGACATTTAGAGAAAAGTTGAATCCCAAAAGATTAAAGATAAGTGTCAGCGGGAACCCTTTTGTGCAAAATATGCCAAAAAAGTGTGAATATCGATGGATTTAACCATAATTTATCAATGTTTTTTATCCCGATAAAGTTATTGTAAGAATTACTAAGAATATGTTCATAAAAAATGTTTTAATCCAGAATTCCATTATGAATAGCTTCCCAAATTAAAGAATCATCAACGTTGGAAAAGGGATAGTTATCGATGACCTGCTTAATATTGTCAGGTAATTTAAAAATTTGTGAGATTAACATATCTTTTATAGTATTATTGGTGTTCTCATGAGGTTTAATGGTTGTAGTCATTTAAATTAGAGGATCACCATTCAATTTTCAAGACAGAACTTCAAGGAAGATTCTTTTTTCACTATCCATATGAAGTTAGACAAGATGTTGGAAAAGGAATTCCTAATAGAAGGCCATATAGAACAGCTCATAAAATCTACGTTTCCTTTCATGAATTTATCAAGAATGAATTTTGGAGGAAATATAGGGAATTAGAGTTATTATGCAGAAGGATCCACATGAGTCTGGCCTGTAAGGCATCATTAAATAATTTGATATTTTTGAGGCCGAGACAATCTTTATCCAAAGGATTGCAATAGGTAGACCGAGGAGTAGTCACCCATTTTCTTTTAAGCATGCTTCCACTCCACACACTGTTTTTGATGCCAACATTGTTTTTTAGAAGACCGACATGCCAATTATAAACCATCATGGAGTAGACCATTTTAATGACAATCAGGGATTTGACAAGACGAATCCTGCCAGCCATAGAGAGGGATTTACCTTTCCAGGAGGCGAGTTTATGGTGGATTTGGTCAATAGTATCAGAAAAGTAAATATAATTGGGTCTTCCCAAAAATATGGGAACACTGAGATAAGTGAAGGGAATAGATCCTTTATTAATGCCTAAAGCATTAGTAATATTGGATTTTCTGTTAGAAAGAAACCTTTTCACAAAAAAGATCTAGGATTTTCTTTAATTGATAGTTTTTCTAGAAATATCTTCATAGTGAGAAAGGAAACATTTGATATTATTGATATTTCATTTACCATATTTAAAAAAAACTGATGATGTCATCAGCATATAAGTGATGCGTATGATCATTAATATTCTTGGAAGCATGAATCTGTTTAAGCTTGTTCTGATCCACAAGATGAGTGAGTAATATGCTTATGTAATCATTAGCAAATGAGAAAGGAATGAAAGAGAGAGGGTCACCCTGTCTTACACCTTTAGTGAATTTAAAATAACCCCTAGGAGATCCATTAACAAGGATTGAAATATACGATGAATTGGAAAGAGTTTTAATTTTATTTATGAAAGAGTTGTTAACGTTTTATATAATGATTCATATTCACTCCAAATAAACAAAGGAATTTTATAACCATGTAATCTAATATATATTCACTAATAAAATAAAAATTAAATTCTAGACAACCATTCTCAGCTTACATTTTTATCCTTACATGTATATAAGTAAACCAATCATAAAAACCAAGAAAACTAGTACTCCCAAACAACGAAATTGAACCGCTTAACCCTTAAAAACAGCCATGAATGAACTTAATAAGGTTATACTAACTCAATTTCATTAAGGATATGTTATTTAAATATTAATTAATGAATTTAATTTGGTTATCCAAGACATTAATATCCCGTGATAGACACCATCATACATAATGTATGAGTTTCTACCCAAACATCCTTTATTCCTACGGGCTGATCTAGCTTTATTTCTACCCAAATGAAGTTATTTTTTCTTTTTATGGATATATTCTAAAATCTGTTTATATTCTCCAAACTCATGTATCAATATACATTCATTATTCTCTTTCATGGATATACATGTTTTTAAATGATTTCCTCCTCAATACTTCCAGATATGGAAACTTGTTTTAAGGGAACTTCCCAAATTACTACCCAATTTAATGTGAACACTATCATCTATTTTATTCCAATTTTTTTTATATAATCAGAATTTTTATTATTGAAATATTCTTGTTTTACTTCTATTATTATATAAAATTTTATTCCTTTTCCTATTTTTAATACTCTTTAGTATTTTCAATAAAAATTCAATAAAATGTTTTAATGCTAAAATTTATTAAATAATTTTCTTACATTTTGTCAATTATGTTTGATATCACTTACCATGATATATAATTTTTTCCCTTTTTAATTTCTATGTATTTTTTAATTTATTTATTTCAGGGAAACTTGTATGATACACCCATTCATTATGCTTTATGACATGACTATGATACCCATTTCTTTCAATGGGTACCCTTATGTTTATGTATGATTGATTATGTATGATTTATTATGTGTAATGAATATTCATGAACATATTAATATGGTTATGTCAAGATAGCGCTCCAATGCATTGGTTAAATTTTGGTCTCATGAGATGTTATGTGCAATGGTTTTTGTGGTAAACCTTGAATCGTGCTACCATGTGCAATGATCTTGGTGGTTAGCCTCGACTTGTGGTCCTCAATTTACCATGATCCTTGACTCTTGATAAATTCATGTTTTATATTACTTCCACATTACTATGAATCCATGTTTATATGATCCTGAGTTTATATGTAATGATTCCATATGTTCCTTCCCTTTTAATATCATTATGTCATGCCTTCTAACTAATGTGATAATGCTTTGTTATTATTTTTATTCCCTTATTGGGATTTTTAGCTCATCCATTTTTTCATGTTATCACCAGTTTAGCCTATGAAGATATATAAGCGCAATGGAAGATATGATCTCTTTTTGAATATTAAATAATGAAATGTTTTTTTTAGTCCCATTTTTTTTATTTTATGTACCTAGACTTCCAAGACAATCGAATTTAGGATCCTTGCCTTGTAATTTGAAGTTAAATTATACTTAAAATCATGTAATGATATGTATGAATAGATAGGGTCATTATAGTTGGTATCAAAGGATGTTATAGTATTTTTTAGAGATTAGGAATAGATCACTTTAGTAATAACCTTAGGGTTGAGACAAAGTATAATAAAACATCCCAAAATTTTGGTAAGTATAGAGTAAGTGGTTTATCAAGAAAATACATCCCTGTCTGGATATGAAAATGTGGTTGTAGCTTTGGCACAGATGTATCTAGGTGTCAAATCTGAAAACTTTGCTTTGATCTAGAATCGAATTGGAACTCGTGCACGACAATGAGCCTTACTGCACTCATAATTTGACACTCTTGGAGGATATGATTTCGTAAATTCATAATCATAGTATAAACCATTATTAAGGGAACACAAAAAAATAATCCCATAAGAATATATGTTCGGAAACAGATCATGGATAACCTAGATTGAAACCTAAGGAATCAAAAGTTTGGATATACGTTTCCTTTAAGATTTTATTCTTTTATGTTTAAAGAATCTTTTTTTATGATTAATAGCTATGTATTAAAGCCCTATAATTGTATGTTTATTTTCTTAGTTAATGTCATGAAATAGAAGAACACATGACAATAATCAATGTGATAGGAAATGTGATGATTGGCCTAATGATATACCTGATAATATGGGGATAGGTTTCCAAAACATTATAACAATACTTGCTTAGCTAGATCATGTTAGGAATTTTAACTTGAATCATATGAAACACACTCCTCATCCAATGAAAGTGAAGTTTTCTATTAAATCCTTCATGTGGAAAAGGACTCCCATGTTAAGTGGAAATTCTGAGACCCTCCTCACAGAATAGTGGATTTACTCCATTGAAAAGATATTCTATGTCCTCTAATTCATAGAATAATAAAATCTCGTACTGGTGGTCTATCATTTTTATGGGGAAACTAATTAGTGGTGGACACTAATCAAGAATATGATGTTTTATGAGGAAATTGATTCCATGGATTGGGATGAATTAAAGAGAATATTTTTCAATAAATATCTTCCCCAAACACTTCGTCTAAAGATGGAAATAATGTTCCTCGTACTCAAGCAGTATGAAAATGATTCCATCGAGGCATATGATGAAAAATTCAAAATGCTTGCGAGATATTCCTCTGGATTTTTAATGATCACTAAAAGAAAGGTGGATCAGTTCATTATCAGAATAAATACGAGTCTATGAAATGTTTTGGTGATTCGTGACTTTGAAAATTATGAGAAGATTGTCCATTATGCCCTCAATGTTGAAAGGGAGGTAAAATGGTCTACATGGTCTCATGGCCCCGTTGAAAAAAGTGGAAAATGGGTTCTAATATGGGTGGTTTGACAAAAAAAAATACTATTTTTCAAAGAATATCGAACATCCCACATGTAAAAATTGTGGGAAGAATCATCCTAGGAACTATCTAAAGGGAACCAAGAATGATTTAAATTTGGAAGAATGAGACATCTAGATAAAAACTGTTGAACGGATATGAAGAATCAAACTAACATGGAAAATGAAAGGAGGGTTTAGATCAACACTTAATCTGTAGTGAAGTTTTAAAACATTAAGGAACATGGTCATTATGTAATCAATTTCCCATAGACAAGGTTTTTCGGAGGCAATCAACAACAACCTCCAAGGTAACTAGAGAGGGATTATGCTATCACTACTTCTGAGGTAGATATGGAAAATGAATTGGTTATTGGTATGCTAGTTATTCATTCAAGAATAATGAAAATACTATTGAATTTTGGTTCTATACATTCTTTCATATATTTCCAGTTTAGTATAACTATGAAAACACCACCTCAAAATTTGAATTTTGAGTTATCTATGAAAATAACAAATGGAGAAATTATTGTGTCCAATTTAAATAACTCCTCCCTAGTTAACATTTTTGGAATGAACCTCCCAGAAAATATCATCATACTTACTTTAGTGGAGTTCAATGTTAACTTGGGAATGAATTAGTTATCTTTATACAAATACAATATCGACTTTTGAGAAAGGGAGATCACTCTTCACATATTGATGAATCCTATATTTCATTACATGTGTAAGGAGGAATATGAATCTCATTTTGATTCATTGTCTCATGTATGGAGATTAATTCCTTATGAGAAAGAATATATATCTCAAATGATTAATGAAAAGGAGAGAATCATGCTTGAAGACACGATCATTATATGGGAATACACTAATGTATTTCCTGAAGAATTTCCTAGCTCTCAGTCAGGAGGTTGATTTCTCAAATGATCTTATTCCTAGATCTCTACCTATATAAAATACACCTTATAGAATAGCCATCCTATAGTAAGAAGAGTTGAAGAATTAGTTACAATATAATCTAAACAAGGGTTTTACATTCCCAAGTGCTTCACCTTAGGGAGCACCATTCCTCTTTTTCAAGAAGAAGGATGATTCAATGCACCTCGGAGTTGATTATTGTGAGCTCAATAAAATGATGATAGAGTACAAGTATCCCTTACCTCAGATAGATGAATTGTTCGATAAAATTCTAGGGGAATGTTATAGTGCTAAGGTGGACCTTCGGTCAAGATATAACCAATTAAAGGTGAGTAATGAGGATATTCCCAAAACATCCATTCTAACATGGTACGAAAACTATGAGTCTATAGTGATGTCATTCAGACTCATTAATACTCTAGAAATATTATATGATTTAATGAATAGATTCTTTAGATATTACATCAAAAATAAATTCTTAGTCTTTTTCAACGATATTATGATATACTACATGGGAAATGAGGAACATGAGGAGTATTTGAATACTATGATAAAAAATTCCTGAAAGGATAAATTATATGCAAAGTACAATAAATGTGAGTTCTAAAAGGAAGAAGTATCATTTTTGGGGCATGTTATTAAAATCAAATGAATATCTATAGACCCTTTAAATACAAAGAAAGTAAAAGAATGGCCCATTCAATCATCTGTAAAGGAGATCCATAGCTTTCTTGGTCTAGCTGATATTATCAACGATTTTTTAAGAACATACCATGATTTCCTACTCCAATGAAAAAGATGACATGGAATGGGGTGAAGTTTTTCAAGACATAATAATGTGGTGAAAGGTTTAAGGAGATCAAAAAGAGACTTTTCACTACTCCAATACTCACACTCTCACCCAGTGGAGAACTCTTTATGGTGTATAGAGTTGCTTCAAATAAGGTATTAGGATGCGTGCTTATGAGAAATGATAAAGTGATAGCCTACGCCTCAAGACAACTTAAAATACATGAGAAAACCTGTCCCACACATGACTTGGAGTCAGCAGCTGTGATATTTGCACTGAAAATATTAAAGCATTATCTATATGGGGAGAAGTTTGAGATATATATAGATAACAAGATTATGAAATATATATTCACACAGAAGAAGATTAATATGAACTAGGGAATATGGTTAGATCTCATCAAGGATTATGACTACTCAATACACTTCCATATTGGTAAGAAAAATAAGGTGGGTGCGGCTCCAAGTAGAAAGGATCCTACATCTTTATCAATGATGAGAGTTTAGAAGGATCCAATTTTTATAGATTTGAAAAGGATGGACATGGGAATAATTAAGGGAGGAATATCATCAATCCTTTCTCAAAATATTTCTCAACCATCCCTCATGAATGAAATAAAGGGTGGTCAAAGAAATGATGTTGAAATTATAAAAAGGTTGGAACCTATAATAAATGGTAAATACTTTGAGTTCAAGATTAACGAGGATGGAGTTGTAATATTTGGGTCCTGATTATGTGTACCGTTTGATCCAGAGGTAAAGAATGATATTTTGAATGATTCACATAGCTCAACCTTCTCTATTCACCCAGGGAAAATAAATATGTATCTAGATCTCCAAGAGAACTTTTGGTGGTACAATATGAAGAAGGAGATTACTTAAAAGATATCAAAGTGTTTGGTATGTCAAAAAGTGAAGTCTGAAAGACAAAAGTATAATTGGATGATTCCACCATTATCTATACCCACATGAAAGTTGTAGAACATCACCACAGTCTTTTTTACTAGAATTCCTAGGATATCTATTGGAAACAATGTAATATGGGTCATTATGAATCATCTTACAAAGACATATCATTTTATCTCAATTTGAGAGAACTTCTCATTGGATCAACTTGAATGGATATATATCAAAGAAGTGTTAAGGATTAATGTATTAACACTATCTATTGTATCTGATAGAGATCCAAGATTCACCTTAAAGTTTTGGAATGTCTCAATCATTCTATATGCACTGAACATAACTTCAGCATGGACTATTATCCTCAAACTAATGACTAATCTGAGAAAAATATTCATACAATGGAATACATGTTGAGAGTGTGTTTTATGAACTTCAAAGGAGGATGGGACCAACATAATCAACTGGTCGAATTATCCTATAACAATACTTTCCACTCCAACATCTGAATGCACCATATGAATCGATTTATGGGAAAAGGTGCAGAACACCCGAATATTGGGATGAATTTAGTGAGCATAAGTTTCTAGGACCCCAAATGGTTGAAGAATTGGTGGATAAGGTGAAAACTATTTATAATCACATCAAGGTAGCCCAATGTTGATAGAAGATTTATAAAAAAAATATTGATGTGCCTTTGAGTTTAAAATTTGAGACATGGTATTCCTCTATATATCTCTATGGAAGAAGGTCATGAAGTTTGGAAATAAATAAAAGCAATGTCTTAGGTACATCGACCCCTACGAGATTCTTGATTGTGTTGGAGCTATGACCTATCGACTAAAACTTCAACCTACCATTTCTAAAGTACATGATGTCTTCCACATTTCCCTATTAAGTAAGTACATGCTAGACACTTCACATGCAATTTCTTCATAGAAGGTATAGTTGGAGAATGATCTTTCTTTTGAGGAGCAGCCAGTGAAGATCTTATATAGTAGAGATAATGTTCTATGTAACAAGACTACTCATTGAGTAAAAGTACTTTGGTGGAACCATAAGTACAAAGAGGTTAGATGGTAACTAGTGGAGGAAATGAAGGAAAATTACCTACACATTTTCACAACATAAAATGTAAAATGGAATTTGGAGGGGGAAATTTCATAAGGGTAAAAGAATATAATGACCTAACATTTTATCAATGGAATTAATTTCTTATAATTATGTATTATAGTATAATCATAGAATATTACATATAGAACACAATAAAAACCTTATAAATGAAGAATTAGTGAAATAAAAGGTATCTCTAAAAGTTAAGGAAATCCTACTGATGAAATAGTATCTTGACCTTTGGAATAGTAGTGTGACCCTTATGAATAATAAACTGTCCAACTGAATAGTAACCTTAATAATGAATGTATAAATAAAATTTACCAATCTTATAAGTGACAATATGATATAAACACGTCATAGTAAAATTAAGTAAATATTTTAAAAACTATTAATTAAATGTTGGTATTTTTTTAAGTCATGTATATTTAATTAAAATTTTATGATTAATTTAAAAAATTATTTTTTTTAAAAAAAAAGTTATTCATAAAAATTTATTTTGATGTCTTATTTTTCTAATATATTTTTAAGAGACCTTAATTAATTTTTCAAAGTGTTAGAAAAGAAGTTTTAATTTTAAAATTTGTAATTTTCAAGTTAATTATGATTTTAATTAAAAATTAAATTTCATATATGTAGAAAATTATTCACATAAAATGGATTAAATTTTTTTAATTCTACGCGTCAAAAAATGGTTGGGGTTACTTTTTTCATATTTTTCTAAAATACTTGAATTTTTGATGAATAGTAAAATATGATAATTTACGATAAATGCTAAAACCTGAATTTCTACATCATTCTTGAGTCATGGATGATGTAAATGTCTATTAGTTCGAAATAAAATGATCTATTTAATATTTTTGGTCACAATAATAATTATGATTCATATTCTTGAGAAAAATTATTAAACCAATGATTAAAATAATGGGGAACCCCTCCTCTCATTTACTATAATTACCACCCCACTTTACCTCTTCTCTTCAATACTCTGAAGCCTTTTTCGTTGTTTGAATTCTACTAAAATCTGCTTCCAATATCCTCCCAACATCTAGAATCCCTTTTATTTTAAAAAAACTAAATCCTATCCCCTAAAGAGGTTCCAAAGGAAGATGTATTCAAGAGGTAAATTCCTCTTTTCAGTTCTTTTATTTTCTTTCATGTTCATTTCTTTCTTTTTATTTCCTCACATCATTTCATCCAAATGTTATAATAAATCCCAAAACATAAATTTACTAGAATTTCGTTATTATTATGGAATAATTCATCATCATCTCTCTTTTACCCTCCTTTTATACTAGAAATGAAAACACTATTTGAGATGTGTTAATTTATCACATTCAAGGATGACGTGTTTTCAATTTATATTACTATATTAAATTCTTATCTTGAAACAATTTTTATGATTTAATAAGACTATAATATATTTATTATTTATAATTTAAGGTTCTATAATATTTTGTACACATTCTATTAATTTATAAATCAAATTGTGTTCGATGTGATCAAAAACCGTCGTTTAACAAAAAAAGTTATCAGTATAGTTTTATATAATGATTCATATTCACTCCAAAAAACCAAATGAATTTAAAAACCATTTAATCTTATGTATGTTCACTAATAAGATAAAACATAAATTTTGGACAACCATTATCATCTTACATATTTATACTTACATGTATATAAGTAAACCAATCATTAAAACCAAGGAAACAAGCGCTCCCAAATAATGAAATTGAACCTATTAACCCATCAAAATGGTCATGAATGAAATTAATATGTTTATAATAAATCAATTATATGAATAAGTGGTTTTTTAAATATTAATTAATTAATTTAATTTTTTTATCCAGTATATTAAGATCAAGTGAAGGACACCATCACACTTAAGGTAATGGATTCTACCCGAACCTCCTTTTTTTTCCATCGGGTTACTGTATGTTTATTTCTAAACAAATAAAGTTATCTTTTCATTTAATGTAAATATTCTAAATTATGTACATATTCACCAAACTCATGTATCAATATCCATTCATAATTCTATTTTGGTGATATAAATGTTTTTAAATTATTCCCTCCTCAATACTTCCTGATAAGAAAACTCATTTTAAGGGAACTTCCTGAATTATCACCCAATTTAAAGTGCACTCTATAATATGTTTTAAGCCATAAATTTTTTATAAAATAATAATTTTTATTATTAAAATCTTCTTGGTTCACTAATATATATAATATAAAATATTATTCCCTTTTCTATTTTAAATGATTTTTAGTATTTTCCTTAAAATTGTGCCAAAATGTTTTAATGCTGAAATGTCTTAAATACTTTTATTACATGTTTTGAATTATTTTTTACATCACATACCATGATATGAGATTATTTTAATTCATTAATTTCCATGTATGTTTTAATTAATTTCTTTTATGGACACTTGTATGATACACCCATTAATTAGGCTTTCTAACATGATTATGATAAACATTTATTTCCAAGGGTACCATTATGTTTATGTTTGGTTGATTATATTTGATTCATTATGTGGAAATAATTATCATAAAAATATTATGATGGATGTGACCATATAGAACTCTGGTTAATTGGTTAATTTTTAGTCTCATGAGACTTTATTTTCAATGGTCTTGGCGGTTAGCCTTGAATTGTGATACCTTGTGTAACGTTCTAGGTGGTTAACCTTGACTTGTGATACTCTATATAAAATGAGCCTTAAATCATGAGAAATTCATGGTTTATTTTGTTTCCACCTTAATATGAATCCATGTTTATATGATCATGTGTTCATATGTATTGATTTAATATGTTCCACATTTTTAATATCATTATGTCATGCCTTCTAACTAATGCGCTAAAGAATTATTCTAATGTTTATTCCCTTATTGGGATATTTTTATCATCCCTTTTTTCCTATCATCCCTAGGTTATCCTATCAAGATGTATGAGATCAATGGAAGTTAGGAGATCTTTATGAAGATTAAGAAAAGAAATGTTTTATTTAGTCTCATTTTATCAGTTTTATATACATAGTCTTACAAGTCACCAGACTTTGTGATCCTTGGATTGTTATTTGAAGTTTAATTATGCTTAAAATCATGTAATGATATGTGTTAAAGGGAAAGGTCACTATAATATCTCTATGGAAGGTATGACGTACTCAACTGAACCTAATATCTGATCACCTCATTAAGGCCTTACAAAACGAGAGAGGTAAAACAAGGATCTATATTAGGGACTATATAATATAGAACATTTTCCAATCGAACAATCTCATTAGTACTAATAATTCCCAACTCTTCAATTTTGGTTGTATCATGAATGTATTTAAAATGATATTATTTTGTTATCCTATCTATTAGAACCCATATCATTTTATTATTTTTAAGGTAACACGGTAACCCAACCACAAAGTCCATATAGATTCCATCCCACTTTCAAGTCAGCACTGGACATGGATGAAGTAAAACTAAAGGTCTCTGGTACTCCGCCTTGACTTGTTGGCAATAATAATAATGAGAAACAAAACCATGAATGCCTTTTCGAATACCTAGCCACTAGAATCATTGGTGCATGTTATAGAACATATTTTTTGGTTCCTGACTTCACTTCCCCTGGGAACTATGGAAATCCCCAATCCCAAATTTTATAACATTAGAAGGTATTTTTTTTATTTCTAATAGTTATGTTACCCCCAGAAGAGAATAAAAATTCACTAATGGTCTTCCCATCATAATGAAAGTCCCTATTTCCACATAATCCACCATTAAGATGTTTATACTGAATACTTATACTAATAAGAGAGGAGTTTACCTAAAAACATTTCAAAACAACCTCGACCAATTCCTATTAAACTCCAAAATTAAAATAATAAAAGAGGCTCTTCATGTTATACTCTTCTGAGGATTCTTTCACTAGATGGGTTGAAAGTTTCCTACTCAAAGTACAAACAATGTTGTTCCCCATTCATGGGGTATAGGTAATTTTGATGTCAAAAGTGTGCAGGTAATCCGCCCAGAAACACTGAAAAGGTTCAAATTGTTTTTAGGGAAGACATAACTCCATTTTTTGTGGTTATAAAACAAAATAATCCTTTATTTTAAAAGGTAATTCCTCCAACTCTTAAGTGCATGCATGATGACTGATAGTTCAAGGTCAAAGGTTGGATAATTATTCTCATGTGAACAAAGATATCAAGAAACATAGTCACCCATATGATCAATATGCATAAATACACATACCAAACCCAAACCTGGTGCATCATAAATGAACATATAGACTTGGACAACAATTGGAATAATTAACACTAGTGTTGAAGACAAAAGACATTTCAACTCAACAAAGGAACTCTGAAAATTGTCATCCCTTGAGAAAATCACCCCTTTCTGAGTGAGAGAAATAAGAAGAGAATCTCAATTCATGAAATAATTCACTTCCTAAATATATAAATCACATTTTTATTTCTTTCTATAGATTCAGTGATTCTCAATATTTGTAGAACTAATCTCAGGTAATGTATGTGATCCTCCTTGGACTGGGAATAATCCATGATGTCACTAAGAAAGTTGAACAAAATATGTATACAGGTACTCATGGAAGATCATGTTCATAAAATCCATAAAAACTAAAGGAAAATTGGTTAGAACAAATGGCATAATAGGAGACTCAAAATGACCATACCTACTCATAAATGTAGAATTTAATATGTTCTATTATTTTATTCTCAAATAGTGATAAGTAGATTGCTGTTAAATCTTCATGAAACACTTAACCCCTTTCAACTGGTCAGATATATCTTTAATCCATGGTAATGGATACTTTTTCTTTACATTAACTCGATTGAGTTTTCAAAAATGAAAAAAATGTGACGTGTTTCATCAGGTTTTTTACAAATAAGATAATAATTTCACAAGGAAAAACAATTGGGTGAATGAAGCCTCTCTTTGAGAGATCATCCAATTAATTATATTTCGTTTTTAAACTCTACTGGTGACATATAGTAAGGAGGAATAAATACCAATTGATTACCAGACACTAAATGAATATAGAACTCTACCTATATTACTAGTGAAAGAATAGATAAATTAGAAGGAAACCCATTGGGAAAATAAATGATGACTATAGTTAGATCATCATATAAATATTGCCACTCCCAGTTAAAATAAAAATATGATATTACCCTTCCAAACTCTAGAAAATATGGCATGACACTACTTTAGCTGGGGTCCCATTCTCAATGAAAACACGAAACATCCCATCAAGTGTAATAAAGGAGACCTGTTAAATATAAAAGTCAATTAGAGCCTTATTAAAAATAATACAATCCATACAAATAATGATTTCAAGAGGTTTCATATTTATTATAATAAAATTCTAGGCTAACTCAATCATTGATAAATAAAATACACAAGTAGGGTAGTAGAGACCTTTCTCTCTCTTTATTCAGAGGGGTGTAGTAATGTCCATCGCATAAGACAAAATATAAATAAAAATATTTATAAAAAACATAATATTAGTTTATATAAATGAGTGAGATGCACCAATATCAAATAAAGAATACACTAAATATGAATCTATAGTGATGGTACCTCTAACATTCACTGGGAATGTATCATCCTCCTTTAGATACCTTTGCTTTGAGTAAAGAGTCTTTGTTTTGGATGATTGTCACTGTAAACACTTTGTTTTCAAAGCCGATGATTTCACCATAATATATTTAGGTTATGATATTCCAATTCCACTACATTTTGTAGAAATGAAATGGTAGAATTTATGTAGGTTTCCAGAACGACCACAAGAACTTTAGATCTTGGGTGCCTTAGTACAAACATATCTCAAATGACTAACCTTTCCACACTAGAAGAAAGTCAAACAGTCTCTTATAGGAACTAAAATTTTTCTATAGGACAAATTATATTGAGAACCACCATGAGACTCATCCCGATTTCTCTTTCCACTAAAGGAATTCACATAACTACCACTAGGAGATAAAGAAACTCCCATCAACCCTAACATACCAGCCAAATCATGCTAAACCATCAACTCATTATCGATCACATTAAAATAAGTAGTGGGAATCAATAATAAAACCATAGAATCAATATCAAGATGAATAACCATCTCAAATTATTGAGTCTTTATCTTCTCATTTGATAAATATCAGCTATCAATTGTAAAAACTGAGAAAAATGGTTTTCATACTCAGTGAAGATCCTGTCAGCCTGATGGATGAAACAAACTTCATTTTCTTAGTTAGTACCATAGATTATGGATCAAACTAGCCAGTGAAAAGAACTCTGAAGTACATCCACTCAAAAACCTCATGATTCTTCATTATTACCATTGAATCCCACCATCTTTTTCTAGGTCTTTCCAGCTTGAAGGTAACACAATTTACCTTAATCGAGTCATGTGTTTCCTCGCAGTAAAAAATAAACTCTCTATTTATCAACCAAGACTTAGACTCTTGAGAATAATTAGAGTCTTGTAATACTGGTGGATTCTGTAGAATAAAATCTTGATAAATATTATGAGATTCAACCCTATGAGTTTCCACAACTAGAGACTAAATGTTAATAGTTCTAGGTTCCTAACCCAGAGATTAGATATCACATATAATAAAATCAAAAAGATTTTGGTCAACGAGAGGACACACTCCCTTTGGTTAACCAGAAGCTTCCTCCCATGGTCTATTCAAAAATCTAATTAGAGGCATGGATCTACCAAACATCATTATATAACATTGAAGACATAAAAAAGGATACCCATATTAACAACTCAAATAATTGGTACATGGATTTAAATTCCATCAAGAATAAATTTAAGTTAGATATTTCATCATACCCAAATCAGAAGCTAGTAAAAGACTAGAATCAGAAGAAAAATTTACTCAAATACACTTTCCCCAAATACACATGGTATCTTAAGGCACGTTACGATTAGATATGGCTAGGAACTCACTCAAAAATACTTCATAAGTCCCATTAAGACATCCCAAACCACTTACCAGCATCATGGAAAGATGATTAACATGTACCTTTGATACCACTCTATCATAAAAAATACTAAATACCCTAGTTCCCTGATACATGGGAAAACACTGACCTAGAACAAAGGGTTTTCCCAATCCCCATGGGTCAGAGACTATCCCCTAGAATCATACATGATCAAAGAGTGAATGATTTTTCCACAAACCAAAGGAATCTAAAAGTTACAATTCAATATACACAACAATCATAAGAGAAAAAGTACCAAAAAAGATATAATAAAACATAATTTAATAATTCATAAAAGTACTCAACATCTTCCAAGATAAAACAAAAAAATTCCATGAAACAAGTGGATCATATCTCTAGCAGTTACCATCACCACTCCACAGTCCAAAGGATCAAGAACATAAACAACCTACAAGTGGCGCAATCCCTTTTCCCAGAACCTATATAAGAAATTCTACACTCACCCAAAAGAAAATGTAGGATGCAATATATAATTTCCAATAGGGTCTCAACAAGTGTTCCATAATCAATACTATAACAATTTACCCTTTATGTTAACTATTTAAATAAAGGTAGGCACAAAATTTCATTTTCATATCTTAAATCAAAACATGATTTCATAAAAATTGATTGAAGATATATCAAAATAGATTTCAAAAATGATTAAGTTAACATTTTATATAGAATTTTTATATAAATCAATTTGTACGAATAAAATATGTCAATAAATGAGCAACATGCATATAAAATCAAATTACATATAACACCGTAGTGAAACTCCCTGTGGTATGTTAGTTACTAGCAATAGGATCCTCAAACATATCATCACAGATCACAACTCTTAAAAAGTATGTATACATATTCAATAACCCTATAGGGGAACCCATTTAAAGTGAAAATCTACACCCTAATAGGATAACACATCTTTAGCATCCTGAGGTGACTTTTTTAGTTAGTGTTTTCTTCAAAAATCCAGTGCAAGGGGATCAAGATCACAACATTATTGTCCCAACCACCTATTAAGTATGAAATATCCATGGTTATTTAATCAATTAATAAATTAATAAAAATGGAAACCATTAATTTTAAAACATTTTAAAATACAATTCCTCAATTACATTATTCAACATGCCTTTTTAATTTAAAAAAAATAATTAGTTTTCATCTAATCAATAAATTTCAAATATGTTTTCAATTTAATAAATTTTCTCAAGATTAATCATCAAATAATTTCATACAAACTAATCAAAAATCAAGGATTTTTATTTCGCAAATTCACCCCATAATTCCATTTCCATTGAAATGGGTGTTTTTCTGAATTTCTATACCTATTTCAATTTAAGCATCAAATCATCATAATCCCATGTTTTAAGTAAATTAAAAATTCATTTCAATTAAATAAACAAATTAATGGTTTCAATAATAGGGAAAATAATTATGAAACCACATAAATTTAATCAACGATCTATAATTGACACCCACAATGGGACTCGCCAACAAAGAACAAATTTGTGGAAGATCTAGGGACACAACCTAAAATAAGGATCCAATTAAACGAAGTTCAAATACATCAATTACTTGATAATATATAAAATATAAGTAGAAGTTAAAGATATACCATAAGAAACCACCTTATAGAAGATAAATTTACTTTTAAAGAAGAACCTTAATAACAACAATGATCAATTTATGAATGAATTATTGAGAAGGATTAGTGATCCAAAATCAATTAAGGAGGGCTCTAGGTCGAGATAGGAAGGTTTCATGGTCAAATGGAATTAAAATAACTAGTATGGAACCCTAAAACCATAAATTATAACAATTAAACATCATTTGATCAAATTACACATCACAAAATCCATGAATATTGAAAATGTCAAAAAAATGAGTCACCTTTTCTTTTAAACTGATTTTACCCTTACACGTCATGAATTCCAAGTAAATGTCATGTAAATTTTCACACCCTATAAATATTCACAACATGTTTTTGGTAAAAAATAAAAATCATGGAAACTAGTTAGATGGGTTGTAATATCCCAAAAGAATGCCTAAAACATAGTTTCTAATAGAAAAACACCAAACACACCCATGTGAGGTTGAAATTCAAAACATGGAAAAATAAGTACATAAAAAGTGTAATGGGATGCTACATTCAACCTTATTCAAATTTTAAAAAAATCTTGTTTATATAATAATATAATTATATCCATTATACTCAGATGTTATCATGTTAATGTCATAACATAAATACATCTCCAGTTTCATTAAATGGGAAATGAAACCATCATTCTTGTGTTTGGTGGACAACCACCTCACGAATCGATGAAATTAATTTACCATTATTTTATATCATGGATGTTCATTATGATGGATTTAATATTTATATATGATATTCATGAAATATTAGTCTTTAAAAAAAATTAATATATCGTATAAATTCTACATTAACATCCATTCAAGAATGATATTGTTGTTCATGTGTACGATGGAAAACCACCTCATGAAGCGATGTGATTAGTTTTTTATTACCAAATAAAATTTACGGTATCTATAAGTGAAGTTAAAGAAATAATATTATATTTATTATATTATGATCGTTATAGAAAAATAAAATAACACCTACATTCTTTCCGTCATGATTGTTGAAATATAGTAACGTCACTGTTTCCGACACTTTCACATCAGGGCGCGTGCGTGTCCATCACACAGGGGGAGGACACGTGACTTGTTTCCGCGCATTACCACTTTCCAAAGGCGGGCATCATCCGTTCCTTGTTTAGGGACGTCTGCTCCTTGATCGAAACTGAGATGATGGGATGTCGGTTCTTCCTTCTGTGGATTCCTCCTCGGAGATCATCACCTAATTTGGGTCTCCCTCATAGATTTAAGATGGGTTCATGAAGCTTGTTCCAGACGCCATATCTGTATGGACGCTAGTTAATTACACTGCTTCCGTCGAGACGCTCCAAGGGGTCTGGTTGGGACATCAACCTTCGCTGAGGAGAATGGTCATGTTGGGGTGTCATTGGCGCGCCTTGACGCTGGGTATTGGCATGTCTGTATTCTGTCCCTTATTATAGGTCTTCTCGAGGGCGCGGAAGCCCAAGGTATCCCACATCGAACGTGGGGAATTGTGTGCCATCTGAGGTTTTCCTCAGCTTCCCATGTTTAACAAGGGGTATGCCACGAGTTTAACGTCTTGCAGAGATGGATCAGACTGATCGAAACACTGAGAGTGGATCTGATTGGAGGAACCCCTAAGGGGAACATAGATATTGGGGCCAGCATGTGGGCGGCTTCCCAGATACTATGGAGTGTAAAGAGGTGGCATTATCCCACTGGGATGTGGCAGCCCGAGTGAGGATCAGGATTGGTAATGGAGTGCGGAGGGACTTGAGCCTCATGGAGGCTTCCTACGTATCCCTATGGTAGGGAATCAAAGCCCACGTAGTTAGGTGATAAGGTGAGACACTAGAAGAGGTGACCCGTGAGAATGAACGCATGGATTGAATCCTGGAGGAAGTATGACCTCCGGGCTAGGGCATGAGCTTCCCGAGGAACGTGGGCTCGAGGGAGATGTCAGGATGAGATGTGGGTGTTGGATATGGGGCTTACGCTCTAAGGCAGCCCATAATGGTGGATATGGGGATTACGCTCTGAGGCGGCCCATAATGGTGGATATGGGGCTTAAGCTCTGAGGCGGCCCATAACGGTGGTTTTGAACCGACGCGGAGGGGTCGTAACAACTGAGTGATGGGCTTGAACCTCGTGGAGGCTTCCTATGTACCATGCGTTAGCACGGATCAAAGTCCACGTAGTTCGGTGCATAGAATTTAACGTCATGCGGGACATGATACAGTTTAACGTCATGCAGGATGAGGGAATATAGTTTAACGTCATGCGGGATGAGGGAATATAGTTTATCGTCATGCGGGACGAGAAATTTGGGGCTTACACTCTGAGGCAGCCCAAAGTGTTTGGTGAACCGACGTGAAGAAGTCGGAACGACCGGGTGGTGGGCTTGAACCTTGTGGATGCTTCCTGCGTACCGCGCGTTTTAACGGATCAAAGTCCATGTAGTTCGCTGGGATGGGGCTTACACTCTGAGGTGGCCCATAGGAGGATTTCATGGTCGATGCTCACTCTAAGCCCGCGTGATTCATGCTCGGTGTGAGAAACAAGAGGTGGTAGGGACCAGACGATCACGTCGCAAAGGGTGCATCCATGAGAAGTGGAAATGGGCTTATGCGTTGAGCGGACCAAAGAGAAAATAGGGGCTTACACATGGTTAGCAGCCCTTAGTGTCGGGTCGTACTCCAAGATGGAGGCCCTTGGTGCGACAAGGCACAGTGGGAGAGGGACACCACTGGCCTTGGCAATGGGGAAGTATGGAGGTGCATGGGTGCAACCTTCCACAAGAGATGCTAGGGGCTTACGCTCTGAGGAATCCCTTCCCCCGTGGACAAACGACACTCTAAAAGGAGGATATCATTCCATGTGAGGAAGATTCCATTCCCGTGGAGACAAGAGGCATAAATAATGTCCGATCCAAGGGGAAACCTACGTTCGAGGCACGAGGTCAAACCACAGTTTAATGTCATGGGTTGAGGACGAGGTGCGTGGCAGTTTAATGTCCTGTAGCTCAGACGAGGTGGGTTTTCTCCACACCCCTAGGGATTACATGCCCAACACCCTCTACCCCTTGTGGGAGGGAAGGCATCGGTAAGGCCGTGGTGAAGGTGGGCCACAGGGAGAACCATCGAGGGGTCCACGTTAGCGTGGCTATGAGATGAAGCAAGAGCCGTTAGTGTCCCTATTAGAAGAAGTATAAGGAAAAGCAACGCAACGGGAAACACTTCCCAATGGACCTTGGGGTTACTTCGTATGAGCCTGGAAGGCTGTACGAGAAAACAACGCATGGAGTGCACGCCCGGTATGGAAGACATCGGGCACCGACACAAAGAGGCACCTAGGGGCATCAAGGTGAGGGGCCCTGGGTTTTACGCACAAAGAGAAAGTTTGCACGCAAAACACTGGGATGACGCGCAATTGGGTTAGGGGATTGCACGAGGATAGGTTATTTCCTGCAAAGGGCATGGATTGTACGCAGGGGCAATGGCCGATCCCAATGTCATGGTGAAATTTGATAGAGGGATTGCGCACAATTTGGAAGGGATTGCGTGCAATTGGAGGGGACTGTGCACAAGGGGAAAGGATTGCGTGCAAAGGAAGAACCCAGAGGAGCTAGGAAATTCACTTATGCCAGTGGGGTTTCCAGAAAATGTGAACCCCGGGGAAAGGTTGTGCGAAAATATGGATTACCTGGAATACATCTTGCGTGCACGGGAGTCCGAATTTCGTGCACGGGAGCTGGTCCAAATTCCTTAACCCCGAAACGGTTGGGTTCGCCTTCTATTTATAGGCATCCTCCGTCGCGGAATCGGGGTGGAACAGAAAATCTTCTGTGCCAGGGCCACTCAGCACGCATGGCTTCCCCGCGTGGAATCGGGCGTGCAAAATTGCACGCCGCGCCAGTTCCTTTTCACGAATCCCGTGCACCCTTCGCGTGAAGAACATTTTTTCTCGTGAGTGACCTTTAATTTCGTGCACCACTTCTAGGTCCTCCAGACTGGTCCTCTCAGTCTGAATATTACTTCGCTTCTTCCGTTCAAAACTTCCTCTAGGAGTTATGGACTTTTTTCGGCATCTACAAATGCCCCCCCTCAGAACTGGATCAGCGAGAGGTCGCAACGATCGAATTCTAAGGAAAACGCCTTAACGCCGAAGCGGTGCGTCTCCTGTGCACTTTTCATGCAAATACCCAACGAGCGCGCGAAACTCCAGCTCGACACAGAATTCTCTTTCCGTGCAGCACTAAACCCTGGCCTTGCCTATAAAAAGGGGCGCTGGGTCCTACATTCCATACTCAGGATTTTCCGCGCGATAGGCTCAACTCTCTCATGCGCAAAATTGCTTCCACGGTTGCACGCAAAAACGCTTTGGCAGTGTGCAAATCCTTCCGAATTTCGGCCATATTTACGCGCCAACTCGGGATATTCCGCGCGTAGTGTGCTTATTGCGTGCCCAACTCATGGATTTCACACCACAACTTCAGATTTCACGCAACTCTCTCCGATTCCGTGCACTTCGTCCAGATTTCTCACAACTCTTGAAATATTTGAGATGGCTGCAAACCAAGTTTATGAGGGGGAAGACACCACTCATAGAGCTAAAATGGCAGTGAATGAAGAGGTTTATGGTGCCAAGGTGGTCATTTCCAACAACCTAACCTTGTTCAACCTACGGACCCCAAACCAGAAGGAGTATCCTCTGTCTGACAACCTCCCACTCTGGAACATTCGCATCCTGGAGGAGGTTCCTCTGCCGGGATTCGAGCTGGACACACCACGGTTATGGGTGACCCGAGAGGACGAGCTTCCTCGCTACAACATCACGAATAATGGCCATCCTGCCAAGTAAACCAGGCACATGGATGTATATGTTCTGAACCCGAGGACCATGACCATTACCGGGGATGAGCCTGCCACGGAGGATACTCCGGCCCTCTACGCAAGCACGTTCCGTCAGAGTATCACGAATGACACTAAGGGTTGGCTGAAAGATTGGGACCTGCGGTCCAGGAGCAACTTTACCAGTGAGTGGGCTTCAACATTCTCAGTTCGCCATTCTTCCGACCAGTTTGGGGCCGAGCTGCGGCATATTGGCCTATTCGAGGCGTTATGGACGTCACAGTTCCACTTCCTCCATCAACCTGAGTTTGGGCCGAATCTATTCACCCGGTGGTCTCCTGATACCAACACATTCCACATTCACCATGGGGATGTTGGCATTAGCCTCTGGGATGTTCACTGCATCAGAGGTATCCCACTGGAGGGCGACCAATATGACGACTTCTTTCCTCCAAAGAACACCTGGGAAGATAGGTCACAGACCCCCATGCTGATGTGGAACCTACTAGATCTGGCCAAAGGGAGGCTGGGAGTCAAGGACTTCCTGAAGGACATTGCCTACAAGGGTTGGTTCAGCCAGTTCCTAGAGAAGGACCCAGCGATTAAGATGACGGGATGAGGTAAACGGTGCCCAACCGCGGCTCAGAGGAGCAAGGATGGATCATATTGTAGGAACCTGAATGCGGGGAAATACCAGTCGTTGGGCTACCGCGTTATTGAGGAACATGACCCGAACGTCTGGTATGCCGAGTTCCTCGCCGCATTCCTGAGCGGGTGGCTCCTGCCGGTGCGAGACGTGAGGATGGGCGTCCGTCCAGCAACACTGGTGATGGAGGGCACCATGGACGCCAACAAAAGGTTCAACATAGGGGTCCCTGTTCTGGCCAAGATGTATTCCATTTTAGGACACATCTCATGAGGGGGGTTGCCTCGGAGGGTATGTGGCCCCTTCTAGATCTTTCACGGATAGGTGGCGGCTCATCTCAGCAGGTATACTTTCCCGAATGCCATTCGTCCTCCGGGCAATGGCCTGGGACCATCTCTGATGAACATTTCCAGGGTGGCGCTGATGACGCTCAATGAGAAGGGCGTAAGGATCCGAATTGGAAACCACACCAATTTAAACTTCAGCCCGTTCCCCACCCCAGTCGTCCAGATGGTGGACGATGGGCGAGGCTCACTGGAGCAGCAAGAGTATTTTAACAGCATCTGGGGCGGGTTGCCCATGGTTCGGATCGACGGGAAGGTGATCTGCGAGACTTACGTGCCATCCTGATTCGCCAAGCAATTCGGGTGCCTCCAACGAATGCCGAAGAAGGTATTAATAGCTGTATGGGAGGAGAAGAAACCCTGCATCCTGTGCCAGATGTGGATGATGTTCACTACTTTTGGCTCCGGTGACGTCATTGCCCTTCCCCCCACCGGGGTCGACGCTATCCTAACAACCGAGTACGCCGAACATTGGACCATTGCGTACCCTGAGGGGCTTTTACGCAAGCGATTCTGACAACTCTATACTACCCGCGCAGAAACCGGGTGACGAGGGAGTAGGCAAGGAGCTGTTGGAAGGGGGGAACCAGGGGCGCGCCAGGAAGCAAGTCCTACGTAGGCCAGGAATTCAGCAGCGGGGACATCACACAGTGCCGTCGCAACCTTGTTTCCCATAGTGGGGTCACACGAGGCGGCCATGGAACTGCATGGGAAGCAGATAAGATACCTTCTCGAACCTTCCCAAGATGCAATTTTCCCAGCACTGTGGTCGGCCTGGATGACCCTGCAGCAATCACTGAGCGTTGAAGCCGTCTGGCAGAAGATAACGCAGAATGGGATCCATCTGCCGGAGGTCGGGATCATTCGAGTTACCGACAGAGTGAACTTTCATCGGTGGAATGCCTATCTAATGGCCCTAGACACATACGCGTGCCAAAGGGGTCGACATGCGGATCCACCTTTCATAGTGAAAGTGATGCTTGACCAACAGCATGATCCAGAAGTGATGTCGCTGGGAGAAGGCGACAGTGACGAGGAGTCAGAGGGAGAAGGGGAAACAGGAGAAGACGAACGTGAAGGAGAATATAAAGGAGAAGGAGAACCGAAGGTGAGGGGTCACAAGGGGTAACCTACCAAGGGAGCCTCCAGGAGAGTGGTGAGATTGCCGGCTCTGATCTCGACATAACTGAGATACTCGAGGTGTGTCTCTATCTTCCTTCATTTTCCTTCTTCATCCAGTGTCATCTGCAATTTCTAATTCATCTCTCTATCTCACTCAGGAGAACCTAGGTGCTGATCAGGTGCCCCCAATAGAGGGAGGAAGGGAACTGGTGGGAGAGTATGGGGTTCCGATGCCCATCACTGAATTGACAAGAGCAGAGGGGTCTCCTTTCATGGAAGCTCCTGTAGCGGCCAGAACACTGGAGGCCGACACTCTGGGTTCCTCTAAGTCCCATGCTTCACTATTGGCGCTTGTTATCAAAAGATCCCAACTAATCTGGGTATGCCTTACGCAGTGATCTCAACATTTGGGGCTCATCGGGCTGCTAAGCCCGGGACATCTATCAGCAGACCAGTGGAGGACATACCACCTCATCTAGAACATACTTCCCACACTATGTCGGCCCTGACAATTTGTGAGGAGGGGATGGTAGACATCAGCGACGCTGTCCTTGGGGCGAGGCCAGAAGCTGACGGAGGCACCGTCGCTATCTGGGCGAGAGAGGAAGGTCGCATAGACGTCGAGGATCCTATCCCTCATGAAGACTTCCCTAAGGCAGATCCTGCTGCTGACCTGCTAGCTACCTTTCCCGCGTATCGACCCGCTGATCCTGAGGTGATAAATGACTCAGACTCAGAGGTGGATGAGGAGAGCCAGATGCCATGACGCAAATCGTGGAAGTGTATCCAGCTCTTTCTCAGGTATCCCTAGTCGGATTGACTGAGGTGGATTAGATCACTCCAGACCTGGCTACGCTTCCTGTGCATCAGAGGGGATGATGCTCAGCGCATTCATCTGATGGTTCGTGATTACATGGTCGAGAAGATATGCGAGAGAAGTCGGCGCACCGATGTTTCCCAGTGTTGGGAAAGATCGGCGAGCACCCGAGCATTTATGAGGGTAGAACAGGAGGTCCGTCGCCTCAAAGGGTAGGCGGTAGAGAAGGAGGCCTTCATTGCAACGTGCTCTGAGCTCGAGGAGCAACTGACGGTCCAACTGGATGACTCCCAAGAGAAAATGATGGTGGTGAATCACCATATGGCCGTACTTCAAAACGAGCGAGCACAGGCACAAGCTAAGTTTGGCGAACTACGCTCTGCGGCTGCTGATGAAGAGAGAGTCTTCAAGAAGCGAGAAGTAGTCCTGGAGGCTACCAGCCAAAGGGTAACAATGTTTGAAAGATCAGTCCCGCACACTGATCCTTAAGGGATTTGTTTTGGACATCTCATGAACTTCTTGGCTTTCACTGCTCAAAATTTCGACCCAATGTATGGACCAATCTATTTATCTGTACCTTTGGTTTAATATGCTCAACCATGACCTATCACTTCATGGGAGCATCAACCAAGCTTCAGGCGTCCAAAATCGGGCCTGAATTTCTGAGGAGAAGAGGGAGGTCCAGCCAACGGGAGGGGACCTCAAACCAATCGATGTATCATCTCCTCCACATGCCCTAACACACGAGCAAGGCAATGCCGGGGGAATTGAAATCCATCCGAACATAGGGATATGAAAAAGGTGAATCATGTTACCCAAATTCAGAACACTATAGGGGCGTGACGATGGAAGATAACTGTTGACCGTGGTGGAAACACATCATCCATATCGCATTGGACTAAAATGGGGAAAACAAATGAGGGCTGACCACTGACCATGTTTGAAACACGAGGCCTAACTCAAATATAACAGATTAGTCTTCCGGAACGTTGGCCCAGGACAACAGGCAGCCTATAGGTCTATCATCCATATTACTACAATAGACGGACCAAATTCTATCATCCATATTTCTACAATAGGAGGACCAAAGTCTATCATCCATACTCTTAGGGGGTCCCATAAAACATGACCAGTCCTCCGGGACGTTGGCCCAGGACAGTAGGCGGACCATGGGTCAATCATCCACACTGTTACAATAGGTGGACCAAAGGTCTATCATCCATATTGTAGCAGCAGGAGGACCAAGGTCTATCATCCATACTGTTAGGGGGTCCCATCGAACATAAAAAGGATGAGGATCTGAATAAATGGGCACACAAAGCATGAAATGTGGATTGGTGGTTTGTTCGAATAGAGTGAAACACTCCCAAAATTGCGCCACCATGGCGGAGGTGCATTAGGCAGACATACCAACCTAGTCACGGATCATCCTGATTCTCAGACAGGACCTCTCTGGAGAGAGAACTTTCACTTCCCACCATCACTATGGGGCATCCCAAACTTATTCGGGGTAGATGTTGCAATTACACAACTTCCCAAGAAGTCAGGCCGAGGGGCCGATAGTAAGGAGGGACGGGATTTGGTAATCCCTGGAGCTGGACCCAAGACGAAATGTCCATACATTCATACGTATCTCATAAGGATGAGAATCAAGCCTCACATAGCTCTTAGGAGATCTTATTTTTATGGTCTTAGATCTCAGACCAACGAGTAAGGGAAATGGGAGACACATGGTAAAGCGGTTGCGAAACCCAACGTGAATAGGGGAAAGGCCCTTCATACCATGTGATCTTTGGGGACGTGTTTAGGCCAAGGGAACAAACACAAAAAGTTAGGCTGGGCCTATGGGAAAGTGCCCAGGTGCTCCTACGTATCTCATAATGAGGAGAATCAAGCCATATGTAGTTATTGAGAGGTGGCGTTGAACGACATGGCGCCTGCGCAAAGGATGAGGGAGACGTGCGGGTCTAGCCCTCACACCAAAAGAAGCGGCATTTGATATATCTTGTTTTTCCTTGAAGGCGAATGGTTTTTCTTTTGTGGAGCGACCGACCGGGGTTAAAAATTTCTGGCGTCGCCATAATAATCAAGCCATAACAGGCGTTGACAAATGGTATGGTAGTCGGCCAAATACCCAACGTGATGTCCCCTATGGGGAGGTCACCAAAAAGTAGTGCAATTTTTCGTCGTGCGGACAGGATGATATCGTCACAGTTAATGGTCATGTGGTGGGACCAAACAACATAGTTTAAGTTTGTATGGCTTGGACCAAGGGAATACACACGATGTAGTGAGGTATACCCAATGTGGATGAGGACATAATCACATGCCATCACCACGTGCGATTCCAAGAGATGAGCCTCGGGCCAAGGGGCCAGTGAGGGTTCAACAATCAGGGGGGCATGAGATGCTAGATCCCAGCTAAGCAGGGCCCAAAATGAAATTTTTGGGCAACTCCTCATTTCCCATGGGGATGAGGGTCAAGTTGCACACAATCCTTAGAGAAAAACCCAAGCACATACTCTAGCACTCAGATCGCGGGAGCCCTGAGATACACCGTTATGTAGCTTGGTCCGTCTGACGTGTGGGGGTGCACTGAGGATTAGTGTAGGGAGTGTTGAGATTCCCCCATGACATGGTGGGGTGGAACGTAATGTGAATCATGAATCCATCATTCAGGGCCTGAAGGGGCCGGCGTGACGACTGAGGATTACCGCTGACCATGTTCGTAAAATAACATCCTGTCACATTAGCCTAAAGATAGGGGCAAACAAATGAGCATCAATCGTTGACCATATTCTCAACGTGGGATTTGTATCAATTTGTTGCATGAAACCCTCAGGGGCATTGGCTCGTGATGGTAGGAGAGCCCTTAGGTGTTGTATAGAGGCCGTTTTTTGGGGGTCCCTCCGAGTACGGAAGATATCGGGGGGCCGAATGAAGGGGAGCACGAAGCTTGAAAAGTGGACGAAAACATTCCTAAGTCGAATCTGACCCTCCATGTCCTAGACCAGAGTACTCTGAACAGATTAGCAGACCACTGGAAAGGGTCGAAGGGCTCAGTCTGAGAGCGGCCAAAAGAGGGTGGATTACCAAGGGAAGGGGGCTTAGTGCCAAAAACCCTGTGCCACACCTATATATCCCCCCGTGGGGGGTGGGGAAAAGACAAGATGTCGAGGTGACCAGGAGATCATGGGATCTCTTAAGAGATGGGGATGGACCTGAAATCTAGGTGTTCATACGGTCCTACATATCCCATAAAGATGGGAATCAAGCCGCACGTAGTTCTAGAAGCATAGTTTAACATCATGTAGGACGATAATAGGTATTCCTTCCATGGAGTGCGCATGGAATGATGGATAACCCACCATGAATGAGGACATGATCCTACACCGCACTTCATTCTCTGGGTGAAGGCTAGGGCTAAGAGGCCCAAGAAGGCCAAGGGGCCCGAGGTTGGGCCTCCGTCATGGATACCTAACAGACTTCCAGTTTAACATCTTGTAGTGAGGATGGGCATGCAGTTTAGGCTCATGCTAGACCATAAGGGTCTTAGTTTAAGGTCTTAGAACTCGGACCGGAGTGGCCTAAATGTAGGGAAAAATGTAGTTTAAGGTCATGCTGAACCGTGTGCAGTTTAAGGTCATGTGGGACCAGGTAAAGATCTTAGTTTTAGGTCTTAGAACTCGAACCCGAGGAGCTCATAAAAAATACCGTTTGAGGAACCTATTGTTGGTGGGAGGAGTGGCACACTCACCATCCATAGTCACTTGAGAATACATGCCATTGGGATATAACTTATGGATGATGAAAGGCCCCTCCCATTTGGGCTCCTATTTTGGTGGTTTCCTGCTGGGAATCATTAGCGCTCTGAGAGCCAGTACCTGGTCACCTTGCATGAAAGAGTGAAGGTGAACCTTCTTGTTTAAATCTCGGGCCATCTTGCTCTGATGACTTTCCAAGTTATGTAAAGTGCGAAGCCTATTCTCGTCCAGTGCTTCCAATTCATCTAGGCAGACTTCGGCGACTCTATCAGGTGCTTTGTGGTCATAGACCGCCGTGTGCAATGAGGGAAACTGAATCTTGATAGGCAGGACGACCTCAGCTCCATACACCAGGGAATACGGAGTCACCTGGGTGGAATTACAAGTCGTCATCCGATAAGCCTAGAGAGCATTGGGGGGCTTGTCCGGATAACTTTTCTTGTTTTGACCAACCATCTTTTGCAGAATGTTAGAGAGGGTTTTGTTAAATTCCTCGATCTGTCCATTCGCCTACGTATGATAGTGGGAGGTGTGGTTAGAGCGAATTTTCAAATTAGAGTACAATTTCTTTAGCTTGGCTGCTTGGAAGTTGGTTCCTTTATCCATGAAAATAGCGTGAGGTACTCCAAATCGATAGATGATGTTGGAGATGACGAAGTCAGTGATAGAACTAGATTTTACTTCCAAGAGCAGAATTGCCTCTGCCCACTTGGAAATGAAATCCGTAGTGGTCAGAATGAACCGGCACTGGCGGGCCATCGCCGGCGGGTAAGATCCTACAACACCCAACCCCCAGACTATAATGGGCCAAGAATACTTCGTAGTGTGGAGAGGCTCTGGTGGCTGATGCATGAAGTTGGCATGAACTTGGCACGTGTGACACCTTTTGGCGAACTCGATGCAGTCATGGATCATGGAGGGCCAAAAGTACCCCAGCCTCCGAATTTGGTGGGACAACTTCAACCTGTCCTGGTGTGAACCAAAAGAACCAGCATGAACTTCTTGTATGACCTATGGGATCTTGACTCCTTGAAGCCCTCGACTCCTTGAAGGCAACGAAGGAGAAAACCATCAAATCCATGTCTATAAAGGAGCTACTCAAGGCTGAGACCACTCTGAAGGGTAAACTGCAGCGCGCGACATCAGATTCACTCGTGCTCGACTCGGTCTGATGGAAGGTTACCGTGTTGGAGATATTCAATCGAGGGAGTCCTCCAGTCAGGAACCATTTCGATTACTGCATCTGAAATACCCGGGGATCCTGACGTAGGGGCACCAGCAGTGAGATGGTTCACCTATGGGCCACAATCATCCTCCAGGATAATGGGAGAAATGACTCTCCAGTGTGCCACATGGATAATCAAGTTGCCCTGTTCGGGCTCTTCGAGTGATAAGGTCAAGCTGGCCAAATCATCTGCTTGACAGTTCCGCGACCGGAGGATATGAACGACCTCTGGCCGGGAAGGGAACTTAGCCATTAAACGGAGGGTGCACTCCAGCAATGGCATGAGTTCTGGATTTTTGACAACATAGTCACCATTGAACTACTTGATGACTAGCTCAGAGTCCCCTTTCATATGCAGATGGGGCACGTGAATCTCGAGAGCCAACTCGAGGCCAGTGATGAGGGCATGATATTCTGCCTCATTGTTGGTGCAGCCTTCTGACAACAGGAATGAATACGGCAGAACGGCTTGCTCCAGGGTGATGAAGACGAAACCCAGTCCCACTCTGGTGAGCCTAGGATCATTGAGACTTCTAACAGTGGGGATCCGGGATGCACAGTCAAAGAGAATCTTCCAGCATGGGATGGCATGATCGAATAAGTGTATTACCTCATCAGGAAAGCCTAGATCTAGTGGATGATCCGCGGAGGTTGGGTGGGCAGCTAAGAAGTCTGCCAAAGCCTGTCCTTTGATAGCCTTCTGAGGTACGAACCTGATGTAAAACTACTGGAGGATCACCGCTCAACACGCCATTCAGCCAGTCAACATAGGTCGATTCAGGATGTATTTCAATGGGTCTACCCGAGAGACCAGCTGTACCTCGTGGTGCTGCAAGTAGTGCCGCAATTTCTGTATGGAAAATAAGAGCGCCATTCATCTCTTCTCGATGGGAGAATATCTAATTTGCGTATCAAGGAGTATGTGGCTGAGGTAGTAGAGGCTATTCTCTGTTCCCTCATTGTTATTCTAGGCGAGAAGTATGCTGAGGGATCATTCCAGGGAGGTCATGTAAATGACCAATAGCTTTGTGGAAATGGGTGGCATCAAGACCAGAGGTTGGAGCAGATACTGCTTTATTTCCTCATGGGATATCTAACACTCTTCATCCCATTCATAGGCGGAACCTTTCTTCCTGGGCCGGGAAAAGGGATTACAGTTCCTGAACAGATTCACAATGAATCGACATATATAGGCTACGTGGCCTTGAAGGCCTCTGAGCTCCCGAATATTACTCGGGGGAGGCATCTGGATGATGGCCTTGATCTTCTCTGGGCCGATCTCGATGCCTCGGTATCTGACAACAAAGCCAAGAAACTTTCTTGAGGTGACCCCGAAGGCGCATTTCAATGGGTTCATCTTCAGGTGGCGAGAACGAAGGAAGCCGAACACTTTCTCAAGGTCTTTGAGATGGTCCCGACGCTGGAGATATTTAACCATCAGGTCGTCCATGTAGCATTCCACCAGCATCCCATGAATCATCCTGAATATGCGATGCATGGCCCGTTGATAGGTGGCACCCACATTCTTCAGGCCGAAGGCCATAAACTGGTAGCAGAATGCACCTTGTGGAGCCATGAAGGTACTAAACTCTTCGTCCTTGGGGGCTACCTGGATCTGGTTGTACCCGGAGTACCCATCCATGAAGGAGAGGTCTTGGAACCTGGTCTTGGCATCGATCAATAACTCTGTCATTGGAAGGGGAAAATCATCCTTTAGACAATGGCGATTGAGGTTGCGGAAGTCGATACAGACCCTGATCTGTCCGTTCTTCTTTCTGACCAGCACAATGTTGGCTTTCCACCAAGGGTAATGAAATTCTTTGACGAAGTTGGATTTGATGAGCTTATCAACTTCGTCCTCAACCATGGAACTATGGGAGTGGTGCATCTTTATGGGAGGCTTCTTGAACCTGTGATGGATTTTCGGAAGGCCAAGGTGGTGGATGGCTACCTGAGGATCTCTTCCTGGAATCTCATCATAACTCCAAGAAAACACATCACAATGCTGTCTAAGAAAGTCTACGTACTATTGCCGCTCCTTGGGGGGAATTGCGGCGCTGACCAATGTGGGTCTTGGGTCCGCCTCGCTACCGAGGTTCACCTGCACTAACTCATCGACCGTGGTGGAGAAGCCCTCCTCAAAGGTAGGGGTGCATCTTCCATGTAGTCCTCCCAACTTGTTTTGTGATTATCCTTGGGGGGAGCTGCTTCGGGGCTACCATACCCTGATGGGAAGATGGTGTCGGCTTGCGCGGTAGTGGTCATCATGTCAGGAGACTCATGCACTACGTAGGCCATGGAGACAAAGGTGGTTGATCCAATCCCATCTGTACTTTAGCCAAAGGGGACACGCTTTATGACATCAAAGCAGTAGTGGGGTGTCGGCTTGAGCCGGTCGATCCCAGCCTGGTGAAACAGACATGTATGACATACTGTCTTTGCCATGAGCCTAACGTCCTAATATCGTACATGGGTAGGAGGTTCGGGAATTACCTGGGCCTGGTTGGTGTAGGAGTATGAGGTGATTTTCCACTGTCGCTTGGAACCAAAAATATGGCTTTCAATGGTACCCGAAATGACAAGGCACTGGCCCATGTCGGGGGTTGTGGCCTCCAACCGATGGATTGGGAAAAAATAAGCATCATCCAAACCTTCCCATGGATCACTTGTAACAGTGGCGGGATCGACCTCACCTGCCAGGATCTGCTTTTCCTTGCTCTTGTAATAGTCGGCGTCCAGATAACGGGCTTCACAAGAGGGAAAAGGAGACGCATCTCCTTGGAGCGCGCCTACTCGACCCTTAAGGGAGTATTTGAGGCACTAGTGATACGATGAGGGGACCGTTGTGTGAATATAGAGCCATGGCATGCCCATCAACGCGTTGCGGGTGGTGTCTTGAGAGACAACCATGAATTTGGTATTGGCAATTAGGCCGCTGAACTGGGTCTTCAAGAGAATCTTGCCGAGTGGAGTTTGCTCGGTCCTGTCATACCCCTGGATCCTGAGGTCGGAGGGAGTTAAATCATCATTAGACAACCCCAACTTCCGCAGCATCAGAATTGGGATATGGTTAATCCCAGAACCCATGTCAACCAGACAGCGTCAGACATCCATTCCATTGAACTAGCCGGTGATGTACAGGGGGCGAATGTGCCCCTGTATGGGAGGGTCTTCATCTTCACCGGAGAATGAGATAATCTTATAACATTCGACATTCTCAATCGCCTCGGCGTGGAAGGATTCTGCAGCTGCTACCTCCGTCTCAAACTGAAGGGGGATCCTTAGGGACTCGGTAAGCACCTCACACATTTCAGACAACAGGAGAAGAGCCTCAAGGATAGAAATCCTTGCTATAATGCCGACTAGGTGCTTCAGAACATCATATTTTCGGGCCAAACCTGATCTTCTTCTTACAGGAGGCCACTCTACGATTGGAGTCATGACAGGCCCTTCCGGCTGGACCGATGCCTAACTGGTACTAGGAACGTCTGGATGTTCACTAGTCAAAGCTTGGAGAGTGGCTGCCATATTAGGACCAGAGATCTGGGGTCAGCCGGTAGCAGGGCAGATCTGGTCGCGGCATGGCCGAGGTGGTTCTACCTGATCTAGCAACACAAACGGTGGTGGTTGCGAACCTGTCGACACCGGATGAAGGGGCCACATGGGCAGAGCTCTTTACTGGGCTTGATTCCTAGTTTCAGTGGCATGCACGACCTAGCTAGAGGTTCTAACTACCGTGCCCTGACGATTCATGTAGCTGCAGCTCTGCCGATGTTGGTGACGGCTGGGGACATTGTGAAGGTCCACCTGGCGTTCCTCATCATCAGGAGTCAAAAAGGGATTTACCAACTCTATGGTGTTAACCGAAGCATACCCCGCACTATCAATCGAGGAGTCATCCACTACCAGACGTAGTCTCGGAGGGATCCCCATTTCCTGGGGCATGAAATCGCCAAGAGTGCGGGATGATGACGACATGGGAAGGGAATGTTCTTTCTTCTTGTGCCGCCTCTTTCTCTTCTGGGAAGAGGTAGGCTGGGAAGACAATGCCGAGGTAGTGCTCACAGATTCTGAGGGCTCTGGCTGATTTAGGCGGGCAGAAATGATGCCATGGGTGCGAGCGATTGTCCTGCGGGCCACACAATCATTATACTTCATGGACCCATGGTTGAAAACCTGATACCACTCATTCTCATTGCAACTACTGCCATCTGATCTCACAAATACACCTGCCACTTGCGCCGAGGCTGGACCCAACTTGACTATGTTGTTTTCAATCTGGTCTTGGAGCCAGTCCTTGAACACATTGCATCGCTGGATGGTGTGCCCCAGGGTCCGGTGATAAGGGCAGTAGTTGGGGGGATTAGTGAGATGTGCCTCTTCCGGCTCCCGGTACTTGGGCAACCGCACAATTCTATGATCTAAGGAACTACTGAAATAACTAGGAATCTGGGCCTCGTCGAATGAGTAAGTCTGATTCCTTCTGTCTGGAAAGGGGGCTCAAGAAGGTTGTCCCTGATGAGGGGCCGGAGGAGCATGCCGAGGAGGCAGACCCTGATTATCTCACCTAGGTGGTGTCGGTGCGTTACGCAGAGGCGCCTGCTGGTTTTGAGGCAGTCATTGCTGGGACGGAGGTTGTGCCCGTGGGGGCGGACCCCTATGGGGATGTGGAGCTGGCCTCATTGGGAGCAACTCTAGCTGCCTGGGGGCCTCTATCTGGGCCACAACAGTGGGCTCGAATCTGGCGGCTCTCTTTGCAGGGATCACAGGAGGCAGCGGGCATGCCTGGCTGGCCTGTTGCAGGGCTTCTTCGAGGCACTGAGCCTTGTCTCAGAAGTCCCAAAACCCTCCAGGGTAATTCTAAGTGATCAGAGAAGGAATGAGCTCTGCCTTGATGTTCCCCACGCACATTGTCAGCAATTTATCCTGAGTTAGTGTCATGTCAAGGGAGTACGTGAGCACCTTCCACCGGGCGACAAAGTCCACGACTCGTTCATCGGGCCTTTGTTTTCACCTGAAGAGGTCTGTGATGCTCATCTTTCTAGTTGTGGAACTGAACTGGTAGAGGAATTTCCTGCAAAGGTCCTCCCAGCTAGTCACAGATCCGACAGGGAGATGGTCCTTCTAGCATCTGAACGAAGCAACAGATCTTGGCAGCCTCCTTCTGTGCTTGATTTCCTAACATAGGCCCACACCTCGAGTTGAAGTGGTCCAAGTTTTGTGGTGGGTCTCTAGTCCTGTTAAAGGGGGAGAAAGTGGGGTTCCCAAATCCGGGTGGGGCCGGCATGTCATCCAACCACGCTGGGTATGGCTTGTCGTCTGGTGGGATTGCCACCTATTGGGTTTCCAAAGCCTCTAAGTGGGTGATTAGTGCTTCCATTGAATCATCCAGATGTGGGTTCCTGTCCTGATGGGGATCTCTAACCACAAGAGCATTTCCAGGCTCTTCAATCTATTAGTCAAGCTCAGCAGCTCGCGCGGCAGCTGGCGGGGTGACTCTCAGGGCAGTAGGAGAAACTGAGCGGGCTCCCATGGGTGATCACACCACTCAGGAGGGTTCGACGAAACGTATCGCGCCCTCTTTCCATGAGTTCCAGCCTCTCCTCTGTCGGCAAAAACGACATGATCGCGGTTGCCCGAGAGAATCTCATCAAGGGGTAGTTGCTCCTGCCCCTGATGTCCTAGCCTTGGATTATCGTAGTCAAGACAACGCTCTACAATACATTCGGCCAAGAGCTCATCAACCAACCTCTTCTGCTCAGAAAGTTGTTGGCGCAGCGTGGATTTCTTGGGATCTTCCTCTTCCTTCTGTATAGAGGCAGATGGGTCGGCGAGCTTGATAGCCCCGACCTGCTCTTTACCCTTGCTGATGTTTCGGCTCAGCGTTAATGCCTCAATGGGTGTGGGGAGGCCTAGGAGGTTCCTCTACTGGCGAGTAATTCTCTCAGATGGGTCTAGTAGAGGCCTGTCCTCGGTGGGTGAGTCCCCATTGAGGAGTTCCACACCGTTTCGCTCTCCTGAAAGGTCGGCCATGTTGACCTCCACATCCCTTGGTGGCATTCCTTCAGATCTGCCTAGTGAGGTGTGATGTCGGTGAATCACGTAGAAAAGAAGGGCAGCGTACTGCCCCCATCCATGGACATGTGAATGGGGGGTGGCCTCCTCAATAACATTGCGGAGTACCTGAAAACTCTGGATGAATTGTTGCTGGAGGGCCCTATGGTGGCCAAGTGACTCGGGGTGCCGAACCGCGGGGAGCGTGGCCAGGTCGACCCAACGACATTGTTCGCCAATATCAATGAGATGTGCTTGACTCTCAGGATAAGGTGCTAGCTGATGGTGAAGACGGGCATGAGTCACCAAGAGTGTCTGGAGGAAACATTCAAACTCTCCCAGGGTGAGCGACTCTGGCATATCAAAATCTAATCCTGAGACCGGCCATAACTTCTCAGGGAAGTGTCCTGCTGCGAGGATGGTACAGAAGCTCCACAACTCTGGTTCGAGATCCTTCCCTTGCTGCCCCTGCTCATCAACCAAGAATGGCTGGGCCACTGGCAGAGGTGCTGAGGTAGGCCGCAAGGCCGGTGGGCTGGACCACGGAGAATATGGCGAGCAGGTCGATTGGATGCCAATCCCTAAGTCATCCTCCAAGGGCTGCAGTGTCCTGGCTGCCACATCGCGATAGGATGGGCCGGCGAACAAGCCTCCTGTCACAGTCTTAGTATTTTCTGAGGGTGTGTCACGTCGCGACTCTTCCGTCGGTCCACAGAAAAGTTCCCTATCCTCTCTGATTGAGGTGGAAGGTGCTTCCAAGGAGGCCAGTGGTAACTCCAGGTTTGACCCCTGGGGGTATGCCAAGTCCTCTTCCTCCTGGATATACCATCATAGGGAGGTGGGAATCATGCGTATCTCGCATTCGGGGAGTACTAGACTGACACACAACATCCCCATCCCTGCAGCTCAGACAAGGTGGGTTCGCTCCACACCCCTAGGGGTTACTTGCCCAACACCCTTTACCCCTTGTGGAAGGTAAGGCATCGACAAGGCCATGGTAAAGGGGGGCCACAGGGAGAACCATCGAGGGGTCCACGTTAGCATGAATATGCGAAGAAGCAATAGCCGTTAGCGTGCCAATGCGAAGAAGAATAAGGCAATGAAACACAACAGAAAACACCTCCCAAGGGACCTTGAGGTTCCTTCATACAATTCTGGTAGGCCGTATGAGAAAACAACGCATGGTGTGCACACCCGGTATGGAAGACATCGGGCGCCGACGCAGAGAGGCACCCGGGAGTGTAAAGGTGAGGGGCCCTGGGTTTTGCGCGCAAAGAGAAAGTTTGCGCACAAAACATCGGGATGTCACGCAATTGGGTCTGGGGATTGCGCGCGGATAGGGGATTGTGCACAAAGGGATTGGATTGCGCACTGGGGCAATGGCCGATCCCTAATTCATGGTGAAACATGACAGAGGGATTGCATGCAATTGGGAAGGGATTACGCGCAATTGGAGGGGACTGAGCACAAGGGGCAAGGATTGCACGCAAAGGAAGAACCCGGAGGAGTTAGAAAATTCACTTAAGACAGTGGGGTTGCGTGCAAAGGAAAACCCCAGGGAAAGGTTGCGCGAAAAGGTGGATTACCTGGAAGACATCTTGCATGTGCGGGAGTCCGAATTGCGCGCACGAGAGCTGGTCCGAATTGCTCAACCCCGAAATGGTTGGGGTCGCCTTATATTTATAGTCATCAACTATTGTTGAATCAGGACGACACGTGAAATCTTCCACGTCGGGACCAATCAGCGTGCATGGCTTCCCCGCGCGAAACCAGGCGTGCAAAATTGCGCGCCGCGCCAGTTCCTTTTCTCAAATCCCGGGAGCCCTTCACGTGAAAAACATTTTTTTGCGCGAGTGCCCTTTAATTTTGCGCACCACTTTCAGGTCCTCTGGATCGGGCCTTTGAGTCCGAATATGACTTCGATTCATCTGTTCGAAACTTCCTCTAGGATTTACGGACTTTTTCAGCATCTACAGTCACACATGCATATGTTCAACCTACCATCCCCATGATTGTAACATATTTCATTTTTCATAACGATAAATCATGGTTATTTTTAAAATAATAATATATTTATAAATATGATAATTATTTCGTGATTATTATTCTATAAATGATGGAAGAATGACCCATTTGACCACGGTCAACACACCGATGATGTTTTGAAATTACAAAATGAGGATCCTCAAAAAACCCGATGTAGACATAAATGAATAGGTAATTAAAAACATCATTAAAATAAAGGAATAAAATTATTTATGTATAAGGGATTAAATGTAGAATAGTTTCTTAGTAATGTAAATAATATATATAAGGTTATTATAGAGAACATAAAGTACATACATGGAAAATTCTAGACACGAGGTATTGGTTTCTATCCCAAGACATCCTTATTTGAGACACATGTTATTTTATGTACATAAATTATTGTAAATGGTGTATACAGTTCCCATTTAAATTTTATATTATGAATATTTCATAACTAATTACATTTTATGGTACAATTAATTTACCTCCTTTGTGTGATATATGATTCAGAAGTTACCAAAGTGGTTAGGGTTTATGTTTTAATCTTATTTTAATCGGGATTTTTTATTCTTGAATTTCCGTTGTAGAAAATTATTTTTTTATTTTACATTAATAATATTTAATTTTATTCTCCTATAAATATTCGTGAAATTTTCAAGTAATATTATAATTTTACTATCTTTGGTACATAAAATTATTTATAAAATTATTTTAAGAAAAGATGAATTTTTTTCTCTCTTCAGTCAAAAATATATTTTCCTCCATGTCCATGTTTTCTTAAAATATTTTCAATAATATTTTGAAAATTCTAAAAAAATTATTTATGAAATTTTGAACCATGTTTGAACATTTATAAAATGGTTTGAAATAAAGTTTCCTATCTTTTTTTGGATTATGTACTTTTAACCTTTTTACAACTGTGTGAAAGGAATGTTTTTTAATTTATACTACATGTACAAAAATAACTACCATCATCACCAATCAATTATATGAATCTTTATTTATAAGTTTCTATAATGGCTTATACATTACATGTAAATATTACTTCAATGTTGAAGAATTATTTTTACATAACATAACAAATACCACACTAGGACCGTAGTTGTTTAGTGTCTTTAGAAATCGGGAAACATAAACAACAGGTTCATTAAACATCGAAATTGTATCCGGCTTATTTATTCAAAACAAGACTCCTTTTTGACACATATTACTTAGTGCCCTTCTCCATGACCTCGGGAAAATAAACATATGGAAGGATGAGCTCAAATTCTCAATAAGGGTAAACAATGTAAATATCAATCATATCATAATCATAATAACATAAAATTTGAAAATCTTATCCTGTATATAAAAGATCAGAATATTATGTCCTGGGATAAATCATAAAATTGAAATATAATCCCAATAGTCATAGAATAAGACATGAAATTTCATGGAATACACACATAATAAAAAAAATAATTTCTTATTAGTCAAGGCTCATCGCTATGACCATCATAGAGGACAAATTACATTACCAAATCAAGTACACTCCTCATTCCAGCCTTGTATTACTGAACTAGATTTACTTTCCATTCCATTCATGTATATCTCATGAGATATAAATAAATCGATAATGATGGGCGATATAGGTCTCACCCATCTTATAATGAAACCATTCTTATGTTTTCCACAAAAACATAAATCATTTATCATAGCATAACACCTGAAATAAAATGGGTTTTTTAAACCTCATTCCATCACAATCCATTTAAAATAATTGGTTTTCATAAATTTAATTCCATAATAAACCCAATAAAATAAAATTAATTATAGGGATAGAAACATAACCCTATGTCATCTTTAATGGAAAATAATTTTGATAGAACACTTGAACTTAATTCCTAAGGAAAATATACTCTCTTTTTCAATAATGTTTTCTTTTCACAAAATGCCACACAATTTTTAAAGAAAAGAATTTAGTTCAAAATTATATGAAAATCATGTATAGTAATTTACATGGAATTATGGTCTAATGAAACTATTAAAATCGATTCATGATGTACAATTTTAAAAAAAAATTCTCCTCCTACTTTTTCTGAAAAAGATAAAAAAGTACCTCAAATCGAATAATGAACAAAGATTCCTTTCATAACATTTAATAAAAATTCACAAAAGGACAAAATTAAATTTAAAAAATTTGTTAAGGATAGAAATAATATTACATAATTAGGAAAAATGGATGTGGATGATAAATATACCCTAGTAAATACTTACCTAGAAACAATATCGGAAAAAAGTGAGAATGTAAAATTATCCATTACTTTATGTTTGATATCTTTCGTATGCATCCAAAACTCCTTTATAATGATTAAAATAATGTTATTTTCTTATTCTATAATTATAAAAATTTCAATGATATAATATATGATTATATTATCATCTGTTTGTTAGTAACACTTCATTGTCACTCGTTATTCCAGATATTAACTACTTTATGTTCTTATGCAAGATTTGTTGGATATACTCATGTTACACTTCATAGGTTATAGTGAAATAATTTAAATAATGATATTATTATAATATATATCTTATTTATTCATTAAATTAATATTTATAATCATGGTTTAATGAATATCATATATATTGAATCACATCGCATTGTGGAGATGGTATGCCCTACGTATGCACGAGCGATGGTATCATTCCCAAAATTGTTGAATGGTGTTGAAGTGGAGGGTGTATAATATTCCTGAATTAGTAACATGTTATAATAAAAATATATAGTTATTATATCCATTATTATACCCATACAAGTAGGGTGGTGGTGAAAATTTGATTACACCACAGTGTGGAGATGGTAAGTCGTTCGTACGCACACGTGGTGATTCTATTTTTTATAGGATGAATAAAAGGTGAGATATAGTTGTTTCAAATTTATAATAACATATCAGTATATGAGTGATACATATTTTATTACATTATAATGAAAAAAATAATTAAGAGGAATTAGAAGAAGAAATAAGTTTGAAATAATCAGTAGAAGAGATTACCACCTCCTCGAAGTGCTTCCTCTAAATATCATCTTAGAGCACTAGAGTTTGTCTTTGAATATGAAAAGAATCTCTAGAATGAAAATATTAAATTTTATAATGAAAAAGGTCAGGGTATGGACGAGCTTTAAGGAACAAAATGAAGTGAAGGGGTGAGGTAGGAGGTGCCCTTTTATAATTCTGGTCAAGGGCACTTTTGGAAACTGCATAAATAATAATTTATAATATAATCAAACCCTACCCATAAACCTTCAAAAAGTACCCATTTAAAAAATTATATGAGATATAGTTGTAATATAATCAACCAACAAATTTTAGAAAAGTAATTTTTTCAATTTAAACCATATCATTTTAATTGACACTTAGTTATTCTATTTATTTTGAATTGTCGTAATAAAATTATAAATATTTAATGGTTTTAATTATTTCATTATATGTTTTTAATTGAACATAAATGGATATTTTATGAAACTTTAGACCCTATAATTATAACTTTGTTATTTTTAAATATTTTTTAAATTTTAAATAATTTTATAAATTATTATTTTTATAAAATATCAACAGTGTCAATTTTGACACTATTCATTTATTTGACATTAAATAAAATAAAAATAAATTAAAAATCAAACAAAAATATTAAATACACTCCTAAAATGTCATATTAACGTATAATTTTTTTGGATAACATTAATTAGTTCCTATGATACTTCTTTTTATATTTTTGAAAAACCATTTTTTGACATTTATTTTAATAAAATAATTTATACATCACTATTGTGTCATCATTATTGGTAATTATTTAATATCTAATATTTACAAACAAATTTCTATGGTGTAGATAATTATCTTATATTTCCATATACAATCTTTAGTTGATATTCTCTTATAGTTATCCATATATTAAAATTTTCATACTTACATAAAATGAGATTGTGACATTTTTTCACATTCATTTGTTTTAATTATATTCATGTCATATTCATAGTTAAGTTCCCATTAAGTTATTAAATATATAAAAATTAATGATAAGTGTATAATTTTTTCATCCAATAAATTTTTACAGGTTTTAAGGTAATTTTATAACATTATTTTTGCATTTAATTACCCAATTTACCATTAACAGTTGTAATAAATAAAATTACCAAAGCTACTATACATAATGACCAAAAATAAAAGTATCCTATTAACATAATTTGGAACTAATGATTCCAAATATTGAATCCATTTTTATAAATGGCAAATATTAATGTTTCATTAATTAATATAAATTTATGCCCTTTTTGAAATTAGATAACAAGTTCTAAAGGATAAAATATTGCAAAAGATTGAAATATTTTTACATCTGAATTTAATGTAAAATTAATTTCAATGACCTATATTATATTAAATGGTAAAAATATATTATTTTTATACTTTTAATTAATTTAATAATATAATTTAACCATATAAATTATTTCAATGAAAAAAAATTATTTTCAATTAAAATTTAGCATATTTTTACTATCCATTAAAAAATGATTGTAATTAGAAAAATATCAGAAATTCATCAAAAGTAAATTTTTAAATCCCAATTAATTTTATTTATTTTATCATATAAAAATTATTAATGTGGAAAAATATTAATTTAAAAGGGATTCACCATTCAATGGTGTAAAATTAAACTTGAAAAATAGGTTTCTATACATAAAATAGGGATTTATTCATACCCTATGAGTAAAATATTCATTGAATGAATATAAAAAATATTTTATTAAGTATATATTACATATACATAACATTAATTTCATTACCAAAAGTAATTCACTAAAAAAATTCAAATATCTAGTTAATTTATATTTTCCATAAACAATTCATAGCTAATGAATTTACAATGAATTTTCATAAGTTAATTATTATTATTTCCAATAAATTAACGGCTAGGATATAATGGTAATTTTATAATAAGGGAGTCTCATGGTTCATTTAAATTAACTATTGTGTGAAAATAAAGCTACTGAAGAATAAAAATTATATAAAGAAAATATTTCATAAAAATATCCGGGTGTTACATTCTACCCCCTTATACTAAATTTCAACCTCAAAATTCATCACTTGGAAACAAAAAGATGATAATACCTCTCCCTCATCATATCCTCAAGTTACGATGTAGCTTCTTCAAATTGGTGGTTCCTCTAAAAAACATTAACCAAATAAGTGGTCTTGTTTCGTCGAAATTTTTCGCTATAATTTAGAATCTCTATCAATTGTTCATTATTAGAAAGATCCTGATTCAATGATATTACTTCCAAGAATAGTATATTTGAAGGATTGAGTATGTAGTTTCACAAGAGAGATAAATTGAACCAATCATGAACTTTAGAGAGATTCGGTGGAAGCTCCAATTGCTATGATACCTTACAAACGTGATTCAGAATTTCAAAAGGACCGATATACCTAGGGCTCAACTTTCCCTTAATTCTAATTCTCATTACTCTCTTCTAGAGAGATATTTTAAGAACAAATTATTACCAACTTAAAAGTATAGGCCTTTTATTTGGTGGTTTGCATAAATTTTTTTTTCGACTCAGAGATTATCTTATGTGTTGTTGAATAGATCTGACCTTTTCTGCCATTTCATCAACATGATCAAATCTTAATAGATTTCTTTCCCCAACTTCATCCCAGTAAGTTGGAGTTATGCACTTTTTTACATAGAGGGCTTCATAGGGAGCCATATGGATACTGGATTAAAAGTTATTATTTTAATAAAATTTTACCAATGGTTGGTGTTGATCCCAACCACCTTTTAAATCCATCTCAACATGTCTTTCAGAGTTTGAATTTTCCCCTCTGACTGACTTTTCGTTTGAAGATGATAAACAGTGTTGAAACTTAACTCTGTATCTAGATCATGCCGAAGGCTTCGCCAATTTTTTTTGGTAAACCTGAAATCCTGATCAAATATAATGGGAAGTTGTATTCAATGAAATCTTACCACTTAGTTTTCATATATCCTAGAACGATGATCAAGAGTGAAATCCTCTCTAATAGCAATGAAGTGTGCCAACTTTATAAGGCGGTCAACTATAACCCCAATAACATTATTGACTTTGGATGTTTTGGGAAGTCCGATGAAAAAGTCCATCATGATGTTTTCCCATTTATATTCTAGTATGGGTAATGGTTGTAACATCCCCTTAGACATTTTTCTTCTAGACTTAACTTTCTGAAAAACCAAGCATCGAGAGAAATATTTGGAAACATCTCTTTTCATTCCATCCCACCGAAAGTACTCTTTCAGATACCTATACATATTTGTGATTCCATGGAGAATGAGAATTAATAAATATTAGCTTCATAAAATTTCACCTTATTTAATTATTGTGTGGGAGGAATACAAACATGGTTCCTGAACCATATTATTTCACCACAATCAAGGTTTAATTTAGGAACATTTCTCACCTTATTTTGTAGCTCTTCATATTTCTTTTGTGACGCTTTCATCATCACTTTCATTGATGGTTGTACATTAATTTTATAATGATATGATTCCCCAATTCCTTTAAAATTTCAAGATCCATCTTTTTCAAGTCCATAAATATTGTATCTTTGGCAATCATCATCATGGACAGGCTAGAATGGGCTTGTTGACTAAATGTATCTGCCACCTTTTTTCCTTTTCTAGGGTGATAATTTATTGACCATTTGTAATCTTTAATCAACTCCAACCATCATCTTTGGTGCATATTTAGATCCTTTTATGTGAAAATATACTTTAAACTTTTTTGATCAATATAAAAATCACACCGTTCACCATAAAGATAATGAATCCTTATCTTTAAGGAAACGATTACTGCAGCTAACTCCAAATTATGAGTTGGGTAATTTTCCTCATGGATTATCAACTTCATTGAGGAATAATCTATCACCATATAATTTTTCATGATAACACATCCCAACCCCTTTTTAGATTCATCACTTTATATCACAAACCTTTCTCCACAACAAGGCAATGTGTGGACAAGTGCACTAGATAACCTTCTTTTTAGTTCTTTGAATTATTCTTCACATTCCTTAATCCAAATGAACTTAAATCCTTTCCGAGTCAACTTGGGAAGTGGATTAGATAATATTAAATGATCTTTCACAAAACATCTATAATATCCAGCCAATCCAATAAAACTATGGATCTCAATTCTCATTTTTGGTCTTGACCATATTTCAATAACCTTTGTTTTATCTAGATCCACATATATCCCCTCTCTTTAGATTATGTGAAAATGAAACATTCTAAATTGAAAATTCACACTTGTTAAATTTGGAATAAATCTTATTCTTTCTCAGGGACTACAATACAATTTTCAAATGATCTTATTTTTATTTATTTGTCTTTGAATACACAATAATATCGTCTATAAAGATTACCACGAACAGATCAAGATAGTCTCTAAAGACTATATTCTTTAAATAAATGAAGATTGTAGGGGCATTAGTAAGACCAAAAGGAATCACTATAAATTTATAGTGTCTATACCTTGTATGAAATTATATCTTTGGTATATGCTCTTTTTGGACCCTTAATTGATTATATCCTGAATGAATATCAATCTTCAAAAATTATTGAGCTCTGCATAGTTGGTTTAATAAGTAATCAATTCAAGGAAGAGGATATTTGTTCTTGGTAGTGATCTTGTTTAGATCTCGATAATCAATGAAGAGTCTCATTGATCAATATTTCTTCTTAAAAAATAGAATTGGTTCTCCCCAAGGTGACTCAATAGGGAATATGAATCCCTTATCATGATTATCTTAGAGTTTCTTCTTCAATTCCTACAACTCAATTGGGTTCATTCTATAAGGTGCCTTGGAAAGTGGCATAGCATCCAGTATGAGTTCTATTGAAAACTCAACATCACGATTTGGTGGAAGACTAATAAATTCCTCTATAAATACATCATCAAGATCTCATTCAATGAGTATATTATTAATCATGATTTTATCCCCAATCATTTGATATAAATAACATTCATTTATTGGAATAAAGAACCATAGGATAATAGAAATTTCTACATGAAGGTTATATTAATATTTGCATTGATAGATGATCATATATTGATATAGAATATAAAATGTGACTTCCCTTATGTGGAAATTGACATGTGATATATATAGAGAAATCCAATCCATTCAATGAATCACATGAAATTCTATGATAGGAAGGATAACAAGATTTTTAGGAATCACATTCCCACAAACCTCAACTAGATAAGTATTATAAACTTTTGATGTGACCGTCGTTCTATTAGAAGTTGTCATAGCTGACCCAAAATATAATTGTTGAGGTAATACAGTGACAGGATTTGAAAATCCTTCAGATATAAAAGAGTGTGTGGTTATAAAATCAAATAAAACATTTGATACTTTATAGTGAATGGTAAGTGTACCTTTCACAGCTTCATTATCATACTTCACTTCACCGATAGTGATTTCATGTGACTTTCATTTTCCTTTTTCCTTAAATTTTTTTTGATGTTGATCATAATCAATAACCATTGCATTAGAGAATTGATTGGAATAATTCCCCATTTCCTTGAACTTGTGGTATTGAAGTGTAGGAGGTGCATTATGTGTATCATTTTCTTTGTTCATATCAGCAGGCATATTTTTCCCATCACTTTGGTAGTTGACTGATTGATAACCTTGTTTTCCACATTTAAAACATTTAAATGTCACTTTAAGAAAATTCCCTCCATGTTTCGTTCCACACTTTGTGCATAAGGGAAAACTCATCTTCTTTTCAGTGCGGTCTATAGATTTTCATTTGAATTAAATTTTTCTATTATAATAAATTCCATATGACAGATGGGTTACTCCAATCCCAATCTCGACCTTGAGAGTAAATATAAAAATATCCTCATAGCTATTGAAGTCCCTTATGGATAATAAAATTTTGAGACATTGTTGTAAGTCATTAAAGAATCAATTAATTTTACTCTCAGGTTGGATAATAATTCTAGAAGCATACTTTTCAAGTCTTGTAAAATTTTCTTGTGGGTGCCAACAAATTCATAATCATTTTTCTTAAGTTCAAGGAACTTATTCTCCATCCTTGTTTGAAGAATATGAGGAAAGTATATATTAAAAATAAGTTCTTGAACTCATCCCATTCCATGGAGTCAATTTCATATCTTTGCCTCGTATTCTTGATAAGATTCCACCATTGATCAGATTCACATTCCAAATTCTATATTTATAAGATGACATTATCATGTTCAAAACATTGTACAACTGAAAATATATTTTCAGTGGTACTGATACTTGGGTCATCCCCTAATGTATAAGAAGACCAACTGAATGATAGTGGATGCAACCTCATGAAGAATTCAGTAGAATGTTGCACCCTCATTTGCTCATTGGGAAGACTGGCATGATTCATATCTTGAGAAAGTTGTGTGATTATGGCTACAATATTTTTAATCCCATATCTCATAACAATTGGTTTCTCAGGTGGTCAATCATTACACTATCCATCACATTTAGAATTAACGTGGTTCCCTTAGGTTCTAGCCATTGACTAAGACCAAAAAGTATAGCGTGAGAAACACTAATCCTAATGCGAAAACCACACAATTAAATAATAAAATTACAATTTAAGAAACTTTAGGTTTTATCATATTTTATTCATGAACACCTTTAAACACTATTATAGGATTGTAACCTATACTTAGACATATCCTCATGGTTCTTACTGAGGTTTTCTCATCCTAGTTTCTAATGGTTAACTATAATTTTTCATCGACACCAACTATAATGGACCGTATTTTACATGTAGATATTACTTCAACATTGAATAATAATTATTACATAACATAACAAAGACCACTGCAGCACCGTATAGGTTTAGTGTTTTTAGAAATTTGGAATCATAAACAACTTGTTCATAAAAAATCTATATTTTCTCCCACTTATTTATTCAAAATTAGACTTGTTTTTGACATATCATACTTAGTACCCTTCTTCATGACTAGGAGAAAAGAAACATATGAAATGTTGAGCTCAAATTATCAGTAAGGAAAAACAAGGGACGTAACAAACATATCATAATCATAAGAACATAACATTTTAAAATCTTATCCTGCATATAAAAGATCAGTTGATCATGTAATATGATAAATCATAAGAGTAAAATGTAATCCCAATAGTCATAACATAAGACATGAAATTTTGTGGCGTACACACATATGTGTAGAAAATCATTTCATATTAGTCAAGGCCCATCGCTACGACCATCATAACGGACGAAGCCCATTATTGAAATGTGTTCACTCCTCATTTAATCCTTGTATTTCTGAACTTGATTTACTTTCCATTCCTTTAATTCTTATCTCATGAGATATAAATCTTTATCCAATGCATTGGAGGGAGATATAGGTTCCACCCATCTCATAATTATACCATTATTACATGTCCCACAAAAACATAAATCATTTATCGTAGCATAACCCATTAAATAAAATGGGTTTCTTAAAAATCATTCCATCATAATCCATTAAAAATAAATTTATTTCATAAAAATAATTCCATCAAAAACACAATCAAATAAAATTAATAATAGGGATATAAACATAACCATATGTCATCATATATGGAAAATAATTTTGATAAAACACTTGAACATAATTCCAGAGGAAAAAATACTTTTTTTCAAAACTATTTTCTTATCTCAAAATTCCACAAAAATTTAAAAGAAAATAACTTAGTTTAAAATAATCTTGAAATAATTTAGATGAAGCTTCATGGAAATAATGTGTCATGAAACTGTAAAAATACATTCATGCCGTATAAGTTTAAAAAAATATTCTACTCATTATTTTTCCAGAAAAGTCCAAAAGTACCTAAAATCAAATAACAAAAAAAGATTCATTTCATACCATTTAATATAAATTCACAAAATTGTAAAATTAACATTAAAAAATTGGGATGATTATAAATAATATTACACAATTATTAAGCATGGATGTGGAGCAATCTCAGATAAAAATGAGATTGTAAATGTATCCCTTAGCATAGGTCCGATATACTTTGTATGTATATGAACCTACTGTATAATGATTTAAATAATGTTATTTAATTATTCCAAAATCATAATCATTTTTATGATATCATATATGATTATATTATCATCTGTTTATTAGTAACATTTCATTGTCACTTATTATTTCACATATTAACTGCTTTATGTTCTTATGCAATATTTTCCAGATAAGTTCATGTTCCACTTCTTAATAAATAGTTAAATTATTTACAAAATTATATTAGTATAATATATATAATATTTATTCATTCAATTAATGTATATTATCATATATTAATGAAGTTGATATAGAATGAATCGCATCGTATCATGGAGGCAGTAGGCCGTACGTACGCACGAGCGATGATATCATTCCAACAATTGTTGAATGATATTGAAGTTGATTGTGTATAATATTTCACAATTACTAACATGTTATAATAATAATATATAGTTATTATTTCCATCATTATACCTATCCAAGTATGGTGGCTGTGAAAAACAGAATACACCACAGCTTGGTGATGGTAAGCTGTAAGTACGCACACATAGTGATTTCGTTTTTCATAGGGTAGATAGAAGGTGAGATATAGGGGTTTAATATTTATAATAAGATATATTTATTTAGTTATACTTATGTTATTACTTTATAAATAAGAAACTAATAAAGATCAAGTATGAGAATAAAGAAGTTTGAAATAATTGGTAGAAGAGATTACCTCCCTCACGACGTGCTTCCTATAAATATATTTTTAGAGCACTAGAGTTGGTCTTTTAAGATTAAAATAACCTCTATAATGAAGATAATAATATTGAGAAGGAATAGGGAAGGGTATGGACGAGATTTAATGCTCAAAATTATGTGAATATGTGAGGGGGGTTCCGTTTTATAATTGAGGTGGGGGGCACTTTTGGAAACTCCATAAATAATAATTTAAAATAAAATCAAACCCAACCCAAAAACCACCCAAATTTACCAATTTAGAATATGATATGAGATAGTGTTTTAATATCATCAACTAATAAATTTTTGAAAAGTTATTATGTCAATTTAAACCATATCTTTTTAATTGATACTTAGATATTCTATTTAATTTTAATTGTGGTGATAACATACCAAATATTTAATGGTTATAAATATTTACTTATATGGTGTTAATTGAAAATAAATGGATAGTTGATGAAATTTTAGAACATATAATTATCACTATATAATTTTTAGAAATTTATATTATTTTTAAATAATTTATTAAAATTTTATTTTTATAAAATATCAATAGATTAAATTTTGAAACAATTCATTTATTTGACATTAAATAAAATCCACATTGAAGATAAATTATAAAAAATTATAAAATACACCTCTAACATGTCATGTTAACCAATAAAATTCTTGGTTCACATTAATTAGGTTATAAGAGATTTATTTTAATAACTTTATAACCATTTGTTGATATTTCTATTAATAAAATAATTTCTACATCACCATTGTGTCATCATTAATGGTAAATATTTAAACTCTAAAAAGTTGTGTGATAATGGATACAATATTTTTAATCCCATCTCTCATAACAATTGGGTTCTCAGGTGGTCAATCATTACACTATCCATCACATTTAGAATTAACGCGGTTCCATTAGGTTCTAGCCATTGACTAAGACCAAAAAGTATAGCGTGAGAAACACTAATCCTAATGCGGAAACCACACAATTAAATAATAAAATTCCAATTTAGGAAACTTTAGGTTTTATCCTAGTTTATTCATGAACACCTTTAAACACTATTATAGGATTGTAACCTATACTTATACATATCCTTGTGGTTCTTACTAAGGTTTTCTCATCCTAGTTTCCAATGGTTAACTATAATTTTTCATTGAAACCAACTATAATGGACTATATTTTACATGTAGATATTACTTCAACATTGAAGAATAATTATTACATAACATAACAAAGACCACTGTAGTATCGTATATGTTTAGTGTTTTTAGAAATTTGGAAACATAAACAACTTGTTCATAAAATATCTATATTGTCTCCCACTTATTTATTCAAAATTAGACTTGTTTTTGACATATATTACTTAGTACCCTTCTTCATGACTAAGAGAAAAGAAACTTATGAAATGTTGAGCTCAAATTCTCAGTAAGGAAAAACAAGGGACGTAACAATCATATCATAATCATAAGAACATAACATTTGAAAATCTTATCCTGCATATAAAAGATCAGTTGATCATGTAATATGATAAATAATAAGAGTAAAATGTAATCCCAATAGTCATAACATAAGACATGAAATTTTGTGGCGTACACACATATGTGTAGAAAATAATTTCATATTAGTCAAGGCCCATCTCTACGGCCATCATACCGGACGAAGCCCGTTATTAAAATGTGTTCACTCCTCATTTCATCCTTGTATTTCTGAACTTTATTTACTTTCCATTCCTGTAATTCTTATCTCATGAGATATAAATCTTTATCCAATGCATTGGAGGGAGATATAGGTTCCACCCATATCATAATTATACCATTATAACGTGTCCCACAAAAACATAAATCATTTATCATAGCATAACCCATTAAATAAAATGGGTTTCTTAAAAATCATTCCTTCATAATCCATTAAAAATAAATTTATTTCATAAAAATAATTATATCAAAAACACAATCAAATAAAATTAATAATAGGGTTATAAATATAACCATATGTCATCATAGACGAAAAATAATTTTGATGAAACACTTGAACATAATTCCAGAGGAAAACATCCTTTTTTTTCAAAACTATTTTCTTATCTCAAAATTCCACTAAAATTTAAAAGAAAATAATTTAGTTTAAAATAATCTTGAAATAATTCAGATTAAGGTTCATGGAAATAATGTGTCATGAAACTGTAAAAATACATTCATGCCATATAACTTTAAAAAATATTCTCCTCATAATTTTTCCAAAAAGTCCAAAAGTACCTAAAATTGAATAACAAAAAAAGATTCATTTCATACCATTTAATATAAATTCACAAAATTGTAAAATTAACATTAAAAAATTGGAATGATTATAAATAATATTACACAATTAGTAAGCATGGATGTGGAACAATCTTAGATAAAAATGAGATTGTAAATGTATCCCTTAGCATAGGTCCGATATACTTTGTCTGTATATGAACCTACTGTATAATGATTTAAATAATATTATTTAATTATTCCAAAATCATAATCATTTTTATGATATCATATATGATTATATTATCATCTGTTTTTTATTAACATTTCATTGTCACTTATTATTTCACATATTAACTGCTTTATGTTCTTATGAAATATTTGTCAGATAAGTTCATGTTCCACTTCTTAATAAATAATTAAATTATTTACAAAATTATATTAGTATAATATATATAATATTTATTCATTCAATTAATTTATATAATCATATATTAATGAAGTTCATATATAATGAATCGCATCGCATCTTGGAGGCGGTAGGCCGTACGTACGCACGAGCGATGATATCATTCCAACAATTGTTGAATGATATTGAAGTACATGGTGTATAATATTTCAGAATTAGTAACACTTTATAATAATAATATATAGTTATTATTTCCATCATTATACCTATCCAAGTATGGTGGTTGTGAAAAACAGAATACACCACAGCTTGGTGACGATAAGCTCTAAGTACGCACACATAGTGATTTCGTTTTTCATAGGATTGATAGAAGGTGAGATATAGGGGTTTAATATTTATAATAAGATATTTTTATTTAGTTATACTGATGTTATTTCTTTATAAAGAAGAAACTAATGAAGAGGAAGTAGGAGAATAATGAAGTTTGAAAGAATTGGTAGAAGAGATTACCTCCCTCACGACGTGCTTCCTATAAATATATTCTTAGAGCACTAGAGTTGGTCTTTGAAGATTAAAATTACCTCTATAATGAAAATAGGAATGTTGAGAAGGAGTAGGGCAGGGTATGGACGAGATTTAAGGCTCAAAATTATGTGAATATGTGAGGGGAGAGGTTCTGTTTTATAATTGTGGTAGGGGCACTTTTGGAAACTCCATAAATAATAATTTTAAATAAAATAAAACCCAACCCAAAAATCACCCAAATTTACCAATGTAGAATATGATATGAGATAGTGTCTTAATATCATCAACTAATAAATTTTTGAAAAGTTATTATGTCAATTTAAACAATATATTTTTAATTGATACTTTGATATTCTATTTAATTTTAATTGTGGTAATAACATTCCAAATATTTAATAGTTATAAATATTATTTTTATATGGTGTTAATTGACCATAAATGGATATTTTATGAAATTTTAGAACATATAATTATCAATATACAATTTTTAAAAAATTTATATTATTTTTAAATAATTTATTAATATGTTATTTTTATAAAATATCAATAGTGTCAATTTTGAAACAATTCATTTATTTGACATTAAATAAAATCCACATTGAAGATAAATTCTAAACAAATATACAATAAACCTCAAACATGTCATGTTCACAAATAAAATTCTTGGTTCACATTAATTAGGTCATATGATATTTATTTTAATAATTTTATAACCATTTGTTGATATTTCTATTAATAAAATAATTTCTACATCGCCATTGTGTCATTATTAATGGTAAACATATAAACTCTAAAAATTATAAATAAATGTATATGATATAGGTAATTATTTAAGGTTTCCAGATACTATCTATATATAACATTATCTCTTATTTATCCAAATATCAAAATTAATATACCGATATAAAATGAGATTGTGACATTATGTCACACTCATTAGTTTTTATTATATTCTTTTCATATTCGTATTTAAGTGGCCATTATATTATAATATTTAGAACAATAAATTATTAGGGTAAAATTTAGTCATCCAATAAGAATTTTACAGGTTATAAGTTAATTTTATAATATTATTTTTACCTTAAATTACCCGATTTATCTTTAACCATGGTAATAAAAATAATTACCAATGTTACAATTCATAATTCCCAAAAATAAAATTAGTCTGTTAAAATAATTTGGACCTAATGATTCCAAATATAGAATCCATTTTACATAATTCATAATTTATAAGTTTTAGTAATTAATTAAAAATAAATCCTATTGTTGAAATGAGAAAATTGGATCTAAAAGTTATAATGTTGCAAAAGATTTAAATGTTTTTACTTCTGAATTTAATGAAAAATTAATTCCAATGACCTAAATAAAATGAAATGGTAAAAATATATTATATTTATACTTTTAAACCATTCAATAACATAATTTAACCATATAAATTATTTCAATGAAAAAAATGTTATTTCCAATTTAAATTTAGCATATTTTCACTAATAATCAAAACATGAAACTTATTAGAGAAATATCAAAAATTCATCCAATGTAAATTTTTATATCCCACTTCAAAATAACATGTTTATTTTGTCATATAAAAATTATTAATATGTCAAAATTTTAATTTAAATGGGGTTCTCTATTAAAAGGTGAAAAATTAAACTTTTCAAAAAATTGGTTTTTATACATAAAATACAGGTTTATTCATACCCTATGACTAACATATCTATTGGATGAATATATAAAATATTTTATTAAGTATATAAGACACATATATGTCAAATTAATTTCATTACCAAAATTAATTCACTCAAAAATACAATTATCTAATTGATTTATATTTTTCTTAAATAATTGATAGCCAATGAATTCACAATGCATTTTCATAAGTTAGTTATAATTATTCCCCCTAACCTAAAAGATAGGATATAATGGTAATTTTATATTAAGGTAATCTATTGGTTCATTTAAACTCATCATTGCATCCAAAGAAATCTACTAATGTTTAAAAATTATTTAAAGAAAGTATTTTATAAACACATCTGGGTGTTACACTCTACCCCCCTTAAACTGAATTTCACCCTCAAAATTAATTACTTGGAAAAAAACAGATGAGGATACATCTCCGTCATCATATCCTAAAGTTCACATGTATATTATTAAAATTAGTGGTTCCTCCATAAAAATTAAACTAAGAGAGTGGTCTTGTTTCATAGAACCTTTTCACTACTCTCTAGAATCTCTATCATTTGTTCTTCATAAGAAAGATCTTTCTACAACAGTATGAGTTATGAGCTTAGTACATGTGAAGGATCAGGTTTATACATTCTTAGGATAGATACATGGATCATATCATTAACTTGAGAGAGATTTGGTGGAAGTTCCAATCAATAAGCTACCTTCCCAACATGATCCAAAATTTCCAAAGGACCGATATTTATGGGGGTTAAATTTCCATTATTTCCAAATCTCATTACTCCCTTTTAGGAATATATTCTTAAGAACACCTTATCACACACCTCAAACTCCAGGTCTTTTCTTTGGTTTTGGCATAACTTTTTTGTTGATTCTGAGATGATCATATTTGTTGTTTAATAGATCCAACCTTTTCTGCCATTTCATTAATAAGATCTGGTCCACTTATCTTTATTCCCCCAACTTCATCCCATCATGTTTGAGTTCGACACATTTTTCCATAGTGGGATTTGTAAGGATCCATATGAATACTTTAGTGAAAGATATTATTGTAGGAATATTCGACCAATGGTAAGTGTTGTTCCCAGAAACCTTTGATATCCATCTCAATATGTCTTCCAAAGTTTGAATTTTCCTCTTAGACTGACCGTCTTTCTGAGGATGATAAGAAGTTATGAGACTTAACTCTGTATCCAAATCATGCTGAAGGCTTTTACAGAACATCGATATAAACCTCGAATCACGATCAGATATAACTAAAAGTTTTAATCCATGAAATATTACCGCTTTTATTACATATATCTTGGAAATCTCATCAAGAGATAAATCCTCTCCAATAGCAATGAAGTGCACCGACTTCGTAAGGTGATCAACTATAAGCCATATATCATTATATCCATAGGATGTTTTGGAAAGTCCAATGACAGAGCCCATATTAATGTTTTTACTTTTCCATTCTGGTATGGGTAATGGTTGTAACATCCCCTAAGACTTTTGTCTCTCAGCCTTATCTTGCTGAAAAACCAAGCATCTATAGATATATTCAGCGACATACCTTCTCATGCCATGCCACCTGATATAGTCTTTCAGATCCATGTACATCTTTGTGCTTCCCGGGTGAATAGGTAATGAGAAACTATTAGCCTCATCTAATATCTTCTTCTTTAATTCTTTAAGGGAGTTATACAAACTCGGTTCCTAAACCTTATTATTTCATCATAATCAAGGTTGAGTTTATGAACATTTCTCACATTCTTTTTTTTCTCTACATCTTTCTTCTAAGCCTCTTTAATATTCACATGTATTGATGGTTAAACATTTCTTTGAGAAAGATAATATTTCCCCATCCTTTAAAATTTCAATATCCATCCTTTCATATCCATAAATATTGGATCTTTTGTGATCCTCATCATGGATAGGCTAGCATGGTTTTGTCGAGTTATTTCATCTGCCACCTTGTTTGATTTTCCTGGGTGGTAATGTATTGAGGGGTAGTAATATTTAATCAACTACAACCATAGTATTTGGAACATATTTAGATATTTTTATGTGAAAATATACATTAAACTTTAATTATTCGTATAAATATCACACATTTCACGATAACGATAATGACTCGATATCTTTAATGCAAAGATTATTGTAGCTAACTCCAAATCATGAGTTGGGTAATTTTTCTTATATATTTCTAACTGACATGAGTAATAATACATCACAATATAATTTTCATTGAGAACACATCCCAAACCCTTCTTGGATGCATCATTTTATATCACAAGCCTTTCTCCACTAAAAGGCAGTGTGAGTACCGATGCACTGGATAAAATTATTTTTAATTCATTGAAATTCTCTTCACATTCCTCCATCCAAAAGAACATAACTTCTTTCTGAGTCAAATTTGTTAGTGGATTAGATAACGGTGAATAATATTTACCAAAACATTGATAATATCTAGCCAATGCAAGAAAAATTCAAATATCAATTTCTGTTGTGGTTCTTGACCATCTTTCAATAACATCTTTTATTACTCAATCAATAGATATCACCTCTCTTGAGATTATGTGACCCAAAAATAAAACATTCTGAATACAAAATTCACTCGTGGTAAATTTGGCATAAATTTTATCCTCTCTTAGGATATTTAGTACAATTATCAAGTGATCTTCATGTTCTTCCTTACTCTTTTAATAGAATAAATTATCGTCTATAAATACTACCACAATCTAATCAAGGTTGTCTCTAAAGACTCTATTCATTAAATCCATGAAGATAGTGGGGGAATTAGTAAGACCAAAAGGCATCTTTATAAATTCATAATGTCCATACATTTTATATAATGCCATCTTTGGTATATCAAACTTTTTTACCCATAATTGATGATATCCTAAATAATGAATAATCTTCTAAATGTATTGAGCTCTGCATAGTTGGAAAAATAAGTCATCAATGTGGGGAAGATGATATTTGTTCTTGATAGTGATCTTTTTAAGTTCTCAATAATCATTGCATTGTCTCATTGATCCATCTTCCTTCTTAACAAACATAAAATATGATCCCTAATGTGAATCACTAGGGCGTATGAATACTATATCATGATTCCCTTGTATTTTCTTCTTCAATTCCTACAACTCAGATGGGTCTATTTTATAAGGCTCCTTTGAAATAATCATAGCACCTGGTACGAGTTCAATTGAAAACTCAACTTCACGATTTGGTGGAAGACCTGAAAATTCCTCTAGAAAGACATCATCAAACTCTCGTACAATTGGTGTATTCTTAACTGTGAGTTTCTCTCCAATAATTTGAGATTTATAACCTTCATTTATAGGAATCAGGACACATAGAATGGAAGAAATTTATATTGGAAGGTTATATTCATCTTCACATCGATTGAAGATCATAGATTGATCTATAGAATATGAAATGTGACTTCCCTGCATTTTTAATTGTTATGTTATTCATATAGTGAAAGGAAATCCATTCCAAGAATCACTTAAAATCCATGGTAGGAAGGATAATAATATTTTCAGAAAGCACATTCCCACAAACTTCAACTAAATAAGAATTATAAGATTTTTATGTGAGCATTGTTCCATTAAGAGTCATCATAGATAACTCAAAATCTAATTGTTAAGGTAATACAGTGACACCTTTAGAAAATTCTTCAAAAATAAAAGAGTGGGTGGATCCAGTATCAAATAAAACCTTTTCTACTTTAGGGTGGATGGTATGTGTACCATTCACAACTTCATTATAATACTCCACATTGCCGATAGGGATTTCTTGTGACATTACATTATCTTTGGCCTTAAGAGTTTATTGACGCCGATCATAATCAATAACCATTGGATTAAGGAATTGATTGGAATAATGCCCACTTTCTTTGAACTTGTAGCATTGATGTGTATTAGGTGCATTATGTGTAGTATTTTCTTTGTTTGCTTAACTAGACATCTTTTTTCCATCACTTCAGAAGTCTACTACCTGATGAACTTCTTTTACAAACATAAAACATTTACTAGTCCCGCTAAGAAACTTCCATCCATGTTTCTTTCCACACATTGATCAATAGAGAAAACTTATATTCTTTTCAATGTGGTCTTTATATTTTCTTTTGAATTCCGTTTTTCTCTTCTTTTCAATCCCGTATTACTAATGGGTTACACCAATATCCATCTCAGCATTGAGAGCATATCAAACACTTTCCTTGTATCTATTGAAGTCCCTTATGGATATTTCCCTTTAGAGACTTGGTTTTAAGCCAGTAAAGAATCAATCAATTTTACACTTAGGTTTAGATAATAATTCCAAAAGAGTACTTTGTAAGTCTTGTAAAATTTACTCGGAGGTACCAACTGATTCCTCATCCTTTATCTTAAGTTCAAGTAACTCCATATCCATATTTATTTGAATAATATGAGGAAATTACTTATTGAAAAAAATATATTCTTGAACTCATCCCATTCCATGGAATAAATTTCATATTTTTCCTCATATTCTTGATAAGATTCCACCATTTATTAGCTACACCTTCTAAATGATATAATGGTAAGATGAATTTATCATGTTCTCAACAATGTATAACTAAAAATAACTTTTCAATCATACTGATCCATTATTCATCCACTAATGGATCTGAAGACTTGTTAAATTATGGTGGATGCTGCCTCATAAAGGATTCAATATAATGTTTCTATCTACTTTGCTTGTTTGGAAGTCTGGGATGATTTATATCCTGAGAAAGTTGCGTGAGCATGGCTACAAGATTTTTAATTCCATCTCCCACACCATTTCGTGGATCGGGGGGACAATCCTTACATTGTTCGTCGCATTCAGCATTAAATTGGTAACTTCAGGTCTCATCCATTTACTAAGACCAAGAAGCATAGTGTGAGAAACAATAATAATAATGGGAAAAACAGTTACTTCAAGAATAACATTTCTATTTAGGAAACTTTAGGTTTTATCCTAGGTTATTCATGAACATCTTTAAAACATTAGGATAGATTGTAACATATACCTAGATATATCCTTAAGGTTCTTACTAAGGTTCTATTATCCTCGTTTCCAATGGTCAACTATGACTTTTCTCTGATACCAACTATAATAGCCCATGATTTACATGTAGATATTACTTCATCATTGAAGAATAATTATTACATAACATAACAATGACCACTCTAAGACCATATTGGTCTACTGTCCTTATAAATTGGGAAACATAATCAACTGGCTCATAAAACATATACATTGTATGCCGCTTATTTCATCAAAAATAGACTCCTTTTTTGCAATATCTTACACAGTACCCTTCTTCATGACCTGGGGAAAAGAAACATATGAAAGGGTGATCTCAAATTCCCAGTAAGGGTATTGAAGGGAAATATCAATCATATCATAATCATAAGAATATAACATTTGAAAATATTATCCTGCATATAAAATATCAGAATATCATGTCATGGGATAAATTTTAAAAGTTCAATGTAATCCCAATTTTCATAACATAATACTTGAATTTTTTTGGCATGCACACATAAGAATAGAAAATCATTTCATATTAGTCAAGGCTCATCACCATGACCACCATAACAGACATAGTCCATTACTGAATTGAGTTCGCTCCTCCTTCCAACACTGTATTACTGAACATGTTTTACTTGTCGTTCTAGTCATGTATATATATTGAGATATAAATATTTATAAAATTCATTGGAGGGAGATATAGTTCCCACCCATATCATAATTAAACCATTCTTTCATGTGATAGAATAACATAAATCATTTATCATAGCATAACCCATGAAATAAAATGGGTTTATTAAATATCATTCCATCTAAATCCATTGAAAATAAATGGATTTCATAAAAATAATTCCCACATTAACAAAATAAAATAAAATTAATAATATGGATAGAAACATAACCCTATGTCATCTTATATGGAAAATAATTTTGATAAAATACTTCAACTTAATTCATAAGAAAAATATCATTTCATTTTCAAAAATGTTTTCTTTTCTCAAAATAACCAAAAAATTTAAAAGAATATTTTTTTGTAGATAATAATATTTAAATAATGTATAGGAATCATAAATTAAATATGGTTTCATGAAACCATCAAAATACATTAATTCCATATAAGTTAAAAACATTATGCTCGTATTTTTTCCAGAAAAGTCAAAAAGTTCCTCAAATCGAATAATGAAAAAATAATCCTTTCATACCATTTAATAAAAATTCACCAAAGGGTAAAATTAACTTTAAAAAAATGGTCAATAATATAAATGATATTACATAATTAGAGAACATGGATGGAGATGATAAATATACCCGAAGTAAATACTTACGAATAAACAATCTCGGATAAAAATGAGATTGTAAAATTCTCCTTTACCTTAGGTCTGATATCATTCGTATATATACTTACCACCTATATAATGAATTAAATATTGTTATTGACATATTATATAATCATATTATTTTATTTGATATCATATATTATTATATTATCACCCTTTTTTAGTAACATTAAATTGTCACTTGTTATTTTAGATATTAACAACTATATGTTCTTATGCAAGATTTGTTGGATATGTTCACGTTACACTTATTACATTATAGTTAAATAATTTAAAATATGATATTATTATAATATATATCATATTTATTCATTAAATTCATGTATATGATCATGGTTTAATGAATATCATATAGAATGAATCACATCACCTCGTGGAGATGGTAGACTGTACGTGTGCAGGAGCGATGATATCATTCTAAAAATTGTTGAATGGAATTGAAGTGGATGGTGTATAATATTTTATTATTATTAACAAGTTATAATAATAATATATAGTTATTCTTTACATCATTATACCCATCCAATTAACGTGGTGGTGAAAAACAGATTACACCATAGCCTGACGACGGTAAGGCGAAAGTACGCACACGCAGTGATTTCTTTTTTCATAGGATGGATAGAAGGTGAGATAAGATTGTTTAATATTTATAATAAAATATCATTATACTAGTTATAATGATGTTATTAATTTATAATCAAAAAAATAATGAAGATAATGTATAATAAGAAAGATGTTTTAATGAATCGGTAGAAGAGATTACCTCCTCCTCGACATGCTTCCTCTAAATATTTTTTTAGAGCCCCAGAGTCAGTCTTTAATGATGACAAAAACATCTATAATAAAAATACGAATGTTGATAAGGAAAAATAGTAGGGTATAGCTGAGCTTGAAGGCTCAAAATTATGTGAAGAGGTGAGGGAGGAGGTTCCCTTTTATAATTGAGGTTAGGGACACTTTTGGAAACTCCATAAATAATAATTTGAAATAAAATAAAAACCTAACAAAGAACCTAAAAAATGTCCCAATTTCGTATATTAGATGATATAGTGTTTTAATATAATCAATAAATAAGTTTTGGACAAGTTAGTTTTTTAATTTAAACCATATTGTTTTAATTTACACTTAGTTAATCAATTTAATTTTAATTATGGTAATAACATTCTAAATATTTGGTGGTAATTAATGATTACTTATATGGTATTAATTGTCTATAAATGGATATTTTATGAAATTTTAGAACATATAATTATCCATTTTTAATGTCTAAATATTTTTATAATTTTAAAATAATTTATTAATATGTTATTTTTCTAAAATATCAATAGTGTCAATATTGACACTATTCATTTATTTGACTTTAAATAACAACCATAGAAAAGATAATTTAGATCCAAAATATTTAATATACTCCTAAGAAGTCATAGTAACCTATAAAATTCATGGAAAACATTAAATAGGCCATATGTTATTTATTTTAATATTTTTAAAACCATTTGTTTGATATTTAAATTAATAAAATAATTTCTACATCACTATTGTGTAATCCTTAATGGTAATTATTTAATATATAAAATTTTTAAATAAATTTACATGATATAGTTAATTATTTTATATTTCTATATAATATCTATAAATTAAATTATCTCCTAGATATCCATATTTTAAAATTAATATACTTATATAAAATGATATGGTGACATTTTGTCACATTCATTAGTCTTTATTATATTCATGTCATATTTATAGGTAAGTGGCCATTAAGATATCAAATTTATAACAATAAACGATAAAGGTCCAATTTAGTTATCTAATAGGTTTTTTATTGGTTTTAAGGTAATTTTATAATATTATTGTTTCCTTTAATTACCCAATTTACCTTTAATCATGATAATTAAAAGAATTACCAAAGTTACTATACATAATGCCAAAAAATAAAAGTAGCCCATTAACATAATTTGGACCTATTGGTTAAAAATATGTAATTTATTTTTCAAAATTAAAAACACATAATTTTCAGTACTTAATTTAAAATTAATCCCATTTTTGAATTGAGAAAATGATATCTAAAAGATTAAATTTTGCAAAAGATTTAAATGTTTTTACATCTATATTTAATGTAAAATTAATTATAATCACCTAAATTATATTAAATGGTAAAACATATTATATTTATCCTTTTAAACCATTAAATAATATAATTTAACCATATAAATTATTTCCATGAAAAAAATTCATTTTCAATTAAAATATAGCGTATTTTTACTATTCATCAAATCGTGAATGTTATTAAAAAATATCATAAATTAATCCAAAGTAAATTTTTATATTTAACATAAAAATAATATGTTTATTTTGTCATATAAAAATTATTAATGTGTCAAAATCTTAATTTAAAATGGGTTCGCCATTCAAAGGTGTAAAATTAATATTTTTTAAAAATAGGTTTTTATAAATCAAATAGGGTTTTATTCATACCCTATGACTAAAATATGTATTGGATGAATATAAAAAATTTATTAAGTATCTAACACATATATGTCACATTGATTAAATTTCCAAAATTAATTCACTCAAAAATAAAAATATTTAATTGATTTATATTTTTCATAAATAATTGATTCTCAATGAGTTCAGAATTTTTTTTCATAAGTTAGTTATAATTATTATTACTAACCTAAAAACTATGATATAATGTTAATATTATAATAATGGTGTCTCATGGTTCATTTAAACTCATTATAGCATGAAAATGAAGCTACTGAATAATAAAAATTATTTAAGGAAAAAATTTTATAAAAAACATTCTGGTGTTACATTCTACCCCTCTAAAACTAAATTTCTCCATAAAAATTAATCACTTGGAAACCAATATATGAGGATACCTCTCCTTGATCATATAATCTAGTTCCCATGTAAATTCTTCAAATTAGTGGTTCCACCATAAAACATTAACCAAGCGAGTGGTCTTGTTTTAATGATCTTTTTTGCTACAATCTAAAATCTCTATCGATTGTTCTTCATAAGAAAGATCATGCTCCAGTGGAATGACTTATGAGCTTAGTACATGTGAAGAATTAGGTATGTAATTTCGCAGGAGAGATACATGGAACACATCATGAACTTGAGAGAGATTCAGTTGAAGATCCAACCAGTAAGCTACCTTCGCAACCCAATCCAAAATCTCAAAAGGACCGATATACCTATGGGTTAGCTTTCCCTTCTTTCAAAATATAATTACTCTCTTATAGGGAGATATTTTTAGGAACACTTTATCAACTAATTCAAACTCTAGGTATTTTGTTTGGTTATCATCAAAACTTTTTTTTCGACTCTAAGATGCTCTTATGTGTTGTCGAATAGATCTGAATTTTTTTTCCATTTCATCATCAATATCAAGTCGAAATAGATTTATTTCCCCAACATCATCCAGGAAAGTTGGAGTTCTACAATTTTTCCCTAGAGGTATTTATAGGGAGATATCTAAATACTATAATTAAAGATATTATTCTAAGAAAATTCCACCAATGGTTGGTATTGATCCCAACAACCTTTTAAATCCATCTCAACATGTCTTCCAGAGTTTGAATTTTGCTCTCAGACTAACTATCTGTATATGGATGATAAGAAGTGCTAATACTTAACTCTGTATCTAGAGGATGCTGAAGAAATTTTCAAAACATTGAGGTAATCCTCAAATCCTGATCAGATATAATGGAAAGTGGTACTCCATGTAATATTACCACATCTATTACATATATCCTAGAAAGCTAATCAAGAGTGAAATCCTCTTTAATCGAAATGAAGTGTGCATACTTAGTAAGACAATCAACTATAACACAGATCGAATTATGGACTTTGGATGTTTTGTGAAGTACGATGAAAAATCCCACAGTGATGTTTTCCCATTTCCATTCCGGTATGGGTATTGGTTGTAACATCCCCTTAAAAATTTTCTCTCAACCTTAACTTGCTAAAAACCAAGAACCTAGAGACATATTCAGGGACATCAATTTTCATGACATCCCACCAGAAGTACTCTATTAGATCCTTGTACATCTATTTTCTTCCAGGGTGAATAGATAATTAAGAACTATGAGCCACATCCAATAGCCCCTTATTTAATTCTTGTATGGGATGAATACAAACTGCGTTCTTGAACCTTATTATTTCATCACAATTAAGGTTGAATTTAGGTAACTTTCTCACATTGTTTTGTATCTCTACATCTTTTGTATGCACCACCTTAATCCTCACTTGTATTGAAGGTTGAAAATTAATTTAGTAAATATAAGATATCCCCAATTACATTAAAATTTCAAGATCCATCCTTTGAAAATCAATAAATATTGGATCTTTTGTAATATTCATCATGAGTTGGGTAATTTCTCTCATGGATGTTCAACTATCATGAGGCATAATCTATCACCATATCATTTTTCATGAGAACACATCCCATAACCTTCCTAGACGAATCACTGTATGTCACAAACCTTTCTTCACTATAAATTAGTGTGAGAACATGTCAACTAGCTAACCTTCCTTTTAGTTCTTTGAAATTCTATTCACATTCCTCCATCCAAAGGAACATAACTCTTTTCAAAGTCAACTTGGTGAGTGAATTAGATAATAATGAAAATATTTCACAAAAAATTGATAATATACATCCAATCCAAGAAAACTTCAGATCTCAATTACCATTGTTGGTGTTGACCATCTTTAAATAACCTCTGTTTTTTCTGGATCCACAAATATCCCCTCTCTTGAGATTATGTGACCCAAAAATGAAACTTTCTGAAACCAAAATTCACACTTGGTAAATTTTACATAAATATTATCCTTTTTAGGGTCTTTAGTGCAATTATAAAGTGATATTGATGTTTTTTTATTTCTATTTGAATATGAAAGAATAACTTCTATAAAGACCACAACAAATTGATCAAGAGAGTCTTTAAAGACTCTATTCATTAAATCCAAGAATATAGTGGGGAAATTAGTAAGACCCAAAGGCATCACTATAAATTCATAGTGTCCATACCATGTTCGGAATTCTGTCTTGTGTATATCCTCCTTTTTAACCCTTAATTGATGATATCCATAATGAAGATGAATCTTCAAAAAGTGTTGAGCTTCACATAGTTGGTCAAATAATTTATCAATGTGGGTAAGAGGATATTTGTTCCGGATAGAGATCTTGTTATGTTGTCGATAATCATTGCAGAGTCTCATTGATCCATCTTTTTTTATTAACAAAAAGAATAGGATCTCACCTATGTGACTTACTATGATGTATGAATCCCTTGTAAATATTGTGTTGGAGTTTATTCTTCAATTCTTGCAAGTCAATTGGGTCCATTCTATAAGGTTTCTTTGAAATAGGTATACCACCTGGTATGAGTTCTATTGAAAACTCAACTTCACAATTCAGTGGAAGGCCTGGAAATTACTCTATAAAGACATCATAAAAATCCCGTAAAATGGCTGCATTATGAATCGTGAGTCTCTCCCAAACCATTTAAGATAAATAACCTTCATTTATAGGAATCAAGACCCATAATATGGAAAAAAATTTACTTTAAGGTTATATTTATGTTTTCATCGATTGATGATCAAAGATTGATTTGGAATATGAAATACGACTTCCATTACTTAGGAATTTATATGTTCTCCATATAGAGAAATCTAATCCCTAAAAAGATTCATACCATATTACATGATAGGAAGGATTAATAGATTTACATGAAGCACTTTCCCACAAAATTCAACCAAAGAAGAATTATAAAATTTTTATGCGAAAATTATGCCTTTAAGAGTTGTCAAAACAAACTCAACACATAATTATTGAGGTTATACGATGAAGCCATTAGAAATTTATTTATAAATAAAAGAGTGGGTGGATCCAGAATAAAATAAAAATATTCTCTACTTTAGAGTGGTTGGTTAGTCTACCTTTCACAACTTCATTATCATACTCCACGTCACTGATAGTGATAGCATGTGACATTTCCTTGTATTTAAACATAAAATTTTGTTGACGTCGATCATCATTAATATCCATTGCATTAGAGCATTGATTGGAATAATTCCCCATTTCCTTACACTTGTAGAATTGAAATGTAGGCGGTGCATTATATGTAGCCATTTTTTTGTACGCATCATTAGACATCTTTTTCCCATCACTTCGATAGTCGACTGCCCAATGACCTTATTTTCCACACTTAAAAAATTTACTAGTCCATTTATTAAAATTATTTATATGTTTTTTTCTAAACTTTGAGCATTAGGTAAAAATATTCTTTATTTCAGTGTGGTTATTTGATTTTATTTTGAATTCCATTTTTCTCTTCTCATCAAACACATATGACTGATGGGTAAATCCTATCTCCATCTCAACCTTAAGAGCACATAGAAAAATTTCCTTATATATATTGAAGTCTCTTTTGGATAATTCCATTCATAGAATTAGATTTAAGACACTAAAGTATCAATCCATTTTATCCTCAAGTTGGATGATAATTCTAAAAGTGTACCTTGAATGTCTTGTAAAATTTGCTCGTAGGTAGCAACAGATTAATCATTATTTTTCTTAAGTTCAAGGAACTCCTTCATCTATTTTTGAAGAAAAATAGTGAAGTACTTATTGAAAAATACGTTCATAAACTCATCCCTTTCCATGGACTCAATTTCATTACTTTGGCTCGTATTCATGATAAGATTCCACCATTGATCAGCTTCACCTTACAAACTATAAACTTCTAAGAAGACATTATCATGTTTAGAAAGTTGTGGAATTGAAAATATCTTGTCAGTGGTACTGGTCTATTGTTCATCCACTAATTGATTAGAATACCCTCTGAATGATGGTGGAAATTTACTCATGAAGTATACAACATAATATTCCTTTGATCCCTTGGAAGTCTAGAATGATTCATATCTTGAGAAAGTTGTGTGAGCATGACTACACGATTTTTCATTCCATCTCCTATTACATTTGGTTTTTCGAGGGGACAATCATTGCATTTCCCATCACATTCAACATTAACGTAGTTCTTTTGGGTTCCATCCATTGACTTAGACCAAGAAGCATAGCATGTGCAACACAAATAATAATGTGAAAGCCACATACTTCAAGAATAAAATTTCAATTTAAGGAACTTTTGGTTTTATCCAAGGTTATTCACGAAAATCTTTAAAATGCTAGGATATGATGGTAACCTATAATTAAACATATCCTTAGGGTTCTTACTAAGGTTATCTCATCCTAGTTTCGAATGGATAACTATAACTTTGATCTGATACCAACTATAATGGCCAGTAATTTACATGTAGATATTACTTCAAAATTGAATAATAATTATTACATAACATAAAAAAGACCACACCAAACCATATAGGTTTAGTGTCTTCAGAAACTGAGAAACATAAACAACTGGTTCATAAATTATCTACATTTTCTCCCTCTTATTTCTTTAAAACTGGACTCCTTTTAGACATTGTTTACTCAGTACCCTTATTCATGTCCCGGGGAAAAGAAACGTATGATATTTTGAGCTCAAATTCTCAGTAAGGGTAAACAAGGGAAATATAAATCATATCATAATCATAAGAACATAAAATTTCAAAATCTTATCCTACATATAAATTATAATAATATCTTGTCATGGGATAAATAATAAAAGTACCATGTAATCCCAATAGTCATAATATAAGACATGAAATTTTGCATCATACAAACACAAGCATAAAAACTCATTTGATATTAGTCAAGGCTCATCGCCAAGACCATCATAGTGAACAAAGTCCAGTACTGAACTGAGTTCACTCTTCGTTCCAGCCCTGTATTATTGAGTTAGATTTACTTACCATTTCAGTCATGTCTATATCATGAGATATAAATCTTTATAAAATTCATTGGAGAGATATATAGGTCCCACACATCTCATAATGAAACCATTCTTATGTGTTATATAAAAACATAAATCATTTATTATAGAATAACCCATGAAATAAAATGGGTTTCTGGAACACCATTCCATCATAATATATTTAAAATAAATGGATTTAATAAAAATAATTCCATCATAAAACAATAAAATCCATGTAATAAAAGGGATAGAAATATAACCATATTTCATATTAGATGGAAAATAATTTTGATAAAACACCTGGACTTAATTCTTGAGGAAAATATACTTTCTTTTTCAAAAACATTTTTTTCTCAAAATGGAACACAATTTAAAAAAAATTATTTAGTTGAAAATAATCTTGAAATCGTGTATATTAAGATTCATGTAATTTTTTTTCATGAATCCATAAAAATCCATTCATGAAGTATAATTTAAAAAACATTCTCGTCGTACTTTGTCTTGAAAAGAAAAAAACTACCTCAAATCGAATAATGACAAATGATTCATTTCATAACATTTAATATAAATTCACAAAAGGGTAAAATTAACTTTAAAATAATGAGGAAGAATATAAATAATATTACATAATTTTGAAACATGGATGTGGATGGTGAATATACCCTAGTAAATACTTACATATAAACAATCTTGGATAAAAATGTGACTGTAAAATTGTCCCTTACCATAGGTATGATATCATTCGTATGTATACAATCCTATTGTATAAGGATTTAAATAATTTTCATGACTTATTCTAGAATAATAATCATTTTTATGATATCATATATGATTATATTATCATCCGTTTGTTAGTAACATTTCATTATCACTCGTTATTTCAGATATTAAAAACTTTATGTTCTTATGCAAGATTTGTCAGACAAGTTCCTATTAATCTTCATAGGTTATAGTTATTTTTTTTACAGAATGATATTATTATAATAAAATCATATTTATTCATTCAATTCATGTATATAATCATGTTTTAATGAAGGCCATATATAATGAATTGCATCACATCATGGAGACGATAGGTCGTACACACACACGAGCGATGATATCATTCCCAAAATTGTTGAATGGTATTGAAGTGGATGGTGAAAAATATTCAATAATTATTAACATGTTATAATAATATTATAGATTTATTATTTCTATCATTATACCCATCTAAGTAAGGTGTGGGTGAAAAACATATTACACCACAGCGAGGAGACGTAAGTCGTACGTACGAATGCACGATGATTTCCTTTTTCATAGGACAGATAGAAAGTGAGATGTGGTTGTTTCATGTTTATAATAAAATATAATTATATGAGTGATAATAATTTTAATAATATGTGATAAAACAATTAATTTATAGGAAGTATAATAATAAATAATTTTGAAAGAATCGGTATAAGAGATTACCTCCTCTTCTATGTGATTCCTCTAAATATCTTCTTAGAGCACCAGAGTTGGTCTACAAAGATGAACATAAACTCTAGAATGAAAATAAGAATGTTGAGAATGAAAAAGTTCAAGTGATGTTTCGAGATTAAAGGATAAAAATTATGTGAAGAGGTAAGGGAAGAGGTGCCCTTTTAGAATTGAGGTAATGGGCACTTTTGGAAACTCCATAAATAATAACTTATAATAAAATAAAAACCAATAAAAAAACCTCCAAAATGTCCCAATTTAGAATATTATAAGAGATAGGGTTTTAATATCATCAATCAATAAATTTTGGACAAGATAACTTTTCAATTTAAATGATATTATTTTAGTTGACATTTAGTTATTCTAATTAATTTAAATTGTGGTAATAACATTATAAATATTTAATGGTTATAAATATTTACTTATATGATTTTAATTGACAAAAAATGGATATTTTATGAAATTGTAGACCTTATAATTATAATATTTTAATTTTTAAATATTTTTATGATTTGAAAATAATTTAATAAAATGTCATGTTTATAAAATATCTATAATGTCAATTTTGGAACTATTCATTTATTTGACTTTAAATAACATCCAAACAAATGATAAATATGAACCAAAATATTTAATACAACTATGATATGTCATATTGACATATAAAATTCTTTCATCCCATTAATTAGGTCATATGATATTTCTTTTATTATTTATAAAACCATTTCTTTGATATTTTTTTTATTAAAATAATGTCTACATAACTATTATGTCATCATTAATGGTAATTATTTAATCAAAAAAATTATAAATAAATTTGTATGATATAATTAAATATTTTATATTTTAATATACTATATAAATATGATATTATCTTTTTTTATCCATATATTAAAATTAATATACTTATATAAAATAAGATTGTGACATTTTGTCACATTCATTAGTTTTTATTATATTCCTGTCATATTCATAGGTAAGTGGCCATTAAGATATTCCATTTCGAAAAATAAATTATAAGGGTAATATTTAGTCATTATATAGGGTTTATATAGGTTTTAAGGTAATTTTATAATATTATTTTTAACATTAATTTTCTGATTTACCTTTAACTATGGTAATGAAAATAATTACCAAAGTTACTCTTCATAAGGTCTAAATATGAAAGTAGCCTATTAAAATAATTTGGACCTATTTACTCTAAATATGGAATAAAGTTTTTAAATTTAAAAACATAGATTTTTCAGTAATTAATTTCAAATTAATCTCGTTGTTGAAATGAGAAAACATGTTTAAAAGATGAAATATTACAAAAGATTGAAATGTTTTTACATATAAATTTAATGAAAATTAATTCCAATAACCTAAATTATATTAAATGGTAAAAATATATTCTATTTATACTTTGAAACCATTCAATAATTTAATTTTACCAAATAAATTATTTCAATGGAAGAAGTTATTTTCAATTAAAATTTAGGGTTTTTTACTATTCATCAAAACATGAAAGTTTTTAGAAAAACATAATAAATTCATCCAAAGAAAATATTTATATCCTATTTTAATATAAATTTTTTATTTTTTCATATAAAAATTATTAATGTGTCAAAATATGAATTTAAAATGGGCTCTCCATTCAAAGGTGTAAAACTAAACATTTAAAAAAAATATGTTTTTATACATCAAAAAAGGTTTTATTCATACCCTATGACAAAAATATCAATTGGATTAATATAAAAAATATTTTATTATATATATAACACATATATATCACATTAATTTCATTACCAAAAGTAATTCACTAAAAATAATAAAATTTAATTGATTTATATTTTTTATAAATAATTAATAGCCAATGTATTCACAATGCATTTTCATAAGTTAGTTATCATTATTCCTAATAATATTATGGCTAGGATATAATGGTTATTTTATAATAATGGCATCTCATGGTCTTTTTAAACTCATGATTTCGTGAAAATCACGCTACTAAAGAATAAAAATTATTTAAATAAAATATTTCATAAAAACATCCGGGTCTCACTGTTTGCATGGTAATTTTTTTGAAGTAAAATTTTTTACTGTGACATTTTGGAGATTTTTAGACATTCAAGTACTTTTTTCAATGTGAAAGGGTATTTTTTAGTAGAAATAATTGATGAAATATTTTAATGAAATTTTCACCAAAGATTATAACATTTTATGTTATGTATAGAATCTAAATCATGTATAAATTTCACCCACATATATACCAATATTATTCTCCCTTATATTTTTGGTGTAATTTATGCCTTACGTTCATTTCTCAAAATCATTGATTATGAAAATTTCTTTGGCTAGGATATGAGGCAAGATTATGAAACCCAATTTATTATTGTGGGTAATTCTTATGTTATGACTTATTATTGATTAAATTTATATGGAACAATTAAATCATGACCATGTTTTATGGGTGATCACAAATATAAATACAATGTATTAGGTGAATATTTATTCTCACTAGGTATCAAGCATGAGATTAGGGAGTAAACCACTTTTATGGGTCTTTTTACACCATGTTATATTGTCTAGTTAGTTAGAATTGAATCATATTTATGTCAAGTTATATATTTCTTCCACATTTCCTATGATTCCATGATCTTATGAAACCATTATCCTTATGTTATTCTCCCATGTGATTACCCCCAAGCCTTCTGTTTTATTATATCATGTTATACTTTTGACTCACACAGTATGTTTCCTTATCAAGATTCTCCCCTTACTGGGATTTTTAGATAACCCATTTTTTCTAAGTATTCCTCAAGTTATCCCATGTAGTATAAGGATATTGAAAATATTTAGGATCTCATTATGAAGAATATAATAAAATAATTTTAGTTTTATTATCACTTAGATTTATTATGAGCCTAGTATTCTATAGACACTATAACTCACAATCATTGGCTTTTAATTAATAGTTTTTAATACTAAAAAATGTATTAATATAAATAAAAGGAATGGTTCTAAAAAAAATTTCTCTAAAAAATTCACTTGTAATGTATAACATTCACGTAGATATCTTATCCTAAAGTTGATGGTGTCGAACAACCTACAATTTTTCTCTAAGATGATCACCTTTTCCTCCAAAAAATTATATTAGATCAACATATCATCGATAAAAATGACTAAGAACATGTACAAGAACTCATGGAACACAAATTTCATGATCCCTATGAACACATATAGTGTATTCATGACACCAAATATCATGAACTTGAACTCAAAGTTCCCATACATTCATATGAAGGTAATCTTCTAGATGTCCCCATCCTTCACCCTAATTTAGTGATATCAAAACATGAAATTGATCTTCGAAATACAACCAGTCCCCTTGAGCTGGTTGAATAGATTTACAATCCCCAAAATGTGTAATAGTTCTTTACCATCACCTGATTCAACCTCTGGTGGGATATGTTACGTCTTGAAATTCTATTGTAAGAAAACTGTATTTGATTGTTTGTATAACATACAACACCAAGCACAAAAGGGAATGTAATATCACAATACATTAAAATATAACTACTATGTTATGAAAATTTAACATATTATATAGAATTAAATACACACAAACACTAATATAACATTCTTTACATGTAAGAACTAGCTTTTTCAATTGAATGCATTACACACAAGACCATGTTTTAGCCGAACAACAATATATTATTAAAATATTATTTAATATGATTTGATGTAACATATCCATTAAATTAGATGTTATGAGTAATATTATCTAACTTATGAAAATATATGGTTTACAAAAATATAAAATGAATTCATCAGTTACAAATTGTTTTGCAATGAATATAAGAACCAATTAAATATAAATGAATTGTTTTTCATAAAAACCAATTTTTATGCATCTGAAGGTGTTTTACCTTAATAAATTAAATTAATTACTATTATTGTATGATTTTAATGATATATATTTATATTATATATTAAATAAAATATTTTTTATATTCATCCAATAGATTTTTTAGGTATCATATAAGAAAAAACTGAATTTTATGTATAAAAACAAATATTTTTATAAAGGCTGTTTTACTGCATTTTAATGGAGAACCCATTTTAAAGACAATATTTTTAACTTTAATAGACTATATATGTCAAAAATAAACTTTATATTTTTAATCTAAATACAAAAATTATCTTAGGGTGATTTAATTTGTATTTTCTTGTGAAGTTTCATTTTTTAATGACTAGTGGCAAATAATGAATTTTAATTCAAAACTGATTTTTTTGTCTATTTTATTTATAATGATAAATTATATTTTTAAAATATTTTAAAGTTTAAATAAAATAAAATTTTATCATTTTAAAAAAATTATTTTATTTTAATCAATTTCACTTTGAATTTGAATATCAAAACTTAGAAAACATTTAGACATTTTTACTTTAAAAACCCGCATTGTTTTCCCGTCCATGAGATTAATTTTAAATCCATTTATACCACTTATATGATTTTAATTTATAAAATTTGATTCTATATTTTGAATAAGAATAATTTATATTTTATAATATGTAAAACATAGTTTTTTTACCAAAATTATTTGTAAAAGTAACTGAAATTAATTACAATGATTATGGTGAAGTAAAATTAACAAGGGACAAAACCTTAATCTTAAGGGTCCAAATAACATGAAAACTATTCTAAAATCCATTTTCTTGAAATATTTGTCTATATACTCATTTTTATATAATTGGGTCCACTATTGTATCAAATTTCAATGGAAAAACGTCAGTGGAATTCTTTTCCAAAATTTACAAAGGTGAAAGTCTCCCTCCACAATAAAAGGCCCCCTATAATCCCATTTCCTAAACCATAACAAGAAAATTTGGATCGACCAATATCTGACCAAATAGATCCTAAAAATTACTCCCATAATCCTAGAAGCATCCCCTTGGGAAATAATCCATCTAAGGAAGCCCTTTGGTGAAAACCAAAAGGAGTTACCCATAGAAGAGGTAACATCATTCTTTAAGATCTGTAATTTTTCTCCATTATCCACTAGATAAAATCTTATAATTAAATTGTTATATTAAAACAGTAGTATACTAAATATTCTTTTATGTTATTATCCTAATTTTTCAACCAAAACTCAAACACACTTCCATTTAATGGGTAACGAACATACTATTTATGTGTACAAAGCACTACCACCTCATGGAATGATGATTTATTTTTTACTTTACTAACTCTAATGGGTGAGAATTATGATGGAAACTATATTTATATATTTCATTAATAATATTTATTATTTATTTATTCTTTTTTAATCATTTTATAACACATACCCATATACTTTCCATTTTGTGTAAATACGATAATATCATTTGTGGAAATGTGGACCACTGCCTCCTCAAAGAAATGTGATTTGTTCACACTATACATGGAAAACATAAAGGATGGTTTTAATTAAACATATGTAACATAAATAAAATATGTTTAATATTCATGACATAATTACATTTATGTTAATATAATATATCATTTCTTTATTACCCTTTTCACACACTAAAAAGTGATAATGTCGGTCGTGGATGTGTGGACTACCACCTCCTTGACACAATGTGATTCCTTTTACAGAACAGAAATATTATGTATAAGTATATATGATTAAATAACATGTTATAATTATCATTCTACAAATATATAAGGTTTCTTACAGTTTTTCCGTAACGATCATTGAAATATGCGAATGTTACTCATGCGTATATACGGCCTACCATCTCCATTATTGCAATGTTGGTTTATTTTTCATAAACATATTTCATGATTGTTTATAAAAGTATCATTTATTTATAAATGTGGAAACTATTTCATGATTATTATTATTTATGTTTTTATATAATGAATCTTTAACCATAGTCAATCTATGAAAGTTGTTTTTGACACATAAACCAAATATTTTCTAAAATACCTGATGTAAACATAATTGTTAAGTGGTTGTCTTCATCATTGTAATAAGTGAATTAAAAGTAATAAAAAAATTTAAAAAGGTTCTCATGAAATTAAATAATTAAAATAAGTTTATTATTTAGGAATATAAATACACATGTGAAAAAACCAAACTCAAGGTAAGGGATTTCATCTAAATTTACATTACATTGAGACTTATTTTTTTATTGGGCACCAGTACACTTTTCTATGTTGTATATACTTCCATTTGACATGTTATATCATGAATTTACTTATTTTCTGATATCATATTTAATTTAATGTTATTAATTTATGGGTATTCTGATTCAAATGTTTCAAAGTTGTTTGGGACACTTCATAATGGTTAAATATTATTTTCCTTAAGAATAGTTTAATGATATTTCAAGGGTATTTCCATTCATCAACATCAAAAACAATTTTTATAGATATTCTCCACTATGGAAATTGTTGATAAATATGTATCACTAATTCAATATGTATATTTGGTGATATGGAACACTATTTGTTAATTAAATTTATTATTTGATATATGAGGAATGTTTTCGACTAGTCGATATGGGTGGGGCCGAGTTACAAATAACCCCTCAATGCATTGGTAGTCTCATGAGATGAATCAGTTGGACTAATTAGAATCGTTTAAACTTTGTTGATAATAAATCACGACGATATAGTGGTTAATGTTCTAGATTCATGACATCCAATACTAAAACATTGATGATTTAATTTATCATTTTTTATCCGTGAGATTTAATGTCGACATATCAATGGATGATTTTCATTCTTAGTTCATTGATTAAATGGAATGTGTGTCAATTTATTTCTTTTTCATATTGATTTTTACTTATCTGGTTATTTTAAAGTCATGTGGTATCACTTATTTACCTTGTCATGTTGATTATTATCATTAGGTCATTTTTTATTCCACTTTACTTAACCTTACTAAGTGTTTGGTCTCACCCTTATCTTGATTCTTTTCAAGGTTTTGAATAATAAATCTCTGAATAAGATTTTAGGGATTCTATTTTTTTTCATTTTATTGTGTATAATGATTGTATTTACTATTTCCCATTTTATTATGGGTATCATGTATGTATTTTGGTTTTCCAAGACTGCTAAACTGATTAGTCCTTTGGGTTTGATTCCTTGTAATAATGCCAATGTAATAAAGTAATGAACCAACTCCTTGCTTCTAGGGACACAATGTTATAGTTTAGCATAATTATTGAAGAACGTGATAGAAGTTTGGTTATTTAGATTTTGTGTGGGTATTCCTAGAAATACTCCCATATTTAGATACATAAGTGGATGTGGTTTTGGAATAAATCTACCTAGGAGTAATAACTCCAATAATGTGTGTCGTGCCTGACTTAGAGTAACCTGGTACACGACAACAGGCCTTACTATGAACCTATTTTGACACTACTGGGTGATACACTTATGTAATTCAAAAGTTTATTTAAGAACCATCATGAAGGATTTAAGTAGAATATGTCTATAAATAACATAGGATAATCCTTATTTTTTATATATTAATGAATTATGAGCCATGATTTAGTAATCCTATATGTAAATTATCAAAATTATGTTTTTTCCTATTTAGATAAGTGTTTATCACACTATAATTTATCATTTTAGTTAATTTAGGGAGTTGAATAAAATTGGTTTAACATTGAATATAATAGAAAATTTTATGATGGGCAGTTAAATGGAATTATCACTAAAGTGAAGTATATTGTGATCATGCCTAATCAATTTTCATGAAACATGATTAAAAATGTGTACCTTAACCATATACAAGACTCACTAAGGAATAGATGGATGGAGTTCACTGGGATTTAGGGTAATAGAGAACATGGAGGAATGAAGATTCAATTTCCCCTATATCAATAATGTGGAAATAATAACCCATGTTAATTTCCTAGAGGGACAGATAGAAGTTTTGGCTATGGGAAAGAGGGATACAAAGAAAGCAACTGCAAAATAAAAATGAAGAGTTCTGTTAATGCAATGAATGGGAATATTGGAATCCCTATGAAAACAATGACAGTTAAATTATTTAAGTGTAGAATGAATGTTTATTATTAAAATAGATGTTCCAAGTGGAAATTTCATGAAGAGAATCAACAAGGTAGTATGAGTAATGGTTATATTGTTGATAATGATGAGACTACTGGTGACATGTTAGAAAAAGTGGTATTAATTAATAATATGTGTTTCCTTGTTAATAGATTAAGTATGAAGTGTAATAATTGATGTGTTTATATTTTTGGATTCAATAATAATGTCATTTTGATATTTTATAAATGAGGTTCTGGTTATAAAAATTCAGAAAGATATGACGATTATACTGTTGAAATTTTTCATTAATGGATTGAGATCATATGTTGAGTGGTACAATGGAAGGTTATTTATGAAAATATTAAACTTTTTAGAAAACACATATTTGATAGAAATATAACCCTTAATACATTCTTAATGTCAAGACAGTGATTTTTGGATAAAGAAATTATTGATTTAGATAAAATAAATCATATAAGTGCTGATTACCTTGAAAATGAGTAATGATTTATGCTATAATTCATGGTGTTTCCAACAATTTTGGATTTATGGAATATGTCCAATAACCAGTTTTTTACTTAATCAATAAGGAATAATTCATGTTCCCAATGAAGTATTATGGCAATTCAATTTATTATCATATTTCAAGAGAATTCATGATGAAGGTTTTCACATATTTGGTTTTTGATGGTTAAAGAGACATGTCATATAGATTGAAGGATAATGATAGGTTTATTTTTAGAAATTGAGTGACTTTCCTTCTAATGTGTTGGACTGTAATATTATGGAAAACTTTACCATTTATTAAATGGTTTAAGTTGATATTTGGACATGATTTTATAGATTGTTGTATTACTTCACCATATAAGAAAAAATCAGAAATAGTTCAAGGCACAACTGAAGTATAATACTTTGTTTATAGAGATTTATATTTAATTAAATTGTTATAGAGAGAAATAATACATCAAATATATAGAAAAAGGGTGTTTTGAGACAAAACTATTGTTATATTGTCATAATTAATGATGATATCAATAACCTTTATTCACACCTCTGGTTTATGGTTTTGTGGTAAAAAACATTCATCTAAACATGTTATATATATCACTCCATAATAACTTGTTTTTTATATTTTTCTTACGTAAATATGTTTCTATTTCCTACCTATGTTATCCTTCTAGAGAACCTTGTTACATGACCATTCTAACTTCATTTCTCTATTACTAAGAATATGTTTTATTAACACTATTTACAATGTGGATTTTTCAATAATAGTATTTTCAAATTTCAATACTTTTATTACCAAGGTCTTGTTTAGATTCCAAGGACACAATTTAATTATGGTTGGGAGAATTTAGCACCCGAAAATTCTAAATTAAGAATATTGATAATGTGTATAACATGCAACAAAAAGAGCGTAAGAAAATGTAATATCCCAAATACTTTACAAAATAGTTAATATTTAAAAAAATTTAATATATTCTATAGTATTCAATGAATGCATAAAATAACTATCATTATAAGAAAAAATGACCTTGTTCAATATCTTGCATTACATTGAAGACCATGTTCTAACAGAACAACACTATATTATTAAAATATTTTTATTTAATATAATATTAATTAGACTACCCATTAAATTAGAGTTTATGAAAAATATTTAATAACTTATGAAAATATATGGTTTAAACAAATATAAAATTCATTTATTAGTTACAAATTGATTATAAATGAATATAAGAACCAATTCAATATAAAAGAAATGTTTTCTATAAACACCTATTTTTATGAACACAAAGGTGTTTTACTATAATAAATAAAATTATTTAATATTAGTGGATTAATTTAATGAAATATATATATATTATATATTCAATAAAATATTTTTTTATTAATCAAATAGGTTTTATATGCATAATATAATAAGAAACCCAATTTTATGCATAAAATCTATTTTTTTTATAAAATTAGTTTTATCTCCCTTTAGTAGAGAACCAAATTTAAATCAAATATTTGGAACTTTTATAGACTATATACTTAAAAATAAACATCATATTTTAAATTGAAATGAAAAAATTAGATTAGGGTGATTTTTGGTATTTTTCTGTGAAGTTTCATTTTTTAATGAATAGTGGAAAATAATGAATTTTAATTCAAAACGAATTTTTCGTCAAATTTATTTATAAAGATAAATTATATATTTAAATGGGTTTAATGTTTAATTAGATTAAATTTTTATCAGTTAATACAATTTAGGTAATTTTAATAATGTTCACTATGAAATTGAATATAAAAACTTAGCAATCTTTTGGAAGTTTTTACTTTAAAAACCCCATTGTTGTCCCGTCTGTGGGATTAATTTTATATTTATTTCTACCACTACTATGATTGGAATTTGGAAAAATGGTTTCCATGTTTTAAATTATAATAATTTATTATTTTTAACAAGTTAAACTTATTTTTTGACCAAAAATATTAGTCAAAGTAATTAAAATTAATTACAACGAATAAGGTGAAATTAAGCTTAACAAGGGACTCAATGTTAATATAAAAGTTCCAAATGACCATTAAATTTGTCCAAAATCTAATGGATGGATATATTTGGACCATATAATAATTTTATTTAATTTTTACCATCATTGGATCCACATGGAATGGGAAAAACGTGGGTGTAATCCCTTTCCGAAAATTTACAAGAGTGTCACTCCTCCTCCACTATAAAGGCCTCCTCTCCTCCCACATCCTCACACCTCCCAAGTCAATTTGGATCAACTAATATTCATCCAAATATCTCCTCATCATACCTCAACTAATTTTATAAACCTCACCAGGTTCATAAATCCATCCCTGGGGTCCCTTGTGTGTAAACCAAAAGGAGTTACCCAAAGAGGAGGTAACATGTTTCCTTAAGCTCTTTATTATTATATCCATTATCCCAGCCATAAAATATTATTATTAAATAATTATGGGAAAAAATATTACACCCAATATACTAGGATTTTTTAGGATAATTTTTTTACCTATACTCACGCATGCTTCCATCTAGTAGGTACCAAAACATACTATTTATGTTTATGACAAACTACTGCCTCACAAAACGACAATTGTTTGTTTTTTCTTTTCAACATTTAATTATTGAGAATTATGATGGAAAATATATTTATATATTTCACATGTTAAATTTATTATGTATTTAGTATTATGTCATTATTTTATAACAGATTCCCTTATACTTTCCATTTGGTGTAAGTATGATAACATCATAAAGCAATGTGATTCGTTAACACTATACATGGAACATATGAAGGATGGTTTTAATTAAACATATTTAAAAAAATGGAATATATATGATATTAATAACATAATTACCTTTATGTAAATATAATATATCTTTTTATTTATTACACTCTTCACACAGTAAAAAGTGATAACGTCGGCTGTGGACGTGCGGACTACCGCCTCCTCGACACGATGTGATTCCTTTTACATTATAATAATCATATGTATAAGTGTATATGATTAAATAAGATTCTATACTGATAAATATAGAATGATCTAGTGTTACTTACCTTCATTCCAAAATGATCACTAAGAAATGGGAACATTACTCATGCATACGTACGACCTATGGTCTCTATGATTGTAAGATTAGTTAATTTTTCATAACCATAATTCATGATTGGTTTTAAAAGTATAAATTATGTATATATATAATAATTGTTTCATGATTAATATTTTTTATATTTTTATATAATGACCCCTTTAACAATAGTCTATCTACCAAAGTTGTTTTTGACACATAAACCGAATATGGTCAAAACACCAGATGTAAACATAGTTGTTACGTAGTTGTTTAAAAAATTATAATTAGTGAAGTAAAAGTAATAATAATCTTGAAAAGGGTTCTCAGAAAAATAAAATAATTAACATATGATTATTATTTAGGAATATAATGATAGATGTTTAAAGTCATACTCAAGGTAAGGGATTTCGTCTCAATTTACATTCTGTTGAGACTTATTTGTTATTAAGCATCAATACGCTTTCATATTGTGTATATAATGATATTTGACATGTTATATCAGGAATATACTTATTTTCAGAATATTATAAGTTTCATTTAATGTTATTTTTCTCACAAGGATTATGATTCAAATGTTTCAAAGTGGTATGGAACACCTTGGAATGTTTCAAGATTATTTTCCTTAAGAAAATTTTTATGATCTTTAAATGGTATTTCCATTTATCAATGTCAAAAAGACTTTTTTGATAATTATCCTCCACATGGGAAATTATAAATGATTCCATATCCTTTATTTAGTATTGATATTTGGTGATAAGGCACATTGTATAGTAATTAAATTAATTATTTGATATATGAGGAATGATTTGGATTGATTGATATAGGGAGTGCCTAGTTATAGATAGCCCCTAGATTCATTGTCAGTCTCATGAGATGAATCATTTGGCCAAATTATAATAGTTTAAAATATATTGATAATAGATCTTAATGGTATAGTGATTACTACTCCAGATACATGACATCCAATATTAAAGCATTTCCTTCATTTCAGTTATCATTTGTTGTCCATGAGTTTTTTCATCGACGTATCTATGGATTCATTTCATTCTTAGTTCATTGATTAAATGTAATGTGTCTAACTTTCATACCTTGACATATTGATTTTTACCTTTCTAGTTATTTCAATGACGTGTTATTAGTTATTTACCTCTCCATGTATATTATTCTCATCAGTTAATTTTTTATACCACTTTACTTACTCTTACTAAGCATTTGAGATCAACTAAATTATATTTCCTTTCTATATTATGAATAATAAATCTTTGAATAGGACCTGAAGGATGCTATTTATTTTATTTTATTATGTATCATTTTTTATTTCCTATTTAACATCCTCTACTTGATATTCCACTAAAATATCTTCTAAATAAGATAAAAAAATTTCAAATTCCCTACCAATCATTCGATAACCTCTCTAATAAATGAATACCTCTTGTAGACCATCCACATTAGAAAAAAACACTTATTTGGAAATAATCAATGAAATAATTCATAGAATAAATCCAATACATGAAAAGTATAACATCATATGAATGTATTTATAGTAGAAAAACCCATCAACTAATATTAACCATCAATAATCTACATCCCCAACACACATAAAACAAAAAATCCGAACCTCCAATTAGGGTGGAAAATATTAGTGTCACTAGATGTATCTCCACCTATAGTCTTAATTTTTGGATCAAATAAGGAGAAAAATGGAGTACAAGGATCTATAAGAAAACATGTAAGAAACAAAGGTAGATGATAGAATAATCATACCTCTTAGAACCATTGGGCCTATTGGCATTGAAACCTCCATTGAATTCATCTTCCCATGCCTAGATCCTCTTTCCTATATATTAAAGGCCTCTACAACCATGCTATGGTTTAGGTTATTAAATATAGGGACCATAATTAGGATTTATTCTTCCATATCCTTCTACCCTTGGTTAAAAGAAATCATACTTCTCTAGTTTCTACATGAATTTGGAGACTCCTTATATTGATACTCTTTCATAGGCAACCACTACTGCTACTGGAAAGGTACCTGACATCACATATTATACTATCCTCCCTGATCTATCAGACAATAATCCTGATAGTGTCCATTAACCTTGAAGACATAACATTAAAATGGATAACCCATAGTAGATTCTCAAGATCCACTATCCGCTGAATTGAATGGAATACACTCTCAAGGTTGGTTCCCCACTGGTTGAAACCCCAATTTACTAGAAATCCACAATTCAATTCCAGAATCCCTTCTCTTTAATACAACCTTCTAGAAACCCTCTATAGGCTCACCCATAAGGGAATGGATCTGATCTAGATCCTTGTCCTTATTTTGAACCACCAAATATATAGGAAGTGTAAATGGGGTGACTGTATATATAATCACTGGGAATAAAACATCCCCTAGAATATACTATATAGACTTCTAAAATGGAATTATATCAGGATAAAAATGATGGTGTTCCTTAAATTTGATACCAAGATCTTCCATAATCAGGATCCACTATTGAAGTGAGAGAAGCTCCTACCTCTCTATTATCTTCATCATCATTAACAAAAAATGCAAATAAGACTCTTCCTCGATGTTATCCCACAAATCATCTACCTACTTCTGATCATTGAGATAAAATTACCAGCCCTTATGCACAACTCCCCACATATTTCTAATGGGCATCAATTCCAAAAAACTCATCTAGATATCAAAACAAAAAAAAACTGATCACAATCTCTTCCATCCAGTGTTCCCTTTTTAGATCAATGGTTCTAGCCTTATAATTTCAAAATATATGCTACCGAAAGGCATAAAAGGTCCTATGATATACCTCATACTCGTTTATCTTGTTAATCATACAATGATCAACCATATTAGCCTACTAAAAAATTACTACTTGAGTTTCACATTAATGATGACCATGATCCATTACTGAAAAATAAAGGATAAAGCATGATCCCGAAGGAATTGAATTTTATCAAAGAGTATTTAATAAATTTCATATAATTTCACAAATTCACCTCAATTAAAACATGAATTCAAATAGTCGTGATTCATGTACCTTTCTTATATATCTACCCTACATGTGGCACCACCTCATATGGTTGTTTGGTAGGTCCAGGGTCCTTACATCAGGTCATGGGGGGGGGGGACCTAAAATCCAATTTTCGTAGCTAGTATATATATCCTATGTCATGCATGAGGATCATTTCAAATTGCTGCCATACCAATCCATGACAACCTTAAAATACCTAAATCTAAACTCCATCATATCTATCAACCAGAAAACATTGATACCATTCTATCACAACCCCATACCTCCAGAGGTACCCCTCCTGGGCCAACAATGAATGGAGATAGATAATGACCCACGAGTCTCACCTCCAGTAGGTATTGGGTTGATGGCTAGCACTGAGGGTTTATTAATATCACATATGGATAAAATTAACCTCAATATTATAATAAGGAATAAGTGTGAGAATGAATATACCCCAAGACACTCGATCTCATAATATAAAAGAGAGAAACTGAACCATACCATAATGCATGAACAATTTCAACTAGGGAACCTAAACCAAATAAATACCGAAAGATAATTCATATGGTTGAGACTCAACAACAGTTGAAATATCTATTCTGGTAATGTCCATCTTGATCCCTAAAATCATCTTAGAAACCTGAAAAATATATTACATATATAAGGTGGTAATAAAATTTATAATCAATAGGATCATACCCAAGTTGTATTCTGAACTTGTAAAAAGATTATACTAATGAACTTATGAATAATTAGAAGAACCAACAAGAATATAAAAATGTCCACTAACCAATACCAACTTATACATGATGTGGTCACCAAATAACACGTCCAATTATGCAACATGGTATCAAAATAACATATAAAAAAGGTGCCTCACAACCAATTATCCATTATTTTTTCACTCTTATACCACAATGTCAAACATCTTGTGCTCTTATACTTTCTTTTCATATCACATAACATATCCATTCATCACTGATGTGGTTCAGGATGTATCCCTACTTACCCCACCCATTCATGGTCTAGAACCATGTTCTAGTAATATTCATCATCCACACATCACAACATCATTGCATATTTATGTATCATATCTAGGTTAGTATGGTATCATTACCATGAAGTACATCCACCTCATACCCTCTTCCTACCATGAATGACCCCCACCACATATCACATCCTCATCATATCTGGATAATCTACAAAACCAACCCATTTCATCACCTAGGAAATCTCCAACATCAACCCAATATCACTGGGTGATCTCCCACACCAACCCATATCATTATCACTACTATTCATGGATGAGTGGGGAAGAGGGGGTAGCCAACCATCCGATTCACCACCATCCTGGATGTTGTAGAAAACATCTAAAACCCAAAACATTTGGGTGTTGTTAAAGATAGCTTATTTGGGTGGGGTGTATATAAAATTACATGAAAATACATGTCAGATAGATAAAATACGATACCCAACCTACGTGTTAAAAGATAATACACCAGAATACTCTACAACAAAAGCAATTCGTTTCATGAAATCCATCACAAACACTGCCAAAACAAAATTCATCACACCACAAAACCACTGCACATAAAAACTGAATTTCCACATTCAATTACATGTCAATCCACTCCCTATAATTTACCAATTACAAGACAAAATAGTTTAATAATGCACAATTCAATAATGTAGTTATCAAATAATAGGTTTTATCCCTCACTTCTTTCATTTACAAACCCATGCTATTTATCATTCAATTTATTTAATTTAATTACCACACCTAAATTTCTACCCATGATATTTAAGTTAAAAAATTTAATTCATTCAATAGATAACTAGGCATCTATCCCAATTATAGTACATAAAAAATATCATATCTCACATCCACCACATTCGAATCTATAAAACCCTTACTTGAATCACTAAGTCTGAGATAAAGGGTCACATGACCTTATTCATGACTCCTCAAATGCATGTGGATACTATCTATTTGTGAGTATCCAACCACTGTCAATGGAGAGACTATAAATTGAGTATCACAACATTTCACCAACAATTTTAATTAAATATAAAGAAACTCAGAGTAATAAAATTAAAAGAATATAATATCATATGGAAAAAATTTAACACAAATGTATTAATTTGGTCTCCAAATGTGCTATGCCAAGCCAAGGTGATAAGTGAAAGAAGAGAAATAATGAAACACTATAGAGTCCTATGAAATACGACTCGGTACCACTACCTCTTCTATCCTTCTAATTCCAATTGAATTTAATGGGCCCATTCCCCTTAATTAGATCCCTATACCTGATGTTTTATCAAGCATTGAGATTCCAGTATAGGTTTTGAAAAATAAAACCTTCGAGGACACCAAAAATTCACCTTTATCATGTGTGAACAAGTATAATAGGTGTATTCCATGAAAACAATAAATTCATAATAAATAATAAACAATCATATAGAACAAACCCCTATACTAACCAATCCACCACAAGCCCTGAATGAACATTTCTTTGTCTCTATACTAAAAATATTATTACAATATAGGAAGCAAAATATTACTATCCACAAGGCTAGAAACCAAATTTCTTGGTATATCAAGGAATTATGTGATCACGCTACTTGGTTTACACTAGGAATAAAATGAATCATGCTGCTCCACATCCATTTTGAATCAATTGATCATTATACTCAACATAAACATGGTATAAAGAAAACATGACACTTTATATCCACTAGGAATCTAGTGAATGAAACAAAATCTTCAAGGCATCATCATATCCCTACCCTATGATATGGTTCATCATAACCATCATCATAAGTCATAAAAACTACCCATTTAAGAGATAACTGTGTCACGATGGTCCACCTATTTCAAAGACCAAGAACAATACCTACAATGGCATAGTAACACACATGATAGATTATAGAATACAAAGAAAAAATATTTTATATCATAATGGGAAAATAGTTGAAATATACAATACATGCAATCAATATAAAAAATGATCAAACAAACTACAATAATTCTCAAGGAAATAAGTATCACAAATAGATTTAGTGGGATATTATCAAACCCACATGCAACAAAATTATCCATAGCCATAAAATTATGCCAACAAAGGAAAAAATCTTAGGAAACATGTGAATACAGGATCCCCAAATGGTAAGGAACTTCCTAACTCATGGTTGTTGATGAATTACTTAATGGTTCATCATGGATTAATGCTCAATCCATATCACACTCCCATAAAGATATTGATCACATGTCAAGGATGACTACTTACGGATTTATTTCATAATTATGGAGGTTTAGAAAAGAAACTAAAGGATATTAAATATCAATAATTGTGTCTCTAGAATCACACACATTACAAAGTCCATCAAAAAAACCAAATATGAGGTATGTCAAATGATAGGACGCCAATTCACCATATCCATTATCTATTAAGGAATGAACCATGAATTACTTTTTGATTATATAAGAGAACCTTTGCTCTAGGCAATGGACATCCATCCTTCATTAATAAATTAATAAAATATATTCAAGAAGATAATAAAGAATAATAGACTCACAATATGATTAATCTATAGACACTTACCTGGAAACATCCTCCATTCACGAGGAATTTAATTCTGGTCAAAAGTGATGTCATTGACATGTCAAAAACATCAATAATATAACAAATATTAAATAATACAGTGGTAGTTGGAAATATAATCCATAAAATGGGCATCAATATTGTATATTTATGAATTGTCTCTAGAGAAAATATGTAGATCAAGAGGAAACCAAAATAACATAAGATTTCACAAAACATACATCAATTATAGATCCTCTACCCACTTAGGTTCACTCGATTCTTGATTTATAGGAGAGAAATTCATTAGGGAAGGACCTAGAAGAATCAGAAATTGGGATAGATTACTATATAAAGTCTAATAGGACATACCACATAATAAACTTTTGTTATGGAGGAATTCGTATAATTAATTTCAAACATCCATGGTTGGCTGCATGATTTGAAAATCATTTTTTCAACCATGAAAAATTTATTGGATTTTGTACAAGACACAGAATTTTGCCACATGATTTGTTAAACCGTGCACCGACCATGTTGTTGGCCATTGGATCTTATCACAAAATTTTATAGGAGAGGCCACATGTTTTTTTTCGAACAATCCACCACCCCTTGGGCCCCTTCCTTTAGTTGCATGATATTCAAGAGAGTACACATGGTTTGGGAAAACTAATATTAAATAATGAACCCCTAAATATCACTCATAACCCTCCAAAACCATTTGAAAACCCGCAATAATTATCCCAAATAGTTCATAACTCAAAAAATCATTAAAGGATGAAATTAACCTTTAAGACACCTGAAACAATAGAGCGTGTTACATTCTACTCCTTTGAAGAATTCTTATCCTTGAGAATCATGTCTAGGAATTCTACTCGAACAACTTATGATACTGATATAGAATATCAACATCCCTCTCCCATGTCTCTACCCAAATTCATCCATTCCACTGTATAATCTATAAAAGTGTTTCCATGTTTCTATATAACACATTCTTTCTGTATTCTATAATATGCAATTAGGCATCCGATGTACAATGCATTAGAGTCTATCTCAAAATCCTAAAAGTAAATGACATCCATAGTACTAGGGATATACCTAAGAAGCTATGAGAAATGAAACACATCATACAAAACTCAACAATATGAAGGAATATCCCATAGGTATAGCATTATCCAAACCTATTTGATGATATTTAAGGGTCTCACAAAATGCAGTACTAGGATCCATTTCTACCACAAATGTTAGTGGACTAACTGAGGAGTCACTCTTAGAATTACCCGGCCACCTATATCAAAATTCAAATTTATCCTCATGTGATTGACATAAGATCTATATATAATCTGATTTGGGATCAACCTCTTCTAAATTAGATGTACTATTTTAGAGGTATCCTATATGATATTGAGCCCCACAACTACTGCCTTACTAGCCTCATGCCAAAAAAGTGGAGAATAACATGGTCTACCATATAGGACCTCATAAGGCACCATCATAATTGAAGCCTTGTAACTATTTTTTTTCTGTGAAATCATCCTAGGCTAGGTGATAATCCCTTGTTCCACCGAAGTCTAGGATGCAATATTGAATCATTTCTTCTGGTATGTGAATTATCATCTTCCACTATCTGTTATCATAGGGATGATATGCTATACTCAAACTCATCTGATTCCCTAATTAATTCTATAACACCTTCCAAAAACAAGATTTAAAACACACATCCCTTTTATATACAATGCTAAAGGGAGATATTTGTATGTGAAAAATCTCACAGGCATACATCTTTCCCAAATCATCTACTGAGTGAGTCTCATAGATTAGTAAGAAAGGAGAAACTTTCCTTAGCTGATAAAAAATATCCTAAATGATATCAAAACTCCTTTTGATATTGGTTAAAACCACAAATATTTCTATCGTGATCCCCTCCCACTTTCAAATGGGGAATTTAAGTGTCTTGAGTAGTCCGACATGACAGTGGTTCTCAGCCTTTATCTTCTAGTAGGTAAGGCATTGAGAAATGTATCGAACAATATACCTCATCATGTATTTCCACCCAAAGTGTTATACGAAGTCAGAGTAAAACTTTTTCACACCAGGATATACCACCCACTTATAGTTGTGGAAGTATCTAATCATATTTTCCTTGATAAATGTGGGGAATATAACTCTCGGGTATACTAGGATTAGACCGTCACTGGCCAATAACCACCTAGGTGTCGGGTCACCACATTCTAGCTATTACATCATCACAACACACTCAGGGTTATCCTATAATATATCCGTTATATGGTATACTAAATAATTTATGACCAACAATGGGAAAAAATACATACATACCTATTATTTGGAAGCATCCATCCTCCATTCAGCCAATAAAATTGTCAAAATACACTATTCCTCAAAAGTCCATTCAATAAGCTATTTACTACATAATTCTTATGGCTATTATCATTTTTAATGACATTTCCTTTACTTGGTATATATGCCACCTAAAATTTGAACGACTATAGTTACTCTACCTAGGGTCTCTAACTCAAATTGAGGGCATATTCTATGAAGATATAATAGGGGCTATTGTGGTCTATATATAATATAAACCTCTCAATGAAGAGATACCATCACCAATACCTCCAAAAATGGAACAAATTTGGTATTTCCATGTTATGGGTGGAATTTTTATACTGATGTGGCAATTTTTAACATGACCCATAAGTTACCACAGACTCCCTCTAAAGTAGTAATTATACAAAAAAATGCCTGATGTATCACAATATATGATATAACCAATCCTTGGCTCAGGATGGATCAAAATTGGATCTATATCCATCCACATTTTTGCTTAATAAAATCCTCGTCACACTGTTCTAAACACTAAAAATACACTCCCTTCTTAATCGGCAGAGTTATGGGTGATGGTAAATGGGAAAAGTCATATAAAAAGGTTAGTAGTATCCCATAAAACTTAGAATCTTCTTGATCTTGAACACATTTTGGGGCTGTTCTTTGGACATCACTACCTCTCCATTCTCTGGGTCCACTGATATACCGGTCTCAAAAACCGAATTCCTCTATAAATTCACCTATTGAGTCCAAATGTTACACTTTTACATCTTTTCATGATGATAATGTACTCTAATTATACTCAGTACTATTTTGATAATCCTTGCATGTTGCTCTAGGGTCGATGAGTAAATGAGGATTCCATTAATAAACACCATTATGATTGAGTCAAGATATGGGTGAAAGATATTATTCATGAGATCCATGAAAACTTTATACCTATTAATCACTATAATCAATATCACCAAGTAATTTTATATCCTATACCTTCTATGAAACACAATATTTTGGATTTCCTCCTCTCAAACATGTAACTGGTGAGAGGCTGATTAGAGATCAATCTTAGAGAATCATTGTGATGTCCACAACTATTTTAGGGGACCATAAATTCTATTTGAAGGATATCTATTCTTCACCACCACATAATTCAGAATATTATAATATATGTGGATTAAAATAATACCATCCTCTTTATTGGAGAAAAAAATAGGTGCAACCCATGGTGAATTACTTGGCCAGATAAATCCCTTTTATTACAAGTCCCCATGCTATAATTTATGAACCTTTAACTCAGTAGATTCCATACGATTAGGGGATATTAAAATTGAATACACACCCTAAATGATCTATATATATAATTCATATTCTCTATCTAGGGGGAGTACTATGATTTTATCTGGAATGAACTCCCGATAGAGATCCACAACCGGAGGAAAAGATGTGGGGGTTACCACTTTTCCCACTGAAAGATTAAACCCTATAATTTGTGTTGTAGTCATCCCAATACTACTAATGTATGGAACCAATATACCTTATCCCAAATCCAATTATTCATCCATTATTTATTTCTCTCCCTTGGGTGAATGGAATGATAAGTATATTTGATAGAAGTCAATGTGGGATCAAAGGATGGCCAAATAGTCCATTCTAAGAATCACATCATATCTTGTTATTTATAGAATCATGAATTCCCATAGATGACCCTATAAAAAATTACGATAGTAAAGTCTAGTAATTTATTAATATTATCCACTTTTTTGTAAAATATTTTATCAAGGTAAAGAAACTCAGAAGATAGCTTGAATGATAAGTCAAGTACAATAATCAATTGTGTAGGTAAAATGAATGGGATGAGCCGGTATCAAATGTAGAAGTATAAAACATAGAAGTGATCATGAAAGATACTAAAATTGTATATGGTCCCTACACACCATCTATTAGAGTATAATATAGTATATATACTTTTCCTTCTTCACACTACAATATAATAGGTAATAACACCAATTTCTAAAACCGTCACTATTTTTTAAAATATTTAGAAGAGTTTTTTTATAAAATACCGCAAAATATTATGATTTTTTAAAAAATACACATAATACCCTCTCCTAGATCCCCCATACGCACCTCCGTCTCTCCCCCAAGCTACCCTCTCCCCAAACCGAAACCCAAGACCTCCTCGCCAACACCCGTTGCACATCACCGTTGCTCATTGACCCTCACTGCCACTGGATGTTGTACCTCTCTGCCGCTTGTTTCACCTCACTACTACCACCCATTTCACATTTCCACAACCCACCCCATTTCCCCCTCTCTGCTCATCCACTCCTCCCTCTCTCCTCTAATTTCCCATCTACTCGTGCCCAAGATCTTGCCCCAGCCACTATTGCACCTCACCGACCACTCCATTTTCACCTTAATACCGCCCCCAATTGGTGATTTGTGATCATTAGTTTCTATATTTTTTTAGTGTCTCAATACTAATGGTTAAATTAGATATGGTATTTGGGATTTATTATTATTTAATTATCTGTGAATTTTTATTTATCGTGAATTTTCTTTCATTGGGTGGATGTTTGAATTGATCTGAGGAACGATAATATAACATTTATATAAATTGAAGGAAAAAAGGGTGTTTTGAATTGGATTTACTTGATTCCATTTTATTATTTTTATATTTATTCTTTTTGTTTGATGTTTCCTCTTTGAAAAAAAATTTCATCCTCACATTATGATTTTTTGACCACCACTCCGAATTTGTTAATCACTTAAATAAAATAATAAAAAATTTGTTTATAAATATTAGAATGTGTTAATATTATTTATTCAATCAATGAAAGTTTACTATGTAAATAATTATTCAAATAGGTTGTTTAAAGTTTCTGTAAATTGATTAATATGTTTTATCACCATAAATAATTAGATACCTACTTAAATTTGTAAACTAATTAGGTTGTATGAAAAATATAGAACATTGATAATAACTGGTGGTTAATAATATATAGTTTCATAATTCCTAAAAGTGTTAATTTATTAGTCTCATTTCATTCTATAGTTAATACTTTTTAATATTTTAACATACTCTAAAATATGGATCCAAATAAAAAATTGATTCTTAATAATATTGTTTTAAATTATTAAAATGATATTGATTGTTTACTTTTAATATAATTATTATAAGGAATGTATTTCCATTCCTGAATTATAAATATAATATTAATTGATTTTTAATATTATATTAAATAATAAAATCAATTTTGATGAAAATTTATAAAAGGTTTATGTGAAAATTAAATGTCATCACTGACTTAGGTATTATAGTACCACCATGGTGAATGATGTTTTTTAAGTGTTTTAATAAGGAGAAAATAATATTTATTTTATTTATGAACGTATTATATTATAATTCAACTATTTTATTGGAATTAATTTTATTGATCACTTATATTTTATAATGGGAAAGAATAAAATAAAAATTAAAAGAATTTTGTTTTGAATAATTTTATTTGAAAAAGTAATGGCTTATGAAAGGGGATTGATGAGAGGGAATTCGTAATATCTCAGCAATAATAGAACTAATGGATGGGAATACCATGTAATTATAATAACTAAAATATATAAATATGGTGCTGATATGAGATTATAAAAAAAATAGTTTTGAAATAAAGGTGGTATTGAAGTAACCCTTACAATTTTTAAGAACCCGGATCTTCGTTTCAGGTATGTTTTTCCTTTTCTGGTCGTTTTTGAGAAAAAGAGGAAAATCTGGAAATTTTCAAAGTACATGTCGTATACTTTATAAGTACATGCCGTGTACTTTGATGTCGCACTAGGCTGTGTGCTGGCCGTGTCCGGGCCACATACATGGTATGTAGGGGCGATATGGAGGCCGCTTAAAGCAGAGTACGAAACAACCAAGTAAAAGCCGTCTATTTTTTCCATTAATCAGACCAGGGTCGCACCTAATCGATGAAAACACCATCTTCTCCAGTTTCTTCGACTGAGAGTGCCCTGTACGGCCGCAAACGTCCTCCGAGACCCGGAACCTCCGTCTGTTTGCCTAATCGACCGCCATCGATTGCGTTGGAACCGCATCGGTGAGCTCTTCCTTCTTCTTGAGTTTCATCCCTTGATTTTCACTCTTTCTCAAGATATCATGGGTTGAATGTATTGTGCGTTATCATAGATCTAGGAAGTTCTAAGGAGAATCAGGCCTTGTGTTCAATGTATACTGATCTCCTAGCATCAAGGTAGGTGGTTTGTGCCTTACCTTTAGAAGTCCTTGAGTTTTATGCTCAAATTCCACCAATACCCATGAACGGGGTATTGCATGTTAACCTTTTTGCCCCATCTATTTTTATGCATTGCATGTATGATTGTGTAGAGGTTATTTGATCTTGTGTGAGGATAATTTGTTGCGCTTGGATGTTTTTCCATACCTTGTTCTATTTATGACCTTTGGGTCTTGTTAGCCTTTGGCCGTTATACCTGTTTTCCATGCCATGTGACCGTATGATGGAATGATATTCTTGACATGATTGTTTATGTAGAATGATTAGACTAGTAGCCCTATAGGTGTGCTTTTGTTAGCCAAGTAGATCTATAGGTGTACTGTGGCCTTATATCATTATTATGAACTGACTGGCAGAGGACCGTGAGAACCTGGTGCTATAGACTACAAGGTATAGACTGAGTGAGCTTACCAGAGTGTCTTGGATTTTATAGACTACAGGAGGATAGACTGAGTGAGCTTCCTCAAAGAGTCTTAAACATTATATACTACAGGGGATAGACCGAGTGAGATTCCTAGAGAGTCTTGGATATTATATACTACATGAGGGTAGACCGAGTAAGCTTCCTCAAAGAGTCTTTAATTTGTTTGAATTTCTTTAAAACCATTCCAGGCTAGAGAAGGAATTGACTGAGAGTGCTTCCTTAGAGTGTCTGTGATAGACATGAGACTATAAGGAGTATTAACCGATTGAGCTCCTCAGATAGTTTCTAGACCTCGGGGCTATAAGAGGGTTAGACCGTGTGATCTTCCTCATAGAGTCCCTAACTACCCTAGACTATAAGGGGAATTGATTGAGTGAGATTCTCTAGAGAGTCTTATAATTTCATATGACCAAACCAGATGGGTTAGGATGGGTGCACTTCCCAGTGGGTTGTGGGTATTTCTTGGATAGAACCAGAGGGGTTGGCAGCGAGTACTCCCCATAGGGGTTCCTATTTTGGTTAACTGTTTTCTTTGTTGCTTCTTGTTGTTATATGGATTGATTACTATTGTATATCATCCTGTTACTACTTAATGTTACTTATTACTATTTACTGCCTGCTGTTTACTATATTACTTACTGCTTACTGTACTATTACTTGCCATATGTTCACTGACTACGAGGCACAGATCTTCGGGTGGTTGCCTACTGGGATTTAGTCTCACACCCTGTTTGGGGCATTCTTTTCGGCCTAGACAGACTATGTTGTTGCAGGTAAAGACAATGGAAAGTGCCCTTTGACTTCTGGTACTTTATTACTTTGGAGCAGGAGAGCGTGGGACCAAGATTAGGCTTGCGATGCTAAGGAGCGATTTATCTTTTCTCTTGTACTTGTTTTGGTACTGTTTGTATTTCCAGCATTGTGACATCTTTGGTTATTTTCCTAGATATGTATCACGCATCATTTATTATATACATATGTTCTCTAGTGGTTTATTGTTTTATTCTTCCACCGTTTACTTGTGCATTGTTGTTGGATATTTATTGCTTTTTCTATTGCATGTTTTGTTTACTTCTGCTGTGTACTCTGGCAATGTGGGCATTGTTTCCCCACTGTCACACCCAAGGCCCTCACTGCTAGTCGGCAGCCTCTGGCATTTGGGGAAATGCGCATGAGGCCATGTGACCAACCGGGTACGGGGTGCCTCTGGGTGGGTTTCAGAACTAGGACGTTACAAAGTGGTATCAGAGGAATTATTTTCTCTTGATTTACTGTTTGGAGCCTTAGCCAGGGATATGACAGATTCAGTACTTGGTAATAAGCTGTGCCCTAGAGTAGCTAACCCATGTACATGGAAAAACCAATCAACCTCGTTTATAGCAGTTTTCTGGTTTTAAGAAATTATGGTTGATATGATTTCACCTAGAGTGATTCACATTCCTTGTGTTGTTATTGTTGTTGCTATTACGGTTCTATTTCTACTGCAACCTGATGAGATGAGGGTATGTGATCTCATGCATCAAATAGACACTTGTTATAAATCAGATTCCATGCATTACTACCATTCCATCTAGGGTGCATTGGAGATTTCATGTTGTTGTGATAAACATTTTGTAGATTATGCATGTGGCTGTGATAGATGTTTTGATAGAATCCCTACAGTAGAGAAATTGTTTGTATTGTGCCTTACTTAAATGAATGAAAATTTTTGGTTCTTGAGGTGTTATGGGACCTCATGAATCCAAACTTGTTGGATCATTGACTTGTTTTCCCGTGTAAATGATATGTAAGAGATTCCATGATTTGATTCGTGGGGAGTATGGTCCCTCACAGATCAGAATTTGGCACCTTTATGCTTGTTTTTCAGGGTTTTCTGGGCTTCGGTGCAGTTTCTGAGCTACTTCCTAGAAAAAACTAGAATACACGGCATGTACTTGACTACATGCCGTGTAGTTTCAAACCGTGTCACTAACTGTGTGAGAAAAAATAGAGGGCGGTAAATAATCTTCAAGGAACACGCCATGTATGGTAGGTACACTCAGTGTAGTAGTGAGTTGTGTACCCGACCACGTCACTAACAACATGGGTCAGGGAAGCTCGTATATTACATGCCGAGTGTGGTACAAGCACCCCATTTTGTCTTGTTCTAGGTACCCTTCCGTGTCACGAACAACACGATACGATGTTATCTATCCTATACATGCCGTGTTTGTTCGGAACACGCCATGTAAGGATCAACCGTGTAGCCGGCCATGTAACTAACAACACGGGTCACCGGAACCTTGTCTAGTACATGTTGTGTCCTTAGTGCACACGCTGTGTAGGCTATGGTTAAGAGGACCATGTGAGTTAGTCATGTAAGGAGACTCAGGTAGGGGAATAGAGTTCAAGTACACGCCGTGTGTGGGGACAACACGCCATGTAGTTTGGGATGTTACATGAACAAAGGTGGCAGAAGTGCACACCCATGTGTCTAGCTTAAGAGGACATGCCATTTAGTTTTATACATGCCATATAGTCATGTTTTGAAGAACTTATTTGTTTTTCTCCTGTTCTAGTTTTGTACTCTTGTGTTCTCAGTCCTTGATATTCCTGATCTAATGTGTGTTTTTCTTCTTTCAGAGCTATGCCACTGAGACATCCTCCGGTAGTACGTCAGCTTCCAGATGGTGATCAGACACCAGATATGGCCGATCAGGAGCCTCCGGAAAATCCTCCTATTGTTCGAGCCTTGGCACCAGCAGTTATACCCGTTGCATGCGCCAATGCACTGTTCAGGGAGGACTTACTGAGGATGATGCGGACCTTTCAGGGAGCACCACCTCCTACCCCGTCTATCGTTGAATTTACGCGGGGTTTCTAGTAGCAACACCCTTATACTTTCTCTGGGGATGGGGGACCCCAGGCTGCAGAGTCGTTGTTAGAGGCCATACTGACAATCTTCGAGCATCTATAGATAGCTCCAAAGAAGAGGGTGAAGCTGGATACATATATGCTTCGAGACACCGCCAAGAGGTGGTGGGAAGTGATCTCACAGTTAGGGCTCTATCAGAGTATGACTTGAGATGAGTTTCAACGCATCTTATATGATTACTTCTATCCAAAGACCTTGAGGGCCGACTGTGCCCGAGAGTTTATGAGTCTGGAGTAGGGTACTCTTTCTATTGAGTACTCATCTCGCTTTACTGAGCTGCAGTGTTTTCCACCTATTCTAGCAGGTGATGATTTGTTCCTTACAATAAATTTTGAGGATATTCTCAGGAAGGAGATTCGTTCCAAGATGAATATATTCATGTTGAATTCAATATCCTCTATCGTCAACAAGCCGTTGATCACTGAGTGCAATATAAGAGATTCTGGAGCAGTGATCCAGGGCGGTTCGACATCTAGAGTAAGTGTTACTCCTACAGATAGCAAGAAGAACCACATGGAGTCTGCTTTAGGAGATTGAGGTAGGTGGAATGTATCTTTGGGAAACCAGGTTGTATATTACCTGTGCAGTAGGAGTGGGCATACTAGGCCTCAGTGTCAGAGAGACCCGATGGAGTGCCGATCTTGTGGCAAGATGGGCCATATTCAGTGTTTTTGTCTGATCTTGTCGCCTACAGCTAGTGGTAGGGTTTCTTCTATGACCCTGCGTACAAGAGATGTACCACCAGTTTCTCACCAGTCTGGGAACTAGAGTTCTTCTGGCCGTTCGGGCTGAGGTGGAGGTCGTGGCCATGGTGGTCAGTCACTAGGTTACCAGTGACAACAGAGTGGATCAGCTTAGAGTGGTCAGCCAGGGGCGCAGGGCCGCGGTAAAGGCAATCCTTTCGCTGTAGAGCATTCCCTTCAAGAGCATTATCCCAACCCTTCTACAGCTTGAGGTACGATATTAATAGCCTCAGTTTTATCTCCAACCCTTTTCAATACCAGTGATTCACATAGTTTTATATCTGTTGCTGTTGTAGAGAGCCTTGGGATCTTTATATTTTCATCTGCCGACATGTTGACTCTTGAAACACCATTGGGAACGAGGAAATCTAGCATATGTTAGTGAAAAGAGTGACCTCTTGAGGTTGCGGAGTTTCACTTCATATTGGACCTCTATGTCCTAGAGATGACAGGCTATGATGTCATTCTCAGTATGGACTGGTTAGTTCCCTTCCAGACAGCAGTCAATTGCTATTGCTATAGGGTGATTTTCGTATCACCAGAGGGTGGATCTTTTCTTCATAGAGGTGAGTGGGATGTCTAGGAGGGTATTTCTGAACCAGAGAATCATGGGCTTGGAGGAGTTACTGCCCAGATTTCTAGTATTTTTATGGATGACCAGGGGACTTCACAGTTAGACTTTCCTCCAGTGGTGGATCATTTCAGGGATGTCTTTCCAGAGGACTTTTCAGGTGTTCCTCTGGAGCGTGAGGTATACTTATCGTTTGAGCTCATGATAGGAGCAGCACCAGTTTCCATTCCTCCTTATAGGATGTGTACAACTGAGTTGCAGGAGCTCAAGAAACCGTTGGAGAAGTTGCAGGAAAAGGGTTTCATCTGACCCAGTACCTCTCCTTGGGGTTCACCTGTCCTGTTTGCGAAGAAGGAAAATGACACCCTTAGGCTTTGCATGGATTATCGGAAGTGGAACCAGTTGACGATCAGGGACCGATATCCCTTATTGAGGATCGATGACCTCTTTGATCAGCTTTAAGGAGCCTGAGTGTTCTCAAAGATTGATTTGAGGTACAATTATCATCAGTTGGGTGTTAGACCATCGGATATACCTATTACATCCTTCAAGAGAAGGTATGATCTATATGAGTATAAGGTCATGTCGTTAGGCCTCACGAACGCACGAACAGTTTTCATGGCGCTGATGAACTGAGTGTTCCATCCATACTTGGATTCCTTCGTGGTGGTTTTCGTGGATGACATCTTGGTGTACTCTCACACTCGACATGACCATGCAACCCATCTTGAGATCATTCTGAGTATACTAATGGTGCATCAGTTATATTCTATTCTCTCTAAATTACACTTTTGGATGGATCATATTCACTTCATTGGTCACATAATCTCAGAGGAAGAAGTATCAGTTGACCCAGAGAAATTGAGAGCTGTAGTTTCTAGGGAGCAACCGAAGAATGTCTTTGAGGTGTGGAGTTTTCTAGGGCTGGTTGGATACTACATGTGTTTCATACAGGACTTTTCAAACCTTTCAGCTCCACTGACAGGTCCGACCAAGAAAGGGGCGAAGTTCTTATGGTCAGAGTCTTATGAGACAACCTTTCTGGAGCTGAAAGGGAGGTTGATGTCGGCACTGATACTAGTCTTGCAAGAGCCGGGAAAGAGCTATACAGTCTACTGTGATTCTTCAGGTGTCGGACTGGGAGCTGTGTTTATGCAGGGAGATGGAGTCATTGCTTATGGGTGTCGGCAGTTAAGGCCACATGAGAGGAACTACCTGACGCATGATCTGGAGTTGGCAGTTGTTGTTCGTGCCTTACACTGTTAGAGACATTACCTTCTAAGAGAGGACTTTATGGTGTTTACCGACCATAAGTGTCTCATTTATATCTTCTCTCAGCATGATCAGAATCTGAGACAGTGTTGGTGGGTCGATTATCTTCAGTCCTTTGACATTGAGATTTACTATACGCCGGGAAAGGGTAACATAGTGGCTGATGCGTTGAGCAGAAGAACTCAGATTCAGGCAGTCCAGAAGGCAAGCAGTGAGTGGCAGCTTATGGATATATTCTAGGAGATGCATTTGGAGGTGCATGACAGACAAGGATATACTTTTATATCTTCTGTAGCTATTACCTCTACCCTTCTTGATCGGGTATTGTTGAGGCATCTATCAGACTCTGAAGGCCTCGTACTATGGGAGAGTGTGTCAGGAGAAGACCCTCTTCCTGCATGGACAATGGGAGATGATGAGATCATGCATTTCCAGGTATGTGTATGGGTTCTAGTAGACATATGCAAGGAGATGATGCAAGATTTTCATTCTTCAGTTTGGGCAGTTCATCCTGGCGTCACCAAGATGTATCGTGATCTACACCACTAGTACTGGTGGCCAGGTATGAAGAAAGAATTTTCTGGGTTCGTCCTGAGATGTTCCACTTCTCAGCAGGTGAAAGCGGAGCATCAGCGAAAAGCAGGTCTTTTGCAGTAGTTACCCATCCCTGAGTGGAAGTGTAATGATGTCATGATGGACTTCGTGACCGGGTTACCGAGGTCACCTGGAGGAAGTGTTGCTATTTGGGTTGTCATCGACAGGATTACGAAGGTTTCTCACTTCTTGTCGTTCAAGGAGACCTTCAGTGTTGATGAGCTTGGGAATTTGTAAATCCGAGAGATTGTACGTCTTCATGGAGTTCTACACTCTATTGTTTCAGATAGTGATGCACATTTTACTTCTCGGCTCTCGTAGGGGCTTCAGAAGGCTTTGGGTAAACATGTACTTTTGAGTATAGCATACCATCCCCATAAAGATGTCCAGTCCAAGCGTACGATCGAGGTGTTGGAGGATATGCTCTGAGCTTGAATCCTAGACATTGGTGGTTCTTGGGATAATCATATTCCTCTTGTGGAGTTTTCCTATAATAACATTTTTCAGATGACTATTCATATGGTACCTTATGAGGCTTTGTACGGTAGGCCATGCCGATCACCTTTGTGCTGGATGGAGGTAGGAGAGGAAGCTTTGCTGGGACCTATTCTTGTTCAGGAGACCTCAGAGAAGATAGAGTTGATTCAGAAGAGGATGGATACAACACAGTCTTGATAGAATTCTTATGCTGATCATGGGAGACGACTTCTAGAGTTCGAGGTCGAGGATCAGGTTTTCCTGCGTGTGACACTGAGATTGGGATAGAAGAGGATTCAGAGATATGGTTAGCTTTCACCACTGTATGTCAGGCCATTTGAGGTGTTAGAGAGAGTTGGGCTGGTTGCCTATCGATTGTATTTACCTCAAAGGTACCGGGCCATGCACGACGTCTTCCACGTTTCTCAGCTCCAACGTTACTTTTCAGACCCGTATCATGTCTTTCAACCCAACGAGGTTGATCTTGAAGAGGATGCGTCATTTGAGGAGAATCCTATCTGGATTATCGATCACAGTATGAAGGTTCTCTGTGGTTGGTCTGTTCCTCTGGTACGAGTGCTATAGAAGCACAGGTGAGTACAGGACAAGACCTGGGAGGGGGAGGCTGATGTACGATCACAGCAGCAGGAGCTGTTCAGAGTTTCTTCTTCTACGCTTCTCTAGGAAAATTCGGGGATGGATTTATTTAAGGGGGGAAGTTTTTAAGAACCCAAATCTTAGTTTTAGGTATGTTTTTACTTTTCTAGTCATTTTTGAGAAAAAGAGGAAAATCTAGAAATTTTCAAAGTACACGCCATGTACTTTATAAGTATACGCCATGTACTTTGATTCCACGCCAGGCCATCTGTTGGACGTGTCCGGGCCACAAAAAAAATGTGTAGGGGTGATATGGAGGCCTCTTAAAGTGGAGTACAGAACGGACAAGTACACGCCATGTACCTCAGAAGTACACGCCGTGTTCTTTTTTTTCACTAATCGGACCGGGGTCGCGCCTAATCGACAAAAACACCTTATTCTCTAGGTTCTTAGACCGAGAGCACCCCTTATGGCCAAGAACGTCCTCCAAGCCCCTAAACCTCCATCTGTTTACTGAATTGACCACCGTCGATTGCATTTGAACCACAAGGGTGAGCTCTTCCTTCTTCCTGAGTTTCATTCCTTGATTTTCCCTCTTTCTCAAGATATCATGGGTTGAATGTTTTGGTCGTTCTCGTAGATCTATGACATTATAAGGAGAATCAAGCCTCGTGTTCAAATTATACTAATCTCTTAGCATCAATGTTGGTAGTTTGTGCCTTACCTTTAGAATTACTTGAGTTTTATATGCAAATTCCATCAATACCCGTGAACGGGGTATTGCGTGTTTAACTTTTTTCCCCTGCTATTTTCCTGCCTTGCTTGTATAATTTTGTAGGGGTAATTTGATCTTCTGTGAGGATAATTTTTTGAACTTGGATGTTTTTCCATACCTTGTTCTGTTTACGACTTTTTGGTCTTGTTATCCTTTGGTCTTTATACCTATTTTCCATGCCTTGTGACTGTAGGATGGAATGATATTCTTGACATGCTTGTTGCTTTAGACTGATTAGTCAATTAGCCCTATAACTATAATTTGGTTAGCCAAGTAGGTCTATAGGTGTACTGTGGCCTTATAACATTATTATGCACTAACTAACATGAGACCGTGAGAACTTGGTGCTATAGACTACAAGGGATAGACCGAGTGAGATTCCCAGAGAGTCTTGGATTTTATATACTATTTGAGGACATGCCGAGTGAGCTTCCTCAAAGAGTCTTAAACATTATAGACTACATGGGATATACCGAGTGATATTCTCAGAGAGTCTTGGATATTATAGACTACATGAGTGTTGACTGCGTGAGCTTCCTCTGACTGTCTTTACTTTGTTTGAATTTCTTTAAAATCTTTATAGTCTAGAGAAGAAATTAACTTAGAGTGCTTCCTTAGAGAGTCTGTGATAGACCTGGGATTATAGGAGGATTGACCGAGTGAGCTCCTTATAGTGATTCTAGACCTTGGGGATATAAGAGGGTTAGACCGTGTGATCTTCCTCAGTGAGTCCCTTACTACCCTAGACTATCAGGTGAATTGACTGAGATAGCTTCCACAGAGAGTCTTATAATTTCGTATGACCAAACCAGAGGGGTTAGGCTGAGTGCACTGCCCATAGGGTTGTGGGTATTTCTTGGATAAAACCAGAGGGGTTGGCTATGAGTACTCCCCAGAGGGGTTCTTGTTTTGGTTAGCCGTTTGCTTTGTCATTGCTTATTGTTTTGTGGATTGATTAATATTGTATATCATCCTATTACTGCTTAATGTTTACTACCTGATGTTTACTGTAATGCTTACTGCTTACTATACTATTACCTACCATATGCTCACTGACTGTGAGACACAGATCTTCAGGTGATTGCCTACTGGGATTTAGTCTCACACCCTGTTTAGGCCATGCTTTTGGGCCCAAACATACATTGTTGTTACAGGTATAGACAAGGTCAAGTGACCTTATACTTTTGGCACTTGATTACTTTAGAGCATGAGAGTGTTGGACCAAGCTTAGGCTTGTGATGCTGAGGAGCTGTTTATCTTTTCATTTGTACTTGTTTTGGTACTGTTTGTATTTCCATCATTGTGACATGTTTTGCTATTTTCCTAGATATGTATCATGCATCATTTCTTATATAAATATGTTCTTCAGTGGTTTATTGTTTTATTCTTCCGCTATTTACTTGTGCATTGTTGTGGGATATTTACTACTTCCTCTATTGCATGTTTTGTTTACTTCCACTGTGTACTATGCCAATGAGGGCATAGTTTCCCCACAGTCACTTCCAAGGACCTCGCTGCTAGTCGGCCGCCTCTGGAGTTTGGAGAAATGTGCTTGAGGCTATGTGACCGACCAAGTATGGGTCACCTCTGGATGGCTTCCGGAACCAGGATGTTACACAATTCACTTCGAGATACCTCCATTAACAATCACATTGAATTCTGGTTTTGTAATATTTTTAATTTAGAGACATAATTTGGGAAATTATTTCATTGACATAGTTAGTGTGATATTATTTGTGTAGGTATTTTAAGATTATTTGGTAAATATTATTTTAATGCGTTTAACTGATTATTTATGTTTTTTTAAATTTATGCATCTAAAAAGAGAAATGTGTATATTTTAAAAACCTTCAATTTTAGTAGTTTTGAAATTATATTACTTAATATATAATTTTATTTATTATATTAGGATTATTATTTGATTTTATTGGATAATTTCAACATCTTTTTTCTGGATTAAATTATGACTCATGGGAAGTGTGATAACGTAAAATATTGACATGAAAAAGATATATGATAAAATATTATGTCTTGTGTAAAATGTTTAATATTTAGGGTAAAATGTTTCATTATTATTTTGAGCATGGTAATAAAAAGGCTATTAGTTTCCTTATTATAAAAATATAGAAGTAAAATTATGCATTTAAAATTTTGGATGATATTTGAGTATCATAATTTTATAATTTTGAGCTAAAAATTTACATTTTTGGGGATTTTTCAATATTACAGTTATGATTAAAATTTCCTGAATTTTTTAAATTAAATATTAATTTAGAATGTTTATTAAGAATTTATCATTTTATTGAATGATATTAATTAAATGATTAGAATTCTAGAATAAATATAATTGGGGTTTTGATAAATATTTTACGTTCTTTAATTGGGGAAATTAAAAGTCTAGTATTGTTTGAAATTTTTGAGAGGTGTTTATTAAATTTTTTAAAGAATCCGAACTACATTTAGTGCATGAAATAATAATAGTTATTTTAATATGAATCATGTTGTAATGTTTAATTTTTTCATTATTTTAGATAAAAAATTTATATCCAATTGATGAAACAGAAAATTATTTTGGGTTTTATATGTTTTAAAAAATAATTACATTATTTCCATAAGTAAGTCATTTTGATTCCCTATAAATAAATATGTATTTTTTATAACCTTTTATTACACATACTATACTATTTATAATCATGATAGAATATTTTTTATGTGATTAAAAAATTTTTATATAGTGTAGGAACATTTTGATATATATGGATAAAATATGGATCACATTATCGAGGAACACACCTCAGCATGCTAAGGGTTTGGAGGAGTTTTTAGATTTTTCAATTTAAAATCTATCCATTGATGGGTCAATAATATGTCCCTATCCTAAATGTAAATTTTTAATATGGTTATAGATAGATGAAGCTTATTAACACTTGATATTAAAGAAATTCCCTGCTCAATATTTTTATTGGATTTAGCATGGATAATAGAACATTACAGAAAGTTTGAGCACTGATGTTAATCAACAGAATGAGCTCAAAACTTATTTGGAAGTGGGAAATGAACTAGTAAACCATATAAATGATGATTTCTTCATTTCAAGGCAATAATATCAAAATAAAAACATTTCTAAACAACTATTTGTGGGTGTTATAAATATTAACATGAGAAGTGATGATTTTTGGACTATAGGAAAACTAGATAAAGATTGTAACATATAATTAAATCCTTCTCTTGATTCTACAAAGACTAATGTAATATAGAACTTATTTGTGAAGAAAAATGTGTTTCAGGATTTAGTTGATGATGGAAAAAAAGAGTTCAATAGAGGATGTTTGAAATGATCAAAACATTATTTTCTGCTGAAGTTGTATCATATCTAATTCCTATGAGGAATTCTAAATAAGGAGATGTCTATGATATTTGAATTATTGCATGATTAAATTCTTAAATCTCTGATCCCTGATTATTTTTGTGACTTTTAGAAAATATGATAACTTTCTTGGTCTGAATTATAAAAAATACATGCTTGTCCCAATGATTGTATGCTTTATTAGGGAGAGGATTCAAGTAGGCATAATTGCCAAAAAATGTTATTTTTCTAGATGAAATTCAAGGAGATTTATTTGATGTCCGAATCAAAATACTACTTTGAAGAAGAATAAAAATAACACACCAGCATAGGTTTTTCATTACATCCCTTTAAATCCTTGACTGAAAAGATTATTTGTGTCATCAGAAAATACTATGCACATGAAGTGACATTCTATAGATAATTATAATGATGGTCTAATGTGTCATACATGAGATTCACAACCATGTAAGACATTAGATTCAATAAATTTTTATTTTCTATATGATCCTAGGAATTTGTGATTGGGATTATCTTCTGATGGATTCAACCCTTTCAAGACTTTAAGCACCAGTTATATCATTTGGCTGGTTGTTTTGATCCCTTACAGTCTACCTCCGTGGATGTGTATACAGGAAATTTATTTTATCATTCCAATGATTATTACTAGAAAATAACAAGTTTTAATTGATATTGATGTATAGTTTCATCCACTAATTGTTGAAATATAGGATTTATGGAGTAATTGTGTGTAGATATATGATGCATCTTCTAGAAAAATGTTAAAAATGCTTGCTACTCTATTGTGGACCATTAGTGACTTCCCTATACTTGGGAACTTATCTTATTGGAATATGTACATGGGTTTGGATTTTCATGTTTATAACATTGATTTTTATCCCTAAGGACTAACTTTCATTAAATACTAGAGCTTGTTATTTCATCATTGATTTCTCTATGCATCTTATATATTTTGGTTCAACGAGTCAAACAATAATGGTTCTATTGATTGCAGACCACCTCTAAAATGTTGATAGGTTATAAAATATTGGCACAACATTTAAATATTGATATAGTTTTTGGGAATATGAATCATTTCAATAATAGTGGTAAATGAGTTCTAAGTACATCAAGTGAAATGAGAATGCAACAATAGAATAAAAAACTATATTCTTCAAACTTCTGTTTTAGGAATTTAATTTATTGTGGAATAATATTTATGTTATGTATATTGAGAATAATGTTTGTGACACATTGATTTTTTAAATTTCTTAATGACCATAGAAAATATTTGAACCATTTAAAATTTTTGTAAGGACTTCCAATCAATGAACATAAAGAATGATCTCTGGCTAGAGGAGAATGTAAAGTATGCTTCAACCATTTTTTCAATAAAAAACAAGGATAATGATTCATTCCTTCAAATGTTAAAACATGTGAAGGGGTCTAATGGGTATTCGAGTAACATATCAATGTATGATAACTTAAATCATTGTAGGTTAGATGGATTAAAATGTCTTGATTCAAATATTTTGTTACATAAGTTACTACCCTTGAAATTACGTATATTTTTACCTAGAAATGTTACTCCAGCTGTACTGCAATTATGCACAATATTTATATATCTATGTGATAAAACTCTACAACCATCTAATCTTGAAAAAAATTAGAAGATATTTTTGTGGACACTTTGTGCAATATAGATGATATTTCATCCATAATATTTCATAATCAGTATGCATTTAAATGTGTATTTGGTCATGGAAACAAAAATAAGAGTCTCTTTAAATTATTGATGTATGTATCAAACTAGAAGGTTATTTATTTATATGTTTTTCATCTTAAGTAAAAGATTCTTGGAAGTTCATTAAATACATAATTATGATTTATTTATTTTATTTCTTAAATATATTATTCTTCTGAAATCGTATGTAAAAAATAATTTACAACCTAAAGGCTATATTTTTGAAGACAATTTAGAAGAAGATTGTATTAACATTTCTTCTCGATACTTGGATGATATTGAGAAAATATTCAATCCAGTTGGATGTTTTGAAAACACATCGAATCAATATCAAATATATGGGACATCAAAAATAATTCATATTATTTTCCGATCAATTGGGAGGAGCTAAAATGTTACAATGAGAGAAATAGAATTATTTCAGGGACATAGATATGTGATGTTGAATAGTGAAATTATAGACTAATTTATTGAAGAGATGAAGATACAAACAAAAGAAAAATTAGAGGAAGAACGTGGAATGATAAATATATATAATAATATGTTAATAAAGATATTTTAGAATGGATTTATCATCATGTATGTTTATATATATTACAATAAATAAGAATATTAGGTTTAAATATATATTTTTTAAATCTAATAATATATATTACTTTCTCTAAACCATGAATATTAATACTTGGGTTGATTTGTCAGAATATATTATGTTTTTATCTTGAGGTCCTCTAAAATAGTATTGAAACACTTATAATGTGAATGGAATTAAATTTCATATCATCAATTGGAAAGAGGGATTGAAAACAAAGAATAATGGTATATTTATAGTTTCCAAGTTGGGATACTATACAATCTTGACTTATATAGTCAAATTAATCTTCCATAATAAATTTTTAGTTGTTTTATTCAAATTCATGTGGGTTGATATTACTAGAGGTATTAAAATATATTCCTTGAAATTTAATTATGTGAACTTCTCTCGCTTGAAGGATATCAGTGACCATGATTTACATGATTCTTATATCTTATTATCGAAAGAGAAAATATTATATTATGTGGAAGATATCATAGATGAAGGATGTGGTGTAGTTATTCAAAAAAAACAAGGAGACTTGTATAAAATGGGTGATGAAGTGGAAGATTTTTCCTCTTCCATTAAATCCCATCAACACTGAGAAATAAACATATTTTTCCATCATGATATTAAAAATATTAGTATTTAAAGGGTGGGTGAAGTTGATGAAGTAACGATGGAGTAGGAAAATAACATGATTGATGGATAAAATTAATGTATGCGAATTCATCTATTAATTTATCAACCACTTATGTTATATGTGTAGTCATTCATTGTCATAGCAATGCATATTTTTTTCACTAATCTATATTTTTATTCATTTATAGTTTTTTTTAGGTATGAATTTTTTGAAAAATATGTTCTAAATTTAATTTTATCTGATTAAATGATAGGAATGCAAATGAGGAATAATTTTACTGATCCTATTCGACTCTCAATTGATGTTCCCTCAGCCACATTGATAGATGATGATATATCAACCTCCCTCCACACAATAACCCAAACACCCTACGTCTACCCCTTAAACCATCTCTCACACCCTCCATTTTGTCATCTTTAAGAACACTCTTCTTCAGTGTCCCATCTACATATAAGATAGCATAACCCCATTCAGCAGCTTTTTTAGTGAGGGAGAATGTCGTCACTACTAGTTATTGAGGAGGATATTGGAGGGTGATCATTATAGGTTGGAATTTTAATGTGAATATAGTTATTTAAAAATTTTTATACTACTTACAATTTCTTCAGAAATGATGCAATTAATATTTCTACAAAGACAAATATTAATAGTTTAGATGCATAGAATCTGAATAGATTGATGATAGTTGTCCCATTTTAGTATTATGGGGTCCATATTGATGGTGTTGTATGATTATTTAACCAAATTATATGCCATCTAGCAGTGGAGTTGATTACCCTTACGATTACATATTTTGATTGGATGCATGTGCCTCAGTCTTGAAAAAATGAATTCTTTGATTTACAAATAAAGGTGATTTTAATAAATTATAGTGTAATTTAATATCATTATGTTATTAAATTCTAATATTTTAAAAATGAATATCTTTTTAAATATATAATTCCACTTTACCACTGATGATCTAACAACATTAAAGTGGACATTGAAAATTTTGGTTAAGAAATATAAAGACCTTAAATGGATATTATGGAATGAATTAAACAATACTTTATTGATCATTCGATAACTATATGATAAGCTACTCGAAGGGGTACCTAGAGATAGATGGAATATTTTATTGATTTCCATGACCAATAGAAACACGCGATTTTGAAATATATATTATTAAATTAATTGAATTTTACATATATAACTTTATATGAAAATTAAATGAAATTCCATACATTATTATTAAATTACATGTTATTTTTTTCATGATTTTTGAAGAAAAAATGCATCATATCGAGCTAAACAAATCATACCTCACACTACAGGGTCAATGATTTTTTTTGTAAACGAGATCAATTTTTGTAATATTTTCATTAGTTTAAATATTTATATGATAACATTATCTGATTAAAATATTAAATTATTGATTTATATTTGTTTAATGCATTCAAATAATTTAGGGTTCCAAGTATCCCTAACAAAAATATGGTTTTATGTTCATACAAAATATGATTGGAGTTATGTTAATGAGATTTCAAAAGAAGTTAGCGTATGAATTCAATTTTCATTATAATAAATTATCATCAGTTATCAAAATGTAAATATGCACTTCATCAAATATGAATAATATTTTATTTATAGTTAAAAATAAAGTAAGTATAAAATGAAAATTCTACACAGTCCTTCTCACTTTCATAGGATTATTGGGTTGGTCAAGTCCTTCAGAAGGAGCATCATAGCCAAGTTTGTGGGATGGGTTTGGGACCATTACCATCTATGGTCATTGGCTAGTCATCATGGTTTACAACAATATATACTCCTTATTGTAGTTAATTCATACCTCGTGATGATCAGAGGGAGTTTGTTTCAATGGAAAACAAAATTTTGGGAAATGGGGATTATATAAATATGTAAGAGAGAAAGGTCATCGTTCTATAAAAAACATTGATTGAATTATATCAGTTGATGACCAGATCTTTCCCTGATGATATTCCATAAATTTTTGATAGTGATTAGGTGAATCACACAACTTTAAAATTATTTAGTACACCAACTTTTTTTAGTTTTAAATTTAAATGTAAATATACAACACTGTATAATTTTAAAAATAATTGTTATGAAAGTTCCTATAGTAAGAAGTGGAGATGGTCATTGAGAGAGAATCAATAAATGTTCATTGGGTAATGATTAGGGTTCACTTTGGATTTGAGTATGATGTGTAACTAAAATTATATGATCTCATAGTTGGGTGTGGTGAACATGGATATGATTTTAATAATATTTTTTCATTTACTATATCAGGAATGTTGTTACATTATTATAATGATCATGTTGGTTGATATTGTTCTTAACATTTATTTAATAATTTCTATATTTTATTTTATGGAATCTTAGATTCTTTGATAGTTAGTGTATTTATTTCCTAGGTTCTATATTTTATTATTACAGATATCATGAGTAGGTGTAATTGTGAGTATCATATAGAAATTTTGTATTTTGGGATCTAATTATTGTTTCTCTATCTGTTATGATTTTTCAACTAGTTTTTCAGTTTTAATATAGGGATGGTACATAGATTAGTGAATTTAGAACTCCAATTAATGTGAATTGTGATTATTTAATATGCATTTTTAGATGTGGTAGTGTTTACTTTGGAACATTTTTATATGTTTTTGTTTTTCTATTCCGGGGATCTAGATTCTGAAGCTTTATTTTTCTTAAATCAATAAATGGTGGTGGTTTAAACTGCATATATATCTATCTAATCATTGATTAGTGTTAGTTTAAACTTTCACTATTTAAGGGTTATTTTTTTGGGGTGGTTTTTAGGATCTAAAGGTGGTTTTATCTTCCAAAAAATACCATCAATTTAGAGACGTTTTAAACCATTACTAAATTAGTGACATTATTTGGCAGGGGGAACCAGTGTTAAAATTAAGAAAAACCATTGTGAAGTAATTATTCTGTGAGATTTTCCAAAAACCGCTGCTAAAGGTTTGGAACCTACGAGAGTTGGATTCCGACACCCAATTTAGTTGCAATTTTTTGATATCTTCATAGAACCAAGTAGCGGTGGTTTAAACAACTTCCAAATAAAAAAAATACTGAAATAGGTTGGTTTGGTCATAATTTAATATTTGTGGCCCTATCCCTAAGACACAGGCTTCAAATAAGTCAATATCATATGAGCCTACTAAAGAGGAACCCATCCGGTTCCCTGGTTCCATGACCACATCTTCTTTGATCCCCTCTAGAAACCTTTCCTAAATGATATTTTTCATAAATAAGGATGGTATCCCATATTTTTTTATTGCTGACATTGGCCCTGAGGTGCTATGTAGACCCTATGGTAATGACATACCTTCCCACATTTGAAGCACTATGGTAATCCTCTTGAGGGAATTGAAGAATCTAAACTCTTCTCCACCTTTTTATCACTGCTTAGATACAAATCCCATACATTCCTCTTTCTATTACCAAAATAGTATCATAGTTATAGTTAGAGGTCCACTCACTTGTGTACCAAAAGGTGGAATAATACCAATTTCTCGATCTTCATATAAACCATTCTCAATAATCAAGGGCATGCACAGAACCTATTGGTAAGTCTCTATATCAAAACTCTTATCCTATAATATTATGTTATAAAAATTTCCAAAAACAATTCCTAGTATTCTGTGCTTCATTTATGACCAAAAGAGAAGAAAAATGAATTGTCTCAGTGAAACGAGTGAAGTATGTAGATACCATCACGTACCACTAATGTAGTTCCATGAAATACTATATTAACTATAGATTTAGAATATTGATAATGAATTAATTGAAAATTCTGGTATTGAAAGTGTCCCATGTGATACTATTACAACTACCATTCTATCCCATTATACCCCACCACCTCTTGGTAGATCAATGTAGAATAAATGATACGACCTTCACATTTCTATCCTCATGTGTCTCAATGAGATCCCCATCCTTTTTATCCTACGAAACTCTAGTTCCATTAATTTATTATGGATGTTAGATATAGAAGTGTCTTGAATAATCAAATATAGTCCTTGGTTTCCCTTCTCCATGATAATGAATAAGAAGTAGGATATCCAACTGAGGTGGTCCTACTACCGGTACTACGTGAGTAGGCGTGGGAGTGTGATTTACTATAATATTCTATATAACTATCTATGGAATAAGGTATTCCTCCCTAGTGGTAGTATCTTTTCTAATGTAGGCTGATGGTCCCATCATTCCCCTTAAAAGAAGAGTAATCTATAAAACAAAGGAAATATTAGAACATCTAAGCCATTAAGAAAGTTCCTAATAAGTCTATGGGATCACATAAAGAATTTTATTGAAGGCTGCCCACAACCCAAGGTATATCCCTCCTAACACTAACTAATGTTCTACATCCCAGTACATTAGTAACAATCCAATATATACACAAAAACATAACAAAATTCTTATGTTTAATAAATTAATTACAACAAAGATTTATTATAAAATAATAGAAAATATACATCACCCAATCAAAATATTAGTGTATCCTGAATAGATATCACACATAATTAATTAAATTAAATAACTTGTATTCAGTAAAGAAAAATTATACATATGGAATCTGAAACTACATGCCTAGTCCTAATGTTTGAACATTTCTAAATCCCATAAAACTATAATAATAATCCCACAGATAGTAACTTGGAGGTCCATTACACAAGATTTTTCCCGACACATGGAAATTCCCCTACCTAAGTCCCACACAACAAATATCCATTCTACTATATATGAGGTTGGTAAAAAAGAGCAGAAGAAAACAATTCTATGATATGATTTTATAGGACCTCAACCTAAACCACCAGTTTTAATTTGGAGAGTCACATGACCTCAAACACACCTCTCCACATGCAAGAGGTAGATTACTAGAAGCATGGGTTTGAACATCATTAGTGGGAAGACTATAACCTCATTATCATATCCATTCATTGATAATATAAATAAAATATAAAACCTCTATGAGTAATCAAAGGTAAAATTATAATATCATATGGAACACATTTGTTACAAATGAAATAATATGGCCTGCAAATGTGGCTAGAAAAACCAATGTAATAAGTGTAAGAAGATAAAATAAAGAAACAATACAGAGTCTTTTAAAGTATGTCCAAATAATACCACCTTCTCTATGCTCCTCATCTCAACCATCTATATACATGAAGTCTACATATGAATCAATGGTTTTTTTTCACACACCCACATGTGATAATAGTCATGAATGGTCATCAATGTATTCCAACATTGGAAAACATACGAAAGAAACATGTATATAAAAGAGCCTAAAATATTAATGAATTTCACACCTCTTGGTTTTTGATAGAGAAATACAATATTCCAAAATTATTAATTCCCAAACCATGTATCACACCCATGTAGAACTGGATTTCATTTCAAGGTTGCCTATTTTGGGTTTCAATTAATCAATTAGGATGTTTATAAAAGATACTTAAAGAGATTACATGTCAAGAAGGGTATTTTTAGAATCACATAACTTATAGAGTATGTTAATGGAATCAATTTCTAGGTATATTAAAGAATAGGATTCTAATCACATAGATCGGTTGTCGATAAAGGGATGAATCAAAAAAATTTCGACTATTCTAGAATAGTACCTCAGGTATAGAATAAAATTTTTCCATCATAAATCTATCAACAGAATAGTGATTCATGATGATAATTAAGAAGAAGAGAGTCTAAGGATGTTTTATCTTTGGAAAACTACTAGGAAACATTCTATATTCACAAAGAATTTAACTCTGTACAAAAGGGTAGTCATTGACACATCAAAATGACTACTAATCTGGAAACAATTCTGGAATACGTCATTAGTTGTCATTTGAATGCAAAGAACATGCATCAAAATTTAGGATATGTGAATCATATCGAGTGAAAAGAGTTAAATCAAAGAGAAATTTAAATAATGGAGGGTTTCACCTCACACACCTCAATTATAGATTATCAACCCGCTTTGATTCACTAGAATATAGATTTGGAGGAGATTAATTCATTAGGGAAGTGCATAAAATTCCAAGAAATATGGAGACATTTTTATGTAAATAAGAATATGTAAAAAATGACCATAAATGGATATTACTGAGAAATTTAGATCATTAATTCATGAAAACATGGTTTTCCCGTACTTCATGAAAAACCAGGCGCCAACTATTCACCCTTTATGGGATTCTAGACATGATACATGGTTTGGATGCATGTTTTGTTAAACCAAGAACTAACCATGATGTTATAAAATGAACCTTACCACATGGTTTTATAGTTATGGCTATATATATTTTCAAACCATGCCTCTCAACCACGTTCCACCCATGGAGACTATTTTTCTAGTTTCATGATTTTTTTGTAAATCAGTATGGTTTAGGAAAACCATGCTTAATCCACATACCCATAAAAATACCTTAAAAATATCAAAAACCATATAAAAAACCTATAAATTAGCCCAAAAAAATTTAAATCACAGAAAATATGATTAGTGGATGAAATTAACACATAAAAAACTTAAAAATTATTGGTCTATTACGATAACAAAGAATATGACAAGACACTACCATGACCCAACTATCTCACTACAATAACCCAAATCCAACCACCATACATTGAATCACATCTAATGTCAGGCCAACAAACCAGTGATTCACTTCCCAACACATTCTATATCAAACCTGGTCACCACTATCAATGGTAACCCCTACCCTCCACATGGTTCCCACACATAACAGAGGAAAAAAAAACAAGAAACTATATGCATAGAAACACATTCCATCATCCAAAATTTACAACAAATTTAGATTCAATTTTGGAATTTAATCACAATAATTATTTATTTAGCATGTTAATTTTAAATGAAATTCATAATTTCCTTAAGAAACCAATTATTTAACCATATATAATTGATTATCCTTTTCATTTGAGGTGAGTTAAAAAAACACAATTACGGTTTCACAATTATCTCAAATACAACATAAAAAAGGCTCACAGTATCAATTATTTCTAGAAATAACAACAAGTGAGCATAATTGTATTAAAAATATCATCAAAATCCATAAACCTTAACACAAGTTATTTCTCCCCATTACCATCAATTTCAGTAAAGATGAATCATGATCTTTATTAATATGACCCTTACTATCCACACATTGGATGAAAAGAGAATGAAATCCCCAACACATGAATGCAATGAAGTATAGAACAAGGATCCCCAACTTTTATGTAGACTTTCGAATCACCTCACACAATAAGGTGAAGGAGAAACCATATGAAGACCACAACCACACAATGAAACCTCAAATAAACCTGAATCACACAGATGGGTCATCAAAATCATAGCCCAAATATTCCCCAAATCAAAAGAAAAAAGCACTAATGAAATCCACAAAAGAGTAATTGAGAAATACCAAAGAGAAAACAAGGAGGGTTGATCATAAATAACCTAATATACAACTCATGAATCCATGTACAAATCTAAAGAAAGGGTGATGGAAGATCCTCTAAAATTTCACAGGTTTTCCCCAAAACATAAGTAAAAGAATCGAGGAATGGTATAAATCAACATTTTTCCAAAATTTATAAACATTATTAAATATAATACATTCAGGACATGACACACTGATTCATGTAGTGAAAATTCATGACGCTCACTGGTTTATTTCGTGAAATGAGTTTTGTTTTTGAATACCTTCAATTCAAAACCGGACAAACATCTACCATATTTCATGGAACATCAAGCTATAATTCATTCATGTTGTGAATAATTCTTTCATTCAGTGAATTAATTAAGGAAAAAATTCCCTATCAAAACTCCAAGTCATGAATAACCATCCCCTAAGCGAGTAATATATAATCACATCGTGAATTCAGGTTCACACTATGAATAACCATCTATAGCATAATTTCTTTTTTAAAATCTTTCAACCCTTTTGGATGACCCCCAAATCACCAGAAAATCTAAAAAAATATGTAATGGGTAGATAAGGCACAAACCATTACACATATGATCATTTGGATATGAACTACTATAAAATCCTTAAATTCACTTATTTACTTTTCTACATTCATGATTCAAACATCCACTATATCTCTTTTCTATACATTAATTTTTTTTCTTCATTATCCACAATATTCTACATTATTATTTCAATTACTATAATTATTTTTAGAATTATAATTTACCTCCTTTTGTATTCTCTGTATCCCCTATTGGGTCTGAAAAATTGGTATAAAGGAATTACCCTTTAATAATTTTTTTTTATTTTTTTACTATGATACGTTAAAAAGTGGTATAATGGAATTAGATCTTTTATATTCATATTTATATTGAAAAACAATATCCTAGACCTAGATTTCTAAAGTAAATTTATTTTTTCTATTATGACAAGCCAAGTTATTTATAATTCAATTCCTCTAAACCCCCACATTTCCATGGAAATTAATATAGTTAGTAAACATATATAATGGAGGTTTTTTTTAAAGAATGTAGGTATTGCATACTAGACTATTATGGATAGAGCATATAATATTCTATAATTTGAGCTTGATACATTTGTTTTGGTTTTGATCCTACTAAATATGTTTCACAATACAAATTTATGACTGATCTTCATTATTATTTTAGTAAAAGTGTTTTTATCCATATTTATTTCTATAAAACCATTTCTAAAATTTATAGTAGTTTAAAATTTACTCACAAAATAACTAAAAATAATAGATATATGATCTTTTTATTCACATGGATAAATTTTATTAATTGCTGAAGTTTTTCCATGAATGTGTTTTTGAGATGTATAACATATTTAATAAGATTTTGAATAAAATGACAACTCTTGTTAAGACAGTAATGAATTATGTTTTGATTGAAATAACTCATAGAGAACTACATCAAAAGTTCCATTACAACAAGGTTTTATTATAATAAATCATGTACATTTCAAAATATATCATGGATGTGATTATTGTATCGTTATTGTAATATGAGCATGAGTAGAAAAATATTGATAATGAAGTTAATGTTATGAGAAAGGAAGATGACATCTAATCAACTATATATGTTCCTTATTATTCTAGTAACGATCACAATTCTTAAAGTAGTGAGAAATAGGATTATTTAAGTCATGTTTTGAGATGTATACAAGGAATCATAAAGAAAACACATAGTTTCAAGAAATAGTGTAAATATAATAAGTATAAGAATGATTTTAGAATGAAAGGAAATAAAGGTAACACTTAATATGATATTTTATGTTTTTAATGAATTAATAATATTTATACCAAATATTAATGACTAAGAACAAAAATAGAACTGGAATATAGAGAAAATAAGGTAAAAATAAAACATTTTTTTTTCATGATAGATATGTATATTAGATTCTGATTAAAGTGAGAAAACTAGAAGTGATGAGGGAACCAAAAATGTAATTCCTCGACCCTAGAATCCTAGATCTAGTGCATTATTTTATTACATTAGAATGATTGAAAGGAATCAGATCTCAAAGTTATGATTATTTTATCAGTATTTGAAAGGCATATTACATACATGATACCCATAATAAATTGGGAAATTGGAATTAAAAACACGATACATTCTAAAATTAAATAAAAAACATCCCAGAATTCTTATTCAAAGGAACGTTCTTTATAACGTGAGGAAATGAAACATATTAAGGGTGACATACAATGCTCTATAAAAGAAATTAATGTAGAATAAATACTAAATCAATGATAATAAATCAATATATAATGGTAAATAATTGATAAAACATGACAATAAAATAAATAGATAAGGCAATATCGATATAGTATGGTATGAAAATGAAAAAATATTCCATTTAATCAATGAAATGATAATAAAATGCACCCATTAATATTTCAATGAAAAATATCATAGAAAAATAATATCTAAAGATAAATAATGGGAATGATTAATTATTAGACCCTATGTTTTCTAGGTATATGGAACTATTATATTCAAGACCTTTCACAAGTCAGTTTAGCATATCAACTAAAAACCCATCTAATTTAGCCAACTATTTCTCCTTATGACACTACCAATTCATAAAGGGGATATCTATAAATGCGATCCACCCATGTCATACTTGTCTAATAATTCCTAATATATAATAATGTATTTAATCAATAATCAGTATTCCTTATCAAATATTTGTATTGAATAAAAAATACTATTTTATTAATAATTTCCAAGTTAATAAAATAACTATCAAAGTGAACACCATGTGTAAAAATGGTAAAATGGTTAGGAAATAATAATATACATCACAAAATAATGTGGATATTTAAATAAAGTTATCATTTCAAGAGAAAGTAAAAAACAAAAAGAAGGTGATATTTCAAATGTGATCATTAAACACATTCTAAAGGAAAATAGTCATTAAACATTCCAAAGTGTCTAATACCATTTATAAAAAATTAAATAATAATATAAAAGAAATAATTACATAAAATAAAACCAATAATATCAATAAAACACTGATATTCATGAGATAACATGGAAAAGGGCTGTATATATACCATATAAAAGTGAAGAGGTGCATAACAATGAATAAGTATTAATAGAATATAAATTGAGATTAAATCCATTACCTTAACCTTAATTTTTTGGGATCTATACTATTTTATAGTGGTTTAAAATATTTTACTAAATTATAAAATAACCATGCTCATGTTTATAATATCATATATTAACTTTATATAATATTTTATTAATTGTTTGTTGACACCCTTTCAATATTTTAAATATCTCTAGTGTTAATTTCCTAGTTTTCTTATTTACATTTGGACTTGTCATTTTTTGTTTAGTTAATTATATAACCATTTAATAATATCTCTAATTTAAATCATGACATAATTATCATATATATTATATATATATATATATATGTATTTATAATAATTTATAATGTTTGGAGATAAGAAATGAAATGCACTATTAATGGAGATGGTAAGCCGTATGTATGCATGAACTGTAACACCCCGAGCTTCCACGATACGCTCCTCATTCAATAATGCAATAGCTTGCATTGTACGCAACTTCGAGTTCTAAAACACCGCGACAAATCAAAGTAGCCGTTATGAATAGTAATAACCACTTTTTAAAATTATAGAAATTTTATATTTCAAAATGGAATTCATTTTTGTATTCCTAATATCGAAATTAGCCTATGTTGAATTTTTGGTATTTTTCTGAGAACTTCTAATTTTTATGAATAGTGAAAAATACTTTAAAACAACTTTTTTAATAAAAATAATTTATTGTGATAAATTATAATATTTAGTGGTTTTAAGGTATAATTAGAATATATTTTTACCATTTTATCCAATGGTGGTCATTAGAATTAATTTAACATTGAAATTGGACATAAACAATTGCCAATCTTTTGATATAAATTGTTTCTTGAAAACACGCTATTTGTCGTAACAGCGGGAATTAATTATAAAATTAATTAATGCAACTTATATGTTTGGAATTTTGTAAAATAGACATCATTTTTGAATTCGGAATATCAATTATAGCTTAGGGTGAAATTTTGGCATTGTTCTGAAAAACTTCAATTTTTGATGAATAGTGAAACCACTAAGTGGTAGTTAAATAACTGATTTTTCGTTTAAATGAAATATTACCACTTCTGTGATTTGATTTTCAAAAATCCGACATACATGGTTGTCATTAAGAAGTAAAATGTGGTTCAATGAGATTATAATAATTTTTTGGTGAATAGTAACTTATTAAGTTCTTAATCGCGATTAGTGGTAATTAGGGTAGTTTAAGGTATAAATAATACTTTAATAATATTAAATGACCTAGACACATGTCCCAACCTCATTGGTTGTGTCATGGCCGACCAAGACAAGCCATGGCCTAACTTGGGGACCCCATGGATCCACTTTTGTTGGGAAATAACATAAATTACTTTTTATTTAATGTTAAAGTGAAAATGACACTAACATAAAGTGTTTTACTAAAGCAATTTTTAAGTAGGGTTACACAAGTCCAAATTTTGACTATAAATATTCATTAGAAAGATAAAAAGATTTCCTACATCATAGTATTTTTTTTATAATTTTTAGACATTAAATAAATTAAATTATTTATGACATCATTATGATGTGGCGATGACCTCATTATTTAACGATTTAAATAAAATGAGAAGATAATTCAAAATCCAAGGCTTACACTTGTCCAAAGCCTATTGGATGAAGAGATTTCGAAACCTTATCACCTTAGCCTCGAATTATATAAGTGTGGGACCTTTAGAATCCGAAAAGCATTGTGAAATAATGAAACATTTCAATCTTTCCAAAAGTGCCCCTCCTCTCCACTTATAAAAGGCCCCCACCTCTCCCACCTCATTTACACTTTCAAGCCATTTGGCTCGGCCAACCTCTGCCCAAATACTCTCCCAACATTCCTCCCTTACTCCTAGAAACCTTACTTTGGGCAGAACTCTTCCCAAGGAAGCCTTTAGCTCAAATCAAAAAGAGTTACCCGATTTTGAGGTAATGTCTTTTCTAATGTTGTTTTGTTTTATTTTTCTTCTCCAACCCCCTAAACTCTTTTTATTCATTTCTTTTGTAACAACACCAGTATCCTCAATATACTAGGATGTTGTTATAAGAAGGATTCGAGCTACACTTACACACACCTACATCCAATGGTTAAAGAACATACGGTTTCTGTGGATGGCGAATTTCTGCCTCACGAAACGATGATTGTTCAACACTCATATAACACCTTCAAAGGTGGCCATTAAGATGTCACTATTTTTATATATGATATATAATATGTTTATGTTTTACTTATGCTTCTGTATTTCTCATTTATGGCATACTTTATGATTTCCATTATGGGTAAAACGTGATAATTTCATTTTAGGAAGTGCGGACTACCACCCCCTCAAAGTGATTTGAATCGTTAATGCCATATGTGGGATGTATAAAGGATGGAGTAAATGGTATTATACACTATATTATACTGGAATTATATTATACATTTATATCATTATGATTTAGTTCCATTAAATATGAAATTGAAATGAAAGTAGCGTTCATGCGTACGTACGGCTTACCGTCTCCATGAACGGTGCATTTCATTTCTTACCTCTAAATGTTATGTAATATTATAAATGAATGTATATACTGGATATATAAGATATATATGACATATAAATCATGAATATAATTCTGGATATAATGGATATTTCACCACATAAACAACTTGTAATTATAAGAAGCTTATTGTTGACTCAAGTACCAAAGATCGACAAAACGACCGTTATTAACTTAAATAATTACATAATGTTCATATCATTGTAATAAGTGATATAATAAGGATAATGAAATTAAAAATGGTTCTTAATAAGGTATATATTAACTCTAGTTTATTATTCAGGAGGTTAAAGAACGGTTGAGTCAAGTCAGACACGAGGTAAGGGAATTTCTTAACCCAACTTCCATTCTTTGGGTTAATCTCCTACTTTCAAATTATGTCATGATGTTATTATGTCCTATTTTGTATTTTTACTTTCTTTATGTGTACCTATAGTGAATACACATAATATATCTATTTTATTTTAAAATTATCTTTTTAAGGACTTCGTCTCAATCTCCTTTCATTGAGGCATATTTTGTTTTATACACAAATTTCTTTTATACGGTGTATAAACCCCTTTGACTTTTACGTTTATTCAAAAGGAATCTTTTTTATACGAAGTGTTTTACTAAACGACAAAAAGGGAATGTTTTTCTTTCCGTACTTATGCGGCGACAATGACTTCTCCGCCGCCGTGACCATTATTTGAGTTTCGGCTTCCTATACAAGCCATCTTTTTTTTAATGAAAAATAAATACAAAGTTTTAACTTTCTTTTATTTTGGTATTGAAAATGGTTTTGAATGCGTTTTTATTATATCAATGTGTTGTATTGATATCTTGTGATTGAAATGTGGAAATGTTATGTTTCCTTTATGCATGTTTTATGTGATACGATTATGTTATGGTTTATGATATGTTTAAACCTATTCATATGAGGAATGTATTGGACTTAATAAGTGACGGGTGGAGCCCGCTATAGCTCCTCGATGCATCGGTAGGTCTCATGAGACAACTAGACGTGGAATTGGCCGAGGCCCTTTCCCAATTTGATTTATGGTTTTGGCCGAGGCCTTAATCATTTTAGACGTCTTGGCCGAGGCCTTGACAAAATGTTTCAGAATGTCCGGCATTATACATTCCATCATTATGAAAGTGGTTATTGTTATTGCATGTGATTATTCGACCAGTAGAATATCCATGTGAAGAAGTGAATGGCATTATCTCATTTTACTTTTTCCATATTATGTTGATGTTCAAGTTTAAAAGGCTTTTGTTTTAGTTATACATTGCCTTAATTGTTAATGATTATTTATGAAAGCTTCCGCATTATTGTTATCCTTACTGAGCATCTGAGCTCACCCCTTTCAATGTTTTAATATTTTCCCGGATGTGAAGAAGTATTTTATGAATGACCTGCAGGGATAGTCAGAAGAGGATATGAGTGTGGACTATGGAGACTTTGTTATTGTAGTTTTTCACTTTATGATGTAATGTAACGTTTACAAATGTATCTAGTGTTTCCAAGGCTACTAAACTAATCGGTCTTTCGAGACTTGATCTTTTGTGATCATGCCAATGTTACGAAGTAATGCACCGACTCTGGGTAGCTGGGGTCGGGGCGTTACAGTTGGTATCAGAGGCAGTTTAGTACTAACCTTGGAAGCTAGATTTAGATAAACTCTGATTACAGCACATAGCCCAAAGATAGACTTTGAGGATTAGTATAGAAGAACTTCCTAGAATTTTAGTATTGTAGAGATGTTGTGAGTTTTCCGAGCAATACATCCCTGTCTGGATACGAGCAGGTAGAGGTGGCTCTGGCACAGATGTACCTAGGGGTAAAACCCGAAAACACCGCTTTGAGCTAGACTCAAACCGGAACTGGTGCACGACAACGGGCCTTGCTGCACTCTTGGTTATGACACTCCCGGGGGATATGCTTAGGATAATTCTCATTTTCTTTACAAACCATTATGTAAGGTTTATGAGTACATACTTCCTCAAAGAAAACATTTCTTTTTATGATTATGGATTATATCCATAAATAGTTCAATTTATGTTAAGTATTATACAAGTATGGAATTATGTATTTTGATTCATAAACTAATCTGGTTTATGCCATTGTTTAGAAATGGCGCCTAGTAGAAGGAATGGAAACTGTATCAATGCACGAACTCCGTGTAGGGATTGCCCTCCTGCTCAAGATAATTATTGTGGACCTGGAGATACAACTGGTGCTGATCAACTTATTACCATACTGGGACAACTCACGCAGGTTATGAATAACAACCTTACTCGTATGGAGCACCCTGATTCGCAACGTGGAGGATCAATGCTAGACCGTTTCATGAGGCAACAACCGCCAACCTTCAATGGGAGTACAAATCCTACAGTAGCTGAGCAATGGATAAATTCCTTAGAGAAAATATTCCATGCCTTGGGGAGTAGTGAAAGGGAGAAGGTTGTCATGGCAGTTTACCACCTCACTGAAGATGCCGATCAGTGGTGGTCGCTGATTCAAAACATAAAGGAAGATGATGACGTATCGAATATGGAATGGAGGGAGTTCAAAGATCTTTTCTTAGAAAAATACTTTCCTCGTGACCATCGAGCAGATATGGAAAGGCAATTTCTGAGTCTGAGGCAGAAGGAGGATGAGAATGTCGCAAAGTATGAGGCTAACTTTACAAGGTTAGCGAGGCATGCTGCCGATTACATACGTAACCCAAGGAGTAAGATTGATCGTTTCTTTGATGGGTTAAAACCATTTCTCCGTCGAGCTTTAGTATCACAATCCTTTTCATCATACGAAGATATTGTCTCGTGTGCTATCAAGACAGAAAAGGAATTCTCTAAGTCTTATGACAACAAAGTAAAGCAAGAGAAGAAGAGAACGGTGGAACAAGAGACAGATAAAGGGAAAAAGGGAAAGAAGGATTTTCCATTATGTGATAATTGTGGGAAGAATCACCCTGGTACTTGCCTAAAAGGAATGGGAGTCTGTTATAAATGTGGAGAAAAAGGTCACCAGGCACGTGATTGCAAGGGAAAGAAAGAGGCTGTCAAAGTTGAATGCTACAATTGTAGAGAAATGGGTCATTATGCAAATGAATGTCCTAAGCGTCAAGGAAACTTACCTCAGAAAAGGCCAAGGGATCAAGGACAATCTTATGCTATTACTACAGTTGAAACAGAATAACTAATGTATTGGTGCTTTTGGACTCATCGATTATATTCTGGTTATTAGAATAATGTGATCTATATAAGGATGGTACTGCAGTACTTGTTGGTTTCAGTAAGGTTTTAATATGATGAAGGTAATTATATTTTTAGTATGTGACAATAATAGAAACTTTACTTTGTTTGGGGAATCTGATAAATTGATTTTGGAATTAAGAGACCTTTTAGAGAAAGTCTGGACAGAGGTATTTTGGATAACTATTAAGGTTGGAGTGGATTAAGTTGATTTTTGGATAGTATTGTTTAAGGTTAAAACATTTATGAAGATTATTCTTGGAATAGTATAGTATTATATTTTTAGGAAAAGGACAACCTGCAGGGTGGGGAATAACCCGTCGCGTCGGACAAAGCTGCAGGAATCGAACCCACAACCATAGTGCGACAAGCCTTTATTTCCTACCACTAGCCTACAGGAAGTCCCTGGTTATTACAAAATAGTTTTACTAATCTAAATGGTATGTGTTAACATTTTGAACCTTATAAAATTAGGATAAATAGAATATTTTTGAGTTCTGTTACCATTTGGAGTAAAAGTTGGGTTTGTGGTAAAACTTTATTAACGAATGAAAGTATACATAACAAGTATGTATATTCCCTTACGTTCTTAGTAAATCTCATAAATAAATTCCTCAACATTATAAAAGGTAACTTAAAACAAAAATGTTGTCGGTTAACTTTTCCAACTGGGGATTCAATGACCGTTTAACCAATCACAAGTTTGTGATTTTCTTGTGGTTAAACATTCTCCTAATCCTGTTTTCTATAACTCTCCATCAGACCTTGATGGTTTGTTTCTCCTCCATATCCATATTTTCATATAATCCTAGAGTGGGCTATATCGGGTGACCTTTGTACTTATCTTGCTTTCTTTTAATGTTATATATTTATTAACCTTATTTCCGATGTGGGTTTTCCACAAAGGTATTTTCTATTTTCAACCTTTTATTATCAAAGAAAAATTTCAAATTGCGAGGACGCAATTTATTGAAGGAGGGGAGAATGTAACACCCCGAGCTTCCACGATACGCTCCTCATTCAATAATGCAATAGCTTGCATTGTACGCAACTTCGAGTTCTAAAACACCGCGACAAATCAAAGTAGCCGTTATGAATAGTAATAACCACTTTTTAAAATTATAGAAATTTTATATTTCAAAATGGAATTCATTTTTGTATTCCTAATATCGAAATTAGCCTATGTTGAATTTTTGGTATTTTTCTGAGAACTTCTAATTTTTATGAATAGTGAAAAATACTTTAAAACAACTTTTTTAATAAAAATAATTTATTGTGATAAATTATAATATTTAGTGGTTTTAAGGTATAATTAGAATATATTTTTACCATTTTATCCAATGGTGGTCATTAGAATTAATTTAACATTGAAATTGGACATAAACAATTGCCAATCTTTTGATATAAATTGTTTCTTGAAAACACGCTATTTGTCGTAACAGCGGGAATTAATTATAAAATTAATTAATGCAACTTATATGTTTGGAATTTTGTAAAATAGACATCATTTTTGAATTCGGAATATCAATTATAGCTTAGGGTGAAATTTTGGCATTGTTCTGAAAAACTTCAATTTTTGATGAATAGTGAAACCACTAAGTGGTAGTTAAATAACTGATTTTTCGTTTAAATGAAATATTACCACTTCTGTGATTTGATTTTCAAAAATCCGACATACATGGTTGTCATTAAGAAGTAAAATGTGGTTCAATGAGATTATAATAATTTTTTGGTGAATAGTAACTTATTAAGTTCTTAATCGCGATTAGTGGTAATTAGGGTAGTTTAAGGTATAAATAATACTTTAATAATATTAAATGACCTAGACACATGTCCCAACCTCATTGGTTGTGTCATGGCCGACCAAGACAAGCCATGGCCTAACTTGGGGACCCCATGGATCCACTTTTGTTGGGAAATAACATAAATTACTTTTTATTTAATGTTAAAGTGAAAATGACACTAACATAAAGTGTTTTACTAAAGCAATTTTTAAGTAGGGTTACACAAGTCCAAATTTTGACTATAAATATTCATTAGAAAGATAAAAAGATTTCCTACATCATAGTATTTGTTTTATAATTTTTAGACATTAAATAAATTAAATTATTTATGACATCATTATGATGTGGCGATGACCTCATTATTTAACGATTTAAATAAAATGAGAAGATAATTCAAAATCCAAGGCTTACACTTGTCCAAAGCCTATTGGATGAAGAGATTTCGAAACCTTATCACCTTAGCCTCGAATTATATAAGTGTGGGACCTTTAGAATCCTAAAAGCATTGTGAAATAATGAAACATTTCAATCTTTCCAAAAGTGCCCCTCCTCTCCACTTATAAAAGGCCCCCACCTCTCCCACCTCATTTACACTTTCAAGCCATTTGGCTCGGCCAACCTCTGCCCAAATACTCTCCCAACATTCCTCCCTTACTCCTAGAAACCTTACTTTGGGCAGAACTCTTCCCAAGGAAGCCTTTAGCTCAAATCAAAAAGAGTTACCCGATTTTGAGGTAATGTCTTTTCTAATGTTGTTTTGTTTTATTTTTCTTCTCCAACCCCCTAAACTCTTTTTATTCATTTCTTTTGTAACAACACCAGTATCCTCAATATACTAGGATGTTGTTATAAGAAGGATTCGAGCTACACTTACACACACCTACATCCAATGGTTAAAGAACATACGGTTTCTGTGGATGGCGAATTTCTGCCTCACGAAACGATGATTGTTCAACACTCATATAACACCTTCAAAGGTGGCCATTAAGATGTCACTATTTTTATATATGATATATAATATGTTTATGTTTTACTTATGCTTCTGTATTTCTCATTTATGGCATACTTTATGATTTCCATTATGGGTAAAACGTGATAATTTCATTTTAGGAAGTGCGGACTACCGCCCCCTCAAAGTGATTTGAATCGTTAATGCCATATGTGGGATGTATAAAGGATGGAGTAAATGGTATTATACACTATATTATACTGGAATTATATTATACATTTATATCATTATGATTTAGTTCCATTAAATATTAAATTGAAATGAAAGTAGCGTTCATGCGTACGTACGGCTTACCGTCTCCATGAACGGTGCATTTCATTTCTTACCTCTAAATGTTATGTAATATTATAAATGAATGTATATACTGGATATATAAGATATATATGACATATAAATCATGAATATAATTCTGGATATAATGGATATTTCACCACATAAACAACTTGTAATTATAAGAAGCTTATTGTTGACTCAAGTACCAAAGATCGACAAAACGACCGTTATTAACTTAAATAATTACATAATGTTCATATCATTGTAATAAGTGATATAATAAGGATAATGAAATTAAAAATGGTTCTTAATAAGGTATATATTAACTCTAGTTTATTATTCAGGAGGTTAAAGAACGGTTGAGTCAAGTCAGACACGAGGTAAGGGAATTTCTTAACCCAACTTCCATTCTTTGGGTTAATCTCCTACTTTCAAATTATGTCATGATGTTATTATGTCCTATTTTGTATTTTTACTTTCTTTATGTGTACCTATAGTGAATACACATAATATATCTATTTTATTTTAAAATTATCTTTTTAAGGACTTCGTCTCAATCTCCTTTCATTGAGGCATATTTTGTTTTATACACAAATTTCTTTTATACGGTGTATAAACCCCTTTGACTTTTACGTTTATTCAAAAGGAATCTTTTTTATACGAAGTGTTTTACTAAACGACAAAAAGGGAATGTTTTTCTTTCCGTACTTATGCGGCGACAATGACTTCTCCGCCGCCGTGACCATTATTTGAGTTTCGGCTTCCTATACAAGCCATCTTTTTTTTAATGAAAAATAAATACAAAGTTTTAACTTTCTTTTATTTTGGTATTGAAAATGGTTTTGAATGCGTTTTTATTATATCAATGTGTTGTATTGATATCTTGTGATTGAAATGTGGAAATGTTATGTTTCCTTTATGCATGTTTTATGTGATACGATTATGTTATGGTTTATGATATGTTTAAACCTATTCATATGAGGAATGTATTGGACTTAATAAGTGACGGGTGGAGCCCGCTATAGCTCCTCGATGCATCGGTAGGTCTCATGAGACAACTAGACGTGGAATTGGACGAGGCCCTTTCCCAATTTGATTTATGGTTTTGGCCGAGGCCTTAATCATTTTAGACGTCTTGGCCGAGGCCTTGACAAAATGTTTCAGAATGTCCGGCATTATACATTCCATCATTATGAAAGTGGTTATTGTTATTGCATGTGATTATTCGACCAGTAGAATATCCATGTGAAGAAGTGAATGGCATTATCTCATTTTACTTTTTCCATATTATGTTGATGTTCAAGTTTAAAAGGCTTTTGTTTTAGTTATACATTGCCTTAATTGTTAATGATTATTTATGAAAGCTTCCGCATTATTGTTATCCTTACTGAGCATCTGAGCTCACCCCTTTCAATGTTTTAATATTTTCCAGGATGTGAAGAAGTATTTTATGAATGACCTGCAGGGATAGTCAGAAGAGGATATGAGTGTGGACTATGGAGACTTTGTTATTGTAGTTTTTCACTTTATGATGTAATGTAACGTTTACAAATGTATCTAGTGTTTCCAAGGCTACTAAACTAATCGGTCTTTCGAGACTTGATCTTTTGTGATCATGCCAATGTTACGAAGTAATGCACCGACTCTGGGTAGCTGGGGTCGGGGCGTTACATGAACAGTACTATCATTTATTTTCCATATTAAAAGAATGAAATCTAAATGATTAATATGTATATTATAATTCCAGTATCATTGAAATTTCACATATGTTACATGTTTTTATTAAAATAATTCTTAATACATTCTTTGTATAGAGTGAACGAATCACATCATTTTAAGGAGGTGGAGGTCTACACTTCCACAAACTATATTAGAATATTTACACAAAATGGAACATATATAGGCATGTGTTAGAAATTAATTAGAGAAGAATAATAATTAAGTACATTGTCCATTATAATGGCCACTATCAGTGGTGGTAAAGGAAAAAAGAACAGTCATCATTTCATGAGGCTATAGTTCACCGTTCACATAAACAATATATTTGTTTCCAATTAGATGGGAGTGTGTATAAGTGTAGGTATATGACATATAATAACAAAAACCTAGTATATTTATGATTATATTTGTTTATATAATCAAGGAATATGAAAATTTTAGGTGGCGGAGAATGGAAATAATATAAAAGAGATTGAGGAAAGATGTTACCTTTTTTTTTCGGGTAACTCCTTTTAGTTTGCACAAAAGGGATTCATTGGATATATTTTTACCCAAGGACAGGATTCCTAGATTATTCAAGGTATTTTGAGGAGATATTTTTACAGATCTTGTTTAATTAAAAGTGTCTTGATAGGTGTGAGGAAGTGGGATGAGAGGAGTCCTTTTTATAGTGGTGGAGGAGTGGAACTCATGTAAATTTTGGGAAATGGGATTCCACCCAAATTTTTTCTGCTTCCATTGGATCCAATAATGGTCTCAATATTAAACAAGGTAGTATATGGTCTAAATATAACTATAAAATGGATTTTTATAGGTTAATACTTCATCTTATCCCTTGAGTTTAAGGTTTAGTCCCATGTTAAGCTTAATTTCACATTAATATTTGTAATTAATTTTAATTACTTTCACTAATATTTTTGATAAAAAAATTATTTGAACTTATTATAAATTATAAATTATTATTATTACAAATATGGAATCCATTTTTCAAAAATCCAATGACATAAGTGGTATAAATTATTATAAATTTAATCCCACAGACGGGATGATAATGTAAATTTTTAATGTAAAAATGTTGAAAAGTTTGCTACATTAAAATATTCAATTTCAATGTAAAATTGATTACAATAACCTAAATTCTATTAATTGATATAAATTTAAACTAATTAAATATTAAAAATTATTTAAAATATAATTTATCCTTCTAAAATTATTTAGATAAAAAGCAGTTTTGAATTAAAATTCAGTATTTCTCGATATTCATTAAAAAATTAATCTTCAAAAAAATACCAAAAAATAATATTTTGGTTCTAATTTGATAAAATTATAAATCAAATTATAAATAAAACCTTACTTCATGCAATGTATATCCTAGAATGAACCCCCATTATTTTTTGAATGACTAAAATGTTCTTTTAGTGGATTCTAAAACAAGAAATTATATTTATCTCTAACAATTATCCAAAACCAGTACAGTTAAGAAATTAATCTCTAAAACTAAAAATTTACACTATTGGTTCTATTTAATATTTATTCATCAAACATATAAACTAAAAACAATGACATTTTACCTAGAACCATGCATAGGATAGTGGTTAGTGTTAAAACCTTATCATCATTCGGTTATGTGTTCATGACCTGCAACCTTGATGGGATTGATTTGTTGTCACCCATATAAAAGTTTCACTTTTATAAAAATTTTTGATATAATTAAAAAAAATATGATGGGAATAAAAAATATAAGATCAATCACTAAATATAATTTTAACTAAGGTTTTCAAGACAACCCCAATACAAAAATACTTCATCCATTTATTTACACATAGGTTATTCACTGGTTTTCAGTTAATCCTATAGATGAGAAAATTTCCTAAAAAAATCCATAGTGTGAGAATCAATTATCATATTGAAAAAAGACCTATAATAGTTCTTAGTATTTTTAAATCATGAAAAATTATTTTCAATCTAAGACAACTTTGGTTTAGCCTAGGTTATTAGTTTTCAAAAATCTTCATAATGGTTGGTAAAGAAAAAATTAATTATGACAAGAGTATCCCCTAACAGTGTCAAAATAGGTGTGCAATAAGTCTCATTGTAATATACCTGTTTAGGCTGAGTCAGACCCGACACACCTTGTCAGAGTTGTTACTCCTAGGTTCATCTATTCCAGAACCACATCCACTTGTAACATCTAAAGAGGGTTGTATTCTTGGAATACCCACATAATATGTACCTCACCAAAGTCTAGTACGTTATTTTATAATTATCTTAAATGTGTATCCTAGGATTATGTTTCATAATATATGTTTCCTAAATCTAGTTTCAATGGTTGTTTATTAACTCACTTTTATACAAAATGTAACACCCCTACCCCCAAGGCCCATAGCCATCACATTATTTTATTATGATGGCATGATTATAAGGAATCAAATTTTGAAGGAAAGGTCAGTTTAATAGTATTAGAATGATATACTATATAGATTTTACACATAATAAATTAGTAAATTGGAAATAAAATCAAGATACATAATAAAAAGAAATAAACAACATCCTTGAAATCCTAATCAAAGGATTCCTCTTCATAACCTGATGAAAGTAAACATGATATGGGTGAGATGAAATTATTAGTAAGTGAAATTAAAGTGAAAGAAACAATGAATAAATGAGAAAAAATTAACTTTTAAAGTTAAACAATTAATAACACATGCCTTTCAAATAAATAGATAAGACAATATGAATATGTTAAGGTTAAAAAATGAAAACTCATTCCATTTATTCAATGAACTAAAAATGAAATGAATCCATAGATATGTAGATGAAAAATACCATAGATAAATAATAAATAAATATTAATGATAGAAATGATTAATTATTGGTCACCATGTTTCCTAGGTACATGAAACCATTAATATCAATAACTTTCAAAAGACAGTTTATCATATAAACTAAAAACCCATCTAATTTGGCCAACTATTCAATTTCATGAGACTATTGAATCATCGAGGGGATATCTATAATCGGGACCCAAAAATGTCATACCTATCCAAATTATTACTCATATATAATAATGTATTTAATGAATAAACAATATACCTTATCAAATATCTATATTGAATAAAATGTGTGGGTTTATCAACAATTCCCCAGTTAATCGAAGAACATCAAAGTGAACATCATATGTAAAAATGGTATAAATTTTATGAAATAATATTATCCATCAACCAATAATGTAGATATTTAAATTATGTTCTTTTTTCAAGAGAGAATTAACAATCAAAATAAGGTGATATTGGAAATGTTATCATCAAACACATTCTCAAGGGAAATAATCTTTATACATTCCAAAGTTTACCATATGACATAGAAATATTTAAATCATAATATACATGAAGGAATTACATTAAATGATAATTATAATATCATGAAAAAAAGTAGATTCATGATTTAACATGAAAAATAGTTGTATATAAACCATATAAAAGTGAAGTGGTGCATAATAATAAATAAGTCCCAATGAAATGTAAATTGGAATGAAGTCCCATACCTTAAGATTCGTTTTTGTTGTGTGGTATTTATACAATTGTATCACGATTTAAATTATTTTTATAACTTATAAAAGAACCAAAATCAAGTTTATAATATCATATATTAACTTTATATAACATTTTATCCCCCGTTTGTTAACAGTCTTTCATTATTTTAACTATTTGGTTGTTAATTACCTAGTTTTCTCAAGTATGTTTTGAATCATCATTTCTTGTTCATATTAATTAGATCATTATTTCATAATCTAAATAATTTAAACAATGAATTAATTATCATATATTTTCATTACATATTTCTCTATAATAATAAAATATTTTTAGAGATAATAAATGAAATGCATTGTTCATGGAGATAGTTGTCTGTACATACACATGCACACTACTCTCATTTCTTTGTCATATTAAATGAATTAAAAGTAAATGATAAATATGTATATCATATTTAAATTATCATATGTTTTATATATATTTCATATATATTTCATACGTTTATTAAACCCATCCTTAACACATTCCATGTATAGCGTGAACAAATCACATCGCTTTAAGGAGGCAGTTGTCCACACTTTCAGAAATGATGTTATCATATTTACACAAAACGGAATGTACAAAGGTATGTGTTATAAAACAATTAAAAAATAATAAATATCTTATAAATATCTTATATATCAAATATAAATAGAGTTTCCATCATAATGACCACCACACGAGTCAGTAAAGGAAGAATAAACAATCATGGTTTCGTGAGGCGGTAGTTCACAGTTCATATAAATGGTATGTTTATTACCAATTAGATGGAAGTGTTTTTAAATTTAGTTATAAAAATTATCATAAATATATCTTAGTATATTTTTGATTTGGATTTTATTATATAATAATGGAATAAAAAAATATACGGGTTCGAAAATAGAAATAAAACTAAAGAGCTTGAGGAATGGTGTTACCTCTTTTTTGGGTAACTGCTTTGGGTTTGTACGAAAGGGATTCCTAGGATAAATTTATATATAAAAATATGATTCTAGGATTATAGGAGGTATTTTTATGATATATTAGGTCATATATTGGTTGATCTAATGTATCTTGATAGGTGTGAGGATGTGGGAGGAGATGAGACCTTTTATAGTGGAGGAGTGATACTCTAGTAAATTTAGGGAAAAGGGATTCCAAACACGTTTTTTACATTTAAATTGGGTACAATAATGGAAAGAATTAGATAAAAATAAGTATAGGTTATAAATATGGCCATCCAATGGATTTTGGAAAATTTTATAGGTTATTTTGGCCCTTAAGTTGGTTTAGTTGAATATTAATCTAAATTTTACCTTAATCATTGTAATTAATTTCAATTACATTCATGAATGATTTTTGTAAGAAAATAATTTGGAATTCTTATAAATTATAATTAATTCATAATAAAAATATTTATTCCATTCTCATAAATTCAAATAATAGAAGTGGAAAAAACTAATTGAAATTTAATCCCTTAGACGAGATGATAATGCCGTGTTTTAAATTAAAAAACATTCAAAAGTTTAAAAAGTTTTTATATTCAATTTCAAAGTGAAATTGATTTCAATGAAATAAATTTTATTATTTGAAAAAAATTTAATGTAATTATAATTTTTAAGCCACTAAATATATAATTTTACCTTTTAAATAAATTATATGAAAAATATGTTTTGAATTAAAATTCAGTATTTTTTCTTATTCATTAAAAATAAAACCCCATATAAAAATACCAAAAACTCACCCTAAATAATTTTTAATTTTTTTTTATTTAAAATTTCATGTTTATTTTGACATATAATATTAATAAATGTTCCAGAAAATTTAGTTAAAATAGGTTTACTAGTAAAAGGTGGTAAAAGTACATTTATAAAAATATAGCATTTTTTGCATAAAATTGGGTTTGTTCATATCTTATACCTATTAAATATATTGGAATAATATAAAAAATATTTTATTTAATATATAATATATATTAAATTAATATAACATAATAATTTTTATTAATTTAATTTATTAGGATAAAAATATTTTGTGAGCATAAAATTAGTTTTCTATAAAAACAATCCCTTTATATTAAATTTGTTCTTATATAAATTTATAATTAATTTCAAACCAATCAATTAGTTTTATATTTATATAGGTTAGTCAATAATATTCATAATAGATATTTTATATTTTATGGTAATATATAATTATATTTTAATAATATATTATTATTTAGTAAAACTCGGTCTTACGCTTAACGCGAGACCTTAAAGAAACACATCGTTGCATGCGATGTATGCTGACTGAGTGTCGCGTGCATTATAAGATATAAAATATATCTAATTTATTTAAAAATTTAAATATATTATAAATTATAATTATTTTATATTCTCTCACGAACATGGTGTTGCGCTTCATACACACTATTGAATATAATGCTCATCCATTAGATTTTTGGGGCACTATAATAAATCTTTATTTCATGGAAAAAAGATTAACATTAATAATATTTTATTAAAATATGATTCATATTCCTATGATTATTTTGGTTTTGAAAAACCTAAAATTAGGGATATAAATGAGATTTTTGAAAAGTATCATAAAGAAATTGAGAAACCTTACAACAATGTTTTATAAATATAATAATGAATAAAACATATTTATTAAGGAAAATCAGTTTGACATTCGGTAAAATAAAAATATAAAAGGTAATACTTCTATTAATGATAAATAAGAGAGTGATAATTTCAAATTTAAGATAGAAGACATGTCAAAGATAAATAAAGATAATGAATTTAGGAAAATTACTACTTTCAACACCATGGAGAAAATATATGATGATTTAGAAGCTATATAAATGGAAAATGTGAAAGTTAAGGTTGTAATAGAAAGTTTAAATGTGGAATTTTTCATGTTTACTATTTTATAAGAAAACAAAGATAAAATTATGATTTCAAAAAATGAATATAATGAGGAATAATTGGAATTTTTTTTACAATGGACAGTTACCAAATATGTTCATGAACTGCTTCATTAAAGTTAAAAGTGAAGGTATTTATTATGGTAACTATTTTATGTGTGGATTATTAGATCATTACTCAAGTGAATATTCTTTATAGTTTGATCAATATCTTAGACAAAAGAATGTATTTAATTATAAATCCATTTTTGATTATAAAATTTCAAACCCATACGTAGTGTGGGTCCCTAAAGGTTCTTTTGTGAATCATATTACACGTAAGATGGTTCACATATCTTGGTAAGATTATTCCACATTATCCATCAGGAATACCATTTTTTTATTTTATTATATGGAATTCTAACAAGAGCATCAATTTATATGTTTCGTTTATTATGTATAATGATAATGTATTTATTGTTTTGTTATTTGGTTTGTTGACAGTATCAACATATTGGTTGTTTTATGAACTTATTGCATATCCTTTATAATTTTTAAAATATTTTCAAATTTTTATAGCACCTTATAGTATTTATTATTATATAAGTGGAATTTTCAAAATATGCCTATAGTGAAAAAGTTATTAAAGAGAAATAAATCTTGGATTAAGGTGTAAAATGTTATTGTTAATTTATTCTGTTATCAGTTAGTATATATTTTTAATATTCACGACTTTAAGATAAATTATTTTTTTAAAGTGTTTAATTTTATATTTTATGTATCCCATTTATTCTATTTTATGTTTTCTTACAACCTAATGATTCAAGTTTACTCCTTTAATTAGTATTATTTAATATTATTTATTATTTATTACAGGGGATATGCTTATTTTTTTATTCTCAGATCTCCTTGATATTTTTTATTATCTTTTTTATCATTATAAAATGCTGGAGACATGTCCATGTCTTGAAGTAACACACTAAAAATCTAAAGTAAGAACCTCGTATTTGATAGTGTGTATGAAACATGACACCAAGAAAGTAAGGTAATATATTATCTTAATACATTATATTATTTACTATTTAAAATATCTTCTATATATTTAAATTCACACAACACCAAGTTATCTTATATTGCACACAAGAAATAAATTCCTTGATTGATTGTGTTACACGTAAGAGTGACCTTCCTCGATTGCTTGCATTACACGCATGACCGACTTTAACCAAATAAAAATGTATTATTAAAATATTATTATTTAATATAATATGGTATAAACTTTCCATTAAATAATTTTCCATTAATATTAATGACTAACTTATAGAATTATGGTTATGAGAATAAAAAATGAATTCATTGGTTGACAATTAATGAGAAACAAAAATAATAAACAATTTGATATAAAAAAGAAATATAATTATTTTTATGCTTCTAAAAGAGTTTTACAATAATAAACATAAATAATTATAATTACTGAATGATTTTAATGAAACATATTTGTTATATAATCAATAAAATATTTTTGATATTTATCCATTAGGTTTGATATGCATAATATAATAAAAAACCTATTTCAGACATAAAAAACCAATATTTTTATAAATGTAATTTTACCACCTTTTAATGGTGAAAGTATTTTAAATATTAATGTTGAAACTATTATAAATTTAATTTGATAAAATAAAAATCATTATTGAATTCATAATTTTAAAATTATCCTTGTGGGTTTTTGTTGGTATTTTTATGTGAAACATCATTTTTTTGATGAATAGTTAAAAATACTGCAATTTAGTTAAAAATGCCTTTTCTTTTAAATATTTATTAATGTTAAATTGATTTATAAATATTTTATAAAGTATCCTTAGATAAATAATGCATATATTAGTAAAATTTGGTTTAATATAATCAAATTCACAGTGAAATTGAATGCAAAAACCTAATAATCTTTTGAAAATTTTTCAACTAAAACTAGTTAAACCATTAGTCTACAATATTAGAATTAATCATAATTTTTCCACTTCTATGATTTGAATTTTAAAAAATATATATACACCAATGTAATAAGTATGATATTTTGAATCTAATAATACCAGCTTAATTTTTTATCCAAATTATTAGTGAATGTGATTAAAATTAATTATAGCGATTAAGGTGTATGTAGGATTTGAAATGAACAAAACCATATATTTAAGGGTCCAAATGTACTAGAAAGCTATACAACACAAATTTTATGTCCAAAATATGGCCTTTAACCTTCCATTATTTAGTTTTTTTTTCTTTTTATTACTTTTTTAGGTAAGAACACGTGTACACCTAACTTGTTTCCAAAAATTACAAATGAGTCCTTTTCCATCCCTATAAAACTCTAACACATATCCGCCTTAAACCTATCAAGACAAATTGACTTGTCCAAAATATACCCTACTAGAATTCCATCATCCATACCGTCATCCTAGAAGCCTCCCCTTGGGAAGAAAGCAATCAAATGATGATTTTGGTTCAAACCAATTGAAGTTACCCTATTAAGATGTAACACATTCTCTCAAGATTTTTCGTTTCATTTCCATTCTTCAACCCCTATAATCTTATTATTATATGATTACATAAAAAACCATTATTATCAATATACAAGGATTATTTTATGTTAATATTTCTATTTTAACTTGCACACACCTCCATCCAATGGGTAATGATGATACTGTTTCTTTGTATGGAGATCTGAAGCCTCATGAAATGATGATTATTAATTTTTCCATTTTCAACTTTCATTTTGTTCCATTATGATAGAAAAATTGTTTATATATATTATATATGATATTTATTATGTATTTAAGATTATTTATTTATTTTACAATATATGCCCACGTACTTTCCCTTTTTTGTTAATATGAATACATTATATGAGGAAGTATGGACTACCAACCACTCAAGGCAATGTTATTCATTCACACGATCAATGGAATGTAGAAAGGATTCTTATAAATGGAAATATGATACATAAATAAATATATATATATATATTATATTCATTAAATAATTAACTTTATAAATAAATAAATATATATATATATAAACACACACACGCATATAATTTTATTTTTTATTATTTAACACACTAAAATGTTATAACATTGGCCATGGTCATGTGGACTACTGCCTCATCGACACGATGTGATTCCTTTTACATCATGATAATTTTACATATAAGTATATAAGACTAAATAATATGTTATTAATGATATTATTATCATTTTTAATGATATAATTCTACTTACCCTCTCTCTATAATGATCATTGAAAAATGAGAATGTTACTGATGTGTACGTATGGTCTATAGTCTCCATGATTGTAATGTTTGTACATTTTTTATAAACATATTTAATTATTGATTTTAAAAGTATACTTTTTATATAAATATGAAAATTATTTCATGATTATTATTCTATAGATTTTATATGTTGTCCCCTTTGACTATAGTTGACATACCAAAGTTGTATTTGACATATAAAACGAATATGGTCAAAACACCTGATGTAAACATAATTTTTTATGTAGTTGTATAGAAAATATTAATAAGTGAAATAAAATTATTGATAAAAATAAAAAAGGTTCTCAATAAAGTATAAAATTAACATAATTTTATTATACAGGACATTAAAGGATGTTTACCCAAAAGGTAAAACAAGGTAAGGGATTCTCATCTCACCATTTTATATATGTGAGATAATTGTCATGTACACCACTTACATATTTTTTATGGTGTATATACTGACCCATTTTGTTATATTATATCACTAATAATATTATATTCATGTTATATTAAAATTTTATTTAACATTACTGCTTCATGAGGTTTATGGTTTAAAATGTTTCATTGTGGTATGGGACACTTTGGAATGTTTAAAGATTATTTTCCTCAAAAAAATATTTAACGGTCTTTCAATGGAGTTTCCATTAGAGGAATGTTTATAACCATTTTTTAATAAAGCCTTTCAATGTGTCTCCTCTGGTTATTAATGACCATTTTCAAGTATTAGAACTAATTTCCACTCTTTCTTACTCAAAGAATTTTTAAAATGCTTTAAAGAAAACCTGACTTAACTTCTCTCTTTAGTCAAGGAACCTGTATTCTTCTAAAAACCATGTTTTATTAAAATATTTTCAAAAATGTTTTTAAAATTATTTTTTAAAGAAATTTTGAATTTTTCTCTTTTTCCAATGTTTTCAAATTAATGTTCTTTTCACTTTCTGAACAAGGCATTTTTCTTACCTTTTTCCATGAAAAAAATATATTTTTTTTACCTCATATGACAGGAAAATATTTAACCTATGTCATTCCTTTTAAATTTACTTTATATCTTTAATGGTTTATTTTTAAATAAAATGTTTTTTAAAAATATAATTTCAAAGAAAATGCTTTTTGAAGTATTATTCAAAATAGAAGGATATTTTCCTCATGAATGTTTTTAAGATATATTTTTGTAATATTTATATTCCTCAAAGAAAAACCCTATTTTTTTACTCTACTTGAGGTATGTTTTATTAATACCTTCCTTAATATTCCTGTGGATTGTTTATAATTGATTTCGAAAAGGATATTACTCATAGTCACTTCCTTGATTTCTTTTTCCCTTGAAATATTCAATATTCTATCATCATTGGACATTGAATTTCCCCCTAAATATTAATTTCATTTATCATGGATATTACTATTACCTAAACCATATACCATTTCACATACGGTTTATACTTTGACTATTAGTTTATTATTTTGGGTTATTATAAATAAATCTTCATCTCTTACTCCATAGGTATATTTGATAAGGAACATTGTTAAATAGATTATTCGATATATGAGGAATGTTTTGGATTGGTACAACATGGGCATGTCCCAGTTATAGATGTACCCTCGATGCATCGGTAGTCTCATGGGATGTTTCATATGTCTAGCCTGCTTAGATGTGGTTTTACCCGCATTTTGTCAACCGTCATATGAATGGTCTTGATTGAAAATGTACCTTTCTCCTTGGAAACATGGATTCCAATAATAACGAATTTTACCTTATTTATATTGTGTTATTATTCATCCATGAGATTTGTCATCAACATATCTATAGATACATTTCATTTTAAATTTTTTAAATGGAATTTGTTTCAGTTTCTTACATTTCCATATTTATTTTTCCTTATTTAGTTATTTGAATGGCATATGTTATCAGCTATTTTACTTTTCATGTTAATTTATTATCATTGATTCACTATTGATTCTTCTTTACTTACCCTTACAGAGCATTTTAGATCACCCTTATTATGTTTCTTTCCCTAGGTATCCAAGAATAATACTAGGAAATTTATACATAGATTTATTAAATGGTATAGAGTTACCCTCAAAGTCATTTTTTGTATTTTTTATAAAGAAGAAGAAATTTTATATTGTATTTAGTGTATTAATTTGTAATACAAGACTCATTCTTTTATCTCGTTAACCAGGAACTCTAAACGGATTGGTCCTTTGGGGATTGTTGTAATCATGCCAATGTAATTAATAGCAGACACTAACTCCGGGCTTCAGGTGCTAGGTCACTACAGTTGGTATCAAAGGAGGTTTAGTAACAACCATAGGATATATATTTTGGAATACATAGATTAGACAACATAACCCTGCAATATAATTTGAGGAAAATTATAGAAGAAAATTATATACTTTTGTTAAGGTAGATATTATGTGAGTCTTCCAAGAAACAAATCCCTGTTTGTAAAGTACAAGTGAATTTGGGTCTAGAAGAGATGTATCTATTAGTTATAACTCATACAAGGTGTTTTAATCCTAAGTCGGGGTAACCAGGTACATGAAAATGGGCCTTACTACACACCTATTTTGAAAATACTAGGGTATATTCCTAGGATAAAATTTTTTTATTTACAAACCATTATAAATAATTTGAATGGATGATGATAATGAATAACCTATGTTAAACCTAAGGTCCTTTAGATTGAAGATAAAGTTTCATGAATTAGAAATCCTATGAATCATATTATATACAAACCTAGACCATGGAAGGAACTATGTGAAAATAAATGGATATAGTAATTTGGATTGAGGATGATTTGAAAACATTAGTTAAGAGTCTATTTAATAATTAAATATCAAGGATGTACATTATATTTATTTTAGAAATTATATTAATTTTGTTTCATAAAAGGGAAACATTTAAGAATGGTGATAACCAATCATATCTGACAAGGCCATTGGTCTTGAACCTAGGACCAAATGATGATAAGGGTTACATTCCAACCACTGACCTATAGAATTTCTGGGTTAAATTTTCATTGTTTCTAGTAAAACAATTTGATGAATAATTATTAATGATAGACCAGTTGTATCACTTTTGAGGATTAAAGATTAATTTTTTAACCATATTTGTTTTGGAAGATATAGAAAAATAGTTATACTTATCACTATTTTTTTTCCTTATGAACCTTAAAAAGTTTCTTTTAGTGCTTCAGGCATAAAAAATTCCATTTTGGTAATTAATATCTGGTAGTAAAGGAATGAATTGGAATTTGATCAAAGAAAAACTAGAAGTTGGTATTGTTAACATGAAATTAAAACCTATCTGGTATAGATATTTACTTATATTCAAGGTTAGTAAAAGAATTAACCCACATTAATAAAATGACTTAGAAATAAAATTTTGTCCTAATACCTAAATTTCTATTGAACCATTTGTCTCTTAAATTATTTTAGATTTTTGGCTTTGAGGCCCTAAAAATTCTATTTATCATTCTTTTTCTGTTATTTATAACCTAATTAACTCCCTATAAATACTTATTCTTTCCCTATAAGTAAAATTTTCACTTACCCCTGATGTTATTTGACTTATATACCTAGTTACAAGGTAGTCTATATGTACTTTGTAATTTCCATTCTCTCTTTTCTAAAAGATGACTAATGAAAAGTTCTCAAGATGTGAGATATAACACATCGGAAGTATCAAATAATATTTCACCACAATCAAGTTTAAATTGTGATGATACAATTTAAATAAGTTGGGGAGAATGTGATGCCCCAAAAGTCTAATGTACGAACCTTGTATTCGATTGCGTGTATGCAAGTGACTCTAAGCACATAAGGTAATATAATATCCAAATACATTATAATATATTTACTATTTAAAATATATAATATATATTTAAATGAACTCAACATGTAGTTATCTTGAATTACATGCAAGATATACATTCATCGATAGCTTGTGTTCCACACCAGAGCACCTTCCTCGATAGATTGCGTTACACACAAGACTGAGTTTCACCAAATAACATTGTATTATTAAAATATTATTATAAAATATAAAAAGATACGAAATAGTTGTGAATTTAATTTTTATGAATAGTAATAACTAGACTATAAAATTATGGATTATACAAATATAAAATAATATCATTGGTTAACAATTAACGAGAAATAAAAATAAGAATCTATTGAATATAAAAAGAAATATTATTATCTGTATAATTTCAAGGGAGTTTTACCTTAATAAACATAACTAATTAAAATTAGTGAATTATTTTAATGAAACAAATATGTTATATATTCTGGAAATTATATTTTATATTTATCCATTATGTTTGATATTTATAAGATAATAAAAAACCCTATTTCACAATTAAAAACCAATATTTTTATAAAGGAAATTTTACCACATTTTAACAGAGAACCTATTTTTGATATTAATTTTGACACTCTTATAAACATAATTTTATAAAACAAAATTCATTATTTAATTCAAAATGTAAAATTGTCCTGGGGTGAATTTTTGGTATTTTTCACTGGAATATAATTTTTTAGGAATATTGAAAAATACAGCATTTACTTAAAAAATGACTTTTCATTTTAAAAATTATTAATGTTTAATTATATATTAATTTTATTTATAAAGTAAAATTGGATCAATAATAGATATATTAATAAAATTTAGTTTAATAGAATCAATTTCACAATGAAATTGAATATAAAAACCCAACAATCTTTTGAACATTTTTCTTCTAAAAGTAGTTAATCTCCTTATTTAGTAGATTAACATCAATATTAATTTTCCTACATCTATGATTTGAATTAAAAAATACACACATAAACCATTTTATTTAGGATGATATTTTTATTTAATTAATATCAACATAATGTTTTACCAAAAATGATTAGTGAAAGTGATTAAAATTAAATATAGTGATTAAGGTGTAATTATGCTTTAAATTGGACTAAAAATTATATTTAAAGGCCCAAATAACTTAGAAACTCTTAAAAAACCCATTGGATGTCCATAATTCATCCATTATTCTTATATTATTGAGTTTGGATGGTTTGGTTTGACCTTTTTATGTAAAAAATGTGAAAACCTAACTTGTTTCCAAAAATTCAATGTTATTCTTTATTCCTTCCTCACAAAAGGCCACAATCTATCCCCCTTCCTAGCACCCCTCAATCCAAATTTTCTCATAAAAACTCTTATAAATTAGTCTTAAAATATCCCTACCCTAATCCTATAATCATCCCCTTGGGTATAATGTAATACAATGAAGCTTTTGGTTCAAACCAAAAGAAGTCACCTGATTAAGAGGTAACATCTTCTCTCAAGATTTTTAGTTTCATTTCCATTATTCAACCCCTATAATATTTTTATTCTATTATTAAATAAAAAAACCAATATTATAAATGTAATAGAATGTTTTTTTTAATATTTATACAATAAATTACACACAAATCCAACTAATGGGTAATGAACATATTGTTTGTGTGTATGGTGAACTACTGCCTCACAAAACGATGATTATTCATTTTTTCATTTCTAGCATTCATGTTTATAAATTATGAGGGACTAAATATTTATATATATTATATCTTTTATTTGTTATTTAATTATGTTTCTTTAATTATATTATAATATATAACCTTATAATTTTTATTTTTCATTAATACGATAACATCGTTTGAGGAAGTGTGGACTACCGCCCTGAAAGAGATGTGATTCATTTACACGATCCATGGAATTTATAAAGAATGATTATAATTGAACATAAGTGAAATACAAAAAATATATATGATATTAAAGATATAATTACATTTCTTGAAATATATATATATATATATATACATATCATTTTCTTTATTGTTATTTCACCCCTTAAAAAGTTTTAATGTCAGTCGTGGACGTGTGGACTAACGTCTCCTCGACATGATGTGATTCATTTTACATCATGATAATTGTATATACAAGTATATATGAATAAATAATATGGTATTAATGATATTATTTTCATTTTATAAAGAAATAATTCTACTTACCTTTTATCCATCACAATAATTGAAAAATGATAATGTTAATAATACGTACGTACGACCTACCGTCTCCATGATTTTAACATTGGTTCATTTTTCATAACAATATTTTATGATTGATTTTAAAAGTATAATATATATATAAAGTTGATAATTATGTAATTATTATTATTCTCAAGCTGACATATATTGACCCCTTTAACCATTGTTGACCTACCAATTTTGTTTTACACACATAAGCCGAATTTGATCAAAACACCCGATATAAGCATAATTGTTTAAGTAGTTGTATATAACATATTAATAAGTGAAATAATCATAATGGTAAACATGAAAACTTTTCTTTATCAAGAATAAAATTAAAATAATATTATTATACAGGAATTTAAAGGACATTCACCCAAAATAAAAAAAGGCAGGGGATTCTCATCTCACATTTTCACATCTATGAGATAAATGTGATGTACACGACTTAAATCATCTATGTGGTGTATCTAATAAACCTTTTGTTATATTATATAATTTATCCTTTTATATTCATGTTTTCTCAAAATTTAATTTAATATTATTCCTCCATGAGTTTTATGATTTAATATGTTTCAAATTGGTATTGTAAACTTTGGAATGTTTACTGAATAATTTCCTCAACATCTAAAATTAACGATCTTTAAATGGTACTTCCATTTGTGGAAATTTTATGATTTTTTTTGAGTAAATAAGGATTCCTTATGAATTATACATTACTATATGTTTTGAAAATTAGAAACACATTTTCTCAAGGAAAATTATCTTTCTCTAAAAATTATTTTTTAAGGAAATTTTTCCTTCTCTAAGAAAAGTTTTCTACTTACATTATTTTTCCTGTCCTTATTCAAAGTTTTCACAAAAAAAAGTCTAACCATTTTTTACAAAGTAAAAAACTTGTATCCTTATCAAAAACCTTGAAATATTATAGTTCTATTAATATTGAGTTTCTCAATTTTTAGATCAAAATTCTCTAAAATTAAAAATCTGAATTCATTAAAGTTCAGAATCCAAATTATCTGAAATTTAGACTCCAAATTCTCTGAAATTCAGACTCTAAATTCTTGGAAATTCGAACTATGAATTTTTTGAAATTTAGACTCTGAGTTCTCTCAAATCCAGACTCCGAATTCTCTAAAATTTAGACTATGATTTCTCTGAAGTTCCTACTCTGAATTCACTGAAACTCATACTCTAAATTTTCTAAAATACAGAATCAAAATTCTCTAAAATTATAACTCCTAAATAATTGAAATTAAATCTCCGAAATCCTCATAATTAAAACTCTGAATTCCTCAAAATTTAGACTCTGAGTTCCCCAAAATTTAGACTCCGAATTCCTTAGAAATCAAGCTCAGAATTGCTCATAATTAAAACTCCAAATTCTATCAAAATAAGACTTTGAATTATTAGAAAAATAGAATCTGAATATTAATTTTTCTATAATCATGTTGTTTATATATTTAGAACTTGAATTCTATATTTCCTAGATTCTGATTATTCAGTTTTGGTTAACCTACTTTATTTTTCTTATATTTTATCTATTCTCTATAATGATAATGTTTCTCATGTTTTTTTTGAAATGATATTGTACAATTTGTTTCTAACCAACCATTGGTTGACTGAAATGTGTACCGGTCCCTCTGAGATTTAATAAAAAATATGATTGTTGGAGAGGGATCCTACTGTTGAATTTTTTTTATAAATAGGATCTCATTTGAATGAGCTCATTATCATTCCACGATCCAAGAGATTACATGTTTTGAAGAGATTTATAGAGAGAGAAATACTCTCTTGCCTTGTGTGTTGTATAAACACCTTGTTCTACTGTGATTTTTTCCATCTTACTATGTGTGGCTCTAATTGTTGTTGAGTACAATCGGGGGCTTCTGAGGATCTGAAGATATAGGTTTCGACTACCTTAAAGTTCAAGGGCTTGTGAGGATAGCATGACCGACCCTGATATTATCAAAGAGGGCTTACCCTGGTGTGTTTAAGATAGAATATCTTGAAAGTATAAATAAAGGGACCTTAATATAAGGTTATTGGATACCCTAATCTTTGGGTTAAAAGATTTTCTACTTTTTTACGTGATTTCTGATTCAAGTTTTATTTTCTCTATATTTTGATAAAGAAAGAAAGTATAACTTTCTTATACTTTCTTATACCATTACATACTCTGATAAATAATATTCTATACGCTTTATAGTCGAATATTTTCTTAAGATAAACCTACTTAAGTTATCTTATGTTTAACATGATTAATCTTATGTTTCTTATAATTGGACCTGGGCCATTCCAATTATCCCTTTATGTAAGAACCAAAGAGGGTTTTTGAATTTACCTTGTTTAACTTTGTTACACATATATTTCATTTATTTTAAAAGGGAATGTTTTAAACCTACAATTTACCTCCTCTTGTAATTGAGCATCTACATATACTAATTCAATCCTACATTTGGTATCATAGGAGGTATCTAAAATACTTATACTTATATATAAGTTTTCTTTCTTAAGAATTTATTATTATAAATTTTCTTTCTTGACTTCTGTTTCTCAAGTTTTTCTTAAATATTTTTATATTTTTCATAAACATTTACTATTAATATTTTTGTAGAAATGATATTTTCTTCAAGAATGGTAGGAACAAATGTTAGTTCTATTGAAATACATAATCAAACTAGACCACCAATTTATGATGGTAATGATAATGAGTACTAGAGAGATAGGATGAAGACTTTTTTCATCAACACCGGAGTAAAAACATTGTTTTTCTAATTGGGGATTAAAAAATTCCATACGAGGAAGTCAAAACCTTCACCATCCAGGTAAAACAAGAATATCACCTAAACTAAAAGGTATACAATACTTTTTTTTGTGTTTTATGACCAGGAATATATATAGTCAAACATATTCTTTTGAAGTCTCCGACTATATTTTCAAGAAACATGAAGTTACACATTTTGGAACATCTAATGTGATTGAAACTAGAAGAGATAATCTAAGAGGTAAATATCATGGATTCTTATTTTATTGTAGAGAACATGTTTGAAAAATACAATAAATATTTATGACCAATGTTAATAGACTTAAATCTATGGGAGATAATGGTATTTATGGTGAAGTTTTTGGGGACAATATAATCGATATCATACACAATGAATGTGAAACTAAAAGGAAATATATTGATGAGAATAGAAATGTATATAACATTACTCTTGATGAGTTGTATAGAACTATTATTCACCATGAAAAAAAATGAAGAGAGATGCTGATTTCAACAAAAAGAATAATGGTAATGAAACTATAGCTTTCACTACTCCATCTAAAGTCTATACCATGAAAAGGTTAGCTAGATCTTAAGCTAAGAAAGTTGGTGTTATATCTGAATCAAGTGACAGTGATTAGTCTGAGAATGAATTAGCAAATATTGATCGAAGTATGAACAAGATTATGGTAAATAAAGATTTCCAGTACAGATATAGGAAGAAAGATAAAAACGACATGAAATATTCTTAAGTTACTTGTTATGAATATAAAAGGCTGGACATATTAGACCTGATTGTCCTATGCTTAAAGGAAAATACAAGAAGGAAAATTATTCTAAAAAAAATAGAAAGAAGTATTAAAAATATAAGGCTATGTATGTCTTGAATGAAAATTATACCTAGAGTCCCAATGATGGTGACTCTTCAGATGAATACTAAGAATATGAATCTTCTAGTTAGAATAATATTGATGTTATAATCAGAGTACCTATTGAAAATCATTTTCTTATAGAAAAGGTCCATAATGCTAAATCCTTAACCAATATTTATTTAAAATAAATTTTTTTAATGAATAATATTACGAATCATTAGATGAATAAACTTCTTCATTATAAAATAATAGATTTCCTTAATTTGAAGAAGATTATAGATTTGATATGAAAATGAAAAATTTAAGATAAAGAAAAAGTTAGAGAAAGAAAATTATAGAATTTATGGTTTAATAAAATAAGTATCAAATCTTTATAAATATATTTATAATTTTTTTTTGATATTTAAAGTGTTTCTAAAATCCTTACAAAAATGTATTCTAAGAAGGCTAAACTTTGTAAGGACTTTGAAAATATTATTTCTAATAATTTTGTTTAGAGAATAACTTAAATTCTAAAACTAATGACTTTGAGGATAATAATTTAGTCATCAAACTAAAATCCAATTTTTTTTCAATAAATCAACTTTTATCAAATTTTAATTCAGTGAGGAATTAATTTGATAAAATGTATTCACAAATCATTCTACTTATGAATTGTTCTGGAATTGGTTATACTCATTCAAACCCAGTTTTTAGTAATAATTATTTTGTTCCCCAAAGTGCTCCTTTTTACACTAAATGTCATTTTATTGGAAACTCGGAGAGAAATTGTTCTTTAAATAAATCCCAATCATTAGGTTTTTATAAAGCTTATTTTTCTAAGATAATCTGGTGTCCTATGATTTGACTTTCTGAAATTTATGTATCCAAGAATGTTTGGATTCTGAAAGTCTAACTCGTTTATTTTCAGGAAAATATATAATGAAACAACAATAATATTTGGTATATGGATAGTAGATATTCCCATCACATGACTGGTAACAAAAAAATCAATGAAAAGATTATCAAGAAGAAAGGAGGAAAAGTAAATTTTAGAGATAATGCTCAGGGAGAAATTATTGGTATTGGTAACATTGTTCTTCTAAGGAAATCCTTGATTTCAAATGTTTTATTTTTTATAGGTCTCCAAAACAACCTCATTAGTATAAGCCAATTATATGATGAAGGTTACCTTTTGAATTTTATGAATGATAAATTCTTAGTACCCAATTCGAAGGAAGAGTTTATTCTCATTCCCCATAGGAATTAGAATGTTTATACACTAAACATAGAAGACCATAGGAGCCAAGACCTACCTTGCCTTAGTGTAATAGAAGATTAATATTGGTTATGGCATAGAAGACTAGGACACTATGACATTAGGAACCTATGAAAAATATCAATTAAAAGACTTATTAAGGATCTACCAGAGCATAGATTTTATTTTTCTAAAGTTTGTTACCTATGTCAATGTAGAAATAAACATAAGTCACTCTTTAAATCAATCGGCGAAGTATCAACTTCTAATGAATTACAACTAGTACATATGGATCTTTTCGATTCAACAATAAATGGATGTATTGGAAGAAAATACTATGTTTTTTTAGTTGACTACTACACAAGATTTACATGGGTTTATTTTCTAGAAAAGAAATATGAAGCCTTTTTTATTTTAAAACATTTAGTTCCCATGTTAAAAATGAGAAAAACCTTCCATTTTAAAAAATTCATAGTGATCATAGAGAATAATTTGAAAATTCAGATTCTAAAATTTTTTGTAGAAAGAAAGGATTTAGTCATAACTTCTCATCCCAAAGAACTTCTCAACAGAATGGGGTTGTTGAAAGAAGAAATTGAATTATTCAAGAGGTAACTAGAACCATATTGGGTGAATATTCAATTGCTAATCATTTTGGGATGAAGCTACTAGTACTGCTTGTTATACTATAAATAGTGTTTTAATGAGACCCCCTCTTAATAAAACCCCTTTATGAATTTTGGACTGGTTGAAATCCTAAAATTTCTAAGTTAAATGTATTTGGATGCAAATTATTCATTATGAATACTAAAGATAACTTATAAAAATTTTCACTGAAATCCAATGATAGAATTTTCATAGGCTATTATACTACTTTTAAAGCTTATTGAGTTTTTAACAAAAATACTTCAATTTTTGGCGAAATAGTGCATGTTAAATTTGATTAAATTGATCCTTTTTTTAAAAAACCCCAAACTATATCCCCGAACATGTTTTAAAAAACTTATTATAATCATTAGATATAATATTATTTTAATAAGGAAAATACAAAAGAAATTGTTTCTAATGTATTTAACCCAAAAGACTTTCTAACTTATGTTGATGAACATGTTTTACAAAACCCAAATCAATTGTTTCTTGAGAATATTATCAGTGATAATGTCATTAGTAATCTAAATCAACCTCTAAGGTCTAGATGTTCTTTATTAAATTATGTTGAACATCTAGTATTACATTCCCAATTTGAACCAAAAATCTCTGATAAAGAATTATGTGATGATGATTGGATTAAAGCCATGAAAGATGAGCTAAATGAATTCAAAAGTAACAAATCTATACCTTGGTTGAAAGAACTAAAGAAACTTTAGTAATTGGAGTAAAATGGATCTTCAGAAATTAATTTGATGAAAATGGAATCTTAGTAATAAATATAGACATATTAGCTACTAAATGCTGTAATAAACTAGAAGAAATAAACTTTAAAAAAACCTATGATCTTGTAGCTGGACCTGAATATATTTATATTCTACTTTCATTTACAACATTCTTTAATTTCAAAACATTTCAAATAGATGTGACACGAGCTTTCCTAAATGGATATGTTCAAGAGGAAGTTTATGTTGAACAACCTTATGGTTTTAAAGGCACAAAACATCCTAAACATGTTTTCAAACTTACCAAATCATTATATGGACATAAAAAATACCCTAGAGCTTGGTATGATAGAATTGCAAGATTTTTGTTATATTAAAATTATGTTAAGTGTACTGCTAATCAAACACTTTTTATAAGGAAAGATAAGAAAAATGTTTTGATTGATCAAATATTTTTTGATGAAATTATATTTGGATCAACTCGGCAATCTTTAACTGATTCATCTGTGAATCCTATGAAATATGAGATTGAAATGAGTATGATCAATGAGTTAACATTTATCCTTGGTTTTTAAATTTCTCAAAAAACAGAAGTAACATATATTTCAAAACTTAAGTATATAAAATATCTTCTTAAAAAGTATTAATATGACAATAATAAATGTATAAGTACTACAACCAGTACATCAAATTCTCTTGATCTTGATGATTTTGGGAAACTAGTAGATCATACATCCGTTAGATGTATGGTAGGATGTTTATTATACATATTAGCTATTCATCTAGACATAATTTTTTCAATATTCTTATGTGAAAGATATCAATATAATACAAATGAATATCATTTAAAAGTATGGAAAATAAATTTTTGATATTTAAAGATAACCATGGATTTAAGAATTTTCTGTACTTTTGGAAGTTATTTTATTTTTAATAGTTTGTCAGATGCTATATTTTGTGGAAGTATAATGGATATAAAAGTACATGTTGAAATTTTCATTTCATTGGATATTCACTAGTTTCTTGGTCATCCAAGAAGAAACACTCAGTAGCACCTTCCACTACTAAAGCAGAATATGTAGCAGCCAAAACTTGTTGTGCCCAAGTGTTATGGACGCATCACACACTCATAGACTATGGAATATGCTTTACAAAAAAAAATATATTTAGTGATTATACAAGTTCCATTTCCCTAATAAAAAAACTACCACATCACAGTCGGAAAAAACACATAGATGTTAGGTATCACTTTCTTAGGGATCACACACTTAAAGAAGACATCATTCATCAATTTATCAAATGTTAGGAATCATAAATGTAAGGTAGTCTTCCATATTAACTTTTTTTTGAAACCCATATACTTATATTAATATACTCATTTTCATTAGGGGAGTACATTAATTATTTACAGAATTTTTTCTTTATTAATAAATTTTTTATTTCCTAATAAAAATTTTCTTTCTTAATAAAAAATAATCAATAACCAATTCTTTTTTCGAAACCAATATTTCTGGAACCTAAAATTTAATTTCCTTAATTATGTTTTCTAAAATTAAAGTTCTTCAAGAAGAACATTTTTCAATATTGACAATTTTTTATTGGAAATCTAGAAGGTATGATACCTCACTTAAATATTCATAATTATATTTTTACTTTTTGGTATTTCAATCTTGTTTTAAGAAAATTTTACTGGATTCACTTTTGTTAGATCCTATTTTCCCTAAAACTGAAAATATAGGAACCTATCAACTTCTTGTTCAGAATTCATCTCAACCGTTAGATCAGGTCATTATTTTTTCAACCATTGGATAAAATTGGGAATTCAAACCGTCTTCTCAAAGCCTATATAAGGTCCCCCTAATCCTTGTCCTATAGAATTAGATGTGTTCAAACAAGGAAATCAAGGATTAGAAAAATTACAGGGATAGGTTGGTTGACCCAAATTTCTATTCCAAGTATAATTCTTTGATTATGAAAAATATAATTCCAAATTGATGGTAAATTATATGTGTTGCTAAAATAATGAGTCAAGAATCTGTTTATCCTGACCTCTTTATACAGTTTTATAATACAACGAGTCCTTATGAAGAAGGGGGAAGGGAAATGTTTTTGATTAAGAGTTATGGGAAAACTTATTCTTTAACATTCAAGATGTTTGAAAATATTCTTAGAATTATTTATTTTTGTGTGGAAATTATTATCCTCTCACACGTTTCCCAACAAGTTAAGAATATTTGAGAAGGAAATGGCAATTGAGTTCTATGGAATCAAGGGAGTAAAATTACCAAATATTAATGTTGTTTCAATGACCTTTGGTATGCTAGCCTTGTGGGTATGGGTTTTCTTATTTCAGGAAAAGGACACAAGGAATCTTTGAAGAAAAGTGATATCTTTATTATGATTTTTTAACCTTTGAATGGTAAACTTGGTGAAGTGAATTTTTCAGAAAATCCCCAACATAAATAATGGAACCCTAAAGTCATAGATAATCATGTATCTGGCGATGTTGTCGAAGATAATAGCTCTTTGTTTAAAATATTTTAAAAATTTCTTATAGTTTTAAACCAAGAAATTTTAAGATCATCTTGCTGAGTGATGGAACTCTGAGGAGAATGAAAGTCAGTTTCCAGGACAAATAAGAAAAATTTTATGATCTTTCCAAGAGTGAAGTTCAAGATTTAGTCAAGTAATAGGAAGTTAGAGAAACTTCCAATAAATCCCATAATAAGAGAAAGGATAATTAACTAGAAGTAAAAGAAAAATATTCCATTCTAGAACCTCACTCAGCTCCAAAAAAGAATAAAAATAAAAAAACCTTCTCTAATGAAGTAGTAGGAAAGTGGAAAGAGAGGAAGAAAAAGAATGGGGAAGGAGATCCAAGCTTTGGGGTGGATCCTACTGTGGAAAAGGCCTTTAAAATCAAAACTGATAATGAACATGAAAGGCAATAAAAAGAGAAGAATCTAAAGAAGAAAATTTCAGAAGTTGAGACTGTTCAAGTTCTTCTTAAGGATACTAAGATGAAATCCAAAAACATTCAAGTATCAGATTCCTTCCTCAAAGAAATAGTTCCTTTAGAAACTCTAGGAAATAAAATTCAAATTATAGAACCTATTGTTGAAGAGGTGTTAATTCAGAAATTTGAAGAGGAAGAATAACAAGAATAGGAAGAAGGTTAAAGTGATGATGTGATTAAGAATATGGAAGAATACCATGAGAAGGAAAGTCCATTAGATAAGCTATCAAACTGAACTTACCCGGTTCAGTCATCCAAAATAATTTCTTGAGGGAAATATGATGTTGGACAATATGAGGTGGATAAAACTACAGATGATGAGAGTATCAACCATTATTTCATTCATCATGAAGATATTAAGTAAGATTCCATGAAATAAGATGTTGATGAAAATAAGATAGTCCAACTCTCTAATATTGGTCATGAGTCTCTAAAGACTGAGAAAGATATTTACAATGTTGATAAAAGAAAGCTTGTGGTTGTTGTTATGCATAAGAAGGTTTTAGTTGTAAAAGATAATTAGGAAGTTGGTGGATCATCCAAGAGGAAGATGAAGAACTGGAAAAAGTATCCTCACCAGCAAGGGAATTAGCTTCTGAATCTTTATCTTCCTTGGAACAATATTTTTTTTACAATGCCTGAAGAATTTAGTGAACACAATTAATTTCATTCCTTCTGTTGATTAAAGATTCTAGTTGGTTACAGATTATATCAATCAGAAGTCAGATTCCATAAGCATGCTCAAGGAAATATTTATCAAGCATGAGTAATATTTTCAAACTTTTTATATTGGATATGGTGATCATTGGAGATCATGTAAGGAAATTAAAAAATGATCTAAGTAAATAATATTGGATATGAATATTCTAGAAGATTTCTGGGAATCTGAAAAAGATGATTTTTACAAGTTAGATGATTAAGTGAAGAAGTTAATTTCAAATATTTCAGACATGTTTAATCCAGATAAAGCTGCCTGAATGCAAGAGGATAAATATTTGAATGGAAAGTTGAATTCAGTTTCTCAAAATTTAAATATAGAAAGAGAACTTAGAATAGAGTTCGAAGTAGAGTTCAAACATCAATAATAGTTAGTACAGTCCCAAGTAGAAATCTAGAAGTCTTATGAAGAAAAAAATATGTCTCTTGAAAAGAAGAATCGAGATCAGGATCAGTTTCTCAAGATGTTTGAGAATGATCACAAATAGATAAAGACGTTAAAGGGAACCTTGAGGAATCTCATGCTGAAGGAAAATTAGGACGAATAATTTTCATGCTACTTCAATCTTTTTTGTATCTTTTCCATGAAACAAATTTTTTCTATGATTACGAAAACCAAAAATTTATCCAGAAATTGTTTTGAATTTTATATCCCTAATTTTTTAGGTACATTTTTTTCATTCCCTTCATTACTTTGTAGAAATCATAAAGTGGGAGAAAAGAATGATCAAAACAATATTATGTAAAAAACAGAATGCCATAAGTAAGGGGGAAATTAAGTAAGGGGGAGTCTACTTAAATAGGATTATCTCAAGAAATAAAAAGTAACTTCTCTAAGAAAGATAAGAATATGATATTGAGGGGTTTTAAATCCTAAGGGGTTGTTAGTCATATTCTTCATCATTCATAAGTTATGGGAGATTGTTGAGCCAATATGGTTTCCTTATAACATTTCCATTATTATAATTTTTGAAAATCACAAACACATTTTCTTAAGGAAAATTATCTTGCAATAAAAAGTATTTTTCTAAGGAATATTTTATTTTTCTAAAAAAAGGTCTATTTATTCCTTGTTTTTCAATTCCTTATTCAATATCTTCAAAAAACAAAGTCTAACCATTTTTTTACTATATAAAAAATTTGGATCCTTGTTTAAAACCTTTGAATATTATAGTTCCTTAAAAATCAAGTATTTTTGTTTTTATACTCCAAATTATCTAAAATTCAGGCATTGAATTTCTTTGAAATTCAGAATTCGAATTCTCTAAAATTTAGACTTAAAATTTTCTAAAATTCACACATCAAATTTTCTGAAATTCAGATTTTGAATTATCTAAAATTCAAACTCTGAATTCATTGAAATATAACCTATGAATTCTCTAAAATTAAAAATTTGAATTCTCTGAAATTCAAACTTGGAATTCCTCAGAATTCGTACTTCAAATTCCTTAGGATTCAAACTTCGAATTTCTCAAATTTCAGACTCTGAATTCTATCGAAATAAGACTCTGAATTTTTAGATAAAAAGAATCCAAATATTAATTTTTCTAGAATCTGATTGATTATATATTTATAATCTAAATTCCAAATATCCTAGATTCCAATTATTCAGTCTTGGTTAAGATAATTTATTTTCCTTACATATTTTCGATTCTCAATCATGATAATGCTTCTCATGTTTTTTTGAAACATTGTCATACAATTTTTTTCTAACCAATTGTTGTATAAGGACCCGACCATAAAACATTACATAATATAGAATTAAACGAATAATTCACATTGAGGATCTTTTTAGGTTTAGAGATTTAGAGAATTATGACATAACTATTACATCTCAAAATATTACAAAGTATACACTTCTACTCAGTTTCCATTTTTTTCATAAAACAAAAACACTTGAAATAAAGACTCATGTATAGTTCCATGTTTAAGACAACATAACCTTTCCTTGATCGCAGCCTTGACCCTATTCCACATTATGTCCGATGAAAAACATTTCAAAAAATTGTGATGAGCATAAAAAGCTTAGTGAGGGATACACAAATAAGTAAAACTGTTAGTTTTTTCAAAACAACAAGTAAACCATGAATACTTTAACATAAGTAATATTTTTCATCTTTATGAAGTAGTAAATACTCTTCACTGAAGAAAAGATCCCTACATACCCTTTTTAACCAAAATATTACCATAAAACACATATAAAGAAAACATAACATATAAAGGTAACATGGGACATAAACATACTTAAATAGAATAACCATACGGTCGACTTCCACACAAATCACTAAATGGAATAGCAATTTGGCCGACTTCCATACCAAATGCATCGGAGGTTATAATGTTACCACCCATCCTAGTTTATCACAGCCCCACCCATCATTTGGTTTATCACGTAACCACCCGTAAAATGTCCAAGTACCATTATAAAATCATAACACATAAAACAAATATAATGGAAAAAAATTTCGACATTTCTATCACAATATATCACTTAAATATATTGACCTAAAAAATCCATTATCAAAACCATTTTCAATACCAATATACATAAAAGTGTATATGGTATTTATTTTCCTTGAAAAACATTACGACTCGTTAAAGAAGCCAAAGAACAAATAATAATCGCGGCGGCAGAAATGTCATTGTCTCTGCTTACATTTAAAGAAACATTACATTTTGTCATTTAGTAAAACTCTTCATAGAAAAATATTACCTTTGAAAATTCAAGGGTGTTTATACAGCTTATAAAAGAAAGATGTGTATTAAAACAAAATATTCCTCAATGAAAGGATATTGAGACAAAGTCACTTACCTTATGTTCGACTTGACCCGTTCGTTATTTAATATCATGAATAAAAAACCAATGTTAATTTATATTTGCCTGAGAACCTTTTCAAGTTTATTATTCCATTTATATCACCTATTACCGTGTTAAAAACATTATTTAATCATTCAAGTAAATAATGTTTGTTTTGTCGACATTTGGTACTTGAGTAACAAATGAACACCATTTAGTTACAAGTTGTTAATATGGTCAAATGTCCATTTTATCCAGAATTATATTCATGATTTAGATATCATATATATCATATATATCCAGTATATACATGTATTTATAATAGTACATAACATTTGGATGTACGAAATGAAATGCGCCGTTCATGGAGATGGTAAGTAGTACGTACGCATGAACGCTACTTCCATTTCTATTTATTATTTTAATGGAACTAAAACAAAATGATACATAGTTATATTATAATTCCAATATAATATAATATAATATAAATAAATCCATACTTTATACATCCCACATATAGCATGAACGAGTCATATCACTTTGAGGGGGTGGTAGTCTGCACTTCCTCAAATGAAATTATCACATTTACCCATAATGGAAACCATAATGGTATGATATAAAAGAAAAATACCAAAGAAAAAAGAAAACTTAAACATAATATATATCATATATAAAGATACTGTCATCTTAATGGCCACCATGAGAGGTGGTAGGAGATAATCGAACAATCATCATTTCGTGAGGCGTTAGTTTTCCATCCCCAAAAATAGTATGTTCTTCACCCATTAGAGGGAGGTGCGTGTAAGTGTCGTTAGAATAATTCTCATAACAACATCCTAATATAATGACTATATTGTTTTTGTTATAATAGAGAAGGAATAAAAAGAGTTTAGGGTTATATATGTAAAATAAATGAAAAGAATTTAAGATAAATCGTTACCTTTAATTTGGGTAACCTCCCTTGGTTTGAACAAAAATGGTTTGTTGAAGTGCCTTCTGCCTAAGGTAAGGCTTATAAGTGGAAAAGAGGGATGTAGGGAGCTTAATTAGGCATAGTTTGGACAATAAAAGAGGCTTGAGAGGTGTGTGGAATTGGATAAAAATAGTCTCCTTTTATAAGGGGGAGGAGGGGCTCTTTAGGAAGGTGTGAAAAAATTATTTTATTATATAATGATATTCAGTTATTAAAGGTCCAAAAATCATTAAAGTCAAATATAAGTTGACTCAAGGTCGAAATAAAATCATTAACTAAGAATTGAACCGGTTTTGAATGTTATTTTAATATTAATAATTTTATTTAATTAATGATTTATTAATGAGGTAAACACTACATCATTATTGTGTCATAAATAATTTAATTTATTTGATGTAAAAAAATTATAAAAAAAATACCATGATGTATAAAATATTTTTATCTTTCTAAAGAATATTTATAGTCGAAAATATTACTTAGAAAACCTCATGTAAAAATTGATTTACTAAACAATTTTTCTTTATGTCATTTTTTCCTTTACATTAAGTTAATTAATCTAAAGTGTCATTATCACTCCCAAGTGGCTCAATAGGGTCCCAAAATCGACCCAAATATGCCCATGGTCATAAATGACTCAACCAATAAGGTTTGGATAAGTGTTACGATAATTTTTAAATTATTATAATATTTTTTTAACTTGAATTACCTTATTTACCTTTAACAGTGGTAAATAAAAGTCAAAAGTTACTATTCACCAAAAATTATTTTCATCTCATTGAACAAAATTTTACTTACTAATAACATCCATGTATTTCGTAATTTTTTAATTTAATTCATTGAAGTTCTAAAATTTTATTTAAATGAAAAAGTCGGGTTTTTAACTACTACTAAGTGGTTTCACTATTCATCAAAAATTGATGTTTTTCAGAAAAATACCAAAAATACAGCCTACTATATCTTTGATATTCCAAATTAAAAAATCATGTTTATTTTACCAAATTCTAAACATAGAAGTTGCATTAATTAATTTAAAATGAATTCCTATTGTGAAAACAAATAGCGTGTTTTTAAGAAATAAAAACTATCAAAAGATTGACACTTGTTTATGTCGAAATTCAAAGTGAAATTAAATCCAATGACCAAAATTGGATTAAATGGTAAAAATATATTCTAATTAAACTTTAAAACCAATCAAAAATATAATCTACCAATATAAAAAAAATTAGATTAAAATGCAGTTTTGAATTAAAAAACAATTTTTTTCACTATTCATTAAAAAATGAACTTTATCAGAAAAATTCCAAAAAATTACACAAAGTAAATTTTGATGTCACCATTCTAAAGAAGGATTTTACTTGGTCAATTATAATTTATTAAAGTTACCAAAACTATATTTAAATATGGTTCTCCATTAAAAGGCGGTAAATCGGCCTTTTAATGTAAATTATGCTTAAAATAAGATTCATTCACATTATAAGCCTCTAACTTTTATTGGATAAATGTAAATACATTAAACAAACATTTATAATCATATTTTTGTTAGTTTGGTTCATTACCACCAATACAATGTCCAGGAGTTAGCTTCCATTTAAAATAAAAATATTATATTATTAGTGTGCAACATAAGATATCAAAGAAACCCATTGTTGCGTATCAGGTACGCTATCAAACATATAAAACCTTTTAAAGTAAAATTAATATTTAATTCAAAAATACTAATAAATATGAAAATATCTTATTCTTAAATTAACTAGTATGTTACATGTTGGTTGAGTGAAACTTGTGTAGGTACCTCTGAGATTCAAGGAAAAATTTGACAGTTGGGGGAGGAAGCGAAACATTGATGCTTTTCCTATAAATAGGAGCTACTTTGAATGAGCTTATTATTATTCCATGATCCTAGAGTTACATGATATGATGTTATTTCTATAGAAAGAAATACTCTCATGCCTCGTGCGTTTTATGAACAGCTTGTTCAACCGTGATCATCTTGTTCTTATTGATTTGTGAGACTCCCATTGGTGCTGAGTAAAATCGAGGGATTCTAAGTATAGGAAGACAGAGGTGATGACTACCTTAAAGTTCAAGGACTTACGGGGATAAAAAAACATACTCCAATATTCTTATCAAGGTCTTACCCTATTGTGGGTAAGACAGACTTTCTCAAATGTAGAAATTAAGGGACCTGTATCCAAGGTTGTTGGATACCCTACTCTTTGGGTTAAAATATTTCCTACTTCTTTTTCTGATTATTGATTCAAGTTTTATTTCCACTGTATTTTGATAAAAAAATAAATTATAACTTTCTTATACATTCTTGTACCATCACTTACTCTCACAAATAAGATTCTATGCACTTTAAGGTAGAATCTTTCCCAAAGATAAAACTGCTTAAGATTTCTTTAGTTTAACGTGACTAAGTTTAGGTTTCTTATAATTGGACTTGGGTCCTTCCAATTATCCCTTTAAGTAATAACCAAAGAGGGTTTGTGAATTTACCTTCTTTAACTTCGTTAAACATATATTTCCATAAGGTAAAAAGTGAATGTTTTAAACATTCAATTCACCCCCTCTTGTAATTGAGCATCTATATATTCTATTTCAATCCTACACAGTTTTCAACAAAACCTTTCATTTTCTCTTCATTGGCTATTCATAACCATTTTCAAGTATTAGTAACATTTTCCCACTTTTTGGTAGTGAAATTGTTTTTAAAATTATTTAATGAAAACACAACTTCACTTATATATTTAATTGGAGGACCAATTTTTTTAAAAAAAACATGTTTTATCAATATGTTTAAAAAATGATTTAGTATATATATTTTTACACTTCTTTTATTTTAACAATTTTTTCAAAGGAATTTTATTTGTTTCTTTCCGAACAAGGAATTTTTATTCCCTTTTTACCATGCAAAAAGAATGTTCTTTTCCTTGTATATAATGAAAGGATTTACCCTACATTATTCCTTAGAAAATTACTTTTGAATTTTTGAAATATAAATTTTTAAATAATTTTTTTATAATTTTTTTTTAAAAAAAATGTTTTTAAAAAATTTATTCAAAACAAAAATATATTTTCCTCAATAATGTTTTTAAAATATATTTTTGTAATATTTCCATTTATCAATGATTATATCCCTTTAATTTACTCCAATTAGGGTATGTTGTATTAACACCATCTTTAATATTTTTATGGATGGTTTATTTTTGATTTGGATTTGGATAATATTCACATTAACTTCCATGATTTTTCCCTTTGAAATATTAAATATCATATTATCATTAAATCGATTATGGTTTTTGGATAATTTGATTACTAGGGTAAATATTGATAAATTTTTTTCTCTTACCCCTTTCAGATATTTGATAAGTCACATTGTTAAATTAATTAATTTTTATATGAGGAATGTCTTAGATTGGTACAACATGGGTGGGGCCCAGTTATAAATATCCCCACAATACATTAGTAGTCTCATGTGATGAGTCATTTAGATAGCTGCCTTATATGTGTTTATACCCATGATTTTGTAAACTATCTTGTGAAAGGACTTTAAGGTAAAGGTACCATGTACTTGGGAAACATGGTGTCTAATAATAAATCAGTTTCCCTCATTTATATTTAGTTATTATTCAACCATGCAATTTTTTATTGAAATATCTATGAATAAATTTCATTTTTAGTTATTTATATGGAATGAATTTTAGTTTGTTACCTTTCCATATTTATTTTTCCTTACATATTTATTTTAATGGAACATGTTATCCGTTATTTAACTTTCCATGTTAATTTCTTCTCATTGATTCATTTTGTCTTCCACTTTAATTACCCTTACTACGAATTCAAGTTCACAGTTATTATGTTTCATTCCCTAGGTATCTAAGAAGCATAATATGAAGGATATGAATGTATTTACAAAATAGATTAGAGTTACCCATGAAGTTATTTATTAATATTTTATAAATAAGAATAAAAATATTTTGTAATTACTGTAGTCATTTGTTAAGAAAGACTCATTTATGTATCTTTTTTACCAAGACTACTAAACTGATCGGTCCATTAGGTCATGATTCCTTATAATCATGATAATGTAATTCATATAAGATAATGGCTCTAGGCTTCTAGGGCTGGGTCCGTAAATTTGAAATTATCCAAAATGGGGGAGAATGTTGAGTGACTCCTTATCATGTTATTTTTTATGTTTTGATAATTAAATATATTCTTAGCACTTTATTTATTATGTTTTGATAATTATTCCCTCTCCCATCTATTTTCTATTATTGTTTATATTTATTCACTGTATATTATTTATTTCTACTTATTTTTTAATAGTACCTTTTATTGTTTGGTTATATTATTTTGGGGTTATAATTTGTTTAGATCATACATATTGATACAAAGATAAGTTCTGAGAATTTTATGACATGAAAATTTGAACCTTATGTATCGAAATTGCTTTGAAATTTCACCAATCCATATACTCTTATGTTCTTAACTATGACATCTACATATTTGGTCATATGGAAATATTGTGTAGAAATGATAAATTATCTTACTCTTATGTATAAAGGGAGAAGTGGTAAATAACGTTTACACATTTATTTCTTACTAAAGAATTACTCTTACATTAGAAGGATTTATTTTTATGTAATCAAGTGAATGACTTTTACATATGAGGTCTGAAGCCAAAAATATTACATATCATCAGAAGAAAAGAAATATATTATTTTTTAAGTTTTTCTTAAATGTTAATATCTTACATATTGGAATTTTGGTAAATTTTAAAAACATATGTATGGAAGGATATTATACATTATAGTGGAGTCTGAATTATTTCATGCCTATTAAGAATGTAGAAAATGAAATTTGTTACACATTATTCTCAAGTGAAGAAAATAAATTAAATATGAAATATATTATTATTTTATAAAGGAATTTTTCTTATGTATGTTGTGTTGAATATTTTTTTATGTACTAAATTCATAATCAATCAAATTGAAATTTTTGTAATGGAAAGTTTCTTATATATTTTTCAAGGTAGATAAAAATATTACATATGAATACAAGTTTATAACTTAAATTATCCGGAAATTATTTATTTCCGTTTATGATTTTTCTATCTATCCTATGATATTGTTGATATTCAGAGATAACGATTTTCAAAATCAACATTTTTGGATTTTTTAATGTTGTTGATTTGAGTGATTATCAAAATTATTCAAATTATATACTACTGGTTATTATGATTGTATTTAGTGTAATTTTAGTGTTTTATTTTAATAATTAAAACAACGTTATTTATAGGTTTTATAGGGAATTAATACTATACTGAGGTGATGTTTATCATTGATTATTAAGGAAGAAATATCATGGTTATTACCGATAAAGATAACCTTTTTAAAATCACTTATATAAAGGGATGGAGAAATCAATAATTGATATAATAGATAATTTTATTTTACTATATTGATGTTATGGAACTACATTTTCTACACTGTCTTTATGAGTAATTGAGAGAATACCCATGATTCATTGTTATTTCAACCATGATAGGTTGAAGAAAACTTTTCAACAACAACACCTCATCATCAAATTCTAGTGGTTTCATTGTTTTTTATTTTTATTAGAGTGTGTTAAATAGTATGTATATCTTGTGTGCCTCACATGAAGATTATAACACCCATAAAAGGTATCTTCTTGGTTCTACCACTTGACCAATAATGAGTTACATAATTTTTTCCTAAACTTAGTAAAATAATTTGTATAGGTTAGGGGATGATCCTTAGATAGTTATAGGTTATGTTTGATCCCCAATAAATGTTTGGATTTGGTCTACACATTTTGTAAAAGGATGGGTTTGGTCTATACCCATTGTAAAAGGCTATATATATTTTATATCCATTCACATGGGTTGATAGTGTGAATATTATACATATAATATTTTTTATATCTAATCTACTATAAAATCCTCGTGTTCTCTTATTTAATTTTTTTTATTTTACTCTTCAAACATCCACTGAATCCTTTATCTATGATTGATTTTTTTTATCCACCATATTTCATATTATTATTTTAATTGCATTTATTATATTATGATTTAAAATTTTCCCCAACTCTTGTATTTTATATCTCCTTACTTGATACCTTACAAACATATCCTAGACTGGTAGTGAAGATGAGAGTGAGGCCTCAAGGAATTGCTTAAAAAAAATCACCCTCCAATCTTAATTTTTATTTAGTTAACTCATTATATCATTAAGTTAATCTATATTATCCAACTTAAAATATATAAATTCTGATTTATCCACAATTTTTTTTAAATAAATAAAGATAAGTATTGAATCACCTACAAAAAATGAAGATTCATAAATTACATAAGAAGATGAGAAGAAGGTGGAACCCTCACCCAGAACTCATAAAGAAGATCCTTAATAGAAAATAAAATAGTTTAAACCATAAAAAACATGAACAAAAACTAACAAACCCAAAGAAAAACTACTGATATAGATTCTACCAAGAAAGAATAAGAATATAATCAATAGGAAGATATGCAGAACTCACTTTAGATGTCACAGAGGCCGGTCTCTCAAAGCCCCGGAAAAAGGCCAATATAAGAATTTAAAAATTTCTCAAAATATTATTAATTATTCTCTTAGGTTTTGATGAAAGATAGGGAAATAATATATAATTCAAAAAATTCTATAATTTATAAACACTATATAAATATAAATAATAAAAATGTGTAATGGATTATCATGAAAAAATGAATCATTTATAAAAAACCATAGCACGCTACCTCCCTAAATTTCAAAGTCAAATTTCATTAAAATAAATTTTAATAACAAAGGTTATTGTCAAAATGTGACTACCAAAATTAAAAACAAGAACTCCCATGAATAATGATGTAATCCTCAGAAACTTTCTTTAAAACAAATTTAATCTAGTCCAAACCACAATGAAATGGAAGGCACAATAGCACAACATATTCTTGAAATATAGAGCTAAGAAACTAAACACCTAGTTTTCCATTGTACAACTAGAATATCTACAACAGAAAAAATTATTGTTTAATATTAACACAAGATATTATGTAAAATAAATTCAATAGATCTACAACAATAGATAACTCATACAAAATAACCCTGAAACACCTTAAGGCCCCCTATGATGAGACACCAAAAAATATGGTTTAATGAACCTCACATATGGTAAATTGAAATTGATTCATTTTAGATCAAACCAAGTATTTTCCTATATAAGAATAATTTAGGATCCTTGACACTATATCCATAACCCCTACACTGCAAACGAACTTCCACCTAAAAATGATGTAATAATGAAATATCATGGCTCACACCCCACATCACAACACCATAACTACACAATAAGACATTAATCGATGACATGATTCACACAAAATACAATTAATCCATATCATCTATCCAAATCCTCATGTAATAACAAATAGGTGCACATCATAGAACATACTTCTAGCAGAAATTTCATCTCTAACTATACACTCTTTTCTGCAACTTCTTTCCAACACCTCTGATAATCAAAAGATGAAAAGTAATGAACTGAGAAAGATAGGAACACTACATTAGATAACTCTTAAATAATTCTTTTCCTCATGAATAAAAAACAAACTCATAAAATTGGACACTAACTATGAAATCCAAATTCCCCTATGAGACACCTCTCCAAAAATAACAACACTATTTCTAAACCATAATGAAACACTAATCTAAAAAATATCAATAAAATTATTATTAAGTCAATCGATCAAAATAAATGAAAAATATGGTTTAAAATAGTTTGGTATACTGATCATTCATATATAACTCAGGCTTGTATATAAACTCTCTAAGTCACCATGCCTCCACAGAAATTTGAACTAAGGGGATGATGTGCCCGCGCAACACCTTCTGTTTATGAACCTGAATTTCAATAAGATTCTACATGAATGTCATATAATCCTAAAAATATAAATAACCTAAATTAATGACATGGGGGTCATCAAGATGACACTAGTGATGTTGTGGCACATATAAGATATATTGGATATGATCCAGCTATGAATGAAGGACTTAACTATACACCACATGGTCCACACACTCTAACACCTAGAAAGAAGAAATAATTAGAGGAGAAAGATTACATCCTCATCAAAAAAAATTCCTATCCATAATTCTAGGAAACCTTCGAGAGAATATCATCAATAACCCCAAACTATAGATATGTACTCCTCCTCTAAATATTTGTATTTTTAATACAACATTCATACACTCTTGATCAATCAATATATTCTTGATCATGCTCATTAACACATCTGGTTCAAAGATCATTAACTTTCTAAATTTAGTCTATCCAAAATAGCATATAATGACACCCACAAAACACCCCAAATGGATCCATATCTATGGATGATTGTTAAATATTATTATAAGGAAATTAAAAAAAAGGTTGGTGTTTCACCCAAGAACCTCCAAAATCTATAATACAAGCACACAAAATTTCCTATAGTATATGAATAGTCCTCTATATTTGAAAACCCATTAAAGAATACAAATATATGCAATGGTGTATCTGAGACAAAAAATTACACCATAACACTCACTAAATCTGTGAGGTAAAATCAGAATCCCAATAAGGGAATATGGTCATCGACACTGCATGAGGATTCAATGTCTCATCCATGTACCACCTCACCAAAATAGTAATTGCACCCTACTTCTTAATAACTAAGAAATTATATAACGTCGTTAATCAGTCCATAATTGTAACACCCCAAGCCTAAAAGTCTAAAGGTAGTTCATTACTTTATTACGTTAGAATGATTATGAGGAATGAAATCTATAAGGACTGATCAATTTAGAAGTTTTCGAAAACTAGATTACATTCATGATAACCATGTTAAATTGGGAAACAGAAAATAAAACATAATACATAACAAGGACTCTCAAACTATATCCTTGAAACTCATTCCAAGAATTTATCCTCATATCCTAGGGAATGGAAACAAAATAAGGGTGAGACCAAATACTTAGTATTGGTATGTAAAATTGACGAAATACTGAATCAATGAGAATAATCAATATATAAAGGTAAATAAATAAGTACACATTACATTTATATAACTAGATGAGAAAATTAATATGGAAAGGTAAATAACAAAAACACATTCCATTTATTCAACAAACTAAAATGAATCCATGGATAATTTCAAAGAAAAAATATTTTCGATAAAAATAAAAGTAATAATTGAATTCCCAATAAAAAAACCTATTAATTATTGGAATCCTGTTTCCTAGGTATATGGAACCATTACTATCCATAACTTTTAGTTGATGGTATAAAACATTTTTTATATAAACTGAATTTGTTTTCCCAACCTTAACTCTACTATAAATACCTTTCACAAGATAGTTTGCAACATGCTGGTTACAAATGTAAAGGATTTTTTCAATTGAAATAATCCCATGAGGCTACCAATGCATCGAGGGGATTACATAAAATGGTCTGTAAACCATGTTAATCATTTACAATTCATTCTGTATATACCAAATAATTGATTTAATTAATAAACAAATGTCCCTTATAATCAAATATCTATATTGCATAAATAATACAGATTTACCAATAATTCATTAGTGGATGATAAGTGGCAACAAGGGTTGTGTATTTTGATGATTGGAAATAGCATTGAAAGATCACGAAAATCATTATTGAGTAAAATAATCTTTAAATATTTCAAAGTGTGCCACACTACATTGAAACATTTGAATCATAAGCCTCATAAAGGAATAACAATAAATGAAAATTTTAAATACCATAAAGATAAAATAATTCATGAAATAAAATATGAAAAGGGTCAGTCGATAACCCACAAAAAATAAGTAATTTTTGAAAATTTCATATCCCTCATTTATGTAAATGTGATAAAAGTATCCTTTACCTTGAGTCTTACTTGTCACGTGTGTCTTTATCTTTCCTTTTTTCGGGAAACTTCTTTTGGTTTGCACCAAAGGGCTTACATTGTTTTCTTTGAGCATAATGTGAGGTTTTAATATTAGTTTAGAGATTTTGGGACTTTATTTGAGTAGAGTTTGGGAAATCCAACGTTATTTAGAGGTGTGAATAAGTGGGTGGGGTGAGTGTCTTTTTATAGTGGAGGAGTGGCCTTCTTTTAAAATTTTCAATAGGGAATTCCACCCAAACTTTTACAAGGTAAATAGGCTCCAATAATGGTCCAAATTTGGTCTAAGTGAGGATAGGGTCAAAATATAGACATCCAATGGATTTTTGACAAGTTTATTGACCATTTTGGGCCTTAAGTTTAAGGTTCTGTCCTTTGTTAAGATAATTTTTCTCTTAATAACTGTAATAAATTTAAATCAATTTCACTTATATTTTTGGTCACAAAACTATTTTTCATTATTATAATTTATAAATTAATATTATTTCAAATATGGAATACATTTTTCCAAATATCATTCATATAACTTCCTGAAATTAATTTAAAATTAATCTCGTATATCAGATGACAATGTGAGTTTTTAATGTAAAAATGTTCAAATGTTTGCTAATATTAAATATCCAATCTCAATGTTAATTTAATTAAGATTAACTAAATTGGATTTCATATTATAAAATAGATATAATGCGACTTTATGAAAATTACAATATAATTTAACCATATAAAAAAATTATATAAAAATTTTTTTTTATTAAAATTCACTATTATTGACTAATCATAAAAAAATAAATTTCTCAAAAAAATGAAAAATTTGAAACATACCTAATTTTGATTTTTATATGTAAAAAATTAAGTTTAATATTTCATATTATATAAATAAAAGATTCAAAATTTATATTTAAAATAGGTGTCCCATTAAACAGTGGTAAAACTAATTTTATAAAAAAACATAGACTTTTGTGGGTCATATTGGTTTTGTTCTTGTCTAATTTCTATCAAATATAATGGATATATGTGATTTTTTTATTTAATACGTAATATATAAATTTAATTAAAATAATCAAATAAAATTAATTAATTTAACTTGTTAAGATAAATATCATTTTCCATAAAAAATAGTATTTTATAAAATCCTTCCCTATATAATCATTTGGTTTCAATATTAATTTATAATTAATAGGTAATAAATGTATTCAAATATATATTTTCATAATCCTTTTCATAACCATCAATTTAATGGATATGATGTATCTTATTATATTAAATAATAAATTTTTTTATAATATTATATTGTGCGGTAAAACTCGGTCTTCAATGTTACGCAACCCATCAGGGAAAGTCATTGTTGCGTGAAATGTAATCTAAACTTTGTGTTCCATGTAAAGAAAGGTAAAATTTATTTTATGTGTAACATAATATTAACTTGTTGTTTTATACAAATCAAGATAGTAACAAAATTAAATTTATTTTAAAATGAAAATATTGTAAAGGATTGGGGTGTTACATTCTCCCCACCTTAATTAAATTGAATCCTCAAAATTTAAACTTGATGTCGATAATATAGGGTTTGATATTTGAGACATACTATCCTTAGAAATACCACATCATAAATAAGATTAATAACACATATTAGTAATTAAATATAATGGGAATATGAAGGTCATATAACTAGGGTCCCAAATCGTGGCACATATTTGCGAAATAAAAGCATAGACATGGAAGAAAAGCGAAATAACTATAATCATTGGTCACCAGAAATTTAGTGATCAATTTAATTTTAAGGGCCCCAAAAACAGAAATTTGTGATGATCTAAAGAACTATTTCATACATCAGATATGAACATAAAATGAAGATTTTTTTTATTTCAAGACCCTTTTTCTATAGTTTCAGAATTAGTTCACCCTCTAAGAATATATCTAAATATAGGTTTCTATAAACATAATATTTTCATTTGATTATTACAAGAACTATTTCTACTTCTTCTCTTAGCACAAGTTGCTTCATATATTTATTTAATACAATAATCACTAAAACGTCATCCAAAGATCAACAGAAACTATTTCTTAAATGGTGACCCTTACTACCCTTCTATGTATAATGATAAAAAACATTATAATAAATTCCAATGAAGTTAGAAGTATCCATTTATTTTATACATATCAGTCATCTCTTTATCCTAAAATTGTTGTCTTGACATCAAGAACATATTAAGGGTTATCATTCCCTTATCTATGTGTTTTATTTCAAAAAATCTAAATTTCTAGTGAATCACTTTTCATGGTACCATTAGACATATGATCTCAAATCCTTATTGAAATAGTATTTTATTATAATCCTTACATATTTCAAGATTCATATTATTAATACATAACTGGTAAAATATGTTTACAATATTAATTAAGGATCCAAATATATAGACATATTGATAATTCCACTTCAACAGTACCAATAACATTATATTGACCTTGATCCCATAGATTCTTCTATGATATATTCTCTTAATGTTTGGATCATTCGTTTATGTAGTGCCCAATCTCCATATATTGGGTGCATTGATCATTTGAATTTTCTTTCTATCCCTTAAAATGAAAAACATGGTGGCCTTTTTATCAACACTTATAACAAACTTCCATCCTATTCAATAAAGTACCAAGGTGTTTCCTTCCACAATAATCACATATATAAAAAAAATACTTTATTCTCTTATTTTTATTTCCATTTTTTGGCATACATTCCTCATATTCTATGGATTCCCTTTGAATCCATAATACTTAAAATAAATCTTTATCTTACTTGATATCCCATAAAACTATTTCATCACATGATGAAATTTTATTGGTGACTATTTACCTTTGGATACATAGATAAATACCTTTAAAAGATGATCAATCTTACACTCCTTGTTGTTTTTGTAATCTTTAGCATACATGGATAAGATTACAAAGGTAGAATCATATTCAACAGCCTTTCATCACCCCTTTTAATTTAACCTAAGGAAATTTATGTTCATTTCAGTTTATTTCTCATAGGGGAAATATTTGTCGAATAATAAATCCTTCAAATAATTCCATTCCATGAGTTATATTTCTTAATCTTCTCTAGTATTCTAGAATAGATACCACATTTGATCAGAATCAACTTTGAGAAAAAACCCTGAAAGTGTAACCTTTTTTTTTCACTGCATTCCAAAGCCATAAATAGATTCTCTAAAGACTCAATACATTTCTCAGATACCATTAGATCTGTATTCCCACTCTTTATCACATAAACAGATCTAACATTATTGTGTCTTTCTATGGAACATGTTTCTCCATATATGAAATGTTATGTTTCATAAACTGATTAAGCTACCCTAATATATCCATAACATTATTAGTTCAAATTCCAGTTACATGGGAATTCATAGTAAAGAAACCTATGCATTGTCCATGAGTGTTGATACACATCTTCCTTCTAGGTTACATTTCTAAAAAATAGAATATAATAGATTAGGGCATAAAATTATTAAAATTTTATAATTCTAAGTATGATATAACACTTAACATAAATTGAAAAATTTATGCGTAACTAATCTCATAATCAGGAATATCTAATCTTTGAAGATATCATCACATTTAAATCGTTCATAAACATTGGTAATGAAAATGTGAATTATAATTAGCATATTCTCCCGGAGTGTCAAACCATGTGTGCAGTAAGGACCATTACCATGTACCAGGTTACACTCGAGTTAGGCATGACACATGTTATCCGAGTTGTTACCCCTTGGTACATTTTTGATAGAGCCACAACTAATTTTAGAATCCAGAGAGGGATGTATTGCTAGGAAGACCCACAAATCTCTACCATACCAAAAAATTAGGATGTTTTTTATACTATCCCTCAATGTCTAGATTAGGTTTATGTTCCCTTATATATGTTTTCTAGATATAGTTTCCAAGGTTTCTTCTAAGATTATTTTGACACTAACTATTATTAACTAACCCTAGAAGCTTATAATTGGTGCATTACTTTATTACATTACCATGATTACAAGGAATCAAATCCCAATGGACTGATCATTTTAGGAGTTTTAGAAAACCATAATATATACATGATATCGATATTACATTGGGAAATAGAAAATAAAAAATAATAAATAACATGGACTAATAAAATATATCCTTGAAACTCATTCCAAGAATTAATCCTCATATACCGAGGAAACAATCAAAATTAGGGTGATCTCAAATGATTAGTAAGGGTAACTAAACTAGAAGAAATAATGAATCAATGAGTATACTCAACATGAAACATTAAATAACCTAGAAAAAATTTAATTTATATAATTTTATAAGGAAAAATAAATAAGGAAAGGTAAATAACTGAGACACATGTCATTTAATTAACAAATTAAAATGAATCGATAGATAAACTAAAAGAAAAAAAATATGCTGTATAACAATAATAATAATAATCTAATTCTCAAAAAAGCCAATGATTTATTATTGTATTCTATGTTTCCTACGTACATGGAACCATTACCATCAATACCTTTCACAAGATGTTTTAAAACATATAATTTATAAACCAATTTTTTTCCGACCATAATGCTACCATAAAGACATTTCAACAGAAAATTTAAAACATACTGACTTAAAATTTGAACGGTTTATCCCACTAAATTCATACTAGGATACTAATGATGAATCAAGTGGATTACTTTAAAATGTCACCAAACCATGTTTTTCATGTATAAATCATTCTTCTTATATCAAATAATCAATTTAATTAATAAACAAATGTGACTTATCATCAAATATATATATTGAATAAATTATAGGAATTTATCAATAATTCCTCAGTGGATAGTTAGTAAAAAAAGGGTTGTTTATGTTAATGAATTTAAATAACATTGAAATATTAATAAAATTATTCTTGAGTAAAATAAGCTTTATACTTTCTAAAGTGTCCCATACCTCATTATAATATTTGAATCATAACCCTCATAAAGGAATAACATTAAATGAAAGCTCTAAATACCATGAAGATAAAATAATTCATAATAAAATATATAAGAGGGTAATTTTATTCAACAATTAAAATATGTAATTAGTTAAAATTCATTATTACACATGTAAATAAAAGTGAGACATGAATCCCTTACCTTGAGTCTGACTTGTCCTGTGTGTCTTAATGTTCGTCTTTCTTGGGTAACTTCTTTTGGTTCCGACCAATGTTATTCTTTGGTTTGAATTATTCCCAAGGAGAGGATTCTAAGATGAGGGGAGGGATATTGGGATTTTATTTTATCATATTTTGGTTGATCTAAAGGTCTTTATAGGTCTAGATAAGTGGGAGGTTTCCGTGACTTTTTATAGTGGAGTAGTGGTATTCTTGTAAATTTTTGAAAAGGGAATTCCAAACAAATTCTTACCATGTTAGGTGGCTCCAATAATGTTAAAAATTAGATAAAAAAATAATACGGTTGAAATACATAGATAAAATTAATTTTAGAAAATTTTATAGGTCATTCTGGCCCTTATGTTTAAGGTTTAGTCCTTTGTTAATTTAATGTTTCTCTTAATCAAAATAATTAATTTTAATTAGTTTGACTAATATTTTTGGTAAAAAACAAACTTTTTATTATTTAAAATTTAAAATTAGGATTATTAAAAATATATATTCCATTTTGATGAAGTAAAATCAAAGAAGTGGTAGAAATTAATTTAAAATTAATCCAGTACATGAGATGATAATGTGGGGTTTTATAGAAAAAATATCCAAAAGATTATAATGTTTTATATCCAATTTCAAAGAAAAATTTATAACAATGACCTAAAATGGATTAATTTTTGTATAATTGATATAATTTTTCTTTAAATCCATTATGAAATATAAATTTATTTTATAAATTAAATAGAAAAAAATTATTTTGAATTAAAATTCAGTATTTTTCACTATTCATCAAAAAATTAAACTTCTCATAAAATTAACAAAATTTACCCCCAAATGAATTTTTATGATTTTATTTTGAGAAATAATTTTAATTTTTTTATTAGATTTATAAAAGTATGAAAATTCAGATTTAAAATATGTGTGCCCTTAAAAGGCGGTAAAACTGCTTTTATAAAAATATAGGTATTTATGTGTAATCTGTGGTTTGTTCTTATCTTATATCTACAATATATATTGATTAAATGTAAAAAAATTTATTATATTTATAATAAATAAATTTCATTAAAATTATACACTAATGGTAATTAATTTATCTTATTAAGATAAATGACAATTTTCACATAAAAATAGTCTTTTATAAAATCATTCCCCTTATATAGATTTGGTTTCTATATTAATTTCTAATTAATAGGTCATAAATGAATTAAATTATATTTTTTCATAATCATATTCATCACCATCAATATAACAGGTTGGTTCTATCTTATTATAATAAATAAAAATATTTTAAACAATATTTTTTTCACCGATAAATTTTGGCCTTCATTATAATGCAAGCCATAAGAAAATTCATTTTCATGGGTAAAACAAGCTCACATTGGTGTTCCGTGTAGAGGAAGCTAAAATTTTTGTCACCTGTAAAATAATATTAAATTAGTGTTCTTTATAAAGAAATCTTGGAAAAAAATTAAATTTATTCTAAAAGTTAAATATTTTAAAGCCTGGGGGTGTTATAATAATCACCCAAATAACATCACATTTTCCTTTGAATTAAGGAAAAAAAGATTATAATTCTATTGATATATCATCCCATTATCACTCAAGGATATCCATTGGATGCATATAACCTTTCAAAACAAGTTCGTTTTCTCCCACCTATTGAAAAACCAACCACTTCAACACTAAATTGGATTTGAAAGATTCATACCAAGACATAAGAACAGATACCACAATGAATGATACATCTTGGATACACTTAGATTCATAGTTAAGGGTGAGATATGATACTCATGAATAATGAACTATCACATATCCAATGAGACAAATAACTTCCCTTAAAACAACACATGGTTCCTATCATCCTATGAATATTCCTTAAGATCATCTCCACAAAGGAAATGATCACACTAAACCATCACCTCAAGATCTCCAAACAATAACTTTTAAACCTTTTAAAACAAGGATGTGTACACTATAATCTGATACCAACAACCACTACTATCGGTTTCCTCCACATCAAGAGACATCACTTCCCACTCCTAAATCACACTACACGCATCACCAAAACCTTTGGAAATCCTATTTTGCTTACTTATAGAAGCATATATCCATATATTCAAGGAATATTTGATTTGTATGGACTATATTAGATTTTACAATATGTGTATGTTGTAAGGTATGAATTTTTTAGAAAACTAGGTAGATTTTATGAAATTTTATAGAGATACTGTTTTATTTGTATGTAATGAAAACCATTTCTATTACATGGAAGTGAAACATTAAAGGAACACATTCAAGCTCTTGCATAATATATCGTTAAATCTGTTGTTTCATAAGAAGAAAAAATTATATGGGATGACACATTCATGTAGATGATTCATGGTTGGCAATGTCATTAAATCATACGTTTTAACATATGTGTTAATGCATAAAAGGATTATAATTCCTATAAAACTCAATTATAGTCCCTGAATTTGGTGGGAAAGTCTCTTGGGTGTGTTCTTTAATGATCTTCTCCGTTCTATAGATATCCTCTTCTCAAAAAATTATCATGAGAGGAAACCATGTTCTATGGTATGAAGGAGGATCTTAATCAAGAAGCGAGTGATTTAATATAGCTCTTGGATAAGCCACAAATGAGTGGTGTCATTATTCTACCTCTTTTCCTTTCTTCATCTACCCCATATATGAACAATATATAATAATATTGATATAGTGTAAGATACAAATTCTTTGTTCTTCATTTTATTGTATCACGTTTTTGAGTATGCTTACATGATCTATCTTTGACGCCGGTTTATTAATTCATTTCTATTTCTAAATTAAGAGTAAATATACCCCTTGAATCCAAAATATGGAATATATGTATGATATTTTGACCAGAAACATGAAATCATGTGTAACATCATGTTGTGAATGAAGTTGCATAAAATAGAGAATCATGTCATCTCATGCGACTCAATGTGTTTCATAAAAAATCACCAAGATATTGAACTATATACAGAATTATGTTATATGATAATATGATATATAGTCTTGGTTTTAGGGTATGTTATAAGATATTTCAATATCAAATGGGTTCCCTAACATTATGTTATGTTATAAAGTAATCTTCATTCAGTTCACAGACATTACATCATGCGATAATGTAATCTGTGTTAGGTTACCTAACATTACATTATGTTATAATGTAATATTATATAGGGCAGCTAACAATATGTTATGTGAAAATTTAATATGTGTTGGGGTCCCTAACATTATTTTATTCATTAATATAATATGCGTTGGGTCCATAGCTTATGATATATGATATCATAGGCTATAAAACTGTGTAACCACTTAACTTTTCAACATATTTTAGGGTATGATATGGCGATATCATAGGGTACGACATACAGGGGTCAAGGGGTTAACCTCACACAATCCATTCTTCATAAGATACACTTTCTATAATTATTCTATCTATTGAGACATTATATTAGATTTAATACATAACATAATCCATGCAACCTTTTAATATAACACAACCCTCTATGCGCAAAAATAATTTTTATATATGGAATTTAGTTATAGGGTGTGATATCCAGACACTATGAATTTATTCCTAACCAATTCCGATCAAGTATAAGGAATGATTCAAGTATATCATTAAAAGTGATATGTGAATAAGATTTTTTTTCATTAAATTTCATCGATGAATTGAATAAATTGATTATAAAAGGTTTATAAATATTAACAAGGGATATTTTAATATATTTATTTATTTATAAGAGTATTTATAAATAAATAAATTATAATTGTTTTTATATTAATTAAATAAATGTTTATGAAACATTTAGAGTATAAATTTCCATAATTTTAGTTATTAATATTAAAATATGTTTTTCAATATTATGTGGAATGACTTATAATTTAAATTTAAATTGTTAATATTAAATTATTAGTGAAATTTATAAATTTTTAAATAAATATAAAATAATGAAAAATATAAAATGTGTATATGAAATTATTAAGAATATTTTATAATTTTTAATTTGAAATTTTTCAAATCAAGTCCCTTATTTTAGAAATTATTTAAACAACATCAAATAGAGCTTGGAAGGTCGATTTAATAATGGTTTAAATAATGATAAATATGTGATATTTTTGTTATGTAAATTATTACATAATAGAAATTGGATTATAAAATGTTTATAATCCATTAATATCGTAAATTTAATGTAAATGGAATATAATGAACAATATGAAAGGGTTCATATTGGTAAAATTAATATAATGTGTATATATTAAAATATTATGGAATGTTCATAATTAATAGGTAAACACATTATGTGTTTTTGATGTGATTTTTTTATAAACTGTTCAGAAATGCAATATCATGTTTACATATATTAAATTTTCACTAAATTTAAAAAATATTACCTTCTTATTATTTATTGTTATTATTTTTATATTATGAACTGTGATGTATGATTGATTTTAAAGGTGTTTAAACTACATCTTGTGATTATCATACATGCATCTAGGGGGTTATGTGATTGGAATGATAATGGTTTAGTTTTAATTTCCTTTAACATTGGATTTTATTGATTTATGATCATGAATTAAGTTGTTAATTATGATTTATACATATTAGGTGTTTGAGTTATAATGTAATTGTGATATAAATTGAGTAAATTATCCTCATGTATATGGAATTTGGGTGAGATTACTCGCTATCCTCACATCTTAATCCTTGTATGGAAGGGTTGACTATCTATGATTTTAGGTATACTCATGTGTGGATTATTGATTTTATATAATTTTAATCATTTATATGAAAGGGTTTTATATAACTTACACATACAATTCATTTTTATATGTATAAATATAGTTGGATTTAATTTGTGTTAGTAGAATTAGTGATGAATTATATAAAGATTTATACATAAATATGGTTTCAGTATATTGATTTAGTGTACGAAATGATATTCTAGTAAACCATTAGAAACATGCATACATAAAGGGAATATACTAGATAAGATATTGATATTAAATCCCCTTAAAAGTATTAATTATTATATTCCTTCCTAAAAACACATGGCATGATCTCATTCATTCATTTAAGTAGGTTATTACAAAGTAGTGTTCCCATAAATTATCTTGTGCAAGGCATGTTTTAAATAGATAACCCTAAGAGTTAGTTAACTAAATACAATTGTGAGATTTGTGTAACACTTATCTAATAACCCATAAGAGTGAGAATACAAAAGGAATAAATTTGGGTTTATCCATATGTTTTATTAGGCAAATCTAGTCCACTAAACTATATAGCAGTCATATATGATATGATTAGGATGAATCCATACCAAAATACATATTTAATGAGAGGAATATCAATGCAGAATAATTTCATATTGAAATTTTGATCTTTTACCACTAATGGATATGTTGGGTTTGAAATGGGTCCTCATTTTTGTGTGTGCACATTTAATAAAATTCAATGTTAAATGTTTATAAAACATTATTCTAATCAGAAAATTGTTTTGTTATAGATGAATAACCTCATTATCATGAAGTATAACTTTGTGGTCAATCCATAATGAGGACACAATTAATACAATCATATTCAAAGACTAGTAACATAATGAATATTATCATTTAACATTAATTCTAAGTGATAGAGAAATAAATTCATTAATAAACTAACTATTATAGTTATTCAAAAAATGGTACCTAGATACATATAAAAGGTTTATATGATTCATTTATATTTTTCAAATTAATTATGGATTAAGTAAATTTAGTCTATCCTCATTTAGTTAATATGATTAGGTATGTCAATTAATTTGTGAGACTAAAGGTTATTTATATGGTTTTTTCTAGTTATGTATTTTAGTCCATTTTCATAATTTGAAATTCTCAAACAATGTGAAAGAATTCAATAATAGTTTAGCCTATTTTTATAAAAATGTTGAAAATATATTAACTAGTCATATGATGTCTAGGTTTTGGTATTGTGTAGATAAAAAAATGTGAAAATGTTTAAAATGGATGAAGAAGACAGTTGAAAAGGACCAAAAACGATTGCATGAGTATCCATATACAGATATAGAATCCTAAAAAAAAATTTAAGGATGAATTATGATTCCTTACAATTGAATTATTCAAAATACGCAAAGGGGTTTATTAAACTCCATGAATGTATATATCATGAAAAAATGTTATAAAAATTAATTCATCAATTTTGATATATATATGATACCAAATGATAAATTCACAAATATTATAAATATACAAGGCTTCAAAATCCTGGGAATAATTCGTGTTGATCATAACTTTCATTGAAGTGGTGAATAAAATAATTACTAAATCAAACAATTAAATATACTAGAATTTATCAATAATATATTTATAAAGTTAAAAAAATATGGATCATTATAATACTTCACTAATATGAAAGTGGCATTTGTTTAAAGAAACAGTTTCTATAAAAAATATGGGATGCTTGATTCAATACAAATTTCTAAAAATTAATTAGATTATGCAGCATATTTTGATAATAATTAAAGGATAAAATTTGTTTATCTAGAATGATGTAGATTTATAACGTTTTTTGAAAAAATTTTAGAAATTGAGATTCCACCATAATGACTAGAACATTTTAAAGAATAATATTTTTTTAATAAAATGATCCACACATATTGAATATGACAAGTTGGTCCCACACACGGTAAATACATAGTAGGGGAGAATCACGGTATGATCATCTTTTAAAAAATACCCCTCACTAAAAATATTATTCCACCACTATTATTAACACCTTTCTTCCTAATAATTGATATTAATAAATAAATATATAAGAGAGGGACAAAATTCATTTTACTTGGTTCACCCAAACTAGGCCAATCCAAGGAGTATGATACAATGATGTGTTATACAATAGGAACACTAAGAACACTACGTGTTGGTTATAATTTAGTGTGGATAAAATAATAATCCAGGATTACAACCCCCATATAAATAAATAACTCACTAATATTATATAATAAAATATCACACTGCCTGCAAGATCATTGTTTCCATAATATTCATGATCAAAGACTGACTTTACAATTGAATTTTGTATTAATTATTCTTTATTTTTATGTGCTTTTATTGACTCTATAACCTATGAATTTCTGAATAATTAGTGAACTCATCACTTTTCTCTAACTATCTAAGCTCTATTTTCTCATAGTGGGAACTTATACCATCCATACTACTACTTTAACATTTTAAAATATTAAGATATCTCTTTTTATATCTTGAATTAATCACTATGATATTTTTCGTATAAATCTCCAATTCACCTTTATTTAGTTGGTTAAATTCATAAAAAATACACCTTCAATTTTATGTATATATTATTATTTTTATGTTGATGAATTTCTACTGAAATATAAGAAATTATTATCAACGATTCTATAAAATCAACTCCACCACGACATGAAAACTACCACTAAGACATGTAGTCTACCTCTATAGGTATTTACATAGAATGTAACCCATATCTCCCACTCATACCTCTAAAACATGACTTATTTATTAATTTTGAATAAGTCTCTAACTTGGAAACTACAATATGGTGTATTAATTACCACCACATAGTCTTATATTGAAAAAATACCCTTCCAAACCCCTAGAACAATACATACATTCCTATTTCCACTTTAGCTTCAGAAGATTGGTACTCATCAAAATTAGGACCATGATGGAGGGGCTCTCCAATATCCCAAATTAACTATTCTTACATGATTCCCTCACAAAAACTAAAATTCATGTAGTGAGTCTCCTCGCTCCCCATAAGGATTATCAAAATTGACTATGATATCCACCATAGTGTGGTATAAACTATTATACTATTTTTTCTGACCTTATCATATGGGAAATATCACTTTTCCAATTTTCAATTCAATGAATTTGACTATGAATTAAAAAATTTTAAAAATAACACTCCTCATTTTATATAATTAAATTTTTAATAAAAAACACAAAGCACAAAAAAGTGGGGAAAAACCACACCATATTTTTGATCGGTGCATTACAAGTTGAAACAACCCATGTTCCATGGCATGGTACTTATCTAACTTCTATTTTGTAACCCCTATAGTGTGGTTCTTCATCTCACTATATGGAAAATACCTTTCCATTCTACCAACTACCTCTAAAACCTCACTAGCCTCTATAATGATATTGTAGGATTATTTAGAAGTATTATAATATTCTTTTTAATAAAAGCAACCCCAAAAATTATTTAAGGTATTTTAAACAAAAATATCATTCTTTGGGTTTGTTAACAACCCTTTAAAAACAACAAAGGTAAATTCACCAAATTGTTCTCTATGAACATCAAAACTGACCTGATGTATATAATCTAAAAAATTTTATGATTATATCATATATCAATGTTTAAATGAGCGTAAACTCTAATCCCACATGATGTGACATCATCGTGATAAATAAGAGTAAATGAAAGTTTCTCATTAAAACACTCATAATCTTCCCATTATCTTAAATTCACCTCCAAACATGCTACTTCAACTAAATAATCATCCAAAAACAATCTCTTTTTGTGAAACATCAAAATAGGGATGCTCCCCCATTTCTAATGGGAAATAACTCCCCAAAATTTATACATAACTAACCATAGAAAAGTCCTACAAAATAGTTCCTAGAAACATCCCTTACTTTGTCAATAAACCCAAATGATTACATATTTGAATGTTAAACAATGAGGTTAGTAATTAAAAATATTTAATACATTATAGAGTTACCATACGTTGATGTAAAAAAATTACATTTAGAGTGGGGATTAATTATTCAATCCATCTTTTTGGATAGATATAGTGGGAATACATGATCCAATTGATGCTTTACAAACTCATATTTGGGTAGTGACTTTACCATGATATGCAGAATTTGATCCATCATTAAAACATGCTCAAGCTATACCATTCCTTGTTTAAACATTTACTTGATAAAATAATACATTACCTTGAAGTAATTTTTACTTGATTAATATATATGATTTTTTCTATTATTGATCAAACAATAGTTATTATAGATTATTAAAATAAGAGATACCTCATAAACTATGATTTCTTCAAGGTGTTGTTTCATCTATAGCTATTGAGTATATTCTAGAGTATCTAGGAGGAATTCAAAATCCATAGTTCAAAGTGATATGTAGTATTTATTATTTATTTTCCTAGAAATGCATAAACCTCCATGATAGAAAGAACTACTTGAATCCATCTTGTGATTATCTACTAAACCAGCCGAGTTTGTCTTCATATATCCTAGTTATTCATGGTATGATATTTTATGATATAACAATCTCAAATAATACATTATATTGATAAATTACATAATTATTTTCACTATATAAATTTTAATTTACTTGGTTTATTGATATTATACACATTAACAATTGGTAAACACAAATGTAGGTTGTTCCACTATTAATTAAAATAGGCTTCTAATTATTTTTCCGTATTATGATACATCAACTTTCCTTCTATGTTCATCTCTCAAAAACTTCGTATATGTATACACATGTCTCCATTATCTTCAAATTCTCCATAAAAAATCTCGTGAGATCATCTTTATAATATTTTTATTGAGAAATAAATTATCTGATCCCTCTTTGATTTACCTATAAAACAAGTTAAAATGTCAACACACCAATAATGGACATTTCAAACATGTACATCATGTTTTGTAAAATTATCTCACACTATTAATTATAGAATCTTATAAATATTTTTAAATCCATATAAATAAGCTCCAAAATCCATTTACCATTCTATTTTTTGATATATATATTGAAATCTACTCCACCTCTTTGGAATGGTAGATTTCTCAGGTAATGATCAAGACTAAAATACCAAGGCCATGGTCTGTGATTTAGTATGTATCAGTATTTATTTAACAAGAAAACTTTTCCCCTATATTCCTATGTAATAAATCTATCTCGTTTCTCTATTTACACATCCTCCTTAAGAACACCATTGAGAAATTTTGATTTAACATTCATTTGATACACCTTTAATTCTCTTTTATCTCATTGTTCCAAGAAAGGTAGAACAATTTCTAACTAGGAAATGAGTGAAAATATATCATAATTATTATGCCATTTTATTAGGGAATAACACTTGCAAATCAACTATGCAATGTTCTGAGTCAGTTTTCCATCCTCCTTGATGTTTTTATGGAACACCCTCTGGGTTTTGATTACATTATTTTCTTTAGGACATAGGATAATTTCCCATTTAAAATGTTTCTGAGTTTGTTCATGATTGTTTTCAATAACATTGACCTAATTAACATACTATAAATCCTCTAAAAAACTATTAAAATCTACTTGATATAATAAATATTTTTTTAAAGTCTTCATTCCTCATGTTTTTTATAGTTTTGTATGGTCACCAATAAAATTTCTTTCTTATATTTCAATACAACTTCCTTCTTTATTTACTATTAAAAAATATACATAAATTTCATCATAATTAATTTCATCTTATAAGTCTTAGATAGATCAAAATTCACAACCTAGTCTTCTCATATTATCATCACTTTCCAATGAGAGTTCATTAATAATTTTCAATTAAAGCTACTCACTTGATTTTAAAACATTCTAATATTAAAAAACCATTACATCATAATATTTAAAAATTTCCATATAATTATATTTTATGACTTTTATGCCTTTATTTTATGTGAATAATCATTAACAATACCTTCCTTACCCAGGTATCCAAACATCAAATTATTCTTCTTATTGAGAATAAAGAATTTAAATATAAATATTCGATGGTAATTCAATGTGGGATTGTTTCCATACCAAATAATGTAGGGTATATTATCTTCATTAATTAACATAAAATTTAGAAAAATAAAATGATTTATGTACCGGTTCCTTTTAATATTTTTCTTATTGATCCATTTGTATAAGTTGTGATCAATCTATATTATTTGAAATATGATAACTCATATAAAGGTCTCTATTTTTTAAGAGTCCTCAGCATTGAATCTTGTTGACTTACATCATTCATATCAATATATCCGTCCACTTTATTTTTATTAAATTCAATAATATTATTGATTTTAAGCTTTTGAATTTTCTGGTTGATCATTTTCTCTTAAAATATTTTATAAAATATAATTCAATTTATTAAATTATATTTTTCAGAGACTACCATAATCCATACCATACTTCTAAATAATTAATTAATAATAATTAAAATAAATTTTTCCATCCATGGACTTGTGTTACACTAGTGTACACACATCAATGTATACCAAATCAAGTAATCTCATTGGCTTCTTTTCCTTCTTCCTATACGTCTTTAAAAATATTTCCCCTTTTTCAAAAGTGTAATAAGTGTGTGTGAATTCACGTGAAAATTTTAGGACATCAAAATCACCATTATTCTTCAGTAAATATTCCATGTAATTTTGAATAATGAATATAAGAATTTAATTCCACAACTAGTTCTCTTATCCCTTTGATGGAATGTATGTGTATTTTTATCCACAAATAAGATAGATATTCCATTTTGGGTGCTTACCTTGCATCAATATTATACCATTTTTTCATTTACAATGTAGTAATTCTTTTTTAAATTCTCCATTTCCCTTGAGTTACATAATTTCATTACACTTATTAAATTGTTACCATGAAATTCAACCACTAAGACATCCATACACTCATGTATTTTCATCCATTTTTCTTTTTTTGGTTCCAATAATCATCATCCCTTCATCATTTCCAAAACAAGAGAAATTTTATTTGTTATAACTGATCCCCAGGAAAATATTGTAGTTTCTAGTCATAAGTGAAGTGTATAAACTATTATGTATTTTCACTCCATCCCGACCCATTGATTTCAAGGAGATCACAATGATGTTTTTATTCTAAAATTTTTCTTTCTTAGTCTATGTTTACTGCTTCCCATCCTTTTGTGGTAAATGGGAACATTACAACTATGAATACAATGGATCACACAATTATTATAGTGATTAAAATTGGTTATTATTTTTTTATCGCACTTGAAAAATATTTTATCTAATGAAATCACCTCATTTGGGTCTCCATAAATAAATCTTCTTTATATACATGAGGAGAAATTGACAATTTTTTTTCACAATTTTCCAAACAAAAACTATATATTGAGAATTGGAAAATCATCTCATATATTCTTATTTATCTTGAGACTAATAATTCCATTTTTATTTGGAAAGCACCTATTTTGTATAGAGACCCATTTAAAAAATATGTGATTAATGTATATATTCCATTTCATATAAAATATATATCACAAATAGTCACACAAACATAAGATCAAAATGTTTAGTGTATTAGAGACTAGATTATTAAACATATTATTTTATAACACTTACTAACATCAATCCAGAAACATTATCATCTAGAACCACTCCAAGAAATATCATATGCTATAGTCATCTTTATAACCTAGGTAATGGAATCATAATAAAAAGATAAGCTCAAATTCTTAGTAAAGATAACACATCAACTTTTAATAATTCTAAAATCATAAGCATGAGGTAAAATATCGGAAATGGAGAAATGTATGATGAATGGTTAATGGTTTTATAAGTGACAATACTAAACATTTATTGGGAAATAAAGATCATGTCATAAAAACACAAGATAGAATAAAAGACATTAAAACATGTAATAGAAACGCGTAACATAAATAAAAAAACATGAAATCATAGAATAAAAAAGTATAACATATTTAGATAATGGAATGTGATAAAAATGTCTCATATCTTGTAAATAAAAAACATTTTAGAGAAGTGGCACATATATAGTCATAATAAAACATTGCGAACAGATCCATGTATGTCTACCCTTTAGTTTGTGAAAATTCGAACTATGTAAACCCCTTAGTTTTGGAACAAATCCATGTATTTCCACCTTTTATTTTACGAACAAATAATTTTTTTTAAAATAATTAATTTTGTGAAAAAAATCCAAGTATTTACACCATTTATTTTGTGAAAAATGTATGAATTTCTACCATTGATTTTTTTGAACTAATCCACGTATGTTCACACTTCATTATCTCATAGGATATAAAACCATAACAAATTAATTTGATGGTGATATGATACCCCACCTATCATTATCCATACATATGAATTTTATTTAAAATCAAATAATTCATCATTTAATAAATAAACCCTGATAAGAAAATGGGTTTTTTAACATTTCCAAATAATGTCAAATAAAAAATGAAAGATCATTATGGTAAAAAAACTAATCTCATAAAAGGTATATTTATGAATAGAACATATAGGGTGATTTATGATTCATTACTCGATTGGAGAACAATCCAATGTAAATAAAAGAGAAATTACAAAAGGGATTTTTATTAAAAAGAATTTCCTAATATCATATTTTAAGGACATCATTTTCAAGTCACTTTATGGAAAATTTTTTTAAAGATGAAGAGAAAAACTATTAAAAAATTAATTATAATAAAATTAAAATAAATAAACCTTTATAATAAATCAAACATATATTAAAATGTGAAGTATAAGGTATGGATATAAGATAATGGAAAGGGAAATCCTTTTAAATATTTTGAAACACCTTTATTGTAAACCCATGTCATTAAAAGGTTAAGAATTTTTTTAATATGAATAAAGGATAATATAATGATCAATAAATATTAAAAAATTCAGGTTACCACTTGAGAAATTAGAACATTGGTGGGAATTAAAAACAATCATATAAGGAAAAAATCCATTAAAAGAGATGGAAATTGTTATTAAAAATTTATATTTCTATTTTTTGAAAAATAGATCAATCAAAGAATATGGATTTAAAATAAAACATTATTTTCCCATAAAGGTAGATGGATATGAAACATAAAAAATTATAGGGTTGAATAATTCAATATATAATTAGTTTAATCAAAGTGGAGTTTTTATAACTCCATAATTATATTTGATTCATGGAATCCCTTAAAAATTGAGGATCATTTAAATAAAAACCCATTGTAAGGAAGATTTTTAAATTGAAATTAAATTACCATGAATAAAAGGTATTTCAAGATATAATATCTAAAATATATATTATATATACCACATAAATTAAATTAGATACATAATAAAAAAATATGAATCATAGAGAGGAATTTTGAGACGAAAACCCTTACGTATTGAAACATATTACATTAAAATCCCATAGAAAGGGGGAGAATGAAATTGAAGTTAAAATAACATGATTAAATATAATTCATGATATTATATATCTAATTGGTAGTATAAATAGTATTTAAATGAATGTAGGTGTATAAAAAAATATGTCTCAATGAAGAAATTTTTTAGCTGAAACTTTTATGAGTAATGTAAAATTTGAGGTAATTGTAATTTGATGATGAGTTTATTGTGAATAATTTGGAATAAAAAAAATTGTAAATAAAATAAAAATTATTCATTATGTATAGACAATTAAAATTGTATAAATATAGTTCAATAATTTATTATGTCACTCAATAAAAGAAAATTGAGTTACCACAAACCCTTAACTTCTTCCAAATTAGTTCTGCACATGTGCCTAACTTCTAGAATAATAAAATTATGTTTATTATCTACCTTATTAGTAACATTATTATTTTATATTTAATGTAATATTTTAAATTTATTATCATATTAAATTTATTTATTATAATGTTTTTGTATACATTTTCCTTAAAATTGAATCATTGTAAGCTTATTTTTTTAATTATAGCAATCAAAGATGGTAATTTAATAATTATATAAATATTTAAAATAAAAATTTAAGATAAAATATCATAATTTTATTATTAACATATAATAACCTATTTATTTGAGTTCCTATAGTCATCTATGATAATGTTTTACAAAATTGTGCATGTAGGTGGTTAAAACTACCCCAAACATGTACACGCTATGTCTCTATGGGAGAGTTTGGTTATGTAAGTGTATAGTACCATTATAATATAATAATAACGATATTATTTATATATTTTTTATTTTATTGAAATATATTTTATGTTTTTTTGATAAGGAATGAAAATTAATATGAAAAGTGGAAAATGTTACTTCGTTGAGGTGGTTGTCCGCACAGTGTAAGGTAAAAGTAATTCTTTTTTCATAAGTGGATAAAAATGAATAAATGAAAGTTTTTTCATTAATAAAATAAAAAATTAAGTATAATTATGATACCTAGGTTATATTAGTATTTAATGTTACCCCTCATATGAGTGAGTAATTTCTTAGGTATATGTATTCTGACCAGGACATACTTTTATGGAAAACAAATATGAATGGCCTCTTTAGAACTAGAGAGTGATAACATAACTATTGTGATAATCCTGCCAATATGAAATTATGGGTTTTATCCTTTATAAGTCCTTTTATCTCACATGGCAATTATCTTTTTTATGTTGAGGATCTGGTGGAAATGGCTACCCCTACAATACCTTCTAAAATGTGTAGGAATTTTTGTTTCACCTATTTTCTACATATTCTTTCATACTAAGGAGTATATCCATCATTGTTTTGTATATTGTTGTTTCAAAAATAAGTTATGTCTTTTAATTCTAGATTTATTTGGTTGTAACATTGATCTTTGGAGAATTCATGCACTATTGAATTCAATTTATAGAATAAGCTGGAGTGAGTAGATCTTCTCCCTACATTAGACAGTTACAGCCAAGGTGGTCTCCTATAAATTTAGGGATATAAACAACCTGGATTTCAAAGAGAAAGACTCATCAATTCATGCCGAAATTTCTTCTATCTATAGGGGAATAGTTCTAGCTTCCCAAATCCAAACTTGTGTAATGAATAATGATTGTTAGGATCTGATTACTTTGAGATCACTTGTTGTTTGTGTAAGGGTAAGTAAACCATTTTTCACGACCCGTTCTTGGAGCCCATGCCGTGACTACCCCAAGCCTGCCTTTAGTAGGCCAAGGGCTGGCGACTAACAACAAAGATGAATCCCTGATAAAAGGTAAGGCATTGCCTTTAAACCTATAACTCACACAGACTAATCGCAAGCAGAAGAAGCAACAAGTAATAATATATAAAAGAAAGGTGTGCTGAAAGTAAGTGGTCCAGAATACAAACTCAGCTGAACAATAAGTACAAGTACAAGTAAAAAGGGAAAACATATCCTCAATCATCCATTGGGGAATACTACCTGAAATTTAGGTATAGAACTCGAACAAGTCCTCCCTAATGTACATCTCGTCTAGTCCAGCTTCGAGCAGCCTCCCGTCCATCTCTCTCAGCATCGATCACTGTTGACTGTCGTCTGCATAGAATACAACAAGGTGCGGGTGAAGCCCGTGCAGGGGTGAGTATGAAAATACTTATTAGGGGACCCCGAGACCCCCGAAGGTCTCCCAGAATCCCCTATGGAAAAACCACAGATGAAATATACAATCCCGAAGTATCAACCAACCCTGCTTAGGTATATGCCCATACATATACCTAAGTTACCAGTCACAGTCTGAATCCAACTCTCGAACCCTAGCGTAACCCATTCCACAAAGGATGTAATGTCAATCACCTCGATGATAATGATTGAAAGACAAGATCATCTCACATAGGTATACTACTCATGTAAAGGGGTAGAGATTATTAGTTGAAGCCACAGAATCATCTCCTCTGTCTAACCCATGTAGGATCCTGGAACAGTTTCAGCACCGTTGAACCCACGTAGGATCCTGGTACAGAAGTCGTCACTGTCGAACCAACCGAGGATCTCGGTATAGTAGTCATCACTGTCGAACCCACAAAGGATCCTGGTATAGTATTCATCACTGTCGAACCCACAGAGGATCCCAGTACCGAAGTCATCGATGTCGAACCCACGGAGGATCCCGATAAAGTAGTCACCACTGTCAAACCCACGGAGGATCACAGTAAAGAATCCATCGCTGTCGAACCCACAGAGGATCCTGGTACAGTATCGTCGTTGTGGAACCCATGGAGGATCCTATCATCTCAGTCGTAGCCAGAACTAGGGTTTCTGCAGACAACACTCTTGATTCCGTGAGGGTCCTCTCCTTGAGCCAAGAGTCAATACATAAACTTCCAGGAAGTCTTGAGTTGATGTATCCCGTAGTTCCATCTCATCATAAGGAACCCAACGTGATAGACGACACGTAAATCGGACGTACAGTCTGTGAGTTATTGGCATTTCCATTCCAGGGGACCGGTTGCTTTTTAGCCTCAAAGCAACCCATACGTACCCCAAATCCGTCCGAACCTCAAGTGAAGTATGACAAAATAATCTATTTGCTCCAATAATTCCATCGCTGCAGGCGGTTCACCAATCAGACATACAAAGCCCAGAATAGGGGCGAAAATGTGATAACTGGCTATAGCTAGTCCGGGTCCGGTCCGACCCAGTCGGAGAGACCCGGCCCGACCCAGCCAGAAATGGGGTCCGACCCGGTCTGAGGGTCCGATTCGATCCGCGGGTGCAGCCCGACCCGAAGATGTGGCCCTTCCCGAAGGCACGACCCGACCCGAAGGCGCGATCTGACCTGAGGGAGGCCCGAACCGAGGAGTGGCCTAGCCGTGGCGGCCCAGCCGAGGGGCGGCCCGACTGAGGGGCAGCCCGACTGGCGGCCTGGCCGGCGGGCCATGCCGCGGGGCCCTGCTAGCCATGTCGTGAGGGAGGTGTCGCGCCCCCCTGATTTTGAAGAAACTGCGGGACCCGAAGGGTCCCACCTTGCTGGAGCACCGCTGGAGTCCGGCTTAGCCGGCCACCCTCCGTCCGCCGCGACCAAATGCCACGGGTCTTCTTCGGTGTAGCGCTACGGCGCCGCACTTCCTTCATCCGCCGCCGCCCGCATGGCCACATCCTCCATCCTTCGGCGCAGCGTGATGGCGCCGCACGTCTTCCTTCTGCCATGGCCCACATTGAAATGGTTCTTCTCCAGCATGGTGCGATGGAACCACGCCCTTCTGAATCTTCCTCTGTCGTCAGACAAACAAGAACCAATTGGAGGGATGTCGGGCCGTGTTTGTTCAGCCTTCACCCTCCACATTATGTGATATCAACTGGCCTTCATCGAATCACAATAATTGATGAGGAACGAGGATTCAATTTCTCAAAACAAACCCCTAACTCAAATTTTTGATTCTTTGACGATTTTGGAAAAAGGGAGGATGTCGATTCTTGAATTACCGCATTTGTCACACACTCCCAATTCTCACGCTCATGCATCGGAAAGGAAGAAGGGTACTCGTCGTTGGTGGATGAGTGTTTGGAGGTGACGTCATCGTTGGCGATGTTCTTCGTGGGCGACGTATTCTCATTTGATGAGGATGAAGGTCATTGGATATGTCATGGGCGTCTCTTCCCTTTCCTTGCCTCAATTGAAGAACAAAGAAGAAGATGGTGTCTTTGTGCTTTGGTGGCGGAAGAGATTTTCTTCATGTTTTTTATGGGAAGAATGCTCTCTCTCTATTTCTCCAAGGCTCCACCAAAGTATTATGTGCTCACCAAAATAATAGATTTTTCTATTATTTTATTCTTGACATGAATTCAAATGAATTATAATTGTGTCAATTAATTAAGAGAAGTTCGATCAATTAATTTCTTGGGATGGCACAAAATTAATGGGGAAGGTGGTGAGGCTCAATTAATTAAAGAGAGTTTCATTCACATAAAAGGGGATTTCAAGAGTTGGGGGGGGGGGGTTAAGGGGGTTTAATCTCATGTGGGCCCCACATTATAAAATCCTCCCAATGGAGGTTATGTGTGGTTAGGCCCCTCCACTATCCTCCACTTGGAGGTTCTAACTACCACCTCAAATAAAAATATGGCTAACATATATTTTTATTCAGTTTAATTAAAAGCCCACAAAAACTAACTCCTAATATCGATTAAACACATCTGTGGTAAATGTAAATTTAAGAGAATATCGGCACCGCGAGTTCAACGATGTCCTCAAATTTCAATTCTGAGCACCAGTTCAAAATATATAAAATCCCGCTCGTACGTTTGCTGAATGTACCCGGAAAAAACTTCAGAAATTCATTCCGGGCACACTGGGCCTCAGAATCAGGCACTGTCAGAAACTACAGACTTGAAAAATTCCCATGTATTTAAGAAAAAACATTCCATGGAATTTATAGTTCTTTACATTATCCTCACCTCAGGGATTTATGTCCCTGTAAGCTACAACCCACACTAAGGAAACAAATGAGGGTACATAGCATGCATTTGAGCCTTCCGCTACCATTTTCACTCCTGGAGGTTCTTGTGCTGCCAGCGAACACGCACCAGAGGTATATACCATCCACGCAGGAACTACTCCTTTAGATCCTCCATCTCCACTGGAACCTCTGTGAATGTTTCCCCTTCATCAATTTCCAGCTCCCCGTGGTCGATGATGTGGGATGGGTCATGCACGTATCATCTTAGCTGAGATATGTGAAAGATGTCGTGCACCCAGTGCAACTGAGGTGGAAGAGCCAGGCGGTATGCCACCTCACCTACTCTGTGAGGACCTGGAATGGTCCGATTTATCACAGAGACAACTTGCTACCTCAGCCAAATCTCTATAGTCCTTGTCGAGATGAGACCCGTAGAAAGACGTGTTCACCATCCTAGAACTCGAGTGGTCTCCATCTCTTATTAGAATAGGACTTCTGCCTACTTTGTGTAGTCTTCATCCACTCCTGGACGATCTCCATTTTCTCTATCATACCATGCACCATCTCTAGTCCAACAAGTGCTGACTCCCCTAGGTCAGTCCAGAACAGAGGCAATCTGCAAGGTTATTCGTACAGTGCCTCATAAGGTTCCATCCCGATGGTGGGGTGGTAGCGGTTGTTATTAGCAAACTCTGCCAAAGGTAAGTGATCCTCCTAGCTATGACCAAAGTCAGGAAAATATGCATAGAGCATGTCCTTGAGTTTCTGAATGGTCCTCTCAGTCTAACCATCCGTCTGAGGAAGGAAGGCAGTGCTAAAGCGATGCTGCGTTCTGAAAGCCTCCAGCAACCCCTTCCAATGCTAGGAAGTGAAACTAGAGTTTCGATCGGATACGATCGTTGATGGAACACCATGAATCCATACGATCTCCCATATGTATAGGTGTCCCAATCTCTCTATTAAACCATGCTCTCTAATCAGTAGGAAGTGACCTTACTTGGTGAGTCGGTCTACAATCACCCAGATAGAGTCATGTCCTCTGTATGTATGTGGAAGTCCCATCACGAAATACATGGATATCCCTTCCAACATCCACTTTAGGACCTCTAAGCTTAGAACCAATCCAGCTGGAACCTGGTGCTCTACCTTCACTTGCTGAAAAGTGAAGAATCATGAGACAAACTCTACTACAACCTTCTTCATACCTGGCCACCAGTGCTATCGTCAGAGGTCCTTATACATCTTTTCCACTTAGGGATGTACCACTAAAGGAGATGTGTGAAACTCCCTAAACACTTCCTGTTGAAGTGTAACTGGTACCATGGTACGTCCTCTGAAGAGAATGACGTGCTCCCCACCTTCATAAAATCCATAAGGTGTCGGCCTTGTGGATATCTGAGCATGTCACGTCTCATAGTCAACATCCCCATGCTGTGCCTCCCTAACTCGCTAAAGAAGTGGAGGTGTGACTATGAGAGATTACAAAAAGGCTGCTCCACCTCTATCCACAAAGGATATTTGCAATGTGCCAACTGCTTCATCACCTCTCCTAGCAGCTAAATGCCTGATCTCCTGCTGAGAGAATCTACTACAACGTTCCCCTTCCTAGGAGTATAGAATATCTCAAAATCATAGACCTGGAGAAACTTGATCCATCCTCGATGTCTCAGGTTCAGGTCCTTCTGCAAGAAGATGTACCTGATACTCTGGTGGTCAAAGTAGACAGTAAAACGCTCACCCATCAGATAGTGCCGCAACAACTTCAAGGCAATGACCACTACTGCTAACTCCAGGTCATGGGTAGCATAGTTCTTCTCATGCTGTCTCAGCTCTCAAGAACCATAAGCGATCACTGCTCTCTCCTGCATCGTGACACACCCATGTCCGGTCCCGAATGCATCACAATAGACTACATACCCAACACCCTCCTCTAGTAGCCTCAAGATGGGTGCACTAGTCAGCCTCAACCTATACTCCTGATAGATCTGCTGGAATCTCTCCAACCAAACGAAGGGTTTCCCCTTCTTTGTCATGGCTGATAGGGGTGATGTAAATCTGGAGAAGTCTGGAATGATCTTTCGGTAGTATCCAGCCAAAGCAGACATCCATTCCCCCCTTTGGGGGATAATTCTGGAAACATCTTTTGAAATTATGTCCTCAGGTATTGTCACTCCTAATTGGAACTAAAATCTCAGAGTTCTTGCTGCCACAAGGGTAAGGCTAGCCGATTCAAGAGTGATCGGCCACACCCTCTTATGCTTGAGATTAACATGTGATTCCTGGATTTCATTTTTCCCTAACTAGGGAAAAACTCAATCCAAAAATTGTAGATAAACCACAGCCTTTTTTCCTAATACAGTCAAACTGTGTATGAACATTAGTTGCTCATTCCATACCCAAACTACCATCGTAATGCCTTGACACTGCCACAAAGAGTTTCCAATCGAAACTCTTGCCTCATGGGTCAGATCACACCGTCGACGTAAGTGTGATAATCGAGTCTGCTCCCAAAGGTATCTCCAGATGTGAGGGTCAAGTCAATGGCCTAACCAGAAACACTAGGTCTGGGACAAGATTTGTGGAAGGAAGGAATGATACATATCTATGTCTATTGATAGTGCAACTAGTAGTAGACACAGATCTTACCTCGAATCATTCCTAGAGCCCTTGGGTCACATTCCTTGACCGCATGCAGCTATTCTCTTCCCTTACCCTCTAGCTCCCTGAGCCTGATGGGGACTACAAGGTGGGTGGTTGTAACATGTAGAAATGTTTACCACCTCATGATGCTATCCTAGCTCTACTTCCACATATACTGCCCTGCAGATTCATTTGTCCTTAACACTTCCGCTTATCGAAACATTTTACACGCTCAATTCTCTGAGACTAGTTCTAGTTTCCTGATTTCCAACTTCTAACATTGACTGACTGTATCTTTTTAGCCAATTAACATTCAACCAAAAGGGTTCTCTCTATCACAATAACATAAGTAAGAATGCATAGAGGAATAAGTGTTGGCTCAAATATACTTAAACACACCTCTCTTAGAGGTCCGATATCTAAATCGCTGATCGTATCATATTCATCAAGTACCATGAAAGATTGGTATGCCTTGATGAATACTCAGCTACTGACATGTCATCCTTCCGAAGCTGTATAAGGTCTAGAAAACTCTCATCCACCTTCTGAATCCAGTCCTCAGCCACCTGTGGGTTGGGCATGCCTTGGAACTTGAGGGATATCTGGTGCTGAAACAGATGTAAGGAACTAAGCCTATAAGTATCCTCTACCGGTACCGCCTGTAGTGTCTGCTAACCAATAGTCAGTGATATAATTCCCACACTGCCTGAGGGTACCATCCCAGAAAATGGTCCAAGTACTAAAATCTCATCACTATGTGGACCATCCTCATGGTCACTCACTGAAATATATTAGTAGCTATTATCATCATCTGCTCTACTAGTGTCTCAACTTGGAGGAAAACTCCAGTAATTGCCTCCATCTAGTCCTCTACTACCTAGGAATATGTCTCGCCATGAAACCTCGGAGACCATTGCCACTAGAACTCGTGAAACGTGCTCAGTTGGCGTGCACTATCCTCTAATGTGGCTGGTGGAATCTACTATCCAAAGGGTGGTGGTGCTACTAGTACACCACCAGAAGGTTCCAACATAGTAATAGGGCCCTAAACCGGAGCCTCGTCACTCGTTGGGCTGTCATCGTGTACTCTCTCAGAAACCCTAACTAGCTGTATATTTAATGGAATTCTGATAAAGAATAGATGCGCTATAGTCAATAAGTTATACCAGGTGATCTGACTCAAAGAGTTCACAAATTAGACTCATGAAAAGACACTCGCAATTAGTGTTTTCGTGCGCTGAGTCAGAAATCTATAGTCAGGGTTCTGGTGTATGGATACTTGAGCCGTCGCACCAATACTAGACTCCCTAGACTGAAAACCACACTCAATACTATTAACACTATTTCTTCACAGTACGACAGATCAGTGTCCTAGGTTCTGTGGTAGAACCGACTCCTTTGATACCAATTTATCAAGACCCATCCTTGGGTCCCATGCCGTGACTACCCCAATGACTGGACCTTGGAATCAGTCACCTTCAAAAACTATGGAATTTTAAAATTCCCATGTATTTAAAAAAAGAAAATCTTCCACGGAATTTCCGGGTCTTTACACCATTGGTTGCCAGATCTATTAGATGGGTACCCCCAATTCTAGGATGGCTAAAAGTCAGTTTTGATGTGGAAAATTTAGTTGAACCAAGACCATTAGGTTGTGGTGGTATCTTTCGCACTCATTAGGGTATTATTAAAGTATAATTTTATCAATTAATGGGTAATATCTATGTAGTTGAAGCATAATTGTGGGCTATGATCAAGGTGGTCATGTATGTTACCGACCATGGTCTTCATGAGCTATGGATCGAATCTGACTCAACTGTGGATGTGAAAATTCTCAGAAATCGATCCAATAATGTCCCATGCGGAATGTTAATGTCCTTGATTGATTTTATTCATCTTATTGAGTCTATTTTTATTGATCTTACTCATTCCGTTATATAATACAATCATGTTACTAAAGCTCTATCAAAGAGATCAATTATGGAGTCCAGTTCAAGATTGTCCTTTTTTATCATAATTGTTTGTTCATATTTTGTGGAAGTAGATTCACATTGGGATTTGCATACCCATATATGTAAAGTCACACTGTACTGCCTCTCTTGTCCCATTACTTTTTCAATAAAATTTATTAGGATTAGTTTCTAATAACTCTTAATTCTTTTGTGTATTATTATTTTATGTAGTGTTTTGCAAGAGAAATATTTACAATATAAAAGTTAAGGATTAATAAATTCTAACATTGTGATTTTGAAATTTCTCTTTAAAGCCCCCTTGGAAAATAATATATTAGGATAAATAATTAAGAAAAAATAATTATAAGGTTGAGAGAGTCCTATATGAGGGTAAAAATTTAATAGTTTCATTAATTAATATGAAAAATGGGTGTGTTATGGTGTGGTGAGAGTGACCCCATTTATAAGTGAAGAAAAGGGAACTTTTGTGAATGCCCTATAATTTTCAATGATATTATCACACTATTAATGGGTTAAAGACTCAAAAATTTATAAATAATGGATTTTGGGGTGATATTGGTTCAACTAAAACTTAAAAACTTATTTTTAATGATCTTTTAAACATGTTATAAGTCATCTATTTTTTGGTTTTTTACTTTTACCTTTATCTGTTTTTACCTTGGTAGCTAGATTTTGACCATGTAATTTATGTTCTACTAAAAATAAAAATAACCAATGCTACCAAAATTGGGTGTGTTGAAACTAAATTTAATCTTCAAAAAATATAATCCAATTTCTAATTAATATAAATTTTACTTTTAAATAAAAATATTACATATATGGAAACTAGTTTTGGTAGGTAAAAGTAGTTTTGAACATTATGTGTTATTAATCATATTTAGAATTATTTAACAATTTATTATTTATTAATATAATTATATATGTGTTTAGAAATCATATTATACTAATAATTTAAAATATACTAATTTCATTTATTAATAAAAAACTATACAGTATTAATAAAAGAATTTTTTAAAAATAACTGTTTTACCATTATCATGATTATTAATTTTAATCATAATAATCCTAATTTTTTTCCAAAATAGAAATTTTTAGTATTTAATAACATGACCATATTGATAAAAAATCTGAATTCCATTTTTAGATATTTAATTTATATTGGTGATGAAAATTAATTTTTTATATAGGTGAATAAAAATAGTTTTTTGAATAAAATATTACTTATATTTCCAAAATTATGTACGTGAGTTTTCATAAAAACATTATAATTTTAAATAATTTATTTTTATAATATATATATTATATAAAAATATCTAAAAATAATTTAATTTATTCTTGTATTATGACACATTCATAAAACTTATAGTTGTATCAATAGGAATATTTTTCTCTATTCACCTAAAAAATGATTATTTTAGAAAAGTACCAAAAATTAATCTTAAGATAATAATATTTTTTAAATCCAAAAAATATTTTAATTTAAAAATTTAAATTCTAAACTTTATAAATCCAACTTTTGCATAAAATCATAAAATATAATGAAAAATAGTTTTTATTGGACAAAGGAATTTTTGAATATTAACAGTTATTAATCTTATTTAATACCATTTAATAACTAAATTGGTGTTCCAAAATAATTAATATAAAAAAATTTATATAATTAACCAAATTTTTTTGGAAATAAAAAATGATATCTCATTAAAAGTGAATTTTTAGAAGAAATACTTTTTATATAAAAAATGATCTTATTTGTCTTTTTAGATAACTAAGTTGAATATAATTTATTTTAATAGGATTTTTTATATTTTATAATTAAATATTTCTTAAAGAAGTTACTTATATTTATTACCACTAACTCAACCTCTTGATTTTAGTGTTTATAGATTAATATTTATATTTCATCGAAATATATCATGGTTTCGTTAAAGTTCAGTGACGTGTGAGGGGTAAGCTATTAAGAACATTGTATTATTTAAATGTAATAAAATATTAAAATATATGGGTGTTACATTGTGTATGATGCATATTTATACAATAATAACACCATATTCAATGTCTAATATTGTGTGTCTTCGGTTCTCTAATTATGTCCTTTTGGGTATTTTTTGAGTCACCCAAAGAAAATTTATTTCGAGGTATGGGTACTTGTGGGTTCAAATTAACTACTAATAATTTTATATTATGATAAATCCCACCAAATTTGGTATCTTTATCTTTGAATTGTTTCACTATGATGAAAATATCCACCTTCTCTGTTGTCTCCTGGTAAACATCCCAAGCCTTTTCTACTTCATGTACACTCTGACTTCCTAATGTCATTCTGAGACTAAGATGTATTTCTTAATCGTAATGATTTTGTTTCATAGAAACAAATTCTTCTTTGATATACAAAATATTTTTATATGGTCATTAAAAAATAGATAATTCTATCAATGGTCTAGTCCCACTCATTGATCTTGAGTGTGAGATCAATTTCCTTCTCCAACTTTCCAGAATTTCTAGATTTGAGTCATTCAACTGTATCCTTAAACATGAATTTTTCTTCTTCTTACTGCTATATATATATTTTGTAATCACATACAATTTTTTTCTTTTTATCCACTAAACATAAATTTATTCAAGATAATATTCTAGTTCAACCTTGATTTCCACTCGTCCCTCAACTCTATAATTTTTTGTTGTTATCCTCCAGTTGTGGTTTGCCTATGATTTCCATATAAATCTCCTCATTGAGGTACTTGAAGTCCTCAAATTCTCCCATTTTAGTTTCTTGTGAGTGGAATATTCTTAGGAAATAATGTTCCTATTTTTAAGTATTTTTTATATGAATTTCTATTGAATTTTATAATATTTTATAAAATCTTCATGGGTTCATCATGTCCACCATTAACTAAGAATTTATTTGGGGTCATTTTAGTGAGATTAAGAAATTATCCACATCAAAAGTAACAATTATGAATCTTTCCTTTTCATATTATTATCACCAATTGGAATTTTTGTGGAATGAAAAGACATCACATCGTCAATTTTCCCATCATTGGGATCATTTTATAGTAATTTTTTTCTTCTTCTCCTTATACACCAGTTACCGAGAGTTATATTTTTTCAAGGAATCATAATCATTATTACTCTTATCATTTTCAATGAGGTTGTTATAAAGATTTTCTAGTATATCATTCTTTGAGCCATCAATTATGAGTATTGCATCCTTTTTATTGAAACATATTGGTAATCTTCCCTGTATCCCATTCACAATTGTTAAATTACCAGTAGTTTATTTGAGTTTAGACATTCCCTCAATGATAATTATAACTCGGTTAATGAGAGCATCAACATACTCAATCAGGGAAATCCTCTTATTCTCATACATGTTCTGAAGTACATATAATTTAGTTTTACATCCCTTGGAATCACCTTCGTAGATATTAAGTATATTTTCCCACAAGTTTGTAAGGAATCAAATGAAATAATATTTGTATATATTTCATTAGATAAAGAACCTCCACTTGAGTTGAATCCTTTTGAGTCAATATCCATTTCCCATCATCCTTTCTTCGATAATGCTTAACTTTGAATGTTGGCATAAATCCCATGAATAACAGCTGTAAATACATCCATTACCAATGATTTTAATGGGTTTTATATATTATTCTACAATAATTAAAATTTATTATCATTGAAGATTTGAAATTACTTATGGTTGATGAATTATTCCATTTCTTCTCAGAGGGAATACTCCCCTACATTCCTCTAGATTTTATATAAATTATTGATCTAATTATAGTTAAATTCTTGAGGGTGGGGAGGGAGTGGGTAGGAGGTGTGAAACATGGTATACCAATATTTCGAAACTTTCCTCTTGAAAATGATATCATTCCATCATTATGATTAAAAATCTTATACCAAACAATTGATATGAATCAATAAAAAAATAAGAGAAGAAATAAATTCTACTTCGTTTACCCAAATTAGGATAATTCAAGGAGAATACAATGATGATGTGTGGGGAACATACAACACTAAGAAAAAATCTTGTTGGTTACAAATCAATGTTTCCAAACTAACCCTCTGGGGTCAAAATCCTTATAAAAATAAATAATTCACTACTCTAACACACTCAAATATCTTACTTATGATATTAGTATTATTTCCCTAGTATTTTAAAATAAAGAGAGAGTTTACCCCCAAGTGGTGTATCAAATATACTCACTTTAATCCACATTTATAAACTCATTAACCTACAAATTTTGAACACAATTCTAGAAATACTCTATTTTCTATAACCTGTTAGCCTCATATTTGTCTATATATGTATATCTGGTCTTCCAGGAGATTTCTCCATTATTTTTAAATTGAAATATATCTCTATTTCCATCTTTATAGAATCACCATGTTACCCTCTATAAAGATCCCCAATCATCCATCATTGAGTTGGGTAAATTAATCAAAAATAAATATTCTAATTTTGAATATATATTTCTAATTTAACTCATAATTATTCCTTATGAAATGTAGAAAATTAAAACATATATGTCTATTCACTATACTTCACCACAATCTCACCACCACCACAATAAAATTTTTTATAGATCAATGGTTACCTTCATTAAATATATCCCATATCTCTCGCTCATACCAAAAAAGTTTTCATGTGTGTTAATTTATAATACAACTCTATCTTGCACTCTATGATATGGTATAATGATAATCATGAAATTGTCCTTCTTTAAGAAAAAACCCTTTAAAACACACATAACAACGCTCTCCTTCGCATTTCCACTTCATCTTTATAATCCTAATACTCATATTGACTTGGTCCAAGACACAAGGGATCTACAATATAACATCCCGCCTTTTTATGACATAAAATTTCATTACATTACACAAAACTGAGGATCTTTAAGGTTTAGTGTCTTGGAAACCAGGAACATAATACATGAAAAAAACATAAAATATTCTTCTTAAACAATTGAAAGGCTTATACTTAAGTTCATACTAGGATCATTACTGCATCTCATAACCTGGGGACATACATCAAAATAAAGGGTGAGCAGAAGGCCCAGTAAGAGAAAGAAGGGAAACATTTAACATGTGAACTTGAGATACATCAACTATGTCATGAAAAAGAACTTTAAGGCATGAAAAAGAAATCATGTGGAATATCATAATGAAAATATCATTTTTCATAACTTGAAGATGTGGCTACATCATTTAACATAGACAATCATGAACAAATCACCAAGGTCCATCCCCAAGGTGTCATTTGAAAATTACCAAGGTTATTCACCAAGATATCGTGAAAATTGTAATCTCTAGGGGTTACATCATTACCCAATGCATTGAAGCTCTATCAGGTAGAACCCTTAAATTTTCCTTTATTATCATGTGATCCACATATATCATCATAAAAAATTTAATAAATAACCCATATAGCATAAAATAAATGGGTTTCATTTCATAATCACAACGTTTTAAAAACTGCTTTAAAGACATGATCTTTAAGTCACTTTAAACCCACGAAAGGGGAGAGAGGGTTTCATGTAAGTAAATCAAAGAATTTAAAATAGAAAATTTTGGTATATATGTTAATACATCTTTAGAAATAAGATCTTTGACTATTCACTTTATAACATAAAATAATTTTGAGAAAAGAGAGAGGCATTTTGAGATGAAAATTCTGCAGCATAACGGCTATGTTTCGGGGTTTTAGAAAACATTGAAAAGAGAGGGGTCATGGGTAAAAAATTCATAAATGACCCATAAAACAGTAGAGGGACAGAATATGAAGGATAAATGAACATGGTAATGAAATTTCAAGGACATACCATTTGAAATGAAAAACATGGAAGTAAGACAAAAATTAGATTTCTCTTATGAATATTCGGCAGCCTAACGACGTCACTTAAATCTTCTAAAAATGGATTGACAAGATCAAATAGGGTCTCTAATCATATGGAAATAAATGATCAGTATGATAGATATAGAGATCATACCCCAACATAATTAAAAGGAACTTGAAAGACTTGACCCAAAAATATAACTTGAAAAAGAGAAGGGTGAACGAATCCCTTAAAAACTCAGCAGCTTAACTGCGTCACATAAACATCAACAAAAATGAATTGATGAGATCAAATAGGGTCTCTCATCATATGAACATAAAATTTCAGTATGATAGATATATATATCATACCCCATCATAATAAAAAAATAACTAGCAAGACTTGACATGGAATTAGAACTTTGAAAAATGAGAAGGGTGAATGAACCACTTAAAAATTCGGCAGCCTAACAGCGCCACTTAAAACATAAAAGTACGGAATTGAAGAGATCAAATAAAGTATCTCATCATATGATCATAAAATATCATTAGTATAAATATATATATAATACCCCAACATAGTAAAAGGAACTTTCAAGACTTGACAAGAAAATAGAACTTGAAAATGAGAAGGGTGAAAGAATCCGTTACAAAAATTTCGGCAGCCTAACGGCGCCACTTAAACTTTCATAAAATGAAATGATGAGAGTAAGAGGGGGTCTCTCATCATGTGAACATAAAAAGGAAATTATAATGAATATAATATAACATCATCCAACATAATAACATTGAGCATAAAAGAAATGACATAAAAGAGATCACTTGAAAAGAATGAGAGGTCAGATCCCTTACCTTAAAAAGTAACTCTTAAAACTCAAAGGTTGGGACCTTGAGGGATTGGGGGCACATTGGGAGGATTACTTGGGAGGTAATTAGACCAGAACTCCGTTGGGGGAGAGTGGGGAGTATAAATGGATAAGAGGATGACTTGGTATTTATAGGGAAAGTGAGGGGACAAGGCATTAATGGCCAAGGGACACCTCAAAAGTGGTTTTCTTAAAACCATGTGCTCTCCCAAGATATTTCCCATGAAGTTAGGCCAAATGGCTCCCCCAATACCATAATCATCACCTTTTGTCGACCATACCTTAAAATATCTCATGAAAACGTCATGACACAGTTATGATGTCATTAAACATACCGAAACCCTAAAACTGTATTTTTATTATTCACTGAAAATTGAACTTTCTTAGAAAAATCCCAAAATTTCACCTTAACCTAATATCGATGCTCTAATTAAAAATATGAAATCCATTTTATAAAAATAGTTTCCTAAATATTTTTAATTTAATTTTTAAATAAAAATACTATTCACCAAAAATGGATTTTTTCAGAAAAAACCCCAAAAATTACGATAACATAATATCGGTGCTCTGAGTTCAAAAATGAAATCATTTTTATAAAAATATTTTTCTAAATATTTTTAATTTAATTTTAAATGAAAAAACACTATTCACTCGAAAAAACTAATACTTGAATAATAATTTATGAAACCATTATTTAAGAATTTTATTGAATCACATTATTTAATAAAGGTGCCTAGATTATATTAATACTTTCTTTAAGTGAGATTACTAATCCATTTGGCCACATTACTAATCCTAAGCATAAAATCACTATTCAGAATTTACTATTCATCAAAAATCAAGTTGATCTTATTAGACTCTAAATTTCGTACTGAACATAATTTTAGAAGACCATTTTTTGAAAATCATTACAAATTTTTAATTATTTAAGGTTTACCTAAACATATTAAAATATCCTTTCTCTAAAATTCATCAAAAATATGCATACTATATTTATCTGGACATTTGAAAATTCATAAAAATCATCATAAGAAGAAATCCAAATTTTTATTTAAAACAAAGTATTACACAAGGCAGTTAAGGTCTCCTTAAATAGCCCCTTATCATGCCAGCATATGACCTAAGTTTAAGGTGTGCTAAGGTGAGAGAATCGGAGGGAGGCTCGGCCAACATCGCAAAAGTAGTAATTTCTATCAGGTTGAACTTCTAGTGAAGGAGATTCCATTCTTGCTTCACACGATGATGTTCGACTTGTGTTTGGTCCAGAGAAAAGCCCAGTGGTGCTACCTCCTTCCCAAGTTCTGTTAGATGGGCTTCGATTGGTCCAAGACTACTGGGTGAGGCCATCGAATCTTCTTTCTATAATAATTAACCAAGATTACTTGTATTTACATACAAAAAATCAAAATGTCTAGTTTCCAACGGTCATATTGACCAATGGTCATATAATAGTCAAAAACCAACAGTCTCATTTTAATTATACTCATGTTATCAAGAGAAACATTTTTGTTGCGTAATAAAATAACACATAAAATTAGAAAACATGATTTATTCACAATTTCGGGTCGTTACAATCTTCCCCCCATAAGAAATTGCATCCTCACAATTTATAAAATTGGTTTTTGAAATTTCATTGAAAGTCCCACATCGGAAAAGGAGTCTGTAAAACTATTACTTTAATAGAAATAAAGGGAAGTACAAAGGTCACCCTATTTAACCAACACTAGGATTCCATGTAGGAAAACATGGACATGGAGGAGAAAACAAAGGGTCATGTTCTGAGGGAGAGTGATAGAAAACCTGATTAGGAGAAAGTTAACCATAAGAAAATCCCAAAGTTATGATGTGTGTAAACTGTCTTTGATTACCTAGTAGGAAACGTAAACCAAAAATGTTTTTGTTTTACATTCCTTTTCATAAATTTAAGGAATTCATTTACTACATAGAACAAAATCATAAGAAAATATACCTACCTTCATGTGGTGTTTCATCCTTTAAAAGTCTCTACCAAAACTAATCTTTTTTCCAAATAATGAGAATTCAAAACTACTTGGTCTTATCAAGACACAAGAATCCTCTTCTATAGAATCACATAATCCACAAAATATTAACTATCTATTTCTTCTATCATTAATCATTATCCAAAAAACAGAAAGGGTAAGGTAAAACAACTCTTCAAAAATAAAGAATCCCATAGGAAGGGAAACTACTTTTAAATCTTCAAAGTTCCATGGTACTACCCAAAGTTCATCATAGACCATTCCATAAATAATGGTCCTTAAAATTCCTCAAATAAACCAAACTAAGATTGAATCCCAAATACAAGAATAATTTGATAACTTAATCTTCTAAAATAATCTTCATTGTTCATATCCAAAGCACATCAACCACTCCTAACATCTTATAAAAAAAGTAGCTAACCTAAACATATTTTACCCAATATAGGTTAATCCTTTCCATATGTAACCTAAATTACTATAAGTCCACCTTAAATTCATTGATTCTTCAATATATAAGTCAACCTTACTCCTAAATGAAAATACCGTAGTAATATATTTACCTCGATCATATAAGGTCCCCAAAATAGTGAACATATTCAAAAATAATAATCATTTTTAATCCCCTAATCATCTCTGTCTTATTAATAAGACAATCGTCGCATTTCCTATCACATTGGTTTTTGGGACATGTTCTTCCATTTCCCGCCATTAACTAAGAAAAGAAACTATAATTAGGGGCTTAAATACTTTTCTAATAATCATGAAAAGGAAAATTTAAGCATAAAAGGATAAACTTGTAGAATAAAATTATATCCTAACTTGTGATCCCCTAGGTTCCAATCTAGGTTATCCATGATCATATATTCTTATGTGAATCTTTATTCTATTTTATCTTTGTTCCTTTAACAATGGTTCATACAAGCTTATGAATTTACCAAAGCATATCCCCCGGGAGTGTCGTAACCAAGAGTGCAGCGAGGCCCATTGTAGTGTACCAGTTCCCGTTTGAGTCTAGCTCAAAGCAGTGTTTTCGAGTTTTACTCTTATGTACATCTGTGCCAGAGCCACCTCAACCTACTCGTATCCACACATGGATGTATTTTCTTGGCAACCCATTAATCAATACTCACCAAAATACTAGGAAGATTTCCTATATATAAACTTTTCTATAGGCTTCTTACTAAAGTTTTCATATCCTAATTTCCACAAATAACTAAACCATCCTTTGATACCAACTATAAAATCCCGCCTTTTAATAACATAAAATTTCATTACATTACACAAAACTGATGATCTTTAAGGTTTAGTGTATTGGAAAACAGGAACATAATATATGAAAATAATATAAAATATTCTTCTTAAACACTTTAAAGGATTCTCCTTAAGTTCATCCTAGGATCATTACTGCATCTCATAACCTGGGGACATACATCAAAATAAAGGGTGAGCATAAGGCCCAGTAAGGGAAACAAGGGAAACATTTAACATATGAACTTGAGATACATCAACTATGTCATGAAAAAGAACATTAAGGCATGAAAAAGAAATCATGTGGCATATCATAATGAAAATAACATTTTTCATAACTTGAAGATGTGGCTACATCATTTAACATAGAAAATCTTGAACATATCACCAAGGTCCATCCCCAAGGTGTCATTTGAAAACTACCAAGGTTATTCACCAAGATATTGTGAAAATTGTAATATCTAGTGGTTACATCATTAGCCAATGCATTGGAGTGCTATCAGGGCACACCCTTAAATTTGAATTTATTATCATGGGAGCCACATATATCATCATCAAACATTTCATAAATAAACCATATAGCATAAAATAAATGGGTCTCATTTCATAATCATAACGTTTTAAAAACTTCTTTAAAGACATGATCTTTACGTCACTTAAAACCCACGGAAGGGGAGAGCGGGTTTCATGTATGTAAATCCCAGAATTTAAAATAGAACATTTTGGTATATATGTGAATACCCCTGTATAAATAAGATCTTTGAGTATTCACTTTATAACATAAAATAATTTTGAGAAAAGAGAGAGGCATTTTGAGATGAAAATTCTGCAGCATAACGGCTATGTTTCGGGGTTTTAGAAGACATTGAAAAGAGATGGGACATGGGTCAAACATTCATAAATGACCCATAGAATAGTATAGGGACAGAATAATAAGGATACATGAACATGGTAATGAAATTTCAAGGACATAACATTTGAAATGAAAAACATGGAAGGAAGACAAAAATTAGATTTCTCTTATGAAAATTCGGCAGCCTAACGGCGTCACTTAAAACTTCTAAAAATGGTTTGACGAGATCAAATAGGGTCTCTAATCATATGAAAATAAATTATCAGTATGATATATATAGAGATCATACCCAAAAATAATGAAAAGGAACTTGAAATACTTGACCAGAAAATATAACTTGAAAAAGAGAAGGGTGAATGAATCCCTTAAAAATTCACCAGCCTAACGACGTCACTTAAACTTCAACAAAAATGAATTGTTGAGATCAAATAGGGTATCTCATCATATGAAACTAAATGTGCAGTATGATAGATATAGAGATCATAACCCATCATAATAAAAAAATAAGTAGCAATACTTGACATGGAATTAGAACTTTGAAAATGAGAAGGGTGAATGAACCACTTAAAAATTCGACAGCCTAATGGCGCCACTAAAAATTTCAAAATACTGATTTGAAGAGATCAAATGGGTTATCTCATAATATGATCCTAAAATATCAGTATGAAAAATATAGATATCATACCCCAACATAATAAAAGGAGCATGCAATACTTGACAAGAAAATAGAACTTGGAAATGAGAAGGGTGAAAGAATCAGTTACAAAAGTTTCGGCAGCCTAACAGAGCCACTTAAAATTTCATAAAATGAAATGATGAGAGTAAGAGAGGGTATCTAATCATATGAAAATAAAGAGGAAAATATAATTAATTTAAAAGGACATCCTCCAACATAATAACATGGAGCATAAAATAAATGACGTAAAAGAGATCACTTGAAAAGAAAGAGAGGTCGGATCCCTTACCATAAAATGTAACTCTTAAAACTCAATGGTTGGGACCATGAGGGATTGGGGGAACCTTGGGAGGACTACTTGGGAGGTAATTAGACCAGAACATTGTTGGGGGAGAGTGGGGAGTCGAAATGGATGAAAGGATGACTTGGTATTTATAGGAAAAGTGAGGGGACAGAGCATTAATGGCCAAGGGACACCTCAAAAGTGGTTTTCTCAAAACTGTGTGCTCTCCCAAGATATTTCCCATGAAGTTAGGCCTAATGGGGTCCCCAATACAATACTTCATTACCTTTTTTCGACCATCCCTTAAAATATCTCATGAAATCATCATGACACAGTTATGATGTCATTAAACATACCGAAACCCTAAAACTATATTTTTATTATTCACTAAAAATTCAACTTTCTCAGAAAAATCCCAAAATTTCACCTTAACCAAATATTGATGCTCTAATTACAAATATGAACTCCATTTTATAAAAATAATTTTCTGAATATTTTTAATTTAATTTTTAAATAAACACACTATTCACCGAAAATTGATTTTTTCAGAAAAAATCCCAAAAATTACCATAATATAATATCGGTGCCCTGGGTTCAAAAATGAAATCAATTTTATAAAAATAATTTTGTAAATATTTTTAATTTAAAAACACTATTCACTCGAAAAAATTAATACTTGAATAATAATTTATGAAACCATTATTTAACCATTTTATTGAATCACATTATTTAATCAAGGTGCCTAGATTATATTAATACTTTCTTTAAGTGAGATTACTAATCCACTTGGTCATATTACTAATCCTAAGCATAAAATAACTATTCATAATTTACTATTCATCAAAAATCAAGTTGATCTTATTAGACTCTAAATTTCGTTCTGAACATAATTGTAGAAGACCATTTTTCAAAAATAATTACACATTTTTAATTATTTAAGGTTTACATAAACATTTTAAAATATCCTTTCTCTAAAATTAATCAAAAATATGCATACTATATTTATCCGAACATTTGAAAATTCATAAACATCATCATAAGGATAAATCCCAATTTTTATTTAAAACAAAGGATTACACAAGGCTGTTATAGTCTCATTAAATAGCCCCTTATCACGCCAGCATAAAACCTAAGTGTAAGGTGTGCTAAGGTGAGAGAATCCGAGGGAGGCTTGGCCAACATCACATGAGTAGTAATTTCTACGAGGTTAATATTCTCGCGAAGGAGATTCCGTTCTAGCTTCACACGATGAATTTTGTCTTGGGTTTGGTCTAGAGCAAAGCCCAGTGGTGCTACCTCCTTCCCAAGTTCTGTTAGATGGGCTTCGATCGGTCCAAGACTACTGGGCGAGGCCATCAAATCTTCTTTCTATAATAATTAACCATGATTACATGTATTTAGAGACAAAAATCAAAACGTCTAGTTTCCAACGGCCATATTTTCCATTGGTCATATAATAGTCAAAACCCAACAGTCTCATTTTAATTATACTCATGTTATCAAAAGAAACATTTTTGTTGTGTAATAAAATAACACATAAAATTAGGAAACAAGATTTATTCAAAATTTCGGGTCGTTACATACAACATATAAACTCAAGTATCCTTACAAGTGTCCCCCATGACTACCAAAATTCTAATGGTTATGCTTCTTGTTTTCCCCAATGATTATGAAAATACACCACAACATACACAGTGGTAGAAACTCCACTATTTTCCTATTTCAAAAAATCATCTCATATAGAAAATATCCCTGTACCAATTTTCTATTCAATTCAATTGACCATGACTTCAATAACACCTAAACTACTACTCCCTATTTTATATAGGTTAGCATAAAATTAAAACTTAAATGCACTATAACATAGTGAAAACTAAACCTATTTTCAATGGTATTTATCAACCCCAAAAAAAATGTTATATGGGGTCTATCCAATATAATTGCCATTTTGAAACCACAACAATGTGGAACTTCATACCATGAAAGGAACAATCCTATAACATTATCCTTGATGGCTATAATATATATCTAACCTTTCTCATGATCTTGTAATTTTATTTTTTATTTTTGCAACATCATTTAGAAAAACAAAACCCCAAAAATTCTTGAAGGGTTTTTTAACACCATATATGATATGGATAAAATTGTATTTTTGTTTAATATTTACAAAAAAATAAATAAGTGTTATTTTCAAAAAATAAATATGTTCATGAATCATAAAAATATTTTATGAAAAAAATGTCTAAAAGCCTATTGGTAGAATACTTGATCTTAGGAATGATCCGTTTTAACAGATTAAATATTATTCGAGTCAATATATAATGTGAATTCACTCTATATATTAAAGTATTTTTGGACAAAATCTAAATAATTTACTTAGATTATGGCGGATAATTTAATAGTAATTTTTTCAAAATTTATAATTATAAACATAGAAAGTTTTCTAAGTAGATAAAAGATGTTATTAAAATAATAAAATTTGAAGTTGTGAATTAAGGAGTTTGAATATGATCAAAGGGTTAAATATTATTAATATGATTCCCAAGTCTTTCCCCATTTGAAACTAGATTACATAATAGATGTTACTGACTAACAAGTTCAGTTATATTTTTTTATCATATAGTTACATATATCTATGGTAGAAATTACATTGACATGTAAACAGTATAAAAAAACCACTAAAAGTGTAACAAACATAAGGATGACTAGGAAGTCCATAAAATGTGATATATTAGATATAAAATAATGTATGATTTTGTAAATCATTCTTAAATATTTTTGATAAAAAAAATGTGTTATGATATTCTAAAATATAATATCCACATTATCATTCATTAATGATGGCTAGATATTGGTATATATTGATATACAATTCATGAAGTGAAATGATAATTGAACACACAATGTATGAGTTTTTGTTATCCCTAACTAATGTTAATCATGTGGTATTACAGTTTATGGTAATATTTTAAGGCTAGTGTGAGCAATATTTTTTATAAGGATAAAGAATATTGTTATGAGGAACAAAATGATTTTTTTGCTAGATGAACCAAAAATTATACCACCTGAATTGTCATATACTTTATATTTCATACACTATAGGTGGATATTTTTTATCTGATGTCCCTACTTCATGTGGTTATTAAGATATATAGCATGAGAACATTAAAATATGATACCTTTATTATTCAATTTATTATTCTAAGCTAAAAGGTGGTGGTTGGGTATGTTGCTGATCATATTGTTAATTGAGGAACAACCAATATGTGATTTTTCTTTTAGAATAACGAAAATAGAATTTGGTCCCTCAATTGATATAGAACAAGGGATTTTACAAGCCTACGTAGAAGATGAATATAATTTTCTTATATATTTGGTTGAGGGGCATGTGATGTGATCATCAATACAGGTAAATGACATGTGATGTATTTATTATCCTTTCTAGTTTATACATTGAGAATCAAGAAAATATGAGTTTACTAAAATAAAAAATGTTTCAGAAGTATTTTTTAATTACATAGCAGTTTAAACTACCTCTACCTGAATCAAAAAATCTTCTCAAACTGTTGTGTTTTATTGAATCACCAATTAATTATATACTATTTTTATTAGTGTTGGGAATATAAAAATACATTGAATCTATAATTAGTGGTGGTTTTGAAAAATATATTTATAGTGATTGTAGTAGTTTACCATATGGTCTTATACTCAAATATGACTTATATTATATGCATGGATAAATATTTAATGGGGGTTATTCAAATTTAATATTTTTGACTTAACTAGATGTTCTTACAACCACCATAATTTAATTAGTGGTGGGAAAATAATATATTTTAGTGGTTAAAAACAGAACTATATAATTAGAAAAAAATTAAACTACCACTAAACATAAAAAATTAAATAGGAAATAGGAGGAATCTAAATTGGATAATACCTATAAATTAAAATAAAAATTTACTAAGAAGTTATAAATTTAAATGATTTCAAATATTGATAAAAAAGACACAGAAATTATACAGATTATATCATGCAATTTTTTAAACCTAAAAAAACATGTTTATGTTTCAGAGGAAACACTTATAAGTTTTTATGCACTCTCTTGATTTTCCTATCAGTTTCAAGCCCCCAATGCATAGGAATATTGCATTAAAGGTAATTTATAATATAGATTATTTTTATTGATATATTATTCATAAAAAATATAAAATCATACTTAATAAACATGAAATTAATATTCTATTTACATTTGATAAGAATATAAAAAAACCAAAAATATTTATTTTAAATTTCCTTTACTTATTTAAAAAAATATCAATGTTCTAATCGCTGAGAATGTTTCTTATAATCATGGTATGTGATGGGAAGAGACTTTATCTCACATTATAACAAACCTAATATGTACTCATATACCTCTTATGCATCATGTATAAGAATCCCATAGATGTTAGTTTATACAACCACTTTAAATTTTTTTGGCTTCAAAATATTCAAAATATTCGTGTTCATCTCTATATTAGTATTACCTGAATATATTCAATAAATATATTAATTAATTTTTTTACATATTAACATTTAAAATTATATACCATTAACAATTACCCTATAATATTTTATAACGGTTACCATGAAACCATATTCTCAATCGATGACTGCAACTCAACCAATCCATCTAATATAAGGGTTTTTGAGATGGAATCAAATGGAATAAAGGTGGCATACTGAAAGTAAAAAAGAAAACCTTATATAAGATGGTGTGTATCAGATGCGTCATCTAACAAAATTTTATTTTTTATATGAATGAATCCTATCATTAAATCATTTTTATTTTTGAGTCCATACATCTAAAAATAGTATTAAATAAGATAGAAAAATATATATGATATAAAAAATAAAATGTTTTGAAAATGAAGTATATAGTTTAATTATATTCATGGAATAAAAATACAAAATTTGAAGATATGTTAACGAAATACTGAATATAGAATAATTTAATTTTTCATTGACCATATTATTATTATCATCCAATTTTAATAATATTTCCTCTTCTTTACCCTCCCCTGTGATACTGATTATTTCAATATCATCTTGTAATGTTATATTAATATCTCATTTTAAGGGGGTTATTTGAAAGCAATTCTTCAACATCATCCCCAATATCCTGCAATCCCCTGAAATTGATGTTTATAATAACACTTAAACATTAATAATCCCCTTCATCCATAAAATATACCCTTTTTTGTGAAGCCCAAGTATAGAGATTGTGTTCTTCATTCTCACCCGTATCGACCAACTGAGATAAGCTATAATAAGGAAATTATATTGATTATTTATTTGTGACCATCTAAATATAAATCTACTATCATTTTAAAAACACAACTGAAAAAAATCCATGATAATTTAATTCAATAATTTCAATCCATTTTCCATAGTATCCAAAATCTTGGAATATTTTTAAGTTGACACTTTTTTTTCAAAACATCATAATGTCAAAATGTATAAAAATTTATTCTATATATTTTATAAACATAAAATCTCATATACTACATCAATATTTCTCAATCCAAGTATTTAAAATCATCAATAACTTTGGATTGATTATTAAAATTCATGTTATATATGTATAAGTATAGAATATTATTTGTTACATAATATAATTATTATGAATATGTAGATGATGATGATATTACACGATATGAAAGAAAATCAATAATCTCTTTGTAAATAATTTTTTATTATCTATTTATCATTTTATATAGGAATTGGAAGTCTTTTATTTGTTTACAGAATCAATTATTTATTGAAATAATAAACAAAATCTATTAAATAGAACATATCAATGTGTGTTGATGAATGGAATTTGTGTCAGTGAATCTAATGATATATTACAAAATTCATGGCATAATGTTAGAAAGCTTTATTGATTTACTATAAGACTATAACTTATTAGTATAACACATATAAATTAGTTGAATCACATGAAAATATTGACCAAATAACTCAAATAAAATGTGATACACTCTTCATATATATAACCTTTAGGAATATAGTACTTTGGTTGATATTTTTTTCTCACAATGACCATAAAATGTCCTAGGTACCAAATTGAAAAAGTTACTTATAATAATAAACCATAAATGTAATGAGTTTGAAAATATTAATGTACTGATAATAAAAAGTAAAAAGACACAACCGCTCTATGGGATATATCATTCAAAAATGTATGAGATTTATAACTCTAACTTCCTCAATTGAATAAACACTTATATGATGCATAATTGAGAAAAAATATGGGGAAATATCATCTCCAAATTAAAAAGGGTTATTTTATCTGAAGTATTTCAAGATCAATTAGGTAAAATGTTTTCTCACAAGTTTCTCTAAATAATATGAAAAACAAAATTAAATTGATGTTATTTAATCAAGTAATAATGTACATAATACCAAAGTAGAAATTTCTCTATAAAAAATGTGAGTCATAAATTTTAATACTATTTTACTTATAATGTTTTATATTAATAAATTTTGAAATGTTTATTGGATATCAATCATACACTTTCATATTTTTCACTCTTCAAAGAAAAACAGATTTTTTCGCTTATTTCAATGAAATAACGACTGTAGAATACTTTTTATTATAATTTACCCACACTTTATTATTAATATTCATTAATTCTGAGTACTTATAATCAATAATAATATATCTCTTATTTTCTCTACTAATTCAATATTTTAAAAACCAAATTTCTAGATAAATTATTTTCAATGTATATAATGTTGCGGTTATGATGTGACCATTGAAATAACCAAAAAGGAAGTTTGAAAATTGATTCACTTTTCCAATTATTTTATACCAATTATTAATGATTATATTTTAACTCTTTTCCTAGATACATTAAATTGATACACTTTCTTAAATTTTATATTCGTAGTTGATAATTTTTACACAGATTATGAACTTGATAGAAATTTTGATAGTTATAGTTTATTTTTGAGCTCATAGTTCCTCCCATGTACTTTAGAAATTAGTTATCTGTAGTGTTTTATTAAGGTTCATTGTTGGTTTGGATACACTTTCCTGTTTTTTTCAAATTGCATTGTGTGACCATTTATTTTTACTCCTTGTACGATGTTTCTTTTTGATAAAGGTAATAAAATGAATTTTAAATTTTTGTGGAAAAAGGGTTTGAATTTTTTTTACACTTCCTCATTCTATATCCCTCATTATCTAAAAGGATAAATATTTTTTGTTGGAAAGGATAATGGTTTCATATAAAAAGGGAAATGGACTGTGATTTTCTATAAATAAAAACTCTATGAAAATTTTTATTTTATATATTGTAGTTCAAACCTAAAATTGATGATTAATTCATTTAATGTAAATGAATTCGGAAATAGGTTACCTGAGCATGCCAACTGAGTTTTAATACTCATGGCTACACTTCATTATTGTTTTTAGTCTCAGGTGCATGTGTTGGATTGATATTGACCATCGAGGGTGATGTTGAGTCTTAGGATTAGAGACTGACCCATGGGGTCATGGGGATTTTATTGGTCATTATGTTTGATTAGTGTTATTTTTCAGTTCTTGCTTAGTTTCTCATTGGGTTTATTAATTTTTATATTTTATTTTATTATTCTGTTGGTTTGTTTATTTATATTGGGAGAAATTGTTCCTATTATCACTGTGTTGATTCCCTTAGTGCATATCACCAGCACAGGAGGATCGAGAATGCCTCTCGGGCCTTATCAATGGCTATATCTAGTGATTGGTTTAGGTTCTTCATGGGATGGTTCCTAAAAAATGATGTCCAACTGAATTTAAAACATGTAAAAATACTTTTTCAAAGAATTATAAAAGATCCACTTTGGTGTGGTTTAAGGGAAGATATAAACGAGTCTTGAAAGACGAAAAAGGAATAATTGTTTTCATAAAACCATCAATTAATCAATATATATTTTCATTATAAATTTTTTTAAAATATAAAAATATTCTTGTGTTAAAAAATTTTATGGGGTGTAGTTAAAAATATTTATGAAATTGGGAAAGTTCTCTTTAATTGAGTTTGTTTTTCGAGAAAAATTGAGAAAAAAACTTATAAAATATTTAATTCCCTCTAAAAGAAGGAATAATTGATATGGATATAATTTTAGAACATATAAAAAAATTTAGAATAATTATATAGGAATATTGAATAAATATTTTGGATAAAAGAGAGAGAAAGTGTGACCCATAGGTAATTTGGAGGTTTGGGGAGATCCCATACCTTAAACCTGAATGTGTTCTTCACTTGCACATAATGTCCAGGATAATAAAATTAAATACATTAATTAATTAATTAATAACCCATTAAACATATATTTTATTTATTTTAATTTTATTAAATTCATTTATGGGGACTTTGATGATTTATAATGTTTTATTTTGTCTTCATGGGAGCATTCGTTTCATAGATTTCATGATCAGTTTAATTGTGTATAATTATGGATGTTCTTATAAAATGTAAGAAAAACTATTGAAGTGGAATGAAATGGTATTAATATATTTATATGGTTTTAAATGGTCCCATCTATTTTTTTCATATATGATAATGATTCATTTTATTAAATTATATTGTAAAATGATTAGTTTATTTTTGGCAATTTTTCAATCACCACAAACTAATTTGTTTTATTATTTAATATTATGAAAATATATTTGTTTCAAAATATGGAAAATGTTATAATATAAAATTTAAAATATTTTTAACCATTATATTTTTTATTACAATCCTTTATGGATTTAATGGAAAATAGATAATCATCACCCACGAAGGTGGTGAATCGACACATCATGGATTATGCTTTCATTTTTTAAATAAGAGGAGAATAAAAGAGATTGTATCGAGAAAAATTACATAAACATAATAAAATTAAAATATATTTATGATAATAGAATAATTATTTCACTTTGGATAGGGTTGTTTAGGTGAGGATAAGAAAACAAAATAAATTAAATGTGAAAAGAGGATTTTACCTCTTGAATATCGTCTCCTAGAGAACTTCCTTAAGGCGCTTGGAATTTGTCTTTTGGTGAGACCAATAAGACCAGGATTTCGGGAATAGGATTGGGAGTGTAATTTAGTATAATTATATAATGATACAAATCTTAGATGGTGATATAAGAAGACGTGGTGAGGTGTGGTATTTATAGGGGAGGAGAGAGTTGTTTTTTGATTATTTTATTCATTAGATTATAATTTTGACACAAGACTATCAATATTATTGATTCCTATGAATATGTAAATTAAATAAAGAATGTGAGTTCTAGATAATTATCACTAACATCATCCATAACTGAACCATGAATTAAAAATTCATTTATTTACATATAAAGTTAAATATCATAAATTACCATATTTCACTATTTACAAAAATTAATGTATTTTTGAAAATCCCAAAAATTCACCCCAAACACATTACAACATGTAGAATTAAAAAATGGACCCCATTTTTTGATAATAATTTTCAAAATTTGATTAATTTAATTTTAATTAAAATCATCATTAATTAAGAAAAATCATATTTTATACTACATCCTCTTTTTTGACACTTTAAAAAATTAATTATGGTCAAATAAAATTATATGATAATTATAATGAAACAAAATATTATTTTATGAATATGTTTATTGATGATAAATTATCTCTTGAATCATTATATTAATTATGAAATTGTAAATAAACATTTATGACTAAAAAAATACCAGTACTTAATTTATCATTTCTAAAACATTTATTATATTATAAAATGATATAAATATATCAAAATCTTATCTATAATATAACTAAATATTATTTATACTTTAATTAATATTTTATTATTAACAAATTTTTATTTCTACATCTTTGTTTATGATTACGGTCATTCTAGTGGATCATACAGAACCAAATTTCCATATTCTTATTATATTATTTTCTATTTATTTCCCGGCTCTAAATATTGTTTTTCTGCTGACTAAAGTATTATTCTGAAATTATGAGGTTAATTTTTTATTGGGATCTCTATGTGATTTATTATAATAATGTAAATTTCATTGACTAAATTCTAGGTCATCAAATTCTTTCCCCTTTATGAAAATTCTCACATGAAATTTGTTTTCACAAACTAAGGTGGAAAAAGGTGAGAGTACTTCTCCTTTATCTCTTCCTATGGATCCCATGTTTCCTCTTCAGACTTTTCGTTCCGACATAGTATTTTGACATGGTGAGTAGGCTTTTTGCATATAAATTTATCTCTATTGTCCAAGAACATCACCAACTGCTCCCTCTAAGAGAGGTCATTTTCAAAAAGTACCACCTTTGAATTCGGTACATGTTATGGATAAAGTATGCAATTCCTTAGGAGGGATAAGTTGAATTCATAATGTGTTATAGAAATGGATTTTAGAATTTATGGATTAAAATCCACATCTCTAACACGATCAAGAAGCTTGATAGGGATGATGTACCTAAGACATAGAATCCCTTTATTCCCAAATCTCATGATCCTATTAAATGAAGATATGCGAAGGAATACCTTGTATGAAACCTTAATCTACATGTCCTATAAACGAATGGTTTCAAATATATTCTGTCAACATTGGGATATGATGACATGGTTCTGAATGGTTTTCACCTTTTCTAAGATTTCTTCGACCATTTCTGGACCTATAAACTTACGTTCACTTACCTCATCCAAGAATATGAGTAACTACATATTTTCACATAAAGGGAATTATATGGATTCATTTAGATAATACAATGGAAACTATTGTTTTCATAGAACTCAACCAAAGTTATATATTTTTCCCATAATCCCTTGAATTTAATATAACTTGCTCTCAAAATGTCTCTTATTATTTAAATAGTCTACTCAATTTTTCCCAATGTTTGAGGATGAAAATCCATACTGAAGATGAACTCATTATTTAGATCATGTTGGATTCTTTTCCAAAACATTGGAGTAAATATAAGATCTAGATTGGATACAATAAATACGGGTACTTCATGTAGCCTCACCACTTCATTGATGTATGTATGTGCCTGTTGATTGAGCGAGAAGTCCTCTAGAATTGTGATAATGTGACCTGTCTTTGTTATACAATCCATAATGTCCGATATAGAATTATTTCTAATAGATTTCCATATAAGTCTAGTGAAAATTCCATGGTAATTTTTCCCCTTTCTATGTTGGTATGGGTAATGGTTTCAGTATACTCTTATACCTTTTCCTTTTAAACTTCACCTTCTCACATACCATTAACTTTGATGTATATTCAATGATATCATTCTTCATATTTTCTCATAGGTAGTTCTCGCAAAGATATCAATATATCTTTGTACTCCCGGGGTGAATAGAGAAGGTTGAGCTATATGATTAATTTATAATATCATTATCTATCTATGTATATGATGGTACACATAGTCTTTAACCAAATATTATAACTCCTACCTCAATAATTTTCAACTATGGGGATTTTTCTTTTCTGATAGATTCCACCTTTTTCAGAATTTTATCATCTTTTATTTGATCTTCCATTATTTTCTACAAAAGGGATGGTTGGTATAAAGTCTAAGAAAGGATTGATGATGTTCATTCCTTAATGATTCCCATCTTCATCAATTTCAGGTGTAAGAAGATTTTACCCTTCTGAATTCTTATCATTGAAAAATTTACAAGATCCTCTAAACATAGAGAATCAAACACTTTATTTTCTTTACTAGTATGGTAGTAGATTGATCATTCATAATCCTTGACTAGATCTAACCATCTTCACTGGATCATATTAACATCATCATGTGTGAATATATATTTTAGGTATTATGATCAGAATATATCCCACACTACTCCCCATAGAGACAATGCTACTATATTTTCAAAATGAAGATCATATCCACCAACTCTAGATCATGTATGGAATAGTTTTTCTTAAGAACATTCATATTCCATGATGAATAGTCTATTAATTTACCATTTTGAATTAGTAAACAACCTAATCCATTCTTTGAAGCATCCTCGTATAGCACAAAGACTTCCCCACTTTTCAAAAGTGTAAGTATTGGTACAGTGATAAGACTTTTTTCAACTCAATAAATCAGTCATCACATTCACTAGTCTAGAAAATCATTACTTCCTTCCAATTTATCTTTTTAGTGGGTTTTACAGTTGTGATAATTTATTCACAAATCATTTGTAATACCTATATTGATCAAGGAAACTGTAGATCTCTACTATAGATACAAGTATGTGAAACTCCCCAACTGCCTTTATTTCTGTAGAGTCTATATATATTCCTTTTCAAGTGATAACATTCCCCAATAATAATACTTCCTCCAATATAATCGTGCATTCACTATACATTGCATATATTTTATCCCATCACATAGTCTTTAACATAGTATTCAAATACCCCTGATTCTCCTTGTTTCTTTTAGATTATATTGAAATATCATTGATAAAGACTACCATAATTTTAATTGACATAATATCTAGATATACTATTAATGAAGTCCTAAAAAATATCTGGAGAATTAGTGAGTTAGAAGGGAATATCTATGAACTCATAGTTTCCATACCTCATTTGAACAGAAGACTTTGTAATATCTTCCTTCTTCACCAATAATTTTTGATATCTTGACCAATTGTCTTCCTTTGATAAAGGCATTCTCCCATATATCTAATCAAAAAATTCATCTATATGTGGTAGGGGATACTTGTTCTTTATCCTGATTTTTTGATCTCACCATAATCAATGATGAGGTGAATTGTTACATCCTTATTCTTGTTGATGTGGGAGCATACCATACATTAGTGCGCTCGAGATTATAAATCCCTTGTATAAATTGTAAATTCACGAAAATCCTGTGGAATATTTTTTCTAAAATACATGGGAATTTTACAAGTCCGCAGTTTATGACGGCGCCTGATTCCAAGGCCCGGTGTGCCCGGAAACAATTTCTGAAGTTTTTTTTGGGTAGGTTCAGTAAACGTATGTGCGGGATTTTATATCTTTTGAACTGGTGCTCAGAATTGATATCTGAGGACACAGATAAACTTGCAGCGTTGGTATTCACTTAAGGAGACCTCTACCACACTTGCGTTTTATCAAGGATATGAGTTAATTTTTGGGGATTCTTAATAAATTAAATAAAAATTATATGTGAAATAATTTTATTTAAGTGGCTATTTAATCCTCCAAGTGGAAGTTTGAGGTGGGGACCAACCCCACATAACCTCCAAAGGGAGGATATTATGTGGTGGGGCCCACATGAGCATCAAACTCTTCAACTCCCCTTGAACCCCCTTTAACTCTTAGAACTCCCCATAAATGTTTGGGAGCCTCTTCACTTTCCACCTTCCCTCTTTATAGTTCCATCACACCAAATTAATTAATGCTAATTAATTAATTTGAAAAAGTTTTAATTAATTTTGCATGGCAACAAATAAAATAATGGAGTAGCCATTATTTTACTTTTGGCTTGGTGATTATTCTTTGGGGGAGCTTGGGAGAACTCTTGGAAGAACACCAACCTCTCGATGAATAATTCTCCTCGTCTCTGATGAACCTGAAGCAACACCTTCTGCCTTTTTCAACTGGGGCTAGGAAGGGAAGCACCACCGCCCATGAAGTACACCTAGGGCGTCGTCTCGATGCGACTTCACCGAGCTCTACTCCCTCCAATGGGGATGAAATGACATCCGTCTTCCACGATGTACATCTTCCGCGACTCGTCAATGTACAACGACAAATATTAGCTTGGGGGTTTTGATTATTTTAATGTATAAATTGTACCCTCATTCCACTTTGTTTGTTTGGGATCATTGATTGCCACTTTTTATCACCTAATACGGAGGGTGTGGGCTGAACCAACACAGCATGACAAGCCTCTATTGGTTTTTTGTTGATTGACGTCGGAGGAGAAGCTGAAAGGGCACAGTGTCGTCGCACCGTGGTGGAGAAGAACCATGATACAGAAGAGGCGGCGACAGGGACAGATGTGTTCCGGCCGTGTGGAGGGAGACCGGCGGCCGGTCGGGCTGCCCAGACCGCGGGACAACCGGCGAACCGATTTGACTGGTCTACGTGTAGGACCTGCGGCGCACGAAGGGGCCGTGTGAGGGGTGACCGAAGCCCGCATCCACGGGCCTCTCGGCTTAAAGAACCGGTCGGCCGCCTAACAGCCAGGATGGGGAACCGTGACAACCATAGGTGTCGCATGGAGGAGAACGCGACCTGAATCCATGGGCCACTTAGCTGGGTGAACCGACCGGCCATCTGCTGGCCAGGCTGGAGAAACGCGGCGCCAGCAGGCGCCTCCTCAGGAGAACTGTGACCTGCAATGCGGGCCGCGTGCGCCGGGCCGAACCGGCCGGCTACGGCCAGCTCGGCATAGGTGGAGACGGCGCCGCTTGGCCTGGCCGGGGGAACCAGACTGGCCTGCAGCGCAGGCCGGGTCTGCTAGTGGGGCGTGCCCCACCGGGCCGGGCTGACCCGACCCCCAGCCGGGTCGGACCCGCTGAGCCGGGTTAGGCCGACCCGCCAGCCCACTAGGTTTGACAGGCCAAGCCCATCTTCACTTAAATTTGAATAACTTCAAGACCGTGCGTCCGATCGACGCACCCTCTGCGACACTGGGACCATTGTGATGAGGAGGTCATCTTGAGATACTCTAATTGAGTTTTGGAATTTTTTTTGAAAACAGCCGGGTTGGATAGAACACAAAATTTAACAGGGACCCTAAAATAGAAATGCCAATAACTCTCAGACCAGGTGCCCGATTGACGTGTCATCTGTCGCATTGGGATTATTTTGATGAGATAGAAATAAAAGATATATCAACTTGAGACATCGTGATAGTTGACGTATCTACACTTGGCTCGAGGAGCAGACCCTCCTGGAATCGAGCGTGATGTGTGCGGGAACTCTAGAACTGGCAGCGGCGACTGCTGTACCGGAATCCTATGTGGGTTCAACAATGATGACTACTAAACCGTAATCCTCCATGTGTTCGACAACGATGACTACTATACTAGGATCCTCCATGGGTCCGATAGTTCTGACTTTTATTCTTGTATCCTATGTGGGTCCAACAGAGTAGCTGGTTCTGTATTCTGTGTGGGTCTGACAGCTTAGCTGGTCCTGTATCTTTTGTGGGTTCGACAGCTTAGATGAATCAGTGACTACATCTAATAATCTATATCTCTCTATAAAAGTTGTATACCTTTGTGAGCCGATTATTGTCTTTCAATCATTATCATCGATGTTATTAACTTTACTTCCTTTGGGGATTGGGTTGTGTCTGGGCTTGAGAGTTGGAGCCGGACTGTCACTGGTAACTTAGGTATATGTATGATCATGTACATAAGTAGGGTTGGTTGATGCTTCATCATTGTATCTTTCTATTGTGTTTTATCCTTTGTGGATTCTGGGAGACCTTCGGGGGTCTCAGGCTCCTCTACTGAGTATTTTTATACTCACCCCTACAAGGGTTTTGCCCACACATTGTTGTGTTATGTGTAGATGACAGAAAATAGTGATCGAGGTTGAGGGTGACAGACAGAAGGCTGCTCGAAGCTGGACTAGATGAGACATACTGCAGGGATGAGTTGTTCGAGTTCTGTACCTACCCTTCAAGTAGGATTTACCGGTTGATGATCCAGGAGCTGTTTTCCCTTTTTACTTGTACTTGTTGTTTAGTTGGGTTTGTATACTGGCCTACTTACTTTCTACACACCTTACTTTTCTATTTTTTTTACTTGTTGCCTCTACTTCTTGTGTTTAGGCTGTGTGTGTGTTACAGGTTAAAAGTAAATGCCTTCCTTTTTTATAGGGATTATGCCTTTTGTGCTAGTCGCCTGCCACTAGTCTATGGAAGGTGTGCTTGGGGAAGTCACAACATGATCCCCGAGGATGGGTCATGAAAAATTGGTAATAAAGGAGTTGGTTCAAATGCATAACATGGACTCTGATTCTTTTAATGGAAATAGTGTTAAGTGTTTTGGGTGTGGTTATCATTTTAGGGAAACCAGAGTTGGTGTGGCGGCCGATGTATCCATACACTAAGACTCTGACTTTTGACTCTGACTCATTGTACGAAAACCCAGATTGTGTGTGTGTTTCCTTTGAAAATGTTTTTTTTTCATGATTACTTTGTTTCAACTCACCAGGTATACTATTTTAACTGTGGTGCACCTGTTTATTTTCAGGAAGGCCCCACGAAGGTATCCAGCTTGGGTTTTGAGTTTTGTATGAGATTGTATCCCAAAGAGCGACGAGGTCTCGTTGCAGGCCCCCATCACAACCGAGGTACCAGCGGTACCACTACTCACTGGGCCAATGATCCCACCAGCTCCAGCAGCAGAGAGTGCATGCCTACTGAGTGCGTTTCATGAGTTCCAGCACGAGAGGCAACCTAGGTTCCGGGGGATGAGGGACCCACATGCAGCTGAGGATTGGCTGGAGACAGTTGTGAGAGTTTTCAAATTGGTAGGGACACTAGCCGACCTCATGGTGATTCTTTCCGCGAGTCTCCTGCATGCAGCAGTAGGCAGATGGTGGGGCCTGATGCTCCAGGTGCATGACAAGGAATGTTTACTTTGGACAGACTTCGAGAGTCTCTTCCGCTCAGTGATTGTTCTAGACACCCTTCGTGCGGTGCGGATTTAGGAGTTACATCATCTAAAATAGGGCAGCATGACAGTAGCTCAGTACTCATTGAGGTTCACCAACCTCTCGAGCTACTCCACAGATATGGTATGGGACCTGTTCTTCAGGGCCCCGACCTTCGAGGGGCTCATAATGAGATCAGGGCTTCGATGATTCCCCTCAGTATCCTAACGCAGGTGGGGGTACTGGAGCGAGCCCTTTTAGTTGAGAGTTTTCACGCTGAGCAGTCACCAGCGGCGAGACCCATCACAGGGAAACACGCAGCGAAGTATTCTATAGATGGTAGTTGAGAGATGATGTAGAGGTCCAAGCAGACCAGGACATCAGGTGGGCGACCCCAGGATATAGGTTCGGTTGTGCGGGGCATAGGAGACAGAGCCAGCTATATGAGGAGGATACAATGTTATTCATGTGGCGGGCAGGGCCACATGGCTCATGACTGCCTGAACCGCCATGCAGATGAGAAGTAGATAGTAGAGGGACCTCCTAGGAAGAGGCAAGGGTTCGACCGTGGTGGTTCACCAGGAGAATGCGAATGGGGAAGAGTAGTTGGTCAAGCAGTGGGTGGTGGATGATGTTTTGAGGATCTACCACCACCACCACCACCACCATGAGGCCACCCCGACCACAAAGAGTAGGTGTACAGAGGTGGGCTCAGATCCTGGCAGTCGAGGCCTATGACCATGACGCACCTGGGATGATTCGAGGTACTATCTATGTCTACTCCACCCTTTCGGTAGTACTTATAGACACAAGTGTGAGTAATCTTTTTATTTCCACTACCCTCGTTCAGAGCTCAGAGATTCCGATAGAGTCGTTGGCTTGATCCTTACGGCTAGAGACTCCTAAGGAAGCAGACTCGATGATTACGCACTAGTTCCGGAAGTGTGAGCTTACTCTAGGAGGCTAGAGCTTCGGCTGCGATCTTCTTATAGCGGCGTCGAGACCTTATGACGTCATCCTAGGTATGGACTGGTAATGCACAGTTCATGATCAAATTGACTGTATTAGGTGCAAAGTGCGGTGTATCTGCATGGATGGGACCCGGTTCATCTTCACCGGCAAGAAGGGAGACTTTGCAGCACAATATGGAATTACATAGAGGAGGGGGCATCCGATCACACATCCTTTGGCTAGTCTCATCATCGGGGTGGTTGATGTGTGGAGTCCATGTTTTCCTGTTATGGTGGATCAGTACGTGGATGTTTTCCCTGACGACGTTCCAGGACTACCTCCTCTTAGAGAGGTAGACTTCTACATTGACCTGTACCCTGGGACGACATCGATATCTACTCTAGCATATCGGATGGATCCCACTGAGCTTCGTGAGCTGTGGGTATAGATGGAGGACTTGCAGGGGAAGGGATTTATCCAACCCAGTGTTTCACCCTGGGCATCTTTGATTTGTTTCATCCAGAAGGCAGATGGGAGCTTGTGACTATGGGTCGACTACTGTCGCCTGAACTAGGTGACCATGAAAAACATGTACCCACTCTCGAGGATTGACGAACTATTTGATTAGATCAAGGGATCATGATGGTTCTTAAAGATAGACCTTAGGTTAGGATATCACTAGCTCATATTTCAAGATGAGAAAGTGCATATTATGACCTTTAGGTGTCAGTATGGCCATTACGAGTTCTTGGTTATGCCCTTCTGCGTAACCAAAGCTCCAGCAGTGTTCACGAGTCTCATGAACATGATCGTCCAGCCATACCTCGATCTCGTTGTTGTAGTCTTCATAGAAGACATACTAATCTACTCAAATACTGAGGAGGAGCATGCCTACCATTTTCATGTAGTACCGGACACACTCCGAGAGCACTAGCTTTATGGTAAGCTCTCGAAGTTCCATTTTTGGATTCGAGAGGTTCACTTCTTAGGACAGGTCCTCTCGGAGGCTAGAGTTGCAGTGGATCTATCGAAGATCGACAAAGTAATTTCTTGGGAGCCCCCCAGGAGTGTGGAGGAGGTGCGGAGTTTCCTGGGACTATCTGGGTACTATAGGATATTTGTGGTATACTTCTCCAGAGTTGCAGCACCGCTTTCATCATTGAAGAAGAAGGGGAAACCCTTCATGTGGTCAGATAGATTCCAGCTGATATTTTAGGAGTTGAGGCAGAGGTTGACCAGTGTGCCCATCTTGAGGCTACCAGAGGAGGGTGTAGGGTACGTAGTTCACTACAAAGAAACAGGGACCGAACTTGGGTGTGTCCTGATGTAAGAGTGAGAAGTGATCGCGTATGGTTCACAGAAGTTGATACAACACGAGAAGAACTACGCTACCCATGACCTGGAGTTAGCAGCAGTGGTATTCACCTTAATGATGTGGCTAAAATACCTGATGGGAGAGCGTTTTACAGTCTACTATAACCACCCGAGTCTCAGGTACATCTTCTCACAGAAGGACCCGATCCTGAGACAACGAAGATGTCTCGAGTTCCTCCAAGACTATGAATTCGAGATAATCTATACTCCTGGGAAGGAGAACGTTGTAGTAGATGCTCTCAGAAAGAGATAAGGCATTTAGCTACTAGGAGAGGAGATAGAGCAGCTAGCCACATTGCAGATATCCTTTGTGGATAGAGATAAAGAAGCCTATCTATAGTCTCTCACAATCACTCCTCTACGTCTTCAGCGAGTTAGAGAGGCACATCGTGGGAACATTGACTGTGAGATGCGATGTGCTCAGATATCCTCAGGGCTGACACCTGACGGGTTTTACGTAGGTGGGGAGCACGTCATCCTCTTTAGAGGACGTACCATGGGACCAGTTTCACTACAGGAGAAGGTGTTGAGGGAGTTCCACACTTCCCCTCTAGCGGTACATCCAATAGTGGAGAAGATGTATCTAGAACTCAGATGAAAACACTGGTGGCTAGATATAAAGAAGGAAATAGAAGAGTTTGTCTCGCGATGCCTCCCTAGTAAGAAAATGAAGGCGGAGAATCGGGTTACAACAAGCTTGGTTCAGCCCTTAGAGGTCCCAGGGTGGAAGTGGGAAGGGATATGCATGGATTTTGTGATTGGACTTCCATGTACATCTAGAGGACAAGAATCTATCTGGGTGATTGTTGACAGACTCCCCAAGTAGGACCACTTCCTACCGATCAGAGAGCAGGGCTCAGTAGAGAGCTTGGGATGCCCTTATGTATTTGATATTGTACGACTACATAGTGTTCCATGGACGATCATCCCCGATCGAGATGCCGGTTTAACATCCCAGTTTTGGAAGGGGTTATAGGAGGCTTTTAGGATGCATCTTCACTTGAGATTTTCCTTCCACCCTCAGATGGATGGCCAGACTGAGAGGAAAATTCAGACTCTCGATGACATGCTCTGTGCATGTGTCCTCGACTTTGGTCGTAGTTGGGAGGATCACTTAACCTTGGTAGAGTTTTTGCAAAACAACAGCTACCACTCCACCATCGGGATAACACTTTATGAGGTACTGTATGACCGACCTTGAAGATCGCCTCTTTGCTGGACTGACCCAGGGGAGTCAGTACTTGTTGGACTAGAGATGGTGCATGCTACGATGGAGAAGGTGTAGATCATCTAGGAGCAGATGAAAACTGCACAGAGCTGGCAGAAGTCTTATGCTGATAGAAGATGGAGACCACTAAAGTGTGAAGATGGTGACCAAGTCATTCTATGAGTCTCACCCCGATGATGTATATGGATATTTGGCTGAGGAGGTAAGTTATCTCTACAATTCATTGGACCTTTTCAGTTCCTCAGTAGGGTAGGCGAGGTGGCATACCGCGTGGCTCTTCTACCTCAGTTGCACCGGGTTCACAATGTCTTCCACGTATCTCAACTGAGGAGATACGTGCACAAACCTTACCACATTATTGACCTCAGGGAGCTCGAAATCGATGATGGGGAAACTTTCATGGAGGTTCCAGTGGAGATTGAGGATCAACAGGAGCGGGTCCTGTGTGGACGGTCGATTTCTCTGGTGCACGTTTGCTGGCAGCACAGAACCCTCCAGGAGAGCACATGGGAGCGGGAGGCTTAGATGCATTCTCAGTACCCCCATTTGATCCATTAGTATGTGTTGTAGCTTACGGGTACGCAAATCCCTGATTTTGGGCGAATGTAAATACTCAGAAATCTTGTGGAATGTTTTATTAAATACACGGGAATTTTAAGAGTCCGTAGTTTCTGTCGGCACCTGATTCTGAGGCCTGGTGTGCCTAGAATCAATTTCTGAAGTTTTTTTTGGGTACGTTAAGTAAACGTACTTGAAAGATTTTATATATTTTGATCCAGTTCTCAAAATTGAAATTCGAGTACACAGATGAACTCACAGCACCAGTATTCGCTTTCGGAGACCTCTACTGCAGTCGCGCTTTATCAAGAATGGGAGTTAATTTTTTTGGATTCTTAGTAAATTATATAAAATCTATGTGTGAAATAATTTTATTTATGTGTTGGTTTAATCCTCCAATGGGAAGTTGGAGGTGGGGGCACCCCCACATAACCTTCCAAGGGAGGATATTATGTGTTGGCACCCACATGAGTATCAAACTCCTCAACTCCCCTTGAACCACCTTTAACTCTTGGAACTCCCCATAAATGTTTGGGAGCCTATTCACTTTCCAAATTCCCTATTTATGGTGCCATCACACCAAATTAATTAATTCCAACTAATTAATTTGAAATTTTTTTAATTCTTTTTTCATGGAAACAAATAAAATAATGGAGTAGCCATTATTTTTTTTGGCTTGGAGATTATTCTTTGGGGAAGCTTGAGAGAACTTTTGGAAGAACACCATCTTCATGATAAAGAATGCTCCTCGTCTCCAAAGAACGTGAAGCAAAAGCTTATACCTTCATCAACAAAACAAAGGAAGGGAAGCACCCCCGCCCACAAAGTACACCGAGGGCGTCGTCTCGACGTGACTTCACCGAGCTCTACACCCTCTGACATTGACGGAACGACGTCTGTCTTACAAAACGTCCGTCTTTCGCGACTCATCAACTTACAACGACAAATACAAGTTAGGGGTTTTTATTATTTTAATTTATAAATTTTACCCTCGTTCCTAGTTGTTTGTTTTGGATAAATGATGGCCACTTTTTTCACCTAATGCCGAGGGTGTGGGCCAAAAAAACACGGCCCGATGCCCTTCAGTTGGTTTTTTGTTGATTGATGTCAGAGGTGAAGCCTAAAGGGTGCACTACCATCACACCACACTGGAGAAGAACCACGAGAGGGAAGAGGTGGCAGCATCAGCGACTAGAAGTGGCATCGGCATCAGCGACTGGAGGCGGCAACGTCGATGACCGGAGGGGGCGACGTCTGTGACCGGAGGTGGTGGCGACAACGGGGGCCGCGTGCCGGCCGCATGGAGGGAGACCGGCGGCCGCTCTGGCCACCCGGTCTGCGGGACAACTGGCCAGCCGATCCAGCCAGTCTGCGTGTAGGAGCTGTAGCATAGGAGGGTGCCATGTGGAGGTAGACTACGACATGCATCCGTGGGCCACTCGGTTGGAAGAACCGGCCGGCCGCCTGCCGACCGTGCTGTAGAACCGCGGCGTCCGCAGGCGCCGTGCGGAGGAAGACGCGGCTCGCATCCATGGGCCGGTCAGCTGGGTGAACTGGCCGGCCACCTGACAGCTTGGCTGGAGAACTGTGGCACCCACATGGGCAACATGGGGAGAGCCGTAGCCCATAACGTGGGTCGCGTGCACCGGGCTAAACCAGCCAGCTACGGCTGGTCGGGTAGAGGAGGAGGCAGCACCGCTTGGCGTCGCCAGGCGAACCGGATGGGCCCGCTGTGCGGTCTGGGTCCATAGGTGGTCCATACCCCACCGAGCCGGGCCAACCCCCTGCCGGGTCGGGCCGACCCGCCAGCCCACTGGGTTTGACGGGCTAGGACGGTCTTCGCTTAAATGAGAATAACTTCAAGAACGCACATCCGATCGACGCGTTGTATGAAGATCTACGACCCTCATGATGATTCAGTCCTTTTGCAATACTATAAGTGGGTTTTGAACAAATCATGGAAAATGGATGGGTTGGATCGAACGTAAAATCCAATCGAGCCCCTCGAACGGAAATGCCAATAATTCCTAGACTGGGCGTCTGATTGATGCGCCGTCTATCGCGTTGGGTTCCTTTTGATGAGACAAAACTATGGGATACATCAACTCGAGTATTTGTGATAGTTGATGTATCGACACTCGGGTCGAGGAGTAGACCCTCCCGGAATCGAGCATGCTGTGTGCAGGAACCCTAGAGCTGGCAGTGATGACTACTGTACCAAAATTCTATGTGGGTTCGACGATAATGAAAACTGAACCAGAATCCTCCGTGGGTTCGACAACGATGAATACTTTACTGGGATCCTCCGTGGGTCCGAAAGTTCTGACTTCTGTTCCTGTATCCTGTGTCGGTCTGATAGAGTAGCTTTCCCTATATCCTGTGTGGGTCCGAAAGCTTAGCTAGTCCTGTTTTCTTGTGTGCGTCCGACAGCTTAGTTGAGTCAGTGACTACATCTGATCATCTATATCTCTCTAAGAAATATTTATACCTATGTGAGCTGAGTCTTGTCTTCTAATCTTTATCATTGATGTGATTGAATTTACTTCCTTTGTGGACTGGGCTATGTTTGGGCTCGAGGGTTGGAGCCAGATTGTGACATGTAACTTAGGTATATGTATGGGCATATACCTAAGTAGGTTTGGTTGATACTTTGAGATTGTATATTTCTACTGTGGTTTATCCTTTGTGGATTCTGGGAGACTTTCGGGGGTCTCGGGTTCCCCTACTGAGTATTTTTATACTCACCCCTGCACGGGCTTCGCCCGCACCTTGTTGTGTTCTGTGCAGATGATGGACAACAGTGATCGAGGCTGAGGGTGACAGACGGAAGGCTGATCAGAGCTGGACTAGATAGGACGTACCATAGGGATGAGTAGATCAAGTAATGTACCTACCCTTCAGGTAGGATTTCCTGATAGACTATCCAAGAGCTGTTTTCCCTTTTTACTTGTACTTGTTGTTCTGCTGGGTTTGTATACTGGCCCACTTACTTTCAGCACACCTTACTTTTATATTTTTAGTACTTGTTGCCTCTACTGCCTGTGCTCCGGCAGTGTGTTTGTTACCAGTTAAATGGAAATGCCTTTCATTTTTATAGGGATTACACCTTTGGTGCTTGTCGCCAGCTCCTAGCCTATGGAAGACAGGCTTGGGGTAGTCACGACATGGGCCCCGAGGATGGGTCGTGACACAAATTCTCTTGTAAATGCATCTTTAGTTCTTCTAACACAACGGTGTCCATTCTACAATGATTTTTTGATATAGGAAAAGTTATAAGAATCATTCCAATTAAAAACTCAACATCTCGATCAGGAGGAGGATCAAAAAATTAGTTTTGGAACACATCAGTATAGTCCCTCACAATGGGCTTGTCTTTAAGCATGATTCTATCCATTATATCAACAATTTGATATATACATTCTTACTCATAATGAATAAAATTAATAATTGAGATGATGATTCAATCAAATATTCATCCTCCTCCTTACAATTGTATAGAGTTGGTGGATGCCTCATGGTGTGAAGAGTGATCTCACTTTCCTGACAGTTGATGTTGGATTTATATAAATATAGTCAATGCATGATCAATAAAGCATGAAACTCCACTAAAGTAAGTATAAAAATATTTTATGGGAGTTTTAGTCCACAAAAATTAACCACAGATGAGTTATATACTTTGGAAGAAATAATTTCCTCATTTTATGTTCTCACAGATAACTTAACCTATATATTTTGGAGTGGTTTTTTAATCGGTCTGGAAATATTCATGTTATGAAAGAGTGCATAGAACTAGAATCAACCAGTATGATCACTATTATTGAATGAATAACTGGAATACTTGTCCCCAATTAATTTTTAATCTCTTCCTCAATAGTACTGATAGAATATTCAATTACATTTTTTTCTTGGAGTTTGTTATTTATTTCCACCTAAAGACCTTAGGTTAGGGCATTGGATCACATAATAGACATGTTACTTGTAATGGAAACGCTGCACTACAGGTTGAGTGTTGATAAAAAACTTCCATTATTCTTCTAAATTTATGGGCTTATTAAACTCATTTAGCAATAATTATCCCAATTCTAATATCTTCAACATCTTAATCATCTCCTGGTTCCCATTTGACATTTCCCAAGATGATTATTCCCACACTTTTGAGACATGGGATGTTGGGTTTCCATTCTATCATGGGATTTATCTACTGGTCCTCCCATATTAAATTCCATTTTTCTCTATTTTATCTCTAATCCCAGGAGACTACTATGAGTCCTCAATCTCCATTTCATCCTTAAGGTCACAACAAAAAAAACTCTTCATTGGTATCAATGTCTTGAATCACGAAGTATTTTTGTAGACCTAGATTTAGTACACTAATAAAGAGATCCACATTGATTTTTGTGTTCACAAAAACGATCTTGGCATATCATGCATGTATATTGATGTTTTCATTATATGCCATGATTGACTTGTATTATGTTTTCTCAAGTCCAAGGAACTCCCATTCCATCATAATACAATGTTCTCAAAGAAAATATTTATTAAAAAATATTTTCTTGAACGATCCCCATTCCATGGAATCAATTTCCTCTTTGACTTTATGTTATTGATCAGTGTCCACCACTGATCTACTTCTCTAGGAAAACATTAGACCACGAACACAACATTCTATTTTTATGAGAATATTAGGATAGTGAATTTCTTCTCAATGGAGTTAATCCAATGTTATGTGATGAGGGGATTAAAAGAACCACAAAATATGGGATGCCATTGTTTCATAAAGGATTTAACATAAAATTTATATTTCTTAGGGGAAGAATAGAATTTAATGTGATTCATGTTAATTTTCATAACATGAGATATTTTTTCTATTACTATCATAAATTTTAAGCTCTTGTTCCCTTCAGATTTGGCATTCCAGTAGGGAAATCATCATATTGCCTTTGACATTTATTATTAGTGTGGGTTCTCCTATTTATTATCATTAACTAAGAAAATAAAAGTACAATTGGGGTGGGGGGGGCTTGAATACATAACTAATAATAATATAAAAAATGAAACATTGAACAAAAATGGATAAACTTTAAAATAAAAATTATATCCAAACATGTTATTCCCTATGTTTTAATCGATGTTATCCTTGGTAATAGAATTATCCATAAGGTTCATACTAATGTTTTATAGTCCTAATTTATAAAAGTAAATATACCATTTTATGATACAAACTTTAGTGAACCTATCATTTTTCACAGGTTATTAACTGTTTTTAAGTATAATTAACCAAAAAATACAAACAAAATATCGTAAAGTCGAGTGTCTTTGGAAGACAAGGTATATAATTAGAAAAATTAAAACCAAAATAAAATAAAAATTTATTTAATATCTATAATAAGTTCTTAAATTCCTTTCAAATATTATATCTTCATAGGATATCTTGGGGAATATATATATAATGGGATGATCAAAAAATACTAGTAATGGAATAAACATAGTTAGAAAGCACCAGACATGGGTTAGAAGGCATATAATGATGAAATAAAAAAGCATGGAACATGAATAAAAATACGGAAGAATAACATACAGAATGGGATCATGTAATCTTGGAAAGATAGTAAGGTTTCTCTAATATTTAACTTTAAATAAACATGAGTCTAGGATAACTTCTAAGAATATATCACATATTAGACAAAGTACCATAATGGATTGGGTTTAATGTATAATCACATATATGATATCTCATGAGACTGAACATTACCCATTGAATTAGAGATATATCTGGGAATACCCATCATAACATATCCATTCATTTTTTTTCCAAATGAAGAATCAAACATTAGGAATAAACATAAGGGTTACCCATGGAATGAAATGGGTTTCGTAATGATGTTATAAGGGAAAAAATGGGCGTATCATAATGGTATCCTTGAAAAATTGGATTCAAATTATACATGGACATTAATTAGGGAAAATAGGAATATATCCTAAGAAATTATTTGTATCTTAAGTTAGAACAGGTAAAAAGAGTGTTTAAGAATCTTTAGAAATAATCCTCTCTAGTGCGTTTATGGGAAAATATAAGAGTCTTTAAAGAAGAAAAAGTAATAATTGTTTAAATAAAACTAGAAATGAAATAAGTTATATTTTAATGATAAAACTAAGGATTTTATAAAAACATCATTTAATTAAAATAGTTTATTGAATGTACTTGAAAATGGGTATGTAATTACAGAAGTTCTCTTTAATCGAGCTTGTTTTTTATTAGGAATTGTATATAAAACCATATAAAATATGTATTTACAAATAAGAGAAGGATGAATTGATATGAATACATAAATTTGGGATATATAAAATAATTATAACAATTTATATAAAACTAATGAATAAATATATTTTAGGAAAGAGAGATAAACCATAACCGAATGGTAATTTGGTGGTTTGGAGAGATCCCTTACTTTACGTATGAATGTGTTCTGTAAATGCACTAAATTTCGGGGTTAATAAGATTATATCCATTAATTACTTAATTCATAACCTTATATACATATATTTTATTAATTATAAATTTATTATGTTCATTTATGGCCATTTTGATGAGTTATAATGTCAAATTTTGTCATTTTGGTCGTATTTATATCCTGGATTTCCTTGTCGGTTTAGTTGTGTATAATTATAGCTATTCTTATAAAATGAAATAAAAACTCTACAAGTGGGATGAAATGGAATTAATATAAATCTATAATTTTAAATAGTCCTTTATATCCATTTGTCAGATATGATAATGATTCATTTGATAAATTGTTAATGATACATGTTTAGTTTATTTTGAATATTTTTTGATCATCATAAACTAGTTTGCTTTATTATTTAATATTATGCATATATATATATATTTGATCCAGAACATGGAACAATTTATAATATAAATTTTACAATCATTTTTAACCATTATAATGGTTTTATAACATGACTAGAATGTGGTAATGGAAAATGGAAAATCATCATCTCTGAAGGTGGTGAATCAATACATCACCTATGAAATTTTCAAAATTAGATTAAAAGGAGAAGATAAGATATTTTATTGATTGATATTACATTAACATAAAAAATTTAAATAATATGTATGATACTGGATTTATCATTTCACTTTGGATAGGGTAGGTGAGGGGAGTATTTAAAAAGAACATAAATTAAAGGAGAAAGGAGGATGATTTTACTTATTAAATATTGTCTCCTTGAGAACATTTTTAAGGCATATAGAATTGGGCTTCTGGAAAGACCAAGCCATGGGGAATAGGGTTCGGATAGTAATTGGGTTGAATATTATCAACATACAAATCTTAAAAGGTGAGAGGAGAAGAGGTGGTGAGGTGTTGTATTTATAGGGGAGGAGAGATGTGTTTTTGATTATTTTATCCATTAGTTTATTATTTTGGATCAATCCTATCAATAGTGTAGATTATTGTGACTCATTTTAGTTATTAGATAACTTGAGTTTTATATAATGGTAACTTACATCATACAGGAGTCAACCATGACTCAAAAAATCCTTTATTTAATTTTAATGACATATACTGTAAATTATTGTATTTCACTAATTCGACAAAAATTCATCAATTTTAAAAAAATAATAAAAATCACCCCAACCATTTTTTTGGTTAGATTTCAAAAATGAGATTTGTTTTATTAATATAATTTTATAAATATTATAAATTTCATTTTAATTAAAATCATCATTTATTAAAAAATACATATTTTAGTATTATAACCTCTTTTATGACACTGAAAAATTAATTATGGTATCATAAAATTGTCTTATAATTATAATACAATAAAAAATTTATTTATGAATATATTTTATGAAAATAAATTATCTTTTAAATCAGTTAATTAATTATAAAATTTTAAATAAAAATTTATGGTTCACAAAAAATATCAACACTTAATAGATGTTTTTAAAAACATTTATTTACTTTTAAAATGGTATAAATATGTCATAATTTAATTTATAAGATACCTAATTTTTTTTAAATTTCACAAATATTTTATTATTAATACTATTTTTTATTTCTATAACTTTTTTAGTGAGTGTCTTCATTCTAGGTGATCAAGATGATCGAATATTTTATAGTTTTATTATCTAATTTTTAATTTATTTCCCCACTATAATTGTTAGTTTATTTAATTGATAAATTATAATTATTCATTTATGAAAATAATGCTTTTATTTGGTTATTTATGTGATATATTCTAATAACGGATATTTCATTGATAATATTATGAGTAGTTACATAGAGGAGGGATTATATTTACTTTAATTTGTTTGAATTATTCATATTAGCTTATGTGTTTTTTCTAATTTGATGTGCGATGGGCATCCCACTTATATATTTGTCATTTAATATTTTCTATTGAATGTCCCATTGTGATTCAAATATATTTTAACGAAAAAAATATTCCCATTTCTTATTTTCAATGCCATGTAGATTTTCACTAGACCTAGAGAATCATAAAAATCCCACAGGCCAGTGGAAAGATGGGCTGGGTGCCAATTTTGGTGGTAGCCTGGGCTTGTTCATTACACGAATTGAGGTGTATTCCAAGGTAAAATAATTATTTTTTTCAATTTGTAACCTAGTTACAATTTTTTGTATAAATAACGTGATTTAAATTAAATAAATAATGTACGGTTAAAATAATATTTGTTGGAATAAAATATATGCACTTGTAAAATTTTAGAGAGAAAAAATCATCAAATAATATATAATTATATTATTTTTTAATTATGATTTCATATTCTATGATGTAAATAGATCATATAATTTACATAATTAACATATCGTCACAGAAATTAAAACCATTTTTTTTACATATTATAGTATTTTTTAAGAAAATCATAAATAAACATATATTAGGGGTTTTTTTATTTTTCCCCTATAGGTTAATTGAGTGAAATAAAAATATTTCATTTTGAATTTGTGTTATATATGTGAATATTAAATATTAAAAATAAAAAAAAAAATCTGATAATGTGATACAATTAACAATAATAAATTAATAATATTAGAATATAAATGAATAATAAATCATTTGAAAATAATTTACAAGGGAAATTCATAAATAAAATAATCAATAAAAAAGAACCAACTACCCAAAAAATAGAACTTTTGTTATCTATTTAAAATTAGATTATAATCCATAACTTCTAAAACTATGAAAAAAATACATATATATTATTAGTAGAATAATTATTATACAATGTATTAATAAAGAAAATATGAAAAAAAATTAAAAATAGAAATCATAAATGCATCAAAATAAATAATTCAAAAGACTAAAACTAACCCAAAAACATTTACCCTAATAATGACCAAGAAATTAATTATTTATTATATAATAAATTAAACTAAAAATAAATTGAAAAAATCCTAGATTAGTGGAGTATGTGTTCAAGGATCACTGAATTTGTAATATATGTCTATGAAGTGGGAAATTTGGGTGGAAATCATATTTTGTTCCCTAAAAAATTATTAATAATATAGTTTTACTATATAATCTAATAATATGATAAAACCAAAATTTTGAAGCCTAGAGAGAAAAAACAGCTAAATATGAAATTTTAAATTCAAATGTAAATATTTTAGAGTAAATTTAAATTAGAGAATAACAATGATATTATTAGATTCATGCTTTTAGAAACCTACCTTGCACTCAGACGAAATAGATGATGAAGCAGAAGAAGTTATCATGATGGATAGATCGGTGTACATAGAAGAAGATTAGAATGGAGAAAGGGAAGTCTATGTGACTGGTGATTATTCTACCAAGGGTGAGATAGGGTGATCAGGAAGGAGAAATGGAGGTTCATGTGATGGATGAGTAAAATAATAGAGATAAGGGGAGACATGGAAGGAGGAGAAAGGAAAGGGGAATCCACTATTGAAATAGTTTTTAACTAGTGATGATTTTTAAATAACCATCAAAAATATTTATATCATTAAATTTAATTACTACTAATACAGTGGGATTAATGGTTAAGATTCTCAAGAATTGTAGTTATAGTTATTTTTCCAAAACCATCTATAATAAAAAATAGAAAATTGTGCTTTTTCTAATTTGGGTTAGCTATATGGGATTGCCACACTTTTTCCCCCTAGTCTCTCGATGCCTTGTAAATAAGAACCATATAAGAATGCATGATTAAATATGATACAATTTATGGGTAAAGAAAAATAGATACATATGTTTGATAGAGATCATGGCAGATCCCTCAGTAGAATGAGTACCAAAAATTGTTTTTAGAGTGTTTTTTACATATTTGGACCCATTGATTCGTATTTGTTAGCAATGATATAAAGGCCTGTGGGGTAGAAATTATTGATTTTTAGAATAGGGACTATGTTTTAATTATATAATTTATCTAAAATTACTTTAGAGTTGATATAAAATTATTTCTAGATGGGTATTCAAAAGCTATTACATATGATGTATTATATATGATATTGATGACAGATATCTAGAAATTTTTTAGAAGATATAAAAAATGAGTTTTGTATATGGTTTCACAAGTTATTATTTATGATATAATTTAAGGTATAATGATATAATTTCTATAAGACATTAGTGGAATTCGGATATTGGTGGATATATACCCCAAATCTCATATATATTTGATGTACATGGACCATATCATATAATACGATATAGGAATAACATTAATTATGAAATGCATGGAAAATTAAAAATATCATATTTTTTATTATAGATCTATCATCAGTTTTTTTATAATAATAAATATTTCCATGAAATGAAAGTGAAACACTAAAGTATTACTTTCAAACTCCTGATTAAGATATAATTAAATGAGATATTTTATAATATGAAATGTTTGGAAGGGATAATGCATTCAAGATATGGATGAATGGTTTGTAGTGAAATTAAATAATAAATAATAAATTATTAATTGATTCATGGGAGTATCTTGGTGGATATAAAAGTAGTTTGTTGTCTATGAATTTTTTGTATGAGGCTAACAAGTGTGTCATTGGTCAATACTCTTCCTTATGTAGCTCTCTTTTCTTCAACCTTTATCTAGTAGGGAACCAGTTTACTGTGGTTTCATGACGGATCCTTCTCGAGAATCAAATAATTTATCATAACCCATGGATACATTATGGTAAGGGAAGTCGTTTGGAAACATCTGTAGTGATATTCATCAACTATAAAGATAAATAATAAACAATAGTAGTGTTATGGTGTAAGGTACATATGATTTTTTTGATTCGATAGTAGTGTGGTTTCATGTATTCTCTCTTTGAAAGTCATGGTAATGGTTTTGTTAATTAATTTATATTGAATGATTAAAAATTAATCCCCAACACTTCTAACCTTCTGCATCAATAATAAATTTTAGTTTCTCAGGGTGTAAGTGATCTAAAAATATTATTCTTACAAGATATCCATCCACTTATTTTGAAATAGATTCAAATATCATTGAGAGAAGATATTACTCTAGATCTAGTGATATATGAAGACCATAAATCCATCAATGATTAGGTAATGGCAGCATAAATTTAGAGTAAACACCCTAACTTTAAACAACAGATCTTATGTGGCATAATTATGATGGTGATGGTGTAACTATCTAGAACCATATTATATCACTATCCTCAATGTCATAAAGAACCCTAAGAAAAGAATTAAAAAATAAAAAAAATCAAACATAACTGCTTCCACTATAAACTAAAGAACATGAGAACTAGTCAAATTATCCATCAGGTAACAAAAATCCACCTTAAACTGGTCAATCCATAGAATTGTTTTTTAATTTTATGTCAGTGTTATCAATGGTGATGAAATCCAACATAAATCTGACCTTAATCTTCTAAAATATCCTATGAGTTCAAGGAAACTATTAACCTATGCAAATTTGTTGTGTATCATCCAGGAAACAACATTCTTGATCACTGAAGTAATTAATATCTCTCTTTGATATAACATAACATAGTTGAGAAACTTTTCCTCAAACATCCAAAACATAGACTTGAATAGATTACCATAGAGTTAATGGTTCCAAAGGACTTATAAAATAGTCCCTATATACTCAAAACGATCCTCTTCTGACATCAAGTACATTAGACTGTCATTGGTGAACACTACCAAAAATTGATTTAAGAACTCAAAAAATATTGACTTTTTGAATCCTATAAAAATAGTTGGGGATTTTAGGACACTAAACAACATAAATATAAAGACATAGTTTCCATAAAAACACGTAATGGTTTTTTAGAATATTCATGTAATTTTCCCTCATTTGATGATATCCTGGCTAGTGATCAATATTTAAAAATGAGCAATCACCCTTTTACTAATATAACAAACTATCTATTACTCGAAGAGGATAATGGTTTTTAACTATAACCTAATTTAACCACTGGTAGTTTATGAAAAAACTCAAACTAAAATCTTAATTATGGGAAAAATAATTTGTCACCCCAAGTATTCACAATGATTTGGATACAACCCTTTTATATTAAATCATTAATTTGAATCGCCAACTCTCATAGCTCATAGGGTGACATCTGATAAGGATCCATCAAAATTGTAGGGAAATGTGGTTTAATATATATCTTGAACTCAATATCATGCAGAGGGGATAACATAACAAACAATTTAATAAAAATATTTTAGAACTCCTCCACAACCTTAGGAAACACCACAATCTGAACCACTAATGAGATCATGGTATACTATAACAGCTGAGATGATTAAGTTTCCTAACACATATGACCCATCCAATGTTCATACTCACTGTAGAAGAATATAATACATCCTTCCAAATAAAATAACAAAACTATCCTCCAGAAACAATTTATGACCTCACATATAGTGTAAAAACAATTCATTACAGGAATGAAATCACATGGTTATATTAGTAGTGAAAAAAACACCGAATTATTGATGAAACCCCATCATCATCCCACACTCCTAGTGAAAATCCCACAGTCTTGTTTGAAATATAAATAGAATAGTCAACACCGGGTCCATAAGAATACTCTCTACCATGTTCCAAAATAACATACTATGGATATTAAAATAAGAAAATGCAAATATCCAAAGTTAAATAAATAAAAATCCCTAGTAGAAAATAGATATATAGTACCTTGGACGATCTCTGTACCACCTAGTGTTGAAATCTCCATGGAATGGAACTTACCACACCCCACTACTCTGAATTATTGTCCCTAACAATGACCACATTTATGACCGTGCTCAACCTTATGATCATAATGATGAAGGGAATAAAAATGTTCTCATTTTCAAGACCAATATCTTATTTTCTGATTGAAATAATACTAAAAATGTTAGTGATAAGGCCATTGGGAAAACCAATTTTGAGGGTTAAGAAAAATATGTTCAACTACGTTGCGTTGACCATATTGAATGGCTATGTTTTGAAAGTAATGATGTCTATTAACTCTACAAGAAAATCAAACTAAAATAGCCATCCTGATATATGTATGATATCTACATGATCTAGAGAAATACAAATATGACTACTAAGACCAACTCCATGATTGTGGAAACCATAAATTCATGGAAACCTGTGATCCTTTTTAGAGACCTCTGATCCTTAATAATTTTTGATGACTTCTCTCTTGATATGACTTAAACTATTCATGCATACTATCCATCACCTTCATCCAAGCTAGAACCTCCAGGTATATAGTGAACATAAATGGTCTGACATGATGCTATAGAGTGGGATACAATGCCTCCTAAATACATATCACTCAAGTCTAGTTATCAGGGACAATAATCCTAATCTCTCAAAATCACATTCCCCTTATTGAAGATAAAGAAACTCTTACCACTTTGGTAAATTCAACATTATAGAATGAAAATATGATCAAAACCAATTTTTTAAATCCTCCCATGAAATTTTTGGCTCCTTAAACTCCCAATATAGTATAAACCCCCAATGACATACAACTCCTCTAAACTTAATAATAACCAGTAAAATTTATTTTTCTATCCTAAAATAGATCAAATAAATTAAATATATAGAACATTCAACCATTTCACCATATTACTAAAATATATATTCCCATCATAACTTTCCATGATCATAAATTAAAAATCATATAATGTCTTCCTCTAAGGATTTTCCTTCTTGACCATGTTAACCCTCTTATAGTCAAACAAATCATCTTTATTCACATTGAAAGTCTTAACCAAACCTATAAAGTGACCAAAATCCATCCCTGTATTTGAAAATGGATATTTCTTAGTCTGGTAACTTGGAATTCATTAAGGATCATTTAATTAGATTCATTTTATCTTCCCTAAAATCTCCCCAATTCATATATAAGTAAAATCAATCGTAATGCTTGTACTAATCATTGGGGTCTACCACTTAATAAGAATAATATTTCCTAGTATGTATGGTAATATAGAGTCATTATGTTCTATCATAGGGGTCCCAAAATTCCTATGTTATTGTTTGTCTTCCATGATACATCACTTTCTAAGTTTGACTAACACATCTTCCCCAGAAACCCATGAAACCTAACCAATTACCAACATTGATGTCCCCTATCTATAATAAATAACTATGGTTCCACTCTATCATAAACCTCTTATATATGAAACACTCTTATTCTAAAAGTAATGATAAGAGTTACCCTTGATTCCCATATCAAATGGGAAATATGTTAGTTACTGGAAAACGGGTATAAAATATTCCAATGGGAGGCACTACCCTCATAATCCAAATAACAAAATATAACAAAAAAATCAATTCTACATGAAATAAAATAAAATCCAATCCAAAATGCATGTAAATAATATACATAAATAAGGTCTCTAAAATAATATAATGAAATAAAATTACAATGAAAATAACTCCATTAACACCTAAAATCCTCAATCTAGTAATGTCAAGATAGAACACCGACTCAATCCTGGAAACTTAATATATATATATATATATGGGTGAGGATATACATGTACGTAGTAGAATCCTCCACAATAAATCTTATGAAAACATAAGAAATTCACAGTAATTACCTTTTTCCCAAACAACAAAACCAACACACACTAATGTCAGGTTATCCGTCACCCAACCTCACCTTGTCTCACTCACTTAATATCACATAAAATAATACTAACACAATATAAAGAGAATATATATTATGATTGTAACCCACATCCAAATTACCATTAAATTGGTTAATTTCATTCCTCAATAACATATGTCCTATACCTCAATAGCTTTTATATGACTATATAACCACATATCCACATATCTAGATATCCACATACCAAAAACACACATCACAAAAAATATCCAAATTAAAACTATGCATCACACCCACATTACTATAAGATATCATAAATATTAATGTTGTTATCCTCATACCCTCTTCCTACCATGCATGACCCTCACCACATATCCAAATAAAAACCATAAATATTTTGTCCGACATATACATATATAATATACCCACTACCCATTATTACTTGTATATATATACCTATGTTCTCATGTCATTAGAAACCATTATATGTGTGAATGGGGAACAAGGAAGATACACTTGTGATCGATCTGTTACCTATATATCCTAGATGCTAGGGGAAAAAAATATAGACCATGTACTCAAATTGAAATCATTCACATAACCTGAATTGAGTGGTGTTGTGTAAGAAATAATAAGAAAATAAAATGTGTATAGTATTCACAGACACACACACACACTCCCACCATAGGGGTTCAATCTCAATGAATACCACATAAACTACAATATCAACCTAATTATCCTTATATCTATCCAATTAATATGATAATAAATACAACACACCTATCCCCTTTATCTATAAAAAACAACCAAAAAAACATTCTCCACTTCCCATTTAAATTTTATTAGTTAAATTTCTAATATATCATTACCAAACCCCTATAATCAATTAGATATATTTTGTACCCAAAAATTCATTAAAAAACTTCCCCCTTCAATCCATTCATGAATAACTAGTCATATACATTCTAGCATTAACATTTATTATACACAACTATTGCAACCACTATCAATGAACATTTATTAACCCCCCATTTATTAATTATAGTATGTCACATATTATTAATTAATTTATTTTAAAAAATATTCCATATCATTAGGATACTATAACATGAACCCACAATAAAAGACCCATTACTATAAAGATCATCTCATAATAGAAGTCAACAACCACTATAATAGCTGTAGGCCACCACTTTCCACAGAAAAATCCCTACGACTACAACCAATGTCAAATAATAACCCATCCATCACTAACACACTAAAACCACACCAAATACTCCAAAGAACCATAAAAATAATCCACCACCCTTGAAGTTACTATGTATATATCCCCATATAAAGTAGAATTTATGGAAAATAATAAAAATAATTTATACTAAATAAATACCCATCAAACATTCTTTGATATTAAAGTAGAATTTGAAGTTAAAAAACCAACAATAAAATTCCATATTTACACACAAAAAAATTCAATACCAACTGTAATTTATTAAACTATTAAGAAAAGTTCTTCCAACCACACATCTTTATAAAATATTTTTCTTTAAATTAGTAAGTATAAATCATTTTACAATAACATCAAAAAATCCATTAATATTTAAGAAATATCAATGAATTTAATAAAACAAATCATAATCATTACAATCCCTTCAATTTTCAAAAATATAAATCATTATATTATAATGCAATCAATTGAACTTGGTTACCTTCCAAATATTGATTCCAAACCCGATCCATCCCATATCTAAAGGTAATTACCAATTCCCATGTTCTAGGTACTAGAAACTGGCCATCAGATACAAACCTAGGGGGAATGATTTTTCCCAACATGAACAAGATACATGGTATATATAAATAATGAAAAAATAAAAAATTAAATGGAATATATTTCATAACCAAAGATAAATGACGGTGGTGATATAACTCAAAATCCAGATAAAACAAAAATTTACTATTCCAACAGATAGAAGGACAACAAAAACAAGAAACTAGTGCTCCATATGATATGTGGTTGTGTTACAAAATCTCACCACCACATACCCATACACATATATCAAGAACATAACTACCTCACTACAATTCCATTCCCTTCCTGCATTAATATATGAAACATGGTGCACACACAACCAAAGCGGTCTGTTGGGTGTGAGATAAACATGATAAGTAGGACCCCACCCAGATGTTCCATATCAAGTATCTATAAAAAATCCAAATATTTTCAATTTAATATAAATATTGAATCATAAGAAGTTAAAGTGGTATATATAAAAAATTTAGCAAACAAATCCCCATTTTTCTACACTTTTAAAACCAACAAGGTAAAATAGTTTCAAAGAATATTGCATTTATCAACCTGGTAATAAAATACAAAAGAACACAAACCAAATAAAAACTAAATCAAAGCAAGGTTCACTATAAATATGTTTCGATACATCACTCAAACCCCAACATAGATAAGTGTGCACTTCAAGAACATAGACATATGAATTGAATATTGGTAGGAGAGGAACACCACCGAATGTGAACCCCCAAATAGTGTCTAAAGGTAGCTATGAAACATGGAACAGATGGTAAAGGAACAAACAATGAATGAACATAAAAAATATATCAAATTACAGGGCCTATTTCTACACATTCCACCTAAGGACCCAATGCTTCCTATACGATACATTTTCCAAATCCTTTAATTAAAACCATACTTTAAAACCATTTCATAAATTATATTTCACGATTCATTTAAAATATACTTTTACTTTACCAAAAAAGGGGAAAACATTATTTTATAAAAAAACATATTTATACAAACACCAATCAATAAATCATTCCAATCCATTTATAAATAAATTTATAAAACCATAGCATTCAATGTTCACCTGATATAGGCAAGATATGGAACCACAAGCCTTGAAATCAGGTCACACAATACCAATAATGGGAAGAACACACTAATATAAATACCCAAAAATCAAAGGAGGTGCTAGAATTGATTCCCATATGTCATAATAAATTTCATAAGTAGAATGGTTAGTGAATATCATAGTTTAAAACATACCTCAAGGAACTGACATGACACCCCAGAACCAACACAAGTTTTTCCCTCAAAGTGATGATCGCCTAATGGATATAGAAGGATCATGCAAGAATCATCATATTTTCAACCAATTCTATAAATATTTCCAAAAAAATGTAACTAAAAAAATAAAAATAAATAAGTAGAAATGTTTCTTACCCAAAGAGAATCAACACAACCATGATTAAGATCAAGCACATAATAAACTATCTAGAAAGAGGAGGGGCACCCAAAATCACCTAGAAGAGCCTAGGGTTTGAGGTAGGAATAAAAAAACTGAATGAATTAGGATTTATGCTTAAAAGAATAACATGTTCTTGGTATGATGGGTTTACATCGTCAATTAGATATATATAGTGTAATCTCCCAATAATTCATGAATAACGAAAAACATGTTTCTCTGGTGCAAATTATCCAAAGAAACATATTTATGACATAAAATAGGGATTTATGATGTAAATTTATTTATAATATAAACTATATTCATGGTTTTTACCTTGAGTCTTATTTAAATAATAAGATACAATCTCTCAATGAAGAAATATCCTGTAGGAAACTCCCTTTTGATGCTCTACTAAGTACTCAAAAAATATTTCTAATTCCTTACAAACATAAGAAAAAATCTCTTCAACATGAATCCAAGAATTAATTTGTTTATATAATGTTAAAATCTTTTATCCATATGACTTTTTATCCACAATAATTCATATGGATGAATGATTCCTAAGAAATAGGTGAGGACACTTCCCCCTCACCGATGATTCTCACATCCATGTCTCATTAGAATCCAATCAGTGTCACCATGAAACATGAACCAATGAAATATAATTCCCATGAAATACTCTAAATTAGGTTTTAATTATTTCTATTAGTTTCTCCATAATGGAAACATATGGCCTCAACTCAATTTATTCCGAAATTAGAACAGGTGATGGATCAGGATGGTACTTATTGAGCTTTGATATGTGGAAAAAATAAATGATATCATTCAAATGATATGACAATGAAGACTAATAAAAAACATTCCCAAGAGTCCTAGTAACCTCAAATGGTAAAAAATATATAAGTGTTATATTTCCCTATTTCCCAAGTCGATAGTGACCCAACTGAGTAGAAACTTTCATGACAACATGACTACTAATGAAAAACTTCAAAGTATATCATTGATTATCCACATATGATTTATGCTGACTCTACATTGTATCCAAGTTCCAAAATATATCCTAGATCCTTTTAAACATATACTAAGTGATATTTGGTCCCATTATAGGGGCATCACCCACCTATTCCAAATAAATATGCGATCTGCAAAAAACCCATACAAGCCTTTGAGGGGAATCATTCTAATCAATGACTAATAACTAGTTTTTTTAGAATAATCTAATTAAACTAGATTAAAATCCCATGATAAACCAGAAATACAAAATCCAATAATAATTAGTGATTAATTTTATCTAGTAGCTAAAAAATATGCTTTAACTATCTATCCATATATGGATGATAAGATGCACTCAACCCAACCAGAGTCCTCATTGCCTCTTCAAGCCTCATCTAGAATATAGTGGTGATCCCAGGGTCCTTGTCTAAGAAAATGTGAGAGGGAACCCCTTATAACATCAGGATATAATGTACATACATATTACATAGATATTCAGCTTTTGGTGGGGTCTTTGATTATTAATAAATGATTATATTTCATAAACAGATAAAGAACCACCCATATATCATTATTCTCCTAGGGAATCCATAGAAAACCAATAAAAAATCCATGGATTCCACATAAAATATAAAAATGTGGACTAGAAGAGGATGAATTAAATTAGATGGCTTCAGGTGATCTGCATTTATCTAATAAATGTTGTAATATTGGGACACACAATATACAATATCACACTTCATACCCAGCCACCAAAATAACTATCCCATGTCATAGTACCTCTTTTTAGTTACTAGATGAAAAATCCATGATGAACAATAATATAAATGAAATAATGAATTTATCACATATTCTGGGACAAAAAAAGATGATTCCTAATGTGAATAATACCGTTATAATGGAGAGGCCAATCAAAAATGATCTCCCCATTATTTTTTTCGCTAATAACTCTAAACTCATCATCCCACTTGTAAACATATAAAATAAACACTAGGAGTGATGGTGATAAATTATTATATGTTAAAACAATTATATAATCATTCTACTAAGAATCCATATCAACTAAGTGAAGAGTCACATTATGTTTCACTCATCTTTTAATTCTAGAATAACATATGGTGGAACATTCCTTTTATGAGAATGGATAATTAAATTCCACTTTCCTCAAGTATGGGTGATGTTTACATCAAAAATTTGAAGGTATTCCAACCAAATTTTCTATCTAAAATTCAAGTTATTATTTGTAAAGTAATTTTTAAAACTCTTATAATCCAAAAAGTTATGAAACTCCAATAAAAAATATAGTGACACCCACATTAATGTTCATGCCTTACTACGATGAGATCCTAATCATGGATGGTGTAATTATTCTCATGTGGTCAAAGTTGAAGAGAGAAAAATTCCATGTAATTATCATCCTATATTTGAAAAAATCTCAAATTAGTACTATAATAATTATAGTACACCACATACCCATTACCAGGATATGGTAAAATCAAAATAGGAACTAAAATCAAAATCCATTTCATTTAATAAAATGAAATCTAATATTTTTTTTATCCCATGTGAAATTCACCCATTTCATGGTAAGATAATTCAAGAGTGACACAAAATTATATAAATCCTTTATTAAACATTGATAATATCCATTAACACCTAAGAATCGTGGAATTTCAAAAATGTTTCATGGATCCTCACACAAAAATACAACAATAACATTCTAAGGATCAACTGATAAACCACATTTAGAAATGAAATTACTCACGAACTTCATATCTAAAATCTAGAATTTAAATTTAAAAATATTTTGATAATGTCAGAGACTCCTTGTAATTCCAAAAACCAAACATAGTTGGTGTGGATTCTCATTATCATATCCCAAATAAACCAAAATATCATCCACAAACAGAACATCAAAATGGTCAATGTACTAGTGTAATATCCATTAAATTAATTCCTTGAAAACTATTGGAGTATTAGTCATACAAAAAGGCATAAAAATATCATCATAATAAACATACCTAGTTCTAATGGAATTATTTAGAATATTAGACCCTTATAACCGAAGATAATGTTATCCTAATCAAATATCAAATTTTAAAAACAATTTATCCTGTTAAAGCTGATAAAAAAGTCATAAATTAGGGGAAATGGTAATTATTCTTAACTATTACTCAGTTAAACTTCAGATAGGCCTCAAACAACTGAATTAAACCATCAAAATTCTTGGTGAAGACCATGTGGGATTCCCATTTTTTACACACATGGATGAATAAATCCTTTCTAAAGTTGATCATCCAATGAAACCTTTGACTCTTTTGGCCTAGGAAGTTCCATCTAATAATATGTTATTGAGATTGAATATTTACTCAACACCAGATCTATCATAAACTCTACCTCTACCTCTATAGTAATACCATAAGAGTTTTCTAAGAAGACTTTAGGAAATTGATATACAACTATAATAAAATTTAGAAAAGAAGAAACATCATAGGGATTGACTTCTATGGCTGAAAAAAATTTACCAAGCCTTAGGTGGGGAGGTCATGTATGAACAAAACTCAAATACCTCTCTCCACGAAAGAATAGAGGGGTCCCATCGGTATTGAGGATTGAAACAAGTGAATGATAACAATAAATATTTTCATGGTGAGAAACTATCCAATCTATCCAAATGATGATATAAAAAAGATTTGGACCAAGAACCAAAAAATCCCATCTTAACATTGACATAGCTGTTAATAAAGAATAAGATGAAAATTGAAACCCCAGATATTTCGTATTTGAAAGAGGCATTTCCAATTCCTAAAAAAAGAAATGAGATCTGTTTGATGTTTTAGTGAATTAATAAAATATTTAAATATTAATCTGTGCAAGTCACCAATATCAAATAAATTAGTTACTATATAAGATGAAACAAAAATATTGTCTATCATTGTAGCTATACCCTCATCAACCTCCACAATAATGTCATCCAATATTTGAAGGTTCATCAGTACAAAGGCTAGTAGTTAGTGCCCTATATATTTTGAAGGATCAGAATATACTGTATTGGAATTTGGGGATAAATATCTTTAAAAACAATGAGGCATAGACATGGCCTAGTATAAAGAATTATTATAGTCATAGAAGCCACAATCATTTCACATATTCATTAGAATATGACAATTATAATTGTTGTACCCTACCATAAAACACTAACAGTAGGTCAGTGGAACAATGATGACTATACGTGATTGTGTAGAGGGAGTATACTTTTGAGAACCAGCTACATCACTCTTGATCTACAAATTTTTCCCCTACGTACCATTGAAACATCCACTGGGTGGAAGGGACGTGTCATTATAACAATTATTTCCATGATATCCATCTATACCATAATATCTCTATCCACCATGTCAGCATGGGTAGAAAGATTTATCATATACACCAATTATCAAATATTTGGTGAAAAAAAATACATGTACTTCTGATCTTTTAACTAACCATTCCTCACTACCAATGAAGAAAAACAAACCAACTCTAAAAACTGATTGTTGTACTCCAACATTGAACTACCTCCTTGCTGAATAGAGGGAAATTCAAGAAACTTTTTAATCATTAGTGGCTTAGGGAAGAATTTATGATGGAAGTTAGTCTTGAAACTATTGTAATATTATCCCACATGTCGATCTTCATACATTATGGAATCCCACCACCGCTTACTAGGGAACTCTAGTTTGAACGTCATGCACATTACCTTGATAGCTTCATGTGTCTCTAGGAAGTCGATGATATGATAAATATTATCCAGCCAGTCATCCCCCTATTGATGTTTATTCACACCCCTAAATGATAGGTTCTTCTCATGTAGTGACTATCATGATAAATCTCCACCTACCTTTTCTTCTAGCTGTGTGATTGGCCCAAAATTCAAGGTATATTTTCATTTACAACGTGTAATTACAACACGATTGTCTCTATAAAATTTTGGCCTAGATGAGGATTACCTTGAAAATGATCTCTCACTAAACCCTCCTTTGTAACTCATATAAGATGTCTCATTAGAATATAAAAACATGTTAGAATCAATGAAAAATGACAAAACATTGGAATAATATTTGTTCAAACTATAAAACCCATAAATAGAAAATAATTTTATGATAAAAAATCAACACATGAGACACAAATATAAACATCCCATGGTAACTTGATGATCATCATGGAGTGATCTTTCTAGAAAATTACCAAATCTACCTATCAAGTTCCAAAAATTCTATCGCTAGTCTGAAAGACCCCCCAAAACAAGGACACCAGGGGACTATCCACGCTTGATTAATTATTTTAATGAAACAAATTGGGATACACTACACATAAAAACGATAACAAAATGGAATAATTATAGTTCAAACTATAACACACCAAAATAGAAAATGATTTTAAGATCAAAACTCAACACATGAGACACAAATATAAACATCCCTTTGGTAACTTGATGATCATCATGACAAGAGTAGGCCATGAATTTACCAAAACAACCTCTCAAGTTACAAAAATCATATCCCTAGTCTAAAAGACCTCCCAAATCAAGAAAATAGAGGACTGGCCACGTTTGATAATTTTTTTAATGAACTGAATTGGGTAACACTACAAATTTTGGAACATGAAAAAATAATTCACACACCCAAAGGTCATTTAGAATTACCATGTGGGGGAAACTAGCTCCTAAGAATTAGACAAAAACTAAAGGGAATGATTTTATGATAACCCACAACTTTACTACACTTTATTTCATAATTTCATACAAAGGCCTAAAAATAATAAAAAATAGAATATAGATATGTCTATTTTATTTGGGAATTAGGAAAATTACATAAAAACTTTAAATAGGTGTTTCATCACCATTATTGAAATATTAATTAATATGATAATAATCTTCCCTCATACTTTAAACTGTATTCGATAACCTGGGGACAAAGATAAAAAAAGGGTCAGATACAAATCCCAGTATGTTTATATACATATAATAACATGCAAAAATTGTTACATGTTATATAATAGGAATATAAATGAGACATAAATTTTCTATAAACCTGAAAATGAACAATAAGGAAAGATGAATCATGATAACATAAACACAACATGGAAATGTTTCAAAAAATTTTAACATTTCTTCATAAATAATGTTAAAGGATAAATTCCAATAAATCATGGTAGAAAATGTCTTATAATGGATTACTTTCACTCCTTAATCCCCTTCATGACCTCTCAGGATACTAAAACACTACTCAATGCATTAGATCACTATATAATTCTGGTGACACCCATCACCTTCATTTCATTATCATGCATAACAGTGCCACACAGATCATTCAACATGGAATAATTTATCATCAAGTATTATTAAAAGATAAAGGAGTGTGAAATAAATACATTTAATTTCAAAATAAAATAATTATAAGTACATAAATGTGAAAAAACGTGATAGGAAATGGGTATAGATATTATCGACATATTTTTTTGGAATGAAAAATTACAATTAAATTTATTCCTCATAATGGGCGTGTATAAATGTTCATGGGGTATTTTTAAGAGTTAAATGGGTGTGTAATAATCAATAAGTCATGATGGTAGTAATGTATATATTGGAGAAAATATCTTAACATTATTAAATGGAGGTAAAATTCATAAGACTGTTAAAATTATTGAATAAAGTGGAGAATGATAGGATCCCTATCCTTTAGACTATGACTCCAAAAAATTTGGAGGAGCTTATTGAGAGCCTGGGCCACCATTGGAGGGCTCTTTAAAGGGTATATAAGATTAAAGATATTCTAAATTTTTTTTGGTGAATATTAAGGGGATAATGGGTGGATTTATATAGGAAATGTCTGGGGAAATCTTTATTATTACTCAATCATTGGTTTCAGACACTATATAATAATGTAATCAAAAATAAAAAAACCATACCATGGGGTTTTACCAGGGTTTAAAAAAAAGTTGTTTAGTTTTAATTATTTACCGAGGAAAAGGTCCAAACTTATAAAAATTTTACACATGATGATGTGGAAGTGAGTCATTTCCTTAAATTTTTTTAAAACATTAAATTATATTGTATGTCATAGAGGATTCATAAAAGATTTATAAAATTAATATAATAAAATTAAAATCACATTATTTTAAAGGGGAAACATATATTTTGTCATGTATACCCATTATATAATTTATTACCACACTTTTGGTGTATTATGTTGTCTTAATACACACCATATATTTATATTGTATTTAATTTTTACTTGAAAATATGATGATATGAGAAAATTATGAAAAATTCACAATGGGACATTTTTTGAAATTATGAATCAAAAAATAATATTTATTTTATACAATTAATTTTCTAAATATGTGTATTTTTTAATTTGAAAGTAAAAATTTATATTTATTGACAAATGTTGGTTTTTTTTGAAAATAACAGTTTTCAAACAGTCCTAGAAATTATATTATAATTCATGAAAATTATATAATAAATTATAATTAATAAAAATTATTTAATAATAAAATATTTTTGAAATAATTTGTTTTTAAAAAATCTATTAATTAATTAAAATAAATGTCTTAATTGAAATTGAATATTTCCAGAAATAAAATTTGAGTTTTGTTGTATCAAAATCATGATCATTTAAAAAGTAATAATAAGAAGTAAATTTAACAATTATTCTTTTGAAAATAAAATATAAATATTCATATTTTTATGGTATTTATATATATCCCTTTATCACACCAAAAGACACTATGGGTATGGTACGCACTAGTGAGACATTCAGGGGTTGTTATATATACATGGTTTGGGCTGTGATTTTGATAAAATTGAACTTATTTTTTGAACGTTTTCATTCATGATTATGTTATTGTATATTATCTAAAGAATGGTCAAGGGAAAATCCCATTGATTATAACATTCATGGAATCTCTATTAAATGGGATTCTTATGGTATGATCCTACTAGATTAGATTATCACTTCCTTTGTCTGTTTCAATTGGGTTTCTGAAAACCCTATATTTATACTAATCATAGGATCTCTATTCAATGGATATATTATCAATGCTTATGATTATAAAGGGTCTTTTGAATCAGATTGGATATAATAAATCCAATGATGTGCATGTTTTTTATGTAACCATAATACATAATAATTCATTTTACTAAATAAAAAGGGGAATTTAATTTATAAAAGTTTTGGTTGTTATAATCTTCACCCCTTCTGAAATTTCACCCAAAAATTTTCACTTCACACACTAGAATAGAAGAGGCTAATTTAGTTCAATCACCTCTTTTTTTCCTAGACCACTTCTTTAAATTTTTATTTTCCCCATATCACTTGACAAGGTTCATTTTCGTATTATGTAGAATATTGTATCTATGATCTAATATCTTCACCTGGAGCTCCTCATATAAAATATCATTCTAAAAATGTACCACCAACGGATTCAAAACATGTAATGGGTCTAGTATGTACATCCTCAAGAGTGATATGTGGAACACATCATGAAATTTAGATAGCTAGGTGTGAGTGCTTATTGATAGGCCACCACATTAATGAGATCATGGATGTAAAATGGATTATTTTATCTTGGACTAATATTTCATTTATTAAAAAATATTATGAATTTATTCTATTGATATATGCGTAAGAATATCTCATTTTCAACCTCAAACACTAGATATCATTAACGATTGTCAGTATAGATCTTTTATCAACTTTGAGAAGCCTTGATGTGTGGCTGAGTGGTCTTAGAATTTTCCACCATCTTCTAAAATAGTTTAGGACTCAGTAGTTTGTGTTGCAAAACATCATCCATGAATGAAGGTGTTATTCACAACTTCCCAAAAAGGGATTCATAAGGTGCAATTTGGATTCTTGAGTGGAATATATTATTTTATGAGAACTCAATTAGAAGAATATTTTGATCCCATCCTCTTTTGAAGTTAATTGAGTATTATCTCAACATTTCCTTGAGTTTTTCAAGAGTCCTCTTATATTGGTCAAATATTGAGGGTGATAATACATTATGAAGTTCAAATAAATATTTAATTAATGTTTGATAACCTTTCATAACATAGATGTAAATCTTATACCTCCATCAGATATAATTGATATCAGTGTTCCATGCATCCTCACTACTTCCCTGATGTATATCCATTCAAGTTGATCAAGAGATAATTCCCCTTGAAATTAAATTAAGTTATTATTCTTTTTAAGATGATAAAACACAACCCATATAGCATTATTTTCGACTGATGTATTAGAAAGACTAGTGAAAAATTCCCTGGTGATGTTTTCCCATTTACATGTAGGTACGGGTTATGGTGGCATCATACCCTTGGATATTTTCCTTTTCACCTTCACTTGTTGTCATACAAGACATATTGATTTATATTTCGTGATATCCTTAGTCGCATTGTCCCAAAAAATAGTTCTCTCGGAGAGCTCGATACATATTTGTGTTCCATGGATTGATGAAAAAAGTTGAGCTATGGGCATCTTCCAATAGCTCTTACATTAAATCAGGTTTTTCAAGTACACATAAACATGAAAAAAATCACACAACACCTTAATTTATTTGGAAATATGAGGGTTTACCTTTTCATATACATTCCAATTTTATCTAAAATCCAACATAATATATTCTATCATCCTTTAACCTCTATAAAAGGGATGATTGAGAAATAATTTATGAAAGGAATTATGTTAATCCTTCCATTATGATTCCCATTCCCATCCTTTTCCTATCTAGAATAATTAGATCATTCTTAATTATCATTAATGATAAAATTGTTTGATCCTTTCTACATAGTGAATTTTCAATTTTATTTTATTTACTATGATTGCAGTGGAAGTATAAGTCATAGTACTTAATCATATGTCACCATCTTCACTAGTGTATATTATACTCTTTCTTGGTGAATATATACTTTAGGATCTTATGGTTTGTATATATTTTTCACTTCTCCACAAATAGATTATGTGGCCATATTTTCAATGTGAATATCACTACATCAAAATATAGATCATGATTTGGTTATTTGGGTTAATGAACATTCAATTTCCATGATGCATAGGCCATTAATTCTTCATTCTACATTAACACACAACACAATCCCTTCTTTGAAGCATCACTATAAACAAAAAAAGTTCACTACTTTTTTGTACTATGTGTATAGGTATAGTGATTATCCTATATTCAAACTCCATAAATCTCTCTTCACATTAACTGTTCTAAATAAAATTGACTCCCATTTTATTTAATTTTATTATAGGGTTTGAAAATAATGATAAATTTTTCACAAATTGACAATAATAGCCAGATAATCCAAGGAAAATATGGATTTCTATCACAGATGTTGGCCTCACACAACCTTAAATTCATTTTTCCTTTGAAGGGTACACATATATCCCATTAATTGTGATACAATACACAAAAAATGATACATATTTCCCCCATAACTCATATTTTTTGTACTTTTAATAAATATTCTCTTTTTGTAAGATCTTTATAATATTACTTAAATTATCCTCATTCTAATTCTAAAATTTACATTAGATTAGAATATTTTATAAATACATCCAAAAATTTGTCTAGTAAATTTCTAAAGACTTTATTCATCAATTCCATGATGATTTTTTGTGCATTTCTGAGTCTGAATGGCATTACTATAAACTCATAGAGCTTGTACCTAGTTCAGAAATAAGTCTTGGGGATATACACTTTCTTCACACCAACATGATAATGACCTGAAAAAATAATAAACTTGTAGAATTATTATGATCCAAGTAGCTGATCTAAAAAGTCATCAATCTATGGATGTGTATATTTTTTCTTTATCGTGATCTTATTTTTCTCAGGATAATAAACACAAATGCTCATTGACTCGTCCTTCTTTTCGATGAAGAGGAATGGTGCATCCCATAGTGAAGCACTAGGGAGTATGAACCCATTATTTAGATTCTCATGAATTTGTTTCTTTATCTACTAATGTTCCCCCAAATCTATTAAATTAAATGTGATGAATAATGTAAACACTCTATTTATAATCTCAAATGAAAATTAAACCTCTCGGCTAGCTGGAAGAGCTGAAAATTCTTCAAGAAATAGTTTAGTGTATTCCCTATCAATGGGTATGTATTCAAGGATTATCTTTTCCTTAGACTTAATCATTTTATCTAGAAATTATTTATCATTGAGATATAATATCGATGCTTGAGATTTTGGTTCTAATGAAAATTCTTTATCTCCTAATATTTTTATTTAAATGGGGAATGATTCAAGATATTGAGAGTGATTTTCTTCTCATAGAAATTTTTGTGAAATCTGTATAGATTAATCCAATTCATACCCAAAACTACATCAAAATCCACCAAGGAGAGGGTCACTAGGTTTTTTGGGATGTTTATACCAAAATTGTTCACTAGGGTGGAGTTATATACATGGGATGTAATAATTTCCCCATTTGAAATTTTCTCCGACACATCCACTTACATGATTTGTGGTGGCGTTTGACTAGTACTACTAAAAATACAATAAATTAACTAATGCATAGAAATATAATCAAAAATAATATTATCTATTATTGAATGAATAACAAGTGAAACTATCACCACTTCATTCTCAGGATCCACCTCAGTGGTTGTGGTGGCATAAGCTCACCCTTGGTTCCTTGGAGGATGTTGGTTGTATCTGAAAACACTTGGATTAGTTCATTGGATTCCAAAGTGAACTTGTTCCTTTTTTTTGAAACAATGAACAATTCACTAAGGTTTCATTAGAAGATTTTATTCCTCCATCAAATTAGTGGGTTTCTCCCACCATTAATCATTAGATTTGTGTCCTTATGAAAACTATGGAATTATCTCATCCACTTCAAGCAAATTCCTAGGTTCTTCTTTACACACTTTTGAAGTGGGTAGTTTAAATTTCTTAGTAAAGATAGATTTATCCATCATTCCATAATAACTAAACTACACTTTCAAAATCTTATTCCCATGAAAACCTTGAGATTCCCCAAACACAATTTTGAATTTTGGCGCTTATCAGACAGTTTCCTTATATCTATCAAAGTATCAGATCATTGAGATTTTTATAAACATGGTTTATAACACCAAATAAGCATTAAAATTTTCAATTTTTTAATGAAAAATCCATAGGTTTATCGTCAAAGTCTTTTTAGGATTTTATCATATTCCATGATGGATTCATCAACATTTTTCTTGATGGCAAGAAAATCTATTTCCAAATTATATCATAATGAGAGAGGAGAATATTTATCAAAATTTTTTTTGAACTAATTCCACCACATTACATTAATATATTCCACAAGTTTTTTATTATTGTTCAATTTCCACCACTAATCATATTCTTCCATCATAAGACAAACAACCAACATAACTTTCTCTATGTCAAAACATTGAAGGATGTAGAATATATTCTAAATGGAGTTTATCCATTTATCTATGGTTAAGTGATCATATGATCCATTGAAAGTTAGTGGATTTTATCATATAAATATCTAAATTAAATATTTTTATTTCTTGGGGGGGATTTGGGTATTCCTCTTGATCTATGTTTCTATTCAAAACCAGATTCAACTGAGAGTTTATCATCACAAATTTACTGACTCCTCCACCAATCGGGTTGGGTATCTCATTTGGGTAGTCATCACATTTTCCTTTACATTGGTTTTTTACTTGGTTCCTCTTATTTTTGGACATTGTCTCAAATAAAGGGACAATTATGGATGATTACTTTTTATCTATTAAACACATAATTGAGAATCCAATGAAATGAAATGGTTAACTTATAAATGACATTTATTTCATTAATTTATGAATTTCTAGGCTTCAATCTTTGTTATCCATGTTCTATTTGATATCATAGACACTTATGGATATTTATATTCACTTAATAATGGTTCAAAATGAGATTTTGAATTTTCCAAAGCATATCCCCTTGGTTTTTTAAACTATGTGTGAAGAAAGCCCCGATGTCATGAACCTGTTCACAGATCGAGTCTAGCTCAATGTGAGGATTTCATGTTTTACCCCTAAATATATTTTTTCTAGAGCCACATCAACTTATTTTATCTTGATAAGGTTTTATTTTGTTATAAACCACTTAATCTACACTTGATAAAAATATTGGGATTATTTACTAAACATATTTTTATCCATATTTCTTTCTTTAGAGTTTTCTAATCATAATCCAAAAAATAACTGAACTTTCCTATAATACCAACTATAATAAACTGTGTATTTGCTACACTTTAATTCATTATTTATTAAATAATATTACACATAATACAACCAGTAATATCAATAATTATACTGTATTTGGGGATTAGTTACATTACATAACAATTTAAAATAGGGGCACATATGTATTATTGAAAACTTACATAACATGATCATAATCTTCCATCACACTTAATAAAATAAACTAAAAACAAATTATTTTAAAGTGAAAACATATATTTGGTCCTGGATATCCATAATTGAATTTATTACATAACTTTTTGGGGTATTATTATTCAATAATACACACCGTATTTTTATACTATATTTAATGCTTCCCAAACAATTCAGCTATCTCAATTTTTTTTTGAAAAATGTGTTATTGTATAATTTCAACATTCTCATTCCAAAAATAATTTTTTATCATCCAAATAATTTTCTACATATTTTATTTTTTTACTTATAAAATAATAATAAATATTTATTGAGACATGTGAAGTTTTTTCATCAATAGTAGTTTTTGAAGCCTTAAAAAAATTACATTTAGATTCATAAAAATTATAAAATAATTTATATTTAATAAACATTATTTTATAAAATTATTTTATGTAAATATTATATATTTATAAAATCCATTAGTTCATTAAAAATAAATCTCTTAATTGGAATTTAGTATTACCAAAAATATAATTTGAATTTTATTATATCAAAATAAAAATCCTTTACAAATTAACAATGTGATGTAAATATCACCATTATCCTATTGAAAATATAATAATCATATTCATATTATTATGCTCCTGATAAATATCTATTTATGACACTATAAAAATCCCTAAGGGTAGGATGCACAATGATGAGACTTACATGGGGTGGTTCAACATACATTGTTTGGGATGTGATCTCGATGAGATTGAACTTATTCCATAAATAGTATCACTTGTTCTTTAGTTGTTGGATATCAACTTGTAATTTGTTGATGGAAAAGACCAATGATTCTATATCCCATGGAATCTCTGATGAATGGGATACACAGTGTATCGTCCTTCTGGTTGAGGTCATCACATCCTTTTTTATGTTAATTGGTTTTGTTAAAATCCTATATTTAATCTAATCATATGATCTATGTTCAATAACTATATTATCAACATTTATTATGCTCAAAAGTCTTTTAAAAATGATATGATATAATAAATCCAATTAAGTGAATGTGTTTTCTATAACATTAATACATAATACGTCATTTATTTAAATTACAAGGAAACATTATTTATAAAATATTTGGTCATTATAGTTTTCACCCAACCTAAAATAGGATACATGGAATATAAACATAGTAGAATGGAAAAATAGGGAAGAAATAAAAGAATTAAAATCATTAATCGATTAGAAACATAATTAGTGATAAAACATGAAGGCCATATAAAACCAAAAGTTACAAGTATAAGAACAAAAATAATAAAAGAAATAGGAAACCAATTCTCGATGTGATATGTGGGAAATGTCCCACCATATCATCCCCATCCACCCATACCAAGATATCATAAACCTCATTGTCTCACTACGATTCCTTGCAATTTATGGATTCAAATGATAAAATAAGGTATACAAGCCGCTGAAGAGGTGTGCATAGTGTGAGCTAAACATGATCAGTAGGGTCCCACCCTGGTGTTCAATATCAAGTCACCATAAAAAAAATCTCAATATTCTCAACTTATAGTGAAACATAGAATGATATGTTTTTAAATTATTTTACATCAAAAGTATGGTAACAAAAAATTACTTTTTATATTGGCCCAAAACTATCTAGGTAAATAAAAATTTCAATGGATATCACATTAATCAAGTAGGTATTCAAATGCAAAACAATATAAAGCTAATAAAATGTAAATCATGCCATTAATCCCTATAGGACATGTTAAAAAGATCACTCATACCCCAACATATAAATGTGTGAACATGAAGCCCCGAGATATGTAGAGGAAATCTTGGCACTGGAGGAACACCAAAGAAATTTAACACCCCAGAAGTATCTAACAAGTCCCAATGAAACATAGTATATGGGGAAAAGGAACACCCCCAGAATGAACCCCATGATGGTATCAATAGATGAAGTCTATTTCTACACCTCCACCTAAGTATTCAAGTAATCCCTTGTGATACATTTTGAAAATCATTTTATCAAACCAATGATTTGAAAAATATTACATAAATTTCATTTCATGATTCCTGGAAAACACTATTTATCTTTTAAAAAAATAAGGGAAAACCTATATTTTCTTAAAAAACCATTTACAAACATACAAATAAATAAATAATTGCAATACATTTACAGTAAAATTTATTAATCCATAGAATTCAAGGTTCATACAAAATATTCTAGAGACTAAACCACCTACCTCACACATGGGTTGCACATTACTTATAATGGTATCCCCAGACTAAGAGAAATTCATGAAAATGAAATAAAGCTCTTGAAATAATTATTGAATCTCATAATCAATACTATAAGTGAAATAGTTGGTAGATAGGATAGATTAAAACATACCTCAATGAGCTAGAACACCGCACCATAACCTATATAAGGGTCAAGATCCAAGATTAGATTACACAACATATCAATTAAGATCATGAAAGAATAATCATATGATCAACTGAGTCCATAAATGAAGTAGAAATATGAAACCAAAAAAATAAAAAAAGGTTCACTTACCTTTAGAGAAGTAATGTAACCAATCTAGAGATCAGGTGGTGAAAGAAGTGATCTGGGAAGAGGTGTATACACCCAAAATCTCTTATAAGATCGATGGTTTTAAGGAAGGAAGAAAAGAAACCAATGAATTAGGATTCATTATTACATCATATAACACCAACATTGAATGATGGTTTTATTTTATAAATAATAGAATTATGGTATAAACTCCCCATAATTTATGTACACTAGAAAACACATCATCTCCAATTAAATTACCCAAATAAATATATTTATGATTTAAAATAGGGATCTATGGTTTAAATTGGTATACACAACAAATAGTATTGATATCTTGTTCCTCATGTCTTTTTATGTGAAAAGATATAGTATTAAAATTTTAAAACATATTATGTGTAGCACCTAACCTAGGATCTTCTAGAAAACTCACAAAAAATTACCAAGGCCCTCTAAACCAAAGAAACACACTTTTAAACATAAAAGAGATAACACCATTTATCTGGGATGTTACATATAAGGAAATCTATACTACCCTCCCAATGAAAGAAAAATAATGACTAATCCAAAATTTACAGTAAAATAAATAAGGGAATGTATTGAATCCCATACCTCAATTAAGTATTTGATAATTATATAAGAAAATAAGGATAATATAACGCTATGCTAAGAATTCCAATGGATGATTCATAATGGAATATAACAAATCTTCCACCATAAAAATCATAGCCAGAAATAAAAAAACCAAAATCCAAATAACAGTCAAATATTTTCTCAAAAAAGAATAAGAAGATAATGGAGAATAAGAGAAAATAATTCCACCTTAGATGTCAAGGACATTGATCTTTTAAAGCTAATGGGAAAACCAATAAAAATATGGATAAAGTTATATAATTATTCTCTACTGGATTCTATGGGTTTAAAGAATATTAGGGAAATAAGATCAAGTTTAAGAAATGTACAATATTTAAAACCATTTTGGAAAATCAATGGATCACTATGTGATAGGGGTTATTAAACTAAAATGAAAATACAATTCAAAAACCAGGTTGCACTACCACAAAAAATCATAGATTCAATACATATTAAAACAAATATTTATAATAAAGGCCAAAATGAAACCAATACTACCAAACCATAACACTTGAACACTTGAGAATTAATGTGTGATACCTGACCTCTTCCATCAAACCTAATGAACCCCAATCCAAATCATAATGTAATAGAATATACTATTGTGTAATTAAATCATGATAGATAGAGCTAAAAATACTTCCAACCAGGTCATTATTATACTGTGAGAGGATCCATGTTTCAATAGCCTATATGGATGATTATACAATGTGCTTACATAAGATAAATATAAGAGATCTCACTCTAAAGTTAACCGACACAATATTAATCATAAAAACATTAAAACCAAAACATTATGAACCCAATAAGCAAGACACAAGGACATTATGTAAGACAAACAGAGAGGGATTCATTTCAACATAACCTAATGATTTACATATATAAAAATAACCCAAAAACCTTCATTTCAGAAAGATAACATTTCATCTGACAAACAGAATTCAATATCAAAGAATAATGAAACTATAATATAATGGATCTCACTCCATGATACAATAAAATAACCATTTAATAGACCAATATTATATGATGTGACTTAAACAGACTATATATTAACCATCTTATATACTTAAATTCTCATGGTGAAACACTAAGTTCTTTACCACAACACAAACATCCTAACAGAATTTGAGTTCTATATAAATACTCTTACATCCAACCTCAAATATATTCCTACAATACCCAAATGAATAAAATTAATGGTCCAAGATAGTTTGATCCCTTATCACAGATACCTATCATATGATTTTCATCCTAGAGATTAAAAACCAAATTCATAATATAGAACACCTATCATAAATCATGGACACCCCTAGGGAAACCTCTAAAATAATAACAACACCATTTATAGGTTTATTAGGATCTAATTACACATATAAATCATAGTGGAAGGGGTATGAAACCCATAAACTAGGATTTCAATGCATGTAAATCCAGAAACCAGGTATAATCTAAATAAATTAACAAAATGTGTAAATTTCTCCGTAATAATGTTACATAGAAATCTTCATTACTACAGTCTTGATGAATAATGGTAATGAGAATATATTGGTATACCCTCTCCATGGTGTTTCCAATGATTAGATTGAATCACCCAATGGTCAACTATGACACTCTTATCACCCATGCTGTTTAAGTGAAACATGATTGATATGTTTGGAAGAGGAAGATAGAAATGTTATTAAGGGAGTATCATCAATAAGATTATGTAGTAGTGAAACATCAATCCGTAATTCGATTGTATCCTTTTATAGCCTTTTGAGGACGCTCTATGAATATGTGTTCATTTACTCACGAATTTAAAACACGTGATTAAATATATTATTTTTATAACTATTAAAACATACGACTATGCTATTTGATGGAATAATTTATCATATAAATTAAAAATAGTTTCTACACAAAATTAAAGATGAAACCATTAAGTTAAAGAGACATATATGTAATCATATAAAATTTAGATTCCAATGTATATTATGATCTTTCCAAATGGATTGTTGTACATCATTCTTATTAAATGAATGGGTGTATTATCCATAAAATATTCCATTAGATTTTAAATAATAAGTCATCTAATATGACTGAAATCATAAAAGTCATGAAATAAAATATATATATATCATAAACTATGATATGAATCAATGCATGGGATTTGTGGAATATCTCTTTTAATATTCCACTTGCATTAATTCCTCATATATTTAGTTCAATTTCAACTTATATTGTATCATATATAATATTTCAATAATTCATATAAAAAACTATTAAGGATGTATTCCAATAGTGTTTTATAAATAAATAATTAATATGTATCACATCACATGTAATACTATGTGAATACATATCAAAAAATACTCTTGGTTTAACTCTAAAACATTTTTAGATAAAATCACATATTCAAACTCAATCCTTATTGGTAAAAAAAAGTGTATTCCCACTATCAATTATAGTATTGGAAACAAATATGAATGACTAACTCTATAAAGGTACGAAATTAAGGCCTTTAGAGAAGCATCAGTGAAACTATATGTAAAAAGGAAAATGATGTAATATCTCTGAATCCCATGTATTACTCTAACTATATCCACCCACAACATCATATACCTGAATTAATTTTTATATGATTCCTTTTTTAAAGACAAAATGTTACTATAGGACATAGAATATATCAATCCCATATAACTAACTTATACACTCTTCATTTTATGACTATATACTGACATGGTTTATGAATACATCAAGTTTTATTCACATGTTATTCACCTTTATAGATAAGCACATCACATACCCTATCTGGAATAGATAATCACAACATAAGTACTATCAGGACACAATCTTACACTTCCTTAGATTATCTAAATTGGGGGACTAGCTGTCATACTAATCATAAGAGAGGTCCTATGACATTTTGGTTAAGCTCCAACTAATGGAATGACCAACAACATACCCAACCAACCATGATTAGTTAATATGTATGTTTTGGATAATTAATGAATCAAATAATGATGGTTCTCATGAAAGATATATCCTTATCCTTAGGTATTAAAGAAAACAAATATGAACTATGATTACACAGTATAACAAATATATTGTGAATGACCCTCCATGTGGTATAAAAAATGGTCTATCCAGTGAAAAACATGTTTTGATCTTAATGATCTTATTTATTATCCTGATACAAGAATTTCACTGAGAATAACAATAACATTTGAACATAGTCTATAATAATTCATAATAAAAACCATGTTGGTATAAAAAATTCAAACATTTAGAGTCGAATTATTATTTCACATCATGGTACCCACATGCACAAATATATATATATATATGCATATATAGACAACTAAAAAGAATTATAAATTAGATATTTCAATTTGTACAACATGATACAACATACATTCTTAAACTCCATCAACAATATTTTAAAAAACTATACATAAGAGTATATATATCATATAAAGTATGATATATTCCCATTTAATCCTTATATTTGTTTCTCTATCATGGATTTTATAAAACTCATTATATATCTGTGTAATTCCCACCACATCTCTATGTGAACATCTTATAAAACCCTCCAATGTATACATTTTGTGAGTAATATATATTTGAAATCTATTTTGAATAATGGAGAATATTTAGAATCATATCTCTAATGTTGAACTCCTTGAACATATTCAAACTTCTTATCTTCACAATATCCAATGGTATGTTGTTACTAAATTCTGTTTCCTATATAAAACTATTTTTATATACATCATTAACATTCTTGGAAACCTTTCTATCTGGATTTTTTTTTGAATGTAATATTTTAGTCTATGTTTTGACTTGTATAATCCTTTATTTGCTAACATTTAACTTTTCAATGTACAAATATACTCCTAATATCCTCTTAGGAACTACATATTCATCAAAATATGTTGTTTCTATTTGAAGATGAAACTTATTTCCTCTTAGTAATAATATTTACCAAATAAAATACTATATCCGTATCATATATGGAACTCTATGGGTTTAGATTATTCTATTGAAATAAATTATTCTTTAAAATATTACACTCATCGGGGTTGAATCCCAATTCCTCATATTTTAACATATAATCTGATAAACTCTTATATCCTAGATTTTTTATCCTTAACTTCTTCTAAAAAATGTTATAGGATCCGATGAATTATAAACCATATGTATCAATCAAATAATTTGATATCATTTATAATAACTATTCATTAACAGAAAATATTATTACCTCATAAGATAAATGAGATGATTATAGACATCATTTACCAAGATCAAATAGATTCTGATCGCATTCAAATATTTGATATTAAAATTATTTACTTTATGAATTGAATGAAAACTTATTGTCTTAAAAATCATCCTAATATTTTAAACACTTATATATTTATAATATTTGTAAAGTATATACTTGGTATCATATACACTTATAAATTGAAGAATAGATTTATATAACTGTGACACCCTGAATGAAAATTTCATTAGATTACTAAAATTAATCAAATATAATTACATATTATATCTTGATAAAACATTAAAACTAATTTTATGATAAAATTAAGTTTTAATAAACTTGATTACCTACATGAAGAAACATCGTTCGACACTCCAACTAACTATTCTTCTTCTAGATTGAGATTTTAACCACTTTTACTATTAGTATAGTAATACAACCATGGAATCATATTCAAATTAATCTATCCAAAAAAATAAGAATACTGAATAAATTTTTTTTGAATTCTTTCACATTGATGGAAAATTTCTCTTGAAAACAAAATAATGAATTCGACAGCCATAATAGGCCTTAAAAGACACCTATAGTCTTTCCAAGTAATTGAAACACCCAATAACGTTGAGTATATGAGTAGAGAATAAAAAATATTATGTTATCAAATATTTAATACATTTTAATCCTTTATTGAATCATTATATGCACGCATAAGAGTGTATTTTCATTTATTAAACAATCTTAATAATTTGTTACTCAAAAAATTATTTCATTAAAACATAGTCTATTCTTAGTAATGAATACTTATTACGTTACAAGGGTTAAGTGTTATTTACATTAAGCTTATATTTTTAGTAGGATTGATCTAAAACAATATTTCAACAGTGATGATTTTATTTATCTATATTAGAAGACTTTATGAGTTTAGTATCATGTTTTGTAAACATTTAATAAGGAATTATGTTAAATTTTATCCCACTAAAGTGATGATCCATTTAAAATTGTTTATATATATTAGTGGGAAAATATTCATTCTTTAATACGAAATTTATATTCTTTGGAATTCCTCTCACCACTTAGTTAGTTAGTAGGGAATCACCAGAATCATATCATATATGAATATATAATAGTTGATCAAACAACACTTCACCCAATCAATCATATGGAAAAATCCAACTCTATTTATCTATAATCCTACCTCTTAGGGTATCCTAGCAATGTAAAACCCATATCTCACAATGTAATTGGGATGAATAACTCTTAGGGATATACATTTCTCCCATACATTTCCTATGATAATCCATGGTCTCCCTACAATGAAAAAACCAACCCTATACAATGATTGAGGAAATGATATTTTATTACTTTGGAAGAAATTTATAAATTAATAAAATTTAAAGGGGATTTAATTCTCAATATCTAATATCATATTTTTAATTTTTGAGGTATGAATACTTCTTAGTTTTTTTGTCTTGGAATCCAATTCCTTTAACCAAACCAATATGTTAAAACTTTATTAATGTGCAACTCTTTACCAAAATCATAACTTATGTTACTAACCAAAATTAAAATCCAAATAAATTTATACATATACAATTTAATTCTAGGAATGAGGTATCTTAATCTCTTTCATGTTATGTATAAGTAATAGTTAACATTAAATTTTAGTTCATAACCAAGTATAATCCAAGGATAAAGAAGTGTAAAACAAAATAATTTGTCATACCATGCATGTATCTTCTTCAATTCCTGTATTATAAACTCTAGAAGCATTTTAAGAAATTTAAACTAAATAATTCACATATATTAATATTATAATTTATTTATATCTTTGAATAATAAAATGTGTAACAAATTAAATAAATTAATAATTTCATAAATTTAAATATGATATAAAAATTTATGAACAATTCATAAATAATTATATTTATAAACACTTTTATAATATTTTAATTAATTATGGAAAATATGTAATTAAATAAATATAAAATTATTATATTTATTCCCAATACTAACTCATACCTTAATTCACTATGTATCATCAACATTAAATAAGTGATATTACATGTAATATAAATATTTTATATTTCAACTCTATTGTATAAAAAATTAACATAATTTAAATACTATATGTATGGTGTGTGTATACAACCCGGTAAATCATAAATTCATTAATATATTTATTTTAATGGTAATAAATGTATCATTTTATGATTATTAATTTTGTGGCACATGATTTGATTGATTACAATGTGGTGCGGGGTTCCACCTAAACCTTCATTTCTCCATCAAGTTATTCCTTCACCATCTTTACCCAGATGTAATTATTATTTCCTTTTGTTTACATATCCTATATTCTATTTTAATGATATAAAATCATATATTTAGATAATTTCATTGTTATTTTGTGGGAATTATATGTTTTAAGATAGTTCCCTTCTTAATTATTCCTAATAAACAAGCCCTATTCAATGGTACTTCTCAAATTATTACAAATTTACTAGGGCACTACATAATCTATTTTAATCCATAATTTTATTTTGTAAAATAAAACAATTTATCATGAAAATATATAGTTGTTATTTTATGGTTTTATAAAAATAAACATGCCATTCCACTTTAAAATTTATTTAATATTCTCCTTCAACCACACTAAAATGTTTTGTTGCTAAAGCTTCATTAAAAACCCCTTTTACATGATTTCACATTAGTGGGACAAAATTGATTCCTCAAATATAATTTCAATTTATTTATATTTTATTTTCTGGGAAAAACATGTTTAAAATATGATATTATTAAAAATAAAAATGTTTTTCCCAAAAACATATTATTTCCAAATAATAAGGGGTTTTCTTGTCTCACTATTAATTCTATGATATTTACGACATGTTCAAAACTTATTCATTTCTTGTGGTGTATATACTTTCCACTGATATATCAAATCATAAGTCTTAATATTCTTAGGATATTATATATAATTAAGAATTAATTGTTTAGAATTGGTATGGGACAATTTGGAATGTTTAGTGATCACTTTCTTCAAGATTTTATCATTGATTTAATTAGATTATTTTCATCTATGATTATGATTATAATATTTAAAATTGGGATGGAACACTTTGAACTAAATATTGTTTTTAGAAATATGAGTAATTCATTGGACTTAGAAAGTGGAGGGTGGGGTCCTCTATAACCCCTCGATTCATCGGTAGGTCTTATGAGTCAAAATAGAATTGGGTTTTGGTTGAGGCCTTACCCTTTTATTTTCAAACGTATTGGATGAGGCCTTGATGTTATGTTTATGATTTATGGATTTTTCATTCCCTAATTAAGAAATTATTAATATATAAATAATGTGATTATTTTACTATTATATTATCTATGGTGAAGTTTCATGTGATTATTTATATGCAATTATTCATTTAGTTTCTATTCCGACCATATTATTCTAAATATTTTTTTTGCGGTATGAGTTATTCATGTTGAATTATTTTTTATTATATATTTTTCTATATCACATACCCTTTCTGAGCATCTAAGATCACCTCTACTTTATGTTTCCTTTAAGTAGATTATGAAGTTGAAAATCGGATTAAGATTTCATGGATGAAGTATATTTCATATTGTATCACGTTTTTTATATTTCCAATGTATTATGGGTATCATGACTATAATATGGTCTTCAAAGACTATTAAACTAATCATTCCATTAGTATTTGGTTTATTGTAATCTTGTCTATCTATTAAAATAATACACCAGTTTAGAGCTTTTTGGGATAGTGTGTTACACTTGAAATATGTATTAATAATAAAATTAAATAGATATCTATATTTTAGGATGATTAAATTAATGGGCATACCATTTATTTCAACCATGTTTTAAACTATAGGACATGAAAAGACTCTCTCCTTCTAAAAGGAAAAGAATTATAAAATCTAATAATTATTTATTTATGTTCCCTATATAAAATTTTAATTAATTTCTAATTTATATGTGAAATTTCAAAATATATGATAATGTATAAACAATAAAATTACTTACTTGATATAGTCATCGAACAAACCACAGTTAAACAAGACTATGCGATGTGCCATATTGCGTACTTCAATGCTCAATGTATCCAATGTATATAACCCAAAAATACACATTTTTGGGGAGGATATGAAAATGAGGGATAAATTTCCCATACTATTCATCTTTATTTCTCATTGGCCAATTATGTCTAGTTCTAACCTCATATAAATACATCGAACAAGAATCCATACATTATTGAGCAAGATAACCTCTCACAATTAAACCTTCATGATAATTCTAGTTTGAGAAAATATGATTTCATCGGAAACATATATATTTCAGTAGGATACATCCACCAAAAAGAAACTGGTCCCCGAAGATGTGTTTTTTTTGGAAGATGGACTGTTAAATGCTTTGTGTAGGTGAAAAGGATGGAGGAAATATTCATTCCATCTCACATAAAATTAACTGTCCCTCTAGCTACATTTTTATCAAAAATTACTTGGATAAAATTTTAGCAAAATGGTTTCTAAAAAAAATACAAAAGAGAATCATTGTCACCCTTGCACTATTATATTGAATATTTCAAATTTATATTAAAATAAGTTCATGAAGAAGGATGTAATAATAATGAGTTTTTAAGGATTTTAGTATAAAATACCTTCTATTGACACATTTAGATATATTACTTGAATAACCATCATGAACCATTATATTCTATTGTACTACACAAAATTGATTTTTATCTGATGGTGACATCACATATGAAGCACAAGGAACATTCCATTTGTTTTCAGTGATACACAAAGGATGATGTCATGGTTAAATACCCCAATCCAACAAGTCCCAATTGGATCAAAAATCATCTTTGTTCTTCCCCTTAAAATTTAGCATATTTTCAAGAATCATTTCACATATATTGTTCTCAATATGAATTATGTCTAAATAATAACGCAATGAATTGTTAGTCCAAAATTTAGAATAAAAAAAGATACTTCCCTTTTTTCAATTGTAAGTGGATTCAGTGTCAAAAATCTTCCTATTTTATATTTCAACTGACCATTCTTTAATTCAAAACTGAAATCATTAAATTCATTAAACACGTCACTACTAAACATATGTTTAAGTATTTTTTCAGTTTCAATAGTATTATCAAACAACTAATGATTTTTCATGTATTGATGATCCATTGGAAAGAGTCATCGATGACCCATGAAACTAAAACAATGATAATATCTAATCCTTGTTGATCATGTTTTTTTCATACATATAGGGCATGATATTTTTACCTTCATGTTGTATCCAGACATCATTGCATAAGCAGAGAAATCATTTATAGACTATAAAAGGGAAATACACATCTGAAATATATTTCTTAAAGAGGAAATTAATTTACGCACACCCATATTCCAAGATACATAAACTCTCTTATTAAATAATATAATTATACCTCTATAAAATTTCCACGTTCATAATGTCTAGATTATAGTATTATAAGGAAAGTGAATGTTTTTCTCATACCCTTCCACATAGGAAGATTATAAATGTGAGTAAAAACTAGCCCTAGGTTGTGTGCTATATGTATCAGACCAAATAGATTAAAACCATCATAGGACAGACCAAACCAGACATTATGCACCTCAGTTGCAAAAGTAAGATGTTGTGCATCAAATTCACACCATTCAAATATATCTTTTTGATGAATTAACTCATCATTACCTTTAATTATATTATCTTACTTCCATCACATATTGGATTAGATTTATATATAAATGAATAGATTTTGAAGTCTGGGAATCAACAGAATGTGCCATACGAATTTCTATGGAACACAAGATATTTTTCCATTTTCATTTCCTTCCATGAAAATGCCTCAAAATCTTTATAGTCATTACAATCATCTATCTCCTACCAAAATAAACAACAGTCTTTCCGAAAATGAAAGACCATTATTAGTAGAAAATCCAAGCTACTTAATTAACTTCCATGCCATTTAATTATTTAAGGAAATATATTCACTATCTAGAAGTAAGGCCATAAAAAAGGTAAGAATATAATTAATGGTGTTATTAGAATACCTAGTTTTCCAGAATATAACCTCCTTAAAAATTCCAAATTGGTTATTTTATTACATTCATGATATACTAGAGTTGTGGAATCATCAATTAAAATTTTCAGTCTCTCAAAATCATCATCTTTATTATATTCCTCCTGTCTATTGAAATAATTTTATTCTAGAATCGTCTTACTATATTTCTCATGATGCTACACAAATGGAAACTGATAAATTATCAATGTTTCCATACGAGCTCTTTGTTTTCATTCATAAACTATTGAAGATTTTTCAGTCTCTCCACAGTGATACTAAATATACTAGTTTTTTGAAATATAGCAAAATTCATATGGTATATAACTTATTTTTTATTAACCATGGTCTTTCAACACTATTATTTCATGAATACTATATACAACCTCTATTGGAAGCATTTTTCAATGAAAAAACTATTTTTTTTCATGATTCTATTCAAACTCGGTTGAAATCGGATCAGTTAGATAAATCCAACATCTATCCATTATATTATAAGGATTAAAAGTAATATTCCAATAAATAATGTAAAACATAACTAAAAAGTTAATTACAACCAATTTTAATATTAAATTCATCAGATCATACTTGTATCCAGAAAAACAAAGAATTTGAGAAATGCAATATTCTATAAGAATTGACAAAAAATAACTAACCAAGATGGGTATCCCTAAAAATTACTAATTCACAATCATGTTCCCTATCTAAAAATCTCCCTTGGAATATCAGAAGGTAAAAAAAACTAGAATGATATAAAAAATAATCATTTTTCATAATGTTTTATGAAAGGAAATGAAAACACATTAAATGTGTGTTAAATCATGGAAAATTTTCCTAAAAAACTTATCTTGAAATAAAAAAACACTCATAATATCATTAAAATATAAAAAATTCTTTCCTATTAAAGTTATTCGAAAAATATTTTATAGACAAAATTTTACACTTTAAAGAACACACCCTTACAAAATCATTTATGAAATAGTTATAAATAACTATATGATTACACTTTATGTTTATTTATTTTAAATTTTTTATATCCCAATTAAAAACATAGAGATTTAACACACAAAAAAATAATAAATAAGCACATAGTAAAGAACAACTATGTCAAGCCACATAAAGAGGTTAAATAAAAAGAACATAGGTTCCATAAAATAATATAAGAACAAAGAGGTACAATTGATATATAAGATAAATCCCATAAAGTGGTGTATAAATGTATTGTCGTGTCCTGGATCTAGAAAATGGGCTCTAAAAAATGGGTTATAGAAAGTATTATAATAACCCAAGGTTCCTGAATCACACTACATGCCTATATAATTTATAAGCTCACCCAGTTTTGGGAGAAATTTTTTACTCTATCGGATCCCTTGGTCCTGGTCAATGATCCTTGATTACATAATCTTATGTCATGTAATCAACCACCTAAGACACCTACCCCATTCCCCCATGTCCTCCATTAAAATTATAAATAGGTGATAACAATCAAGAAATTATAAATATCAAGTATAAACCATTTTAAATGGAACATGAATCACCCCCATATCCTCACAAAGAAGAATTCTTATTTATTTCAAAACATATGTAGAATATATAAATGTATCAATAATACAAATTTCCCCACAATACCATAATAAATAATTGGAATACATGATTTAAAAGGTTCATATGATTGTATCACACCTTTAATAAAAAATCATTCTTTATAAAATAGCAAACAATCCTTTAATTTAATAATACATTCCTAGAATACCAAGTTAACTCACTATTTAAAAAATTATCAATTTAATTTTGAGACTAATTTTATTAAAAAAATTCTTGAAACTCAATGGGAAATGGAACATGCCTTTACACCACCATGGAAAATAGTCACATCCACTTAAAAGTTTCAAAACATAATCCACGTGGGATAACACACCATTTTGAAATTAACCATCCCATTTTTTATTTTTTAAAAAGTTTTTAACATCAAAAAATTTTCATTTAGAAATCAAAAAAGATAAAAGTAAGGTTTATAGAATAGATAATACGGGTTCATATAATTCTTTTAATGTCAAACAGTCAATGTTAAATACTTCTAATAATTTCAAAACACTGAAGCAATAGGTTTAAAATCGAAATAAAATAACAAAACTTTTCAAAACCTCATGTAGGTCCTCACTAATAAATGATATATAAAACCATATACACTTATTTATTTTCATTAATAATATATAAATTAAATCCTATAAAATTATATCCATTCCACATGAACTTCTTTACTTATAATCAAGTAAACCGGTCGTTATTATCAAGAAACGAACACTCTTAAACGATGAAATTCATTATTTTGACTTATAAAAGGACATAAATGAACATAATAAAATTATAATAATTTATATACATGTCTTATAGGTTCATATTTAAATTATCAATAGGTTTAATTTCATATTCAATGAATTTAAGGTCATGTTCTGAACACATTCTCACATAAGGTATGTGTTTTCTCGTCTCACTTCCATTTTTATGGTATTTCTTATTCACCATTATTTATTATGTATGGTGTATGTATACTACATATTTATGTCTCATATAATGAATCTATTTATTTTATTCTTATTCAATTTATTATTTGATGATTATTAATTTTGGGTCATATGATTCAATTGATTACAAAGAGGTAAGGGGTTCCACCAGAAACATCATTTTTTCCTTCAGGTTATTCCTTCACAATACTTACCCAAATGTACTTCTTATTTATTATGGTTTACATATTCTATATTCAAATTTTACATTCCCAAATCATATATTCAGATCATTTCATCTTTTATTTTTGGGGATTCTATTTTCTAAAATAGTTCCCTTCTAAATTCTTATCCATAAATATGCCCGATTCAAGGGATCTTCTTGAATTTATACCGATTTTGAAGTGAACTATATAACCTATTTTAGTCCATAATTATATTTTTAAAATAAAAAAATTTATCATGAAAAACAATCATGTTTCTATTTTGGGTTTATGAAAAAAATAATGACATTCCTCTTTAAAATCTCTTTAATATTTTCATTAAACCACAATAAAATGTTTTAGTTCTAAAACATCATTAAATGCTCTTATCACTAGATTTCACTTTAGAAGGGAACATTTATTCCAAAAATATAATTTCAATTTATTTACATTTACTTTTTGTGGAATTTGTTTTACAATATTATTTTACAACAAATAAAAATGGGTTTCCAAAAGAACAATTCTTTCCAAAATAAAATGGTTTTTCTCAACTCAATTTTAATTCAATGATATTTACAACTTCTTCACAACCTATTCCTTAAATGTGGTGTATTTAATGATCTTTTATATATCAAATATGAATTATTATCATTATTATAATTTCATATTAAATTATAAAGAAAATTCAAAGTGGCATAAGACACTTTGGAATGTTTAATGATCATTATATGCAGGAGTTATCAATGATTTATTTAGATTATTTTCATTTACGGTTGTGATTAAAATATTTCAAAGTGGTATGGAACAATTTTATATAAATATTTCTTTTATTTTACATATGATAAATACGTTGGACTGAAAATGTTATGGGTGGTTCTCTCTATAACACCTTGAAGCATTGGTAGGTCTTATGAGACAAAAGAGAATTGGGTTTTGGCTGAGGCCTTGCCCTAGTGTTTTTAGAAGTATTGGACAACACCTTAAAAACAATTTTAAGATTTCCAATATATTAATTAACTCATTATGATATTATTAATAGAAAAATCATGTGATTATTTGACCAGTACAATATCCATGGTGAAGTTTCACGTGGTTATTTTTGTGGAATTATTCATTCAGTTTCTATTTCTACCATATAATGATAAAGATTTTGTTTTAGTGTCATGAGTTTTTCACTTTTACATATTTTTCATGATATCTTATACTGCATCACTTAAACATACTAAGCATATTAGCTCACACCATTCTTAGGTTTCCTTTACCCAGGTTATGAAGATGAAATATTTGAATAAGATTTCAAGGATGACGTTTATTTCATATTCTGTCAAGATTTATTTTATTTTTATAATGTATTATAGATATAAGGATTATAATATGGTCTTCTAATACTGCTAAACTGATTAGTCCTTTGGAATTTTATTCCTTATAATCCTGATAATATATTAAAATATTTCACCATCTTCAAGCTTCTGGGGTCAGGTGGTTATAGTTGATATCAGATGAAGTTTGGAAGTAACCTTGGAAAGTAGATTCAGAAACATAGGTTAGGGGATAATAACCTAAAATAGGATTTTAGGATAATAAAATAAAGATATCCTATAATTTTGTTAAGGTATAATTATGTGTATCTTCCTAGAAAATACATCCATATCTGGATACTATAAGTGGATGTGGTTATGTAAAAGATGTACCAAAAGGAAACAACATCTACAAGGTGTTCCAAGAATGATTTGGTGTAACCTAGTAAATTAAAATGTGCCTTATTGTTCTCTTGGATTAACATTATCGAGGTATATTATTTGGAAAATTAACATTTTTCTTATATACCTTATGAAGGATTTATGCTTCTAATGTAACCAATGTATATGGTTCTAGGATTTATGATGCTTAAATTTATGTTATATTCTATAAAGTGATTAAGTTTATATAAAGTTCAAAATTTTATGAGATAATATAGTATTTGGAATTATCTAGAAATGGTGCCAAGTAAAAAAAATTAGAACTCCACCAATGCGTATGATGAAAAGTGTAAGAAGGATAATATATTTCATTGTATTAGGAAAATATTTCAAGGAGATATAGTCTCCTTGTTATCCTCATAATATGTCGAAATAATATCATGTCATAATAATATAAGTAATGAATTCAATGATTATTATGTATTTTATGGGAAGAAAGAGAAGAAAAGGGTGGAAGGGGAATATATTGATAAACGGATGAAGATAATGAAGGGTTTTCCCACATGTGATAAATGTGGAAAGAATCACCCTAGAAAATGAATGATCGGAATGGGAGTTTGTTATAATTTTTGAGAAAAAGGACACCAATTTCATGATTATAAGAGTATGAAAAAGGTTTCCAATTTATAATGCTTCAACTATGAAGAGATCAGACACTATGCGAATCAATGTCTCAACCGTCAGAGAGATATACCTATAATTATTCTACTTGATAATGATAAAGTTATTATACTTAGACTAATGAAGAGGAATAATTAATATCTATATTCATGAATTATGACATTTTAGTATTTTATCAGCAATGTACTGGTTATATGAATTATGGAATATATTACAATTGTACTAAAATACTTTTTCACTAAGGATTTGAGACAATATGTTGAATGTTACCAAGAAAAGATATTCAGTATAATGTTTATTTTTTTCAAAACACATGATTGAAGGAAAGAAAACCCTTAATATATATCTAATAGTGAGACGATGATGAAGAAATTATTGATTTTGATAATTACTGATTACCTTGGAACTGATTATTGAATTTTTGACAAGTGGTATATTCTATCTTCGATGGAGTTTACTACACTTTTGTATTTAAGGATTATATCCAATAACATATGTCTTACTTAAGGAATACAAAAGAATGCAGGTTTCCAATAAGGATTTATGGTAATTCTAGCTATTATTATATTTCAAGAGGATGCATGATGTATATATTCACATGTTTGGAATTTGAAAATTTTGAGCTGCTTCAAGGATATGTTTATCTTGGAAATTTAGTAATATTCTTTATAAAGTGTTTAATCATTGTATTTTCATATGTTTAACAATTTATAAATGGTTTAAGTTATTAATTTTATGAGCTTTTAGATGTTAATATATTACATCACCACATGATACAACCTATGTTAAGAGATGATGTATTAATAGTTAAAGGCACAATCAACGAATAATATTGTGGTTATGGAATACAAATTTATATTTATACTCATATAAATTTGAATAATTCATCAATATAAGGAAAAGAGTCATAAATAAAATGTTTTCCTCCTATAATTATCTTTGATAATATCAGTTATTCTTTTACAGTAGTTTATAGGTTTTTTGTAATAAACATTCATCAGAACATGTTCACTATCACTTTACATTAGAACTTAATTATTTAATTTTTCTTCCATATCCAAGGTTTTACTTCCAACTAATGTCATCCCATTCGAAAGAACAATTTTTCTGGTGACCACCACATTTCCCTCAACCTCTTTTTGATAGGATATTTTATTAACCATATATCCAATTTGTGTTTCTCATAAAGGAATTTTCCAGAAGAAACCACTAACTTTCAAAGTGAAGTTTTGAATTGCAAGGACATAATTCTGTCTAAGGGGGGAATAATGTAACACCCCAGTAATTTGTTTAATTTTTTTAAATAATTTAATTATTTTTGTTTTAATTCATAATAATACTTATAAATACTTATAATTTATATATTTCATACTAATTAGAGTTTTAAAAAACAAATACTATTTTACATAATTTTCTGTGTGTAAAAGGATATTTTAATATGAATATATATATTTGATTAGTTTTACAAAATGTAATTTTTTTCAATCGATTATTAAATTAAATATAATATTTATATTGACTATTATAATTATTTTGATAAATACTAAATTATCTTATAAATAAATATTTACTATTTATATGACACCTAAAAATATTATGTTATATTTCTTCATAATATTTTTAAATAGATTATATGAACACAACACAGAGTATCTGTGAAACAACAATTTTTTATAGTTATACTCTATCGATAAACCATAAATTTCCACTTCTATGATTTAAATTTTGAGAAACGGACTTACACCATTACAATTAGTCGGGGCTTAGAGACTAATAAGATCAACATAATTTTTTGGTGAATAGTTACTTGACCATTATGAATAATAATATACTTATATGAATAGTAATTTTAAAATTATGAAAAGTAATGTAACCTTATGAATAGTATTTTTACTCTTATGAATAGTAACATTACCCTTATTAATAGTAACATCACCCATGAATGAATAAAAAATTTAGGCACCTTAAAAATGAGGGTGAATGTTTTACAAATAAATAATTATGTATTGGTATTTTTGTGAGTAATAAATATTTATTTACAATTTACAATTTATAAATTTATTTAAAATATAATTAAATTTAATAAAAAGGATTTGAAAATAAATATTTATTCTCTATGAATTTAGGATAAATTTATGAGTCCTTAGTAAATTTTTTAAAGTATTAAAAAATCATCTTTAAAATGAAAATATTTATTTTTCAAGTGAATAATGATTTTATTTAAAAAAACTAAATTTAAAATATTTAGAAAATTATTTTGGTATAATGGTGTGCATTTTTGAATTTTACATGTTGAAAATTATTTTGGGTGAATTATTGAGATTTTTATGAAATACATGAATTCTTTTGTGATTAGTGAAAGTCGATACTTTTCAAAATATGCTAAAAAATAAATTTTTACATCATTCTTGAGTCATGGAGGATGTAAATGGCCATTGCTTTAAAATATAATGGAATTATTTATTTTTTTATTCACAATAATAAATACTACTCATAGTCATGATCCAAAATAATAAAATAATGATTAAAATAATGGAAAACTCATCCTCTCTTCTATTATAAAAATATCCCCTCACTCCCTAATCTCTTCACTCTTTTAAGACAATATGATTCTAAAATATCTACCCAAATACTCTTCCTTAGTCCTTCCACACCTCTAGGATCCCTTGGTCCTACCAAAAGACCAAAAACCCTTCTCTTAAGAAGGTTCTCAAGAAAGATATCTCAAGTGGTAAACCCTATCCCTTTTTCTTTTAATTTCATTTTCAATTTGTTTTATATTCTTATATTATCCTAACCTACTCTATAAAAATGATAATGATGAAAATAGTATCATATATATACTAAAATTATATCATTTTTATTTAAGATATATCATCAATCTTTTTATTCTCTCTCTTCTATTTTGAAAATAAAATCATTATTCTAGAGGTTCCAATTTATAGCCTTTGTGGATGAAAAACCTTTGTTCTTCATTTTCTCCTTCAAGGATGTTTATGAAACCACTTTTATTGTTTAACTATATTATATATTATTTATTATATCTAATTTAATGACATTCGAAAAATCATTTTTACCTGATACTAATCAATATAACAAAACTATTTCGCTGTGATCAGAAAACCATTCTAAAAATCTAAATGATTATCACTAAATGTATTATCTAATGATTCATCCTAATACCATGTAACCAAATGAGATATATAAAAATTTACACTACTATATGCTCATTAATAGTATATAAATTCAATTCTAGAGAATTATATCCATTCCACATGAACTTCCATACTTACAAGTAAGCGAACTGATCATTAATATTAAAAAAAATGCTCAGAAATGACAGAATTCAATATTATAAATTATATAAAGGCCATAAATGAAGTTAATAAAATTAAAATAAATTATAAAATTGTTTAAAAGGTTTTGAATTATATAATAATTGGTATAATATTGTATTACAGGACATTAAGGTCATGTGTAAAACACATTTGGACAAAAGGTAAGGGTTTTCTCATCTCACTTTTGTTTTGTGAGGTATTGCTTATTCCCCACTATTTATTATGTTTGGTGTATGGATACTACCCATTAATGTATAGAATCATTAATATAATTATTTTAATGGTATTAATTTTTTTATTTATGATTATTAATTTTTGTACATATGATTCGATTGATTACAAAGTGGTAAGGGGTTCCACAAAAACATTCATTTTTTCATGAAGTTATTCTTTTACCATCCTTACCCAAATATAATGCTTATTTCTCTTTTTGTACACCTCATATATTCTATTTTTATGTAAAAAACATATATTTAGATAACTTCATCTTTCTTTTATGAGGATTATATGTTTTAAAATAGTTCCCTTTCTTAATTCTTCCCCATAAACAGACCCAATTGAAGTGAACTTCCCAAATTATTACCCATTTTCAATTTCACTGTATAATATGATTTCAGCAATATTTTTTTTTGTAAAATCACACATTTTATCATGAAAAACTATAGTTTTTCATTTCTAGTTTATGGAAATAAACATGCCATTCCACTTTAAAATTTCTTTAATATTTTCCATAAACCACTCTAAAATCACTACTTGAAAAGTACCCTATACCAACAGTTCGAAACCATTAGTATAGGCCTCTAAACCATTTGTATATCATATACCAACGATTTGGAGATTAATTTTCTTGTAAGCTGTGGTGATAGGTATATACCAATGGTTTTCAAAACCATTGGTATATTTAATATGAAAAATCTATTCCAATTATGCCATAAAATCATTGGTATATGTATTACAAAAAAGGAAACATTTTATTGGTTTTTATCCTAATACCTCTGGTTGATTATTAAACGACCTAACCACTAACCTAACTTGACTTTTATGAACATAATTTCATAAATATATATGTGAAATATCATAAATATTTTAAATTTTGAATTATTTAATGTTCTCTGTAAGAAGATTCCATCAAAAATACATGTAACTATACCAACGATTCTCAAAACCATTGGTATAAGTCTATACCAACAGTTTTGAGAACCTTTGGTATAGAGTCTTTGATTTTGGGACCTATACCAATGGTTTTGGACAAACTGTTGGTATAGGGGGACATATACCAAATGTTTTGGGAAAACCATTGGTATAGGTCCAAATTAGTGACCTATACCAACAGTTTTGGACAAACCGTTGGTATAGGTCTATATAAGTGAACTATAACAATGGTTTTCTCGAAACCGTTGTTATAGATATTATATCCAGTAGTGAATGTTTTATTTCTAAAGTTGCATTAAATACCCATTTAACAAGATTTCACTTCATCGGGAAAACATTTACCCCTCAAATATAATTTCAATTTATTTCCATTTTATTTATTGGGATAAATATGTTTACAATCTTATTTTATGAAAAATAAATATGGTTTTCCAAAAGTAATCTTCATTCCAAAGTTAAAGCATTATTCTTGTCTCACTTTTAATTTTCTGAGATTTACGACTTCTTAAAATCTTATTTCTCAAATGTGGTTTATTTAATTTCCTTTTATATATCAAATAATGAGACTTATTATTCTTATGATATTATACATTATGATTAATTAAATCTTTCGAAGTGGTACGAGACACTTTTGAATGTTTAATGATCATTTTATTGAAGAGTTTATCAATGATTTAATTAGAGTATTTTCATCTATGATTATGATTCAAATATTTCAATATGTCGTGGGACCCATTTATCTAAATATGTATTTTATTATGAATTTGAGTAATGAATTAGAATTAGAAAGTAATGAGTGGGGCCAACTATAGCACCTCGATGCATCAGTAGGTCTCATGAGACAAAATGGAATTGGGTTTTAGCTGAGGCCTTGATGATAGGTTTATAATGTCCGACATATGCATTCTCTCATTATGATATTATTAATATATAAATCAAGTGATTATTTGACTAGTATAATATCCGTGGTGAAGTTTTATGTGATTATTTATATGGAATTATTCATTCAGTTTCTATTACTTCCATATTATTATTAATATTATGTTTTAGATGCATGAATTATTCATATTTATTTATTTTTTATGATATCTTATGATATATCACATACCATTACAGAACATTTGGGCTCACCCCTTTCTAATGTTTCCTTTCACTAGGTTATGAAGAAGGAAAATTTGAATAATATTTCATGGATTATGTTTATTTCATATTGTATCACGTTTTATTTTATTTTTTCTATGTATTATGGGTGTCATGAATGTAATATGGTCTTCCAAGACTGTTAAAGTGATCGTTACTATGGGATTTGATTCCCTATAATATTCTCAATGCATTAAAATAATACACTAGCTCTATGCTTTTGTGGTCAGGGTGTTACTACTGAAATTTTTATGAATAATAAAATTAAACGGATATATATATTTTAAGGTCATAAAATTAATGGTAAAACCTTATTTTTCTACCAAGTAGGAAACTCTAGGTTATGAAAAGCCTCTCTCCTTATAAAAGGATAAAATATTTGAAATCTACTTATTTTTTTTATTTTCTCTATATAAATGACAATTAAAGTCTATGTTATATGTGAAATGTCCTAATATGAGATAACATATTACTTACTCGATATAATCATTCAACAAAAAACATTTAAACAAGATTGTGCAGTGTGTCATATTTCGCACTTCAAGGATCTATGTATCTAATGTATATAACACAAAAATTCCCTTTATTGGGGGAAGAGATGGAAATTTGAGATAAATTTCCCCATACTTTTCATCTTCAATCTCATTGTCCAGTTATGTCTGGTGATCACATCAGATTAATAGATTAAACAATAATCTATACATTATTGATCCAGATAACCTACCATAATGAACCCTTCATGATAATTATAGTTTAATAAAATATGATTTCTTTGGAAACATATATATTTCATTAAGATATATCAACTAAAATGAAACTGGTCCCCCAAAAAAGGTTTTAGTTGGAAGATGGTATGTTAAATGCATCATGTAGGTGGAAAAGTATAGAGGAAATATTTATTCCATATCAGATAAAATTAATGGCTCCTCATGCTACATTTTTATCAAAAATTCCTTGGATAAATTTTTAGCATAATGGTTTCTAAAAATATTCCACAGGAGACTCACTGCCACCCTTACACAATTTGATAGAAAATTCCAAATTGCTATTGGAATAAATTCCTGATGAAGGATGCGATAATAATGAGTTTTTAGGGATTTTAGTTTCAAATCTTGTTTGGTGACTTATATATATATATATATTACCTGAATATCAATCAAGAACCATGATATTCTATAATACTAGTTGAAATTTATCTTTCTATAAAGGATTCATCACATAAGAATCACAAGTAACTTTCCATTTGTTTTCATTGATACACAAAGAATGATTTTATAGTCTAAAACCCCAATCTAAAAAGTCACAATGAGATAAAAATTCCTCTTTGGTCTTCCTCATGAAAATTGGATGATTTTCAAGAAAAATTTCAAATATTGTTTTTTCAATTTTCATTACTTATAAATAGTGATGTAACGAATTTTTAGACCAATATTAGACTCAAGAAATATACATCCCTTTTTCCAATTGTAAGGGGAATCAGTGTCAACAATATTCATCTTTTTTGATTTTAGCATACATTAACATAATGAAAAACTAAAATCATCCAATTCAATTTTCTAATCACTACCACACATATGTCGAGGTATTTTTTTAGTTTCAATTGTATTATCAAACTACCGATGGTTCTTTAAGTATTAATGATCCATTGGAAAGAGTAATTGATACCCCATAAAATGGAAACTACGACTATATCTAATCCTTCATGGTCATGTATTTTTCATAATTATAAGACATAAAAGTTTTACCTTCATGCTCTAACCAGACCTCATTGCATAAGCAGGGATATAATCTATGGTACATAGAAGAGAAACATACATCTGAAATATATTTTTTTAAGAGGCATTGAATGTACGCACAACCATATCCCATGATACTTAAACTATTTAATTAAAGGATACAAGTATATGTCTATATAATTCCCAATATTATAATGTCTATATATTAGTATACTCATTAAAGTGAATGGTTTTCTCATACACGTCCATAGAAGAAGATTATAAATATGAATAACAACAAGCCACATGCAGTGATTAGTAAGCACCTAACCAAATAGATTAAAACCATCACAGGATAGACCCAATCATACATTATTCACCTCAGATTTAAAATGAGGTTGTTGTGTATCAAATGTATGCCATGCTAATACATCTGTATAATGAAATAACTCATCATTAACTTTAATTATCTCAGCATCTTACCATCACATGTTGGATGAGATTTCTACAGATATGAATAGATATTTATGTCTAGAAGAAAATAGATAGTGCCACATGTATTTATGTGGAACAAGAGACTGTATTCCATATGAATTTTCCATCCATCAATATGTACCACATTCATTGAAATAATTTCAGCCAGTTATTTCCTCCTAAAATAAAATGCAGTCATTCCAAAAAAGACTGATAATTTTGAGTAGAAAATCCATTTTCTTAATTGATTTCCATTAATTTTAATTATTTGAGGGAATATATGCACCATCAGTAATCATGGACATCAAAATGATAAGAATATAATTAACAGTGGTATTATAATACCTAGTTTTTTCATGAGATAACCTCATTAAAAATTTCATATTGGTCATTTTAGTACATTCATAATATACTAGAGTTATGGAATCATCAACTAAAACATTCACTCTCCCAAAATCATCATCATCAATTTATTTATAATGTTTATTGAAATAATTGTATTCTTGAATTGGAATTATATATCTCTCATAATGATGCAAAAATGGAAACTGATCATTTATCTTATTGTCCATATGAGTTCATTGTTTTCATTCATGAACTATTGCGGATTGTCTTGCCTCTCCATAGTGATACTAAATAGAATAGTTTTTTTTAAAATATTGTCTTATATATGTGGTAGATAACTTTTTCCTTGATTAACCATGTTATTCCAATGTAATTATAGCGTGAATATTATAAACAACCTCCATTTGAAGCATTGTTAAATGAAATATATAATTTTTTTCAAAATTATTTTGAATCTCGATTAAAATATGATCGATACGATACATCTAGCTTTAATTCATAACATTATAAGTAAATAAAGTAATATTCCATTCGATATTGTAAACCATAAAAAAAACAATTAAAACCCATTTTAATATTAAATTCTTCTAAGAATACAAGTATCTAGAAAAACAAAGAATTTGAGAAATAACATATGTTATAAGTGATGTCGAAAATTAACAAAAAAAGGTTGGTATCCATAAAATTTATGTATTAACTATCATGTTCACTATCTATAAATCCCCTTACCATGATCATGATTTGTATCAAACTAGAATGAAATAAAGAAATAATCATCTTTCATAAGTTTTTATCAAATGAAATTAAACACATCAAACGTGTGTTAAAACATTGCACATTTTACTAAAACATTGTTTTTAAATCCCAAACACACTCATAATTTAATTAATATGAAAAAAAATTCATTCTTATTAAATTTATTCCAAAACTATTTAAGAAGAAATATTTTACACTTTAAAGAACATCCCCTTTCTATGTTATTTATGAAATAGTTTGAAATAACTATATTATTACACTTTTTGTTTCATTATTCCAAAATAAATTAAATAAAAATTTAAAAAATAGATATTTAAACCAAACACAAATAATAATGAAGCACATAGTTTTGAACCACTACCTCAAGCCACATGAAAAGGTTAAAAATCAAGAACATAGGTTCTAGAAAATAATTCTAGAAAAATGGGATACAATTGATATACAAGAAAAATTGTAACGCCCCGACCCTAGTTACCCAGAGTCGGTGCATTATTACATAACATTGGCATGATCACAAGAAATATCAAATCTCGAAAGACCGATTAGTTTAGTAGCCTTGGAAACACTAGATACATCCATAAAATTTTACATTAATTTATAAAAAAAACATCTTGTCTTCATATCCCCTCATACTATCCCTCCAGGTCATTCATAAATTACTTCTTCATAATCCTGGGAAAAATAAAACATTGAAAGGGGTGAGCTCAGATGCTCAGTAAGGATAACATTATAGCAAAAGCTTTCGTAAATAAGCATAAACACTTATGGCAGTTTATAACTAAAACAAAAGCCTTTTAAACTTGAACTTCAACATAAAATGGCAAAGATAAAATAAAATAATTCCATTTACTTACTCACATGGATAATCTACTAGTCGAACAATCCCATGCATTATCAATAACCACTTTCATAATGAAGGAATGCATAATGACAGACTATCATAACCACATAGCCAAGGCCTCGTGCCAAGACTACAAATAAGATTTTGCCAAGGCCTTGTGCCAAGACACTAGTTTGTCTCATGAGACCTACCGATGCATCGAGGAGATATAGAGGGCTCCACCCGTCACTTATTAAGTCCAATGCATTCCTCATATGAACAGGTTTAAACATAACATAAACATTCGTATTAAAACTAGCATACGAAATGTCAATACTTTTACCACAAACCATGAATGGTATAAATTAGCACATCCACAGTCAAACATAACTCATTCGATACAATATGGAAGATTGTATTGTATCACATTAACCTCAATCAAGAATAATGAAGGATGTTGACAGAGATGAAAATAATCATCAAAACTATTTGAGAGAAATATCCCCCTTTTCATGAAATCATTTAAAAGTCACACTATTTGTCCATAAGCCATTCAAAAATAGATTTTTGAATCAAAGTGTCCCATACCACTTTGAAACTTTTAAAAGGAACTTTAATTTTAAATCTTTAATGTCCATATAAATAAATCCTTAAAACCATTTTTAAAACATGGACATTAATGAGCAAGATTTAGAAGAATAAGTCTTTAAAACATTTTAAAATGGTATTTTGGTTAGAGTTTCTAACCAAAAGAGAGACACTTGAATACAAATAATTGAGGTAATAAAAACATTGTAATATCATGAGAATAATGTAATTCATGATATACTATGTCAAGGTACATTATATACACCATATAAAAGTGATTTGGTGTATAAAAATGAAGAAGTCTCAATGGAATGTAAATTGATATGAAATCTCTCATCAAGGCCGTATCCTTGGGTTAAGGATAAATCAACGACGTAATTATGTGTGACAAATATAAATACACTAAATATGATTGGATATTCAGTGTAAAACAATCAAAGGATATTCACACATATTCTTGTAAAAACAACACCAACGAATTGGATGTTTAACTCAACAAATGGTGAATGATTTAAAATTACTCTTATCAAATTCATATCAATGACTTGAGAATTATCAATGGAGTGATTATGTGTATCAAAAGTATATCCATAGGATGGGGAGTGGAAATTATGACATAATCAAATGAATAGTTATTCCACACATAATCTTGGGGTAATATAATCAATGAAAAATGTGTAAAGCCAAATGAGTGGAAATTGAAATCTCAAAGTCCCTTATTGATTTGGTAACTTACGAAACATAAACCCATGAAAGAAGTTTCATACCATGATGATGTAAATACCCATAAATTAAATTATATTACACAATGAATACAATCATGGGTAGTACACATACACCTCATGCAATAATTTAGTGGTGAACAATGGAATTCTCACGAAATTAAGAGTGAGTTAAGAAACCCCTTACCACGTTAATCAACTGAGTCATATGGTCAAAAGTTAATAACCACAAAATGATTTACAGAATAAAATGAATATAAAGAGAATCATGATAATATATATCAAATGGAAGTACACAATACACCACTTTAAATAATTTAGTGGCGAACAATGGAAATCTCACGGAATTGAAAGTGAGATAAGAAAATCCCTTACTTTGTACTTTTTCCTTGGTCGACGGTAGGTTAACCTCCTGTATAATGGTGAAATAATTGTTATTGAATTATATAAGAATAATTTACTTTAATATGATATCATATATGATCTTTTAACATTTATTTGTTAATAATATCTTAGAATTATCGTCATTTCGGGTGTTAACGGGTTCATTTTACTTTATATTCTTTGTTATGTGAGACATATTAATTATTAATGGGATGTATATTATTCATATACATAATGATATCATGTCCTTAGATACTATTTTTAAATCATCAAATTAGAATTATACTTGAATGGATATGATGGAGAATGAATCTCATCGCGTTCATGGAGACGGTAGTCCGTACATACGCACGAGCGACAATATCATACTTTTGATATTAAAATAATATATAATTTGATGGTATATAATATATAAAGAATAATTATCATGTTATATTTATTATTTACATGAGTTACACATCATTATTATACCCATCCAAATAATAATAAATTGAATAACAATTATACCACGACGTGGAGACGGTAAGCCGTACGTACGCACGTATGGTGACATGTTATTCAAAGGATGGATAGAATACTGAATATGGTTGTACCATATTTATAATAAAATCACAGTATATATATGATACTGGAGTTATTATTTTATAATGGTAATAACAAAGAAAGATGAAGTGGAAGAAGAAAGGAACTTGAAAAGGGGTGGTGAAAACATTACCTCTTCTTCGGGTTCTTCCTTTTGATTTGGTCAAAAGGGCTCCTTTGGTTGGCTTTCTGATCACAATAAGGCCTCTAGGTTTTAGTGAGTGAAGTTGAGATAGTATTTGGTCAGGGTTTGGCCGAACCAAAGGGCTTTGATGGTGTGAAGAAATGAGAAGGAGGAGTGCCCTTTTATAAGAGGGGTGAGGGGCACCTTTGGAAAAGCTAGAAATATTAATTTATAATAAATTCATATTCGGTTTATAATGGCTCCAAAGATTATTATTTAAATTTTAAGGTGGAGAGGGGTCAAAAAAAACTCAACCAATAGAATTTAGATAGGTTTGGGTCATTATATTAACCTTATCTTTAAGTATTAACTCTTAGTTAATTAGTTTCACTTTTACAATGTCTCTTTTTATTTTTATATTATATGGTTAATAAACTTACTATATACATCCAAAAGACGCCCATGTGGTCCATTAATGATGAAACTATCATGATATAAGTCTCTTGGCCGACCCTTAGATTTTTAGGAATTTAATATCAATTAATAATATAATATTTGTTTTAAGAACTCTTTTATGTCAATTTTGACACTATTCAATAGTTGATTTTTGTGAAACTCATAACAGATTGATTACTTTGAAAAAAGTCAATTAAATCAATCCTAATATGTAATATTATCCTCGAAAATTATTTTAATTCCTTAAAAGTTTCATATTATATTTATTTGGGTATTTATAATATCAATTATTGTAATTTTTCACTATTAAAGTAATTAATTCATCATCATTGTGTCATAAATAAATTAAATTATTTAATGTCTCAAAATTATAAATAAAATATAATTATGTAGGAAATATTTTTATATTTCTAATTAATATTTATAATCTAAAATAAAACATATATAACCCTCTGTAACAATTGTTTTGTTAAAAGATATATGCTTGTGTCATTTTTGTATTTATTTTAACTTAATTAAAATAAAGTGTCATTATCACTTACAAGTGGATCCATGGGGTCCCAAAATAGACCCAAAGATGCCCATGGTCTACCATGTATCAAAGAATAGGGTTAAGACACGTTTTAGGGTAATTTAGTATTATTATAATATTATTTTTGTAACCCTTGTTTACCGGATTTACCCTTTAACCATGGTAAATAAAATATTTACCGATGTAATTATCCAAAATGTTTAAAAATAAAAGTTACCTATTTACACAATTTTAACATCCTGATTCCAAATATGGAATCCATTTTTTCCAAATTCAAAACACAGAAGTGGCAGAAATTAATTTAAAATTAATTCCCGTTGTTAAAACCAAAAGCGTGTTTTTTAGAGATAATAACTATCAAAAGATTGCCACTTGTTTATGTCTGGTTTAAATGTGAAATTATGTTCAATGACCCACATTGTATTACATGGTAAAAATATATTCTAAATATACTTTAAAACCACTAAAATTCATAATTTATCACTATTAATTATTTTGATTAAAAAGTTGTTTTTAATTAAAATTTAGTAATTTTCACTATTCATCAAAATATGAAAGTTATCCGAAAAGTACCAAAATTTCACCCTAGACTAATTTCGATATTCCGAATCAAAAAATGAAGTCCATTTTGAGAGATAGAATTTATAAAATTTCAAAAAGTAGTTATTACTATTCATAACGGCTAGTTTGATTGGTTATGGTGTGTTAAAATCTCGAAGTTGCGTACAATGCACGCCATTGCATTATTCGAAAGGATACAAACCAAGGAAGCTTGGGGTGTTACATTATCCCCTCCTTCAATAAATTGCGTCCTTGCAATTTTTTAAAATTTTTCTTGGGAATATAATGGAAAGTCCCACATCGGAAAAAGAGTCAATAAAACTATCACTTTAAAAGAAAGAAAGAGAGGTATAAGGGTTATCCAAGATAACCCATACTAGGATTCCATGTAGGAAAACATGGATATGGATGATAAACTAAGTGTCATGTTATGATGGAGAGGGATAGAAATCATGATCCGGAGAAAGTTAACAATAAGAAAACCACAAACTTGTGTTGGGACAAACGACCATTAGTCTCCTAGTAGGAAAGTAAACAGACAACATTTTTTTAAGTTACATTACATAAGGACGGGGAATTCATTTATGATATTGACTATGATTATTATGAGATATACATACATTTTAAGTAGAGTATCATTCTTTAATAAATTTCCACCACTAACTCAATTTTTTTTAAACGATGAGTATTCAAGAAGACTTGGTCACACTAGAAGAGCTAGAATAAACTTCTATAGAATCACATGATCCATGCAGGATAAACTATATATTTACATTGTCTTTGAAGATTAATCAAAACCAAAATGGTTAGTGAATGATCTAATGATCCCTCAATAGGATATTCCTTGAGATAAATATGCACTAATCTTAATTTCTAAATTTGAACCAACAATACCTCAAAGTAAAAAAAATACCATTCAATAATCAATTGTCCTTAAAATCCTTCAATATAATCCAAACTAATATTGAAACCCAAAACATAGAATAATTTGATTATGTAGTCTCCCATGTTAAATTGTATCTCCAAATGACATCAAATACTCTTAAAGTCACATACTTAAAAGTAATTAACATCATCACATATTCTCTGTTATAGGTTAATCATTTCCATAAATAACCCAAATCACAATAAATCCACAATAAAACGTAGATAAAAATCCACCATTACTCTACAAATGAAACCCCATTTTATTCTATTTTCCTTGGGCATATAGTGTTCCCAACAAAGCGAACATCTTCCAAAATAACATTTATCACTTAATCACCAAATCATTTTCCTATACCAAAGGTATTCATTTGATAAGACATAAGAACCCAAATCATCTTATTATTGATCAATAAATTCATTTAACAAAAAAAATAGTCACACTAACCAGGGACTTCACGTAGTCCAGTGGTAGGAGATAAATCCCAATCACACTTTGGTTGTGGGTTCGATTCCCACAGCTTTGTCCGACGTGACGGGTTGTCACATGGTCTACGTGTTGTCCTTTTTCAAAAACTATATTTTATAATATTACCAAAATGAGATAAATTCCTCAAAATAACATAATTCAACCACAAATGTTATATCATACCTTGCATTTTCATCCCAAATTATAATAACTTATAATTTTCTCAAACCCCAATGATCATATAAAACCAAATGGTTATTTATACCTATATCCACAAGAGAAGAGAAAATTCTTCCTCAAATTTCATTCTCACATGGAAAACTGCGGGGTTACAAATACGAGAGAAAATTATTCCAAAGTAAACCCATCAACAAGGAGTGCTAATGCTTTTTAAATATTTCTCCAACCATTTATTTCCACATAGCTTCTTCTTTGACAAAGAGAATATCCTATAGAATAGGACATTCACTCAGGTAATGGCAAGGTCCCCTACATTTACAGCAAATGACTGTAAATGGACTCTTGGGACCATTTTTATCTTCTTCCATAGTACTCTTCATTTTTCTTCGGCAATTCTTCACTTTATGTCCTTCCTTCCCGCACGTAAAACATTTCGTTGTCCCATTGAGACACTTTCCTGGGTGTCTCTTTCCACATTTCCTGCATGATGAAAATTGAGGGTTCTTTTCTCCATGGTCTCCATTGCTGGAGCTCTTATCATTTATCACCTTTCTCTTCCTTGTTGAGTCTGGGAGTTGGTTAATATATATTTTGTTGATCATATTTTTGGAAAACTGATTTGGCATAAAGACGATATCTTTTACGCCTATCAACATTCCATTTTGATTCTCATTTCCACCACCGTTCCCACCTTGTACATCATTCTCAAAGTCACTATGAATTCCTTGGAATCCAGCCATTGACTAAAACCAGAAAGCATTGTGTGAGTAACAGTAGTCGTAAAATCATTTAGAGATTAAAATGTCACCATATTCTCAATTTGAAACATATTAGGATTAACCAAGGTCATTTACTCTCATCTTATACATATATTACTTAAATCGGTTTGTAAAGAAAATTTAAATTACCCAAAACATATCCACCGGGAGTGTCGTAACCCAGAATGCAGCAAGGCCCGTTGTCATGAACCAGTTCCCGTTCGAGTCTAGCTCAATGTGGTGTTTTCAAGTTTTACCCCTAGGTACATCGGTGCCATAGCCGCCTCTACCTGCTCGTATCCAGACATGTATTTATTGCTCGGAAAACTCACAAAATCTCTACAATACCAAAATTCTAGGAAGTTCTTTTATACTAATCCTAGAAGTTCATCTTAGGTCTATGTTCTCTAATCAGATTTTATCTAAATCTAGCTTCCAAGGTTTGTACTAAACTTCCTTTGATACCAACTGTAACGCCCCGACCCTAGTTACCCAGAGTCGGTGCATTATTACATAACATTGGCATGATCACAAGAAATATCAAATCTCTAAAGACCGATTAGTTTAGTAGCCTTGGAAACACTAGTTACATCCATAAAATTTTACAGTACTTCATAAAAAAACATCTTGTCTTCATATCCCCTCATACTATCCCTGCAGGTCATCCATAAATTACTTCTTCATAATACTGGGAAAAATAAAACATTGAAAGGGGTGAGCTCAGATGCTCAGTAAGGATAACATTATAGCAGAAGCTTTCGTAAATAAGCATAAACACTTAAGGCAGTTTATAACTAAAACAAAAGCCTTTTAAACTTGAACGTCAGCATAAAATGGAAAAGATAAAATAAAATAATGCAATTTACTTACTCACATGGATATTCTACTATTCGAACAATCCCATGCATTATCAATAACCACTTTCATAATGATGGAATGCATAATGCCAGACTATCATAACCACATAGCCAAGGCCTCGTGCCAAGACAACAAATAAGATTTTGCCAAGGCCTTGGGCCAAGATACTAGTTTGTCTCATGAGACCTACCAATGCATCTAGGAGCTATAGCGGGCTCCACCCTTCACTTATTAAGTCCAATGCATTCCTCATATGAACAGGTTTAAACATAACATAAACATTCGTATTAAAACTAGCATACGAAATGTCAATACTTTTACCACAAACCATGAATGGTATAAATTAGCACATCCACAGTCAAACATAACCCATTCGATATAATATGGAAGATTGTATTATATCACATTAACCTCAATCAAGAATAATGAAGGATGTTGACATAGATGAAAATAATCATCAAAACTATTTGAGAGAAATATCCCCCTTTTCTTAAAATCATTTAAAAGTCACACTATTTGTCAAGAAGACATTCAAAAATAGATTTTTGAATCAAAGTGTCCCATACCACTTTGAAACTTTTAAAAGGAGCTTTAATTTTAAAACATTAAGGTCCATATAAATAAATCCTTAAAACTATTTTTAAAACATGGACATTAATGAGCAAGATTTAGAAGAATAAGTCTTTAAAACATTTTAAAATGGTATTTTGTTAAGAGTTTCTAACCAAAAGAGAGACACTTGAATACAAATAATTGAGGTAATAAAAACATTGTAATATCATGAGAATAAAGTAATTCATGATATACTATGTCAAGGTACATTATATACACCATATAAAAGTGATTTGGTGTATAACAATGAAGAAGTCTCAATGGAATGTAAATTGAGATGAAATCTCTCATAAAGGTCGTATCCTTGGGTTAAAGATAAATCAACGATGTAATTATGTGTGACAAATATAAATACACTAAATATTATTGTATATTCAGAGTAAAACAATCAAAGGATATTCACACATATTCTTGTAAAAACAACACCAACGAATTGGATGTTTAACTCAACAAATGGTGAATGAGTTAAAATTACTTTTATCAAATTCATATCAATGACTTGAGAATTATCAATGGAGTGATTATGTGTATCAAAAGTATATCCACAGGATGGGGAGTGGAAATTATGACATAATCAAATGAATAGTTATTCCACACATAATCTTGGGGTAATATAATCAATGAAAAATGTGTAAAGCCAAATGAGTGGAAATTGAAATCTCAAATTCCCTTATTGATTAGGTAACTTACGAAACATAAACCCATGAAAGAAGTATCATACCATGATGATGTAAATACCCATAAATTAAATTATATTACACAATGAATACAATCATGGGTAGTACACATACACCACATGCAATAATTTAGTGGTGAACAATGGAATTCTCACAAAATTAAGAGTGAGTTAAGAAACCCCTTACCACGTTAATCAACTGAGTCGTATGGCCAAAAGTTAATAAACACCAAATGATTTACAGAATAACATGAATATAAAGAGAATAATGATAATATATATCAAATGTCAGTACACAATACACCACTTTAAATAATTTAGTGGCGAACAATGGAAATCTCACGGAATTGAAAGTGAGATAAGAAAATCCCTTACTTTGTAATTTTTCCTTGGTAAAAGGTAGGTTAACCTCCTGTATATTGGTGAAATAATTGTTATTAAATTACACAAGAATAATTTACTTTAATATGATATCATATATGATCTTTTAACATTGATTTGTTAATAATATCTTAGAATTATCGTCATTTCGGGTGTTAACGGGTTCATTTTACTTTATATTCTTTGTTATGTGAGACATATTATTTATTAATGGGATGTATATTATTCATATCCAGAATGATATCAAGTCCTTAGATACTATTTTTAAATCATCAAATTAGAATTATACTTGAATGGATATGATGGAGAATGAATCTCATCGCGTTCGTGGAGATGGTAGTCCGTACGTACGCACGAGCGACAATATCATTCTTTTGATATTAAAATAATATATAATTTGTTTTTATATCATATATACAGAATAATAATAATGTTATATTTATTATTTACATGAGTTACACATCATTATTATACCCATCCAAATAATAATAAATTGAATAACAATTACACCACAACGTGGAGACGGTAAGCCGTATGTACGCTCGTATTTTGAAATGTTATTCAAAGGATGGATAGAATACTGAATATGGTTGTAGAATATTTATAATAACATCACAGTATATATATGATACTGGAGTTATTATTTTATAATGGTAATAACAAATAAAGAGGAAGTGGAAGAAGAAAGGAACTTGAAAAGGTGTGGTGAAAACATTACCTCTTCTTCGGGTTCTTCCTTTTGATTTGGTCAAAAGGGCTCCTTAGGTTGGATTTATGATCAAAATAAGGCCTCTATGTTGTAGTGAGGGAAGTTGAGATAGTATTTGGGCAGGGTTTGGCCGAACCAAAGGGCTTTGAAGGTGTGAAGAAATGAGAAGTAGGAGTGCCCTTTTATAAGAGGGGTGAGGGGCACCTTTGGAAAAGCTAGAAATATTAATTTATAATAAATTCATATTCGGTTTATAATGGCGCAAAAGTTTATTATTTAAATGTTAAGGTGGGGATGGGTCGAAAACCACTCAACCAATAGAATTTATACAGGTTTGGGTCATTATATTAACCTTAGTTTTAAGTATTAACTCTTAGTTAATTAGTTTCACTTTTACAATGTCTCTTTGTATTTTTATATTATATGGTTAATAAACATACTATATACATCCAAGAGACCCCCCAAGTGGTCCATAAATTATGAACCTATCATGATATAAGTATCTTGGCCGAACCTTAGATTTTTAGGAATTTAATATCAATTAATAATATAATATTTGTTTTAAGAACTCTTTTATGTCAATTTTGACACTATTCAATAGTTGATTTTTGTGAAACTCATAACAGATTGATTACTTCGAAAAAAGTCCATTAAATAAATCCTAATATGTCATATTATCCAAGAAAATTATTTTAATTCCTTAAAAGTTGCATATTTTATTTATTTGGGTATTTATAATATCAATTATTGTAATTTTTCACTATTAAAGTAATTAATTCATCATCATTGTGTCATAAATAAATTAAATTATTTAATGTCTAAAAATTATAAATAAAAAATAATTATGTAGGAAATCTTTTTATCTTTTTAATTAATATTTATAATCTAAAATAAAACATATATAACCCTCTGTAACAATTTTTTTGTTAAAAGATATATGCTTGTGTCATTTTTGTATTTATTTTAACTTAATTAAAATAAAGTGTCATTATCACTTACAGGTGGATCCATGGGGTCCCAAAATCGACCCAAATATTCCCATGGTCTACCATGTATCAACCAATAGGGTTAAGACACGTTTTGGGGTAATTTAGTATTATTATAATATTATTTTTTTAACCCTTGTTTACCGGATTTACCCTTTAACCATGGTAAATAAAATATTTACCGAAGTAATTATCCAAAATGTTTAAAAATAAAAGTTACCTATTTACACAATTTGAACATAATGATTCCAAATATGGAATCCATTTTTTACAAATTCAAAACACAGAAGTGGCATAAATTAATTTAAAATTAATTCCCGTTGTTAAAACAAAAAGCGTGTTTTTTAGAGATAAATACTATCAAAAGATTGTCACTTGTTTATGTCTGGTTTAAATGTGAAATTATGTTCAATGACCCACATTATATTACATGGTAAAAATATATTCTAAATATACTTTAAAACCACTCAAATTCATAATTTATCACTAGTAATTATTTTGATTAAAAAAGTTGTTTTTAATTAAAATTTAGTAATTTTCACTATTCATCAAAATATGAATGTTATCCGAAAAGTACCAAAATTTCACCCTAGGATAATTTCGATATTACGAATCCAAAAATGAAGTCCATTTTGAGAGATAGAATTTATAAAATTTCAAAAAGAAGGTATTACTATTCATAACGGCTAGTTTGATTGCTTATAGTGTGTTAAAATCTCGAAGTTGCGTACAATGCACGCCATTGCATTATTCGAAAGGATACATACCAAGGAAGCTTGGGGTGTTACATAAATCCCCTAAAGTGATCGTAAAATAGATACTAGTGTCATGGATATAAAAAATGGGCTCTAAAAAATGGGTTCTAGAATGTCTTATAAAAACCCTAGCTTCCATAATTACACTACTTTCCTATATAATTTTGAAGCTCCCCCAGTCTTTGGGAGAAATTTTAACTCTATGGGATCCCTTGGTCCTTGTCAATGTTCCTTGAAAACATAATCCTATTTCATGTAATTATACACCTAATAAACCTACCCCATTCCCATATGTATTTCATTAAAAGTATAATAAAGCTAGAATGACCAAGAAATTATACATATCAAGCATAAAACCATTTTAAATCACACATGAGTCACCTATCATATCTTTTCAAAGAAGAGTCACCATTTATTTCATAACCCAAGTAACATATATAATTGTATCAATAATAAGAATACCCTCACAATGTCACAATAAATCATTTGCATATATTATTTAAAAGGGTCATAATATTGTCTCACAACTTTTATAAAAACCCATTTTTAAAAAAATACCAAATAGTCTTCAATTTTAATAAAACATGCTTAAAATGAGAAGTTAACTCACCATTTGAAAATAAATGTCAATTTACATTTGAGACAAATGTTATTAAAAACATAATGAAACTCAATGGGAACTGACACTTCCCTTTACACCACCATGGAAAACATTCATATCCACTAAAAAGTTTCCAAACGTAATCCCCATGGGATTGCTCACTCTTTTGAAATAATACATCCCATTTTTGTGTTTAAAAAATTTTTTAACATCAAAAAATTTTCATTCCGTAATAAACTATTATTGAAATAAGGTTTCTAGTATATATAATATGGGTTAAAATAATCATTTTAAAATCAAACACCCCATGTTAAATATTTTAAAATATTCGAAACACTAAATCACTAGGTTTGAAGTCCATTTTAAATAATAACACTTTATAAAACATCATGTTATTTCTCACTATAATTATTGAAACAAAAAATATTCATTAATATCTATTTATGAGTTTTCACAATCACATGGGGTGTAATATCATCCCATTACAAGGTTTAAAATCACTTTTAAATTAACTTATCCATTAATGGGTCACACATATAGGCCACACATGTCTTCAAAATTGGTTCTTTACATTCTTGAATCAACTAAAAAAATGGTCTCTCATGCACACCACATAAGTTAATACATAAAAAAATAAGTGTACACAATTTCTAATAGAACTTGAGAATCCAATGAGGTACCTAATAAATTAATTTAGACTTCCTCAAGCCAAAACTACTCTAAAATCAATAATTCTAATGCCAAAAAAATGGCGTGTCATCCAAAAGACAAAACAGACATAAAATAAAATAGAAAATTCTTGCCACTATAACATAAAATACATGAAAAATAATAAAAAAACTATAGTTAATAAAAAATATGATGGAAGAACATGTTACCACACAAAGATTGCAACAAAAAATCACAAAAAAAGATAAAGAACACATCAAATAGAGTCGATATGCTAAAATCCTAAGAGGATGGCCATGGGGTAGCTAAAATCACATGAGGAGGGTAGTGGGGTAGCTGATATCACCTAAGGAGGGCATTAGGGTGGCCGAAATCACTACAGGGGAGGGTGAAGGCTAATCGATGTTGCCTGAGGGGTGTGGGGATGAACATACACATAGTAGGAGGTAGGGTTTGAATGAGGAGAAGTGGTGGAGGAGACTGAGCATGACTTTAATATTCATAAAATCTATAACATATCAATTAAAATTAACATTTTTGTTATAAAAAAACTATTAAAAGGAAATTATGAACCTCCAAAATCAAAACAGATCAGCCACTAAAAGAAACAACATAATTATTGAAGGATAGTTTAAGTCAGTTAGAGTCATTCTCCATAAGCAATTACCATGAAATAAAAGTATTTTATGTACCTAGATATTCCATTAAGATGTCTTCAAAAATATATGCCAAATAAACCCATTCTTTCATATATTTATATTTGTTGATCTTCTACACATTGAAACCTATTATCAAAAAGTGGTCTTTCTTGATAATTCAATCAATTTTTATAGGAGTAGTGTCCACACATAATAGTCCTTCCATCATTTATTCTGCATCCACATCTGGGGAATTGATCTTTATAAAGTAATCCAAAAAATTTCCCCCAAATGCATATGAAATTCTATATTATCTCACTAATAATAAACAAGGTTTTTTTGATAGAAGATGCCTCATATACAATAGAGTCCGCCCGGACTGAAGAGGCCAAGGATTTGGGGTTACTTTTCATATCATTTTCCTTCATTCATCTGATGGTTGTTGTATCCATTGGGAGGGGAATGTAGAAATAATATTTCTGATAATTACTAATACCTTTATTACCCTTCCTCCTCCTTTTATTGGGGAGATCTTCACCTTAGAGATCATCCTTACAATCTCAAAAAATTGACCAGACTGGTAATCATTTGAGACCTCACTATATTACTCTTGATCCTCATTTGGGTGACCATGTTTTGCATCTTCCACATACTGGTATAGCCTAACATCTATGTTCTCAAACCAGTTATAAAACATTTAAACAAGAGAATCCCTTCTCTAGCTTGGTTCCGTTGCTGTAATTGGTTCCTTTGAAAGTCCCTTCACCTCTGGATATCCCTTAATTCCAATAGGATCTTGACTTAAGAGTACTGTATCCACATAGGATGTACTCATGGGAGTCGTTGAAACTACATCATCAGCCACTTGGCCACTTCCATGCCAGGTGTAACCAAAGGAGAAGATAAATATGCAATGGGGTCAGCGGGATCCTTGTATAGTCGCATGAAGATATTTTCTACCAATGGGCTACCCACTGCTGCTCTGTGGGTATAGATCCGTTGATATATATGGCTTTTCTAATAGTGAAACATTTCAACTATATACCCCATGAGAGGGAGACCAAAAAATTGACATGTAAATAAACAAATATTTAAGGATAAGATTTATATAATACATTCATTAGCACAATATACACCATAGAAACAAACAAGTGGTGAATAAGGAGTAAGTCGTGGAGAAATAAATATGAGACAATAAATTCCATTACTACATGAGTATTATTTTAAATTGTGATATCCTTTAAATAAAAACATTAATTGAAATATTAAATATCATTAATAAAAATTCATTATATAAAATTTAATATGTCATTATATACCCTCGATAATAAAAATAAGGGGTAATATAGCATATATATCATTACAAGAAAATTGAGGCGAGAAAACCCTTACTATAAGTCTTGAATTTATTCATACACCTTCAAACAACTAGTATAAAAAAATTATTATAAATATACTACATAACCATATTTCTATATATCATAGGATATAGGATTTTATTATGAATTTATATTAACATTTTTTTTATAATTCAATGTTAGAGTAACATTTAGTGTAATAACTGATTTGTTTTTTATATATGTTATTAGTTTTTTTCTAGAACCTCTTACATAGATCATGATTTACATATATACAGAATGTAACACATGATATAATGATAATAAATATTAATTATATAAGTAATTATAATTATATATAAAATATAGAAATATTAAATGATATACATTTTTCTTGGAGACGTTAGGTCTTACATACACATAAATACTACTTCCATTTTCTTATTGTGTTTTAAAATAATGAAAAGAAAATGATGTATATAAAAACCCATGTATATATATACAAATATGTTATCATTAAATTATAAATATTATTTTATAAATATAACATATTTTTAGAAATCCCATCCTTAATATATTCCATGAAAAGATTGAACGAATCACATCTCTTTGAGGATGTGGCTGTCCACGAATCCACAAACAAAGTTATCATATTATCAAAAAATGGAAGGAATTAAGGTCTGTATTATTTAATAATTTAAAAAGAATAAATAAATCATAAATATAATTTAAAAATTTTCATTAAATCAAAATTCCCAAACATTAAAGGTGGAAATAGAAGAACAAAAAACATTAGTTCGAGAGGTGGTAGTCCGCCGTACACCCGAAAGATTATTGAATATCCTATTTGTAAGAAGTTTTTGTAGGTGTAGTTTAAACTATTAACATTAAAACATCCTAGTATATTTATTCTAATAATTTTGTTATACAATCATTAAATATTAATAATTTAGGGGGTGGATAAAAAATAAAACAAAAGTGCTTGCTGATGGATGTTACCATTTCTTTGGGTAATTACTTTTGGTTTGGACCAAAAGACTAAAATGGTTTGTTTTATTCTTATAGTTAGGAATCTAGGATGAGAGGAGAGATGTTTGATGATTATTTTCATAGGGTTTTGGTGATATAAAGTTCTCTATATGTGTAAAGAAGTGAGGGGTGGGGGTGAGTACCCTTATATAGATGAGGAGAGTGGAATTCTTGTAAATAAAAAAGATAAATACTATTAATAAGAATACATTACATATTGTTTCTCAAATAATGGTGTATTTCTAAAAAAGGGATTTTATGGTATTAAAATGGATAGAAAATTTATTTTGGACATGTTTCTAGGATATTTTCCCCTTAAGTTAAACTTTAACCACCAAGTAAACTCTTTTGTACCTTAATCTATAAAATTAATTTTAATTACACTCACTAATATTTGTGGAAAATTAAATTTGACACCCTAGAAATTATTAATTATTTTAATTCCAAATATAGATTTTGTTTTTTTAATTTATAAATACAGAAGTGTTAGAAATTAATTTAAATTAATACCGCAGACGAGATAAGATAATGAGTTTTAAAAGTGAAAATGTTTCAAAGTTGGAAACATTTTTATATCTAATTTTAATGTGAAATTTATTAAAATGAATTAAATGAATTAATATATTCATAATTTATCCAAATATACTTAAAAAAATTAAAAATAAAACTTATGTATATAAATAGATTAGAAAAAATTCAGTTTTCAAATAAAATTCAGTGTTTTCCACTATTTAGTAAAAAATGGAACTTCTTAGAAAAATATCTAAAATTTAACCAAATTAAATTTTGATATTATTCTTTCAAAAATAAAATTTTAATTATCAAATAAAATTGAAAAGGTCTCAAAAAATTTATTTAAAATGTGTGTTTTACTAAATGGCGTTAAATTACCTTTTAGAAAAAATATATATCTTTTTGTATAAAAATGACGTTATTATAATTCATTGTATATAAAAAAATAAGATGAAGGAAAAATATTTTAATTAATATATTTTATTAAAATCATATTACCAATGTTTTTTAATTAATTTTTGAGGTAAAATGTGTTTTATTAAATAAATATATTTTTCCCGCAAAATATTTCCTATATTTTGAAAAGGGTTTTATTTTAATTTCTAGTGAATTGGTCACAAAAAAATTATTCTTATATTCATCGGTAAATAATATTTTAATAATTTAATTAATAATATTCCTAAAAATGTAATGGTGATAACAATAATTATATATTAATAATAATACTAATAGTAAATTATAATTTGGTAAAACTCTGTCTTTCCTGTAATGTAAGCTATCGAAGGAACTCGACTTTGTGTATTAAACAATCCAAACATAGTGTTAAATTTACCAAAATCAAATATAATTATTTCATATAGTGATGGATTGAAAAAATAAATATTAACTTGTTGTAGAATGTAATGTAATACATCAAATAAATTTAATTTATTTTAGAAAAATTAATTCATAAAAACTTAAGGGTTACATTATACCCCCTTTAAAATTAATTTCACCCTTGAATTAATCTGGGTTATTAAAGGATTAAAAATTGAAATTTACATTCATATATATCAACATCATAAAAATAAATTCTTTAAATTCCATAAAATTTTTTTTGTTGAGAACATAATGTTTACCCAAAGTAACTCATAAATATGTTTCTAAAATGGAGAATATATATGGAAAGTAAAACATGGACATTGAAGAGGAATATAACTATAGAGTTATGATATAGAGTGATAGAGAACATAGTCAAGATAAATTTAATGATCAAAAATCCGAAAACTGAATAAACTTGAAAGTGGGCATTGATGTCATTAAAATGATGATAAAGGGACAATATTTTATATCAAAACCCTTTTCCAAAAGCTGATTAATTTTCATAAAGAAATATAATTTCTTTATATAATTGTATTTAATATGAAATGTCTCTCCCTTTGGTAGTGTCTTGTCAGATTTTCACATCATATCATACTCCAAAAATGAAGGTGAAATTTTTATGCCTAATTCCCTAATGGATCATAAGATCCATATGTAGAATGATAAGTCTTTCAATATCTATTCAGTCATCATTATAGAATAATGGTTAGCACAGGTTATTTGATATGTTTAAATCCTTATATAGAAATAAAATAATTTAATATATAAAAATTCATTCTATGTTTAACTTGAACCATTCAATAAATTTTCAACCTTATAATACTTCTAAAATATATTTCACCCATTATTCCATAATTAGGATATTTTCTTATACCAAAACATTTTCATTTGAAACAATGGTCCATCCTTGTACCAATAAAAAATAAGTTGTGATTTAATTATTCAAAAATTCTTTTAAAGAGAGGTAATTAAATGAAACATCACTAATGTAGGAACAATATGATTTCCATAGTGAGTATTTATAGAAAATAAAACATGAATTTCCTAACTAATAGGGGAGGTTAAATGTTACATATTATCATTATTTTATTTATAAGTTGAAATTGAATAATATATTTCTTTTTCATTTATCTGTAGAAGCAGTTGTGATTTATCATTTATATTCTCCCATGGATTGGGTAGTTGATCCTCATAATTCAAAAACACCCATCAATTGAAACATCAGTGTATGGGAGGTGCATTATATGCTACATTCTATGCCAAATTCTATCTATTCACATCATTTTATTACATATTCTCATCATTAAGGGAATTATTTACCCAATAAAATTGTCCTCCAAAACTAAGACATTTTGTAGTCCCATTATGAAAATTTCCTCTATGATTCTTCCTACTCATTGAGAATAAAGGATATATCAGCATTTTCTCTCTATGTTATGTAGTTTTTTTCTCCATCATCTTTTTCTGGTCAAAACTAAGCGATTGACTTGTAAATCCACCCTCCAATTACACATTAATATCACATAAACAAATATGTTCATAAGTACTAAATTATATTATAGATAACACCATTTACAGACTTTTTTATTCCTGGAAATAATCCATTGACCTTAATTCTAGTTTCATTGATAATACCCATGTAGTACCTTGTAAGACTAGTAAAATGTTCTTCATTAGCACTAAAAGATTCATCATCATTCTACTTAAGCTCAAAGAATTACTTCTCCATGTTCATATGAATAATATGAATAATGTAATTATGGTAAAATAATTTACTAAATTCATCCCAATCCCTGGAGTAAAATTCATCTTTTCACTTTCTATTGTTGTAATGATTCCGCTATTTATTTTCATCACCTTCTAGACATGAGACTACTAAAGTGAACTTTTCAAGTTAAAAAATATAGAGAATGTAAAATATCTATTTAGGGGTACTAATTAATTTCTCAAAAACTAATGGATCAATGGAAATATTGAATAAATGTGGGAACTACCTCACGATGGAATCCACAGATCATTGTTCCGGAATTTTCACATTTGGATGCTCTCCATGATTCATAACTTGAGAAAATTGTGTGATCAATGCAGCAAGGTTTTCATTTCATATACTATAACACTATGTTTAATTGGAGGAAAATCATTAAATTATCCATTTAATTCCTTATTAACAACTTCCCTTTAGGATCCAACTATGTACTAAAACCAAAAAAAATAATGTGGGCAACACTAATCATAGTGGAAATGAAAATAATTTTGGAAAATTACTATTATGATTTTTAAATAATGAAACATATTTTATTCTATCAAGACTTAGTTTTATCCTAAACCATTCAGAGTCATTATTTAGCTAAATTCTTTTTTATAAATCATAAAGTGTTTTGAAATTGCCAATGAATATTCCCCCAGAGTGTCAAACCATGTGTGCATTAAGGCCCATTTTTGTGCACCAGTTCTAGATCGAGTCTAGATCAATACAGTGGGTATGAGGTTGTTACCCCTATGAAGATTTTTTCCAGATCTATGTCAAATTATAGTATCCAAATAGGGATGTATTTCAATGAAACAACTCACTCTATCCTTTTCAAAAACTCTAGGACAGTTTCATATACTTTAACTCATTATTAGACTTATCCTTAGAGACATATCTAGACAGAACCTTAGAAATATCCACAGGGATATCTCTAATGTTTGTTAATAATAGTTTCTAAACATTTAAAAAAACATTATTTTGATACCAACAATAATAAACTGATCCTATCATACAACAATATTACATCATTTTATATGAATATTTTTTAAAATACAGAAAAAATACTCTATGACCATAATAGTTTCATGTATTTGGATACATTGAACAATATATTCTTACTTGGTTAATGATCTGCAAAAATTCCAATAAATATATTCCCTTTTAGTAATCTTACTGAAAACATTTCTAGATAATATGGGGAAAGGAAACATAAGAATGTGTGAGATTAGATGCTCGGTTTGGGTAAACAAGTAAGATATAGAAGAATAACATGGATATATGTTTTCAAAAAGGGAATACCTGAGAGTAGCCTTTTAGAACCCTCCACACTCGAGAAAACCCCTCCCCATAAAGAGATCATCCGGAGATGCCCCAGCTAGAAAGGAGCCATTGCCAGCTGAGATAACATTGTGTCCCACTGGGTAACACCTCGATCAGTGATGGATATATGGTTATGAGAACTGGAGAAAAATATTTGAAGATCATACCCTTCATGTCTAAGATCACATACATGAGTCATGGAATAAATATTGGTAGTTCATAAGACATGAATCATAATGGAATCAACAACATAATCTATGAAATCTTAACATAATAATTAGTCAGGAAACTATGGATGAAACATAATAATATAAAATTATTTCCATGGTAGATAAGGGTTTACATAAAGGCTATATTGTAATAATGGGTTCACTACCTAAACCTTATTAGTTTTCAGGGTTCACTCCCTATACTATCTTAGTGGAAAATTTCCATTACTCAAATGGGTTCACTTCCCATTCCATCGTCATATTACTAAACTGGGTCCACTTCCCACCCCAGACGTATATTACAGAACCAAGTTCACTTACCATTCCACCCCTTTATTTATAAACCAAGATTGATCTTTTTTCATGATCTATATTATAGAACCCAATTCAATCCCCATTCCATCCCTGTATTACTGAATTGAGTTCACTCCTTGTTCTAGCCCTATCATACCGAAACAAGTCCACTCCTCATTCTATCCCATGAAAACTAAGCCAAGTTCACCCCTAATTATAGCCCTAAATTTTCCATTATATAAAAATATTTTCTAAATCAATTGGAGATATATTAGTTCACACCCATCACATAAAGAAATCATACATATGTGTTCCACAAGATAAAAAAACATCCATCATTTCATGACAAATAAAAAGATATTGGTTTCATAAACTTCATTTCATAACTCATGAAATGAAATGGGTATTATTAACATTTCATCAAATAATATCCTATGAAAAAAATGTTTCATGATCATTTAATCATAGAATAATCCATGAAATGAAGATGGATTTATAAGTGCTTTATTATGGAATAACCAGTGGAATTGAAATGGGTTTCATAAACAACATGTCATATTAAACATAACCATTCAAAGAATGAATACGAATGGTGTCTTGGGATTACATCTATAGGAATTCGTAAAATATATCCAAGAATTTTATATTATATAGAGAACAATATTAAATGATCATTTACCTTTTTTTTAGGAAAATATATTTTCCTCATTGAAAATATATATTTAAAACATAAAACATTTTGAATTTTTTTTTAAATAAATTTATAAATATATAAAGGAAGATTTTGAGAACATATTTTTTTAGAGTAATTTCCTTAAAAATTAGATTTTTTTTTGAAAACATTATACAATAATTTTTAGGAAACATGTGTTGTTAATAAAACATATTTTCTAAAGAAGAGACAAATAATGTAAAATTTTATTTATAACATATCTTATTTATATTAAGTACCAAAGAGTAATAAAATTGTACCATTACCTTAACAAGTCATGAATAAAAAAAGGATAATAAAATTCATCAAATTTATTAATATATGGATCCTAATTTTTCTTTAATGGAAGCATAATCATAAAAAAATCACGATACAATGATTTGGTAGTAATAAACTTTTACTTATTTGGTAAATTTGAATTATGACCCCATGATAAAATTAAATTAAATTAGGAATAAAATATCACAAAAATAATTAGATTCATGAAAAAAAATCTCAAATGGAATTATATAAACCTTTTAAAATAATAGAGGTTAATAATAGAACATGAATTTCAAAAATAGAAAATTGAGAAAAAATTACTTGACCGATTTGGTAACTTTTGATCCATAAACCCCATGAAATGTAGATAATAAAATAGATATTTAATTTTTAAAAACATATTTATATTAATAATATAATATATTATTGTGAATTATATACATCAAACAAAATAAAAAAGTGTTTAATTAGGAATTAGTCTCATAGAAATAAAAATTAGATTAGATATCCCCATATAACTTTAGCAACTATTGAATCATGATACCTATAAAGGAATAAAATCAATTGAAACATTGAATATAATTAAATAAATTAAATTCATGATATTACATGTCATTGTTCATTATATACACCACAAAAAAAAATAAGTGGTGAATATAGCATATATATCACAGAAATAAAAGATATATTAGAAAGCCCTTTCCTTAAGTCTGAAATTTCTTCATACACCTTCAATCCTACAGTATAATAAATATAAGTTTATTATAAACATAACAAAAACCATATTCATATATATAATACCATATATTATTTTATTATGACTTTATATTACACATTTATTAACAATTCAATGTTGGTTATATTTCGGTTAAAAATCACATTGTTTTTCATAAATGTTTTGACCTATTATTCTTTATCCGATTACATAAATCATGATTTAAATATTTCAAGAATTTAAAACATTAAATAAATATAATATAAATTAATTATATAATTATTTATCATAATAAATATAATATATAAATATGAAATGAAATACACTCTTCGTAGAGACGGTATAGCATATATACACATGGACATTGTTTCTATTTTCTTGTCTCATTTTAAAAGAATGAAATGTAAATCATGTATATAAATATATATATTATAATTAAAGTATAATTATTATTTCATAAATATAAAATTTTTCTAACAAACAAAACCTTATAACATGTCATCTAATGTGTGACAAAATCACATCAATGTGATGAGGATGTAGTCCACATGTCCACAAATGGAGTTGTGATATTCCCAAAAAATTGAAAAAACGAAGGTATGTGTTATATAATAATTAGATAAAAATAAATAGATCATTAATATAATATTTATAATATAAAAACTGTAATTAAGTCATTATTACAATAATATATAGGTGGTAATGGGAGAACTACGACATCTGTTCATGAGGAAATAATCTATTATTCACATGAACGATGGTTACATATCTCATTTTATAGAAGTGTGTTTATGTGTAGGTAAAATAATTATCTAAAAAACATATAAATATGTATAGGATAATGGGATTATTATATAACCATGTAAGAATAATAATTTAGTGGTGGAAAAAGAAGTAAACCAAAAAAGGATATTACCACTAGTTTGGGTAATTCCGTTTGGTTTGCACCAAAGAATAACTTGGTTTTATTTCATCCCAATGTGTGGATTATAGGATGAGAGGATATAATTTGGGAGAATATTTTTACATGGTTTTAACAAGATCAAGGTATTATATTTATGAACATGTTAGTGGAGTGATTTCCCTTTTATAGTGAAGGAGGAGTGACATTCTTGTAAATACAAAAATGTAAAAACTATTAAGAGGTATCACTTATATCATGTGCCTCCAATAATGTTCTAATGTTAGGAAAATAGAGTATATGGTAGAAATATTTCAAGAAAATTTCTTTTGGAAATATTTATATGTCTTTTAACCCCTTAAATTATAGTATAACCACTAAGTAATTTCATTTTAACCTTAACAACTGTAATTAATTTTAATTTCTTTTACTAATATTTTTTTAAGAAAATAAGTATAAAAAAATAATAATAAATTATACTGAATCCAAAAAAGGAATCAATTTTTCAAAATTATAAACATAGAAGTGACAAAAATTAATTTAATATGAATCTCACTATCTTGATGAGACAATTCGTTTTTAACTGAAATGGTTCAAAAGATTGAAATGTTTTTATATCAAATTTCATTGTAATGTTGATTACAGTGACCTAAATTGTATTATTATATATAATTAATCTAAATATACTATAAAAAAAATTAAAATATAATTTATCTTTATAAATAAATTATATGAAAATTAATTTTTCAATTAAAATTCAATGTTTTTTCTTTATTAATCAAAAATGGAACTTCTCAGAAAAATTCAGAAAAGCTACACAAAGGTAATTTTGATATTATGATTTTAGAAAAAGTTTATTTTTTCAAATGAAATTTAAAAATTTTCATAAATTATATTTAAAATTTTTTTTCCGTTAAATAGGGTGAAATTAACTTTTAGAAAAAAAAAATATTTATGCGTCAAATTGAATTTATTATCACCTCTTAGGTAGAAAAAAAGTGACATAAAAATAAAATAGTGAAATTAATATAAAATATTAATATAATTATTCAAAAGAGTTTTAATTGATTTATTATGGTAAAATGTGTTTGATTTCATAATTATAGTTTTCCAGAAAAATATTTCCTATATTTTAAAAAAGGGTTTTATTTTAATTTCCCATTATTTTTTCAACAAATAATTCTTATTATATAAATTTTAAAACCATATTTTAATAATTTAATTAATCCTATTCATAACTATGTCTCAGTGAAAACTATAATAAAATTTTAATATTAATATTAAATATATTTTGTAGTTCAATAAAACTCAGTCTTGAGTATAACATATACCAAAAGCTATTATAAGTGTTGCACAAATTGCATGATCTTATAAATATGGGTTATATTTGTGTATCATTCAATGAAAGATATCAAAATAAATTTAATTTGTTTATGATAAATTAAATCATAAAAACTCATTGTTTACATGATAAATACTTAGTATCCAATTCCCATGATTCAGATTATCAATAAATTGATTTATATAAATTTAATAATTAGATACACATAATGATTCTCTTTGGAAATACTTCTCAAAATTAGAAACCTATTTTGATTTTTTTATAAACCATACCTATAAGTTATTTTAAAATGATTGCCTTTATATATTCAATAATCTATATCAATCAAATTTCTTTTAGGGTGTATCATGTTTATATATTATCATCGATGAATTTCAATAAAATTTACGCCACTAAAAATTATGATTATATAAATCATATAGAATTAGTAACCCAAGATTAATATCTCACGAACCATTGTGTCATATTTAGTGTCCTTGTGACCATATATATATCTAAATGGGTAATAATACCAATCACAAGATTTAAAATTATTGGATAGTAGGGTGGAATAAATAATTTTTTTATGGATATAAAATAAAATTTATTCCTCTACTATCATTACACTTCATGTTTCTATTCTATTTTTCACTGAAATAGCATATAGAGAGTTGTTCACATTACCTTTAAGAGTATCCATTTCCACTATTACTTACACAAGATAATCAATGGGATCTCAGGATTTTCATGAAACTACATCGTTAGATGATTGAGTTATTGACATATGTTTTTCTATATAGAATCTTACACTTTATATTTGATGACTTTTCATTAACATTATATCTATTTTAATTTAAATCATATTCATATTAAGTTTAAAACTATTATATCATATGAAATCTTTATTATATAATTTTTTATAACTTTATTCATGCTATATTTTAACAATCCATCTTTAGAGTCCCTATTATATTATCAAAATCATGATGTTGACATAATATTAATATATAACTCCTTACAAAACCCACAATTTATGTTACTCATCAAAATATAAAAGCCTAACAAATTCATATATATCCAAATTCATCATATGAATATGGTATATTAAATCTTCATTTAATGGTTTAGAATTATATGAGATTGAAAAAATTGACATGAGTAAGTCCAAAGTGACATATATCAACCCCCTCATTCTAGAAGTAGGCACAAAAATCTAGGATATTTGGATTTCTAACCTAAATTACCTCTCCATATGGATAATTTACTCAAGAGAGAATTAAATTCATGATAATTATAAAATATAATTCCTATAAACTATATAAAATAACTAAATTCAGGTTAATAGCATTAATTTTAAATAAAGGTATTGGAAGATGAAAAATAAATATTATATTGTCATACCTATCATGTAATTAATAGAGTGAAAATTTTTTAATATGAAAATTATTATATTAATTATAAATAAACAAAATTAAAATTTCATAAAATTTTTATAAACATAAATATTAAATGAAATAAACAAATAAATAAAATTTTTATTTATTAATTTTTTTAGATTTAAATATGATCATTTCATGTTAGAATTAGTATGAATAATTTCATTTTACAAAACTTATCTTTTATAAGAATTTCATAAACTATAAGAAAATTTATTAAAATATTTCTTCAAATATTTTAGCCTATATCTTATTTTATGAATGATAATGGGATATTATCAATTGTAATATATTATGGATATCTTTTCCTCGGATAGGATAATTCATAATCCCTCAGTTATATATTATGATATCACCCTCATCATTAAAACAATATGATGATATGTTTTTTTGGAAACTCAAGATTCAGTTATAACTTATGATATTAGATATTCTGGCTTATAATTTTGTTCAAATCAACAAGTTTCTGATATATCATAATAAATGATATATGGCTATCACATGCTGCAATTAATCTAAATTGAAAATAGTATATATATCATATGTTATGATATTGTATCAAACAAATTATTATTGATATGTTTTTTGAAAAACCTAATGGAATCCATGTTGATACATTTAGGGTCATGGATTTTATACCATTGATTAGATTTAGGATTCCACATAATAAACTTTTTTAATGGAATGTAACACTCAACAATTTTAATATATATTTTAAATTGAAATTAATATTGTTGTGAGTATCTTATTTAACACATAACACTTAACTAAAATTAATCATGGTATATTTATGATGATAAACTATTACAATAGAATATAAAAATTGATAATTATGAAAATTCAATATGAAAAAATTAAGAAAACTATACGAAACAATAAAACGAAAATTAAATAAAAATACTATGAATATAAAATCTTTATACATAGGGTTTTTAATGAATATCATAACCCTAATTAATACTATATAAATATTTTTTATAATTTAAATATAATATAAATGTTGATAGATAAGTAAATGAATAGGATGAATGATTCTGTAAATGTATGTAATAATATTTATAGAACTTATATGTGACCATTATAAATATGGTGTTTGGAAATATAGTCATTGGATATATGATTATAGGATACACATGTATCTAATAGTTTTTTAGAATTACAAAATTTTTAGTTACAAATTAGAAATAATATAATTTATAATTTCGAAATGAAATAAAAATATGATATGCAATTATTTTTTTTATACATTTGTTTTATTAGAAATTAGTATTTTTAAAAATTGATTTATATAATTATAATTTTTTTTTAAAACTAATGGATTTATAAAATTAAAATTTTAACATATAAATTATTAATATTAATAAGATGTGGATAACATTATTAAATGAAATTTCTTTTGAGAGCAGATTTTTCAAAAGTATTCCATTTTTTTCCTTAATAAATTAAATTGATCAATTTTAAAAGGTAAACCTAATAAAATGATTCAATAAATAAACAAGTATATCTACCCACATTTACATTGTAATTAATATAAAATTGGATTTATAGAGACTAGACAGACCATTTAGGGAAATTAAATGGTGGGGGGGGGGGGGGTCGGGGTGAGGGTTGGTGTAGGGTGAATTAATGTCTACGTAATTTTTCCAAGTTTTACATTGTCCTAAAAATATCCCCTAATATACTTAGTCCTGTATCCCAGTTAAGATATGTGCATATATTGATGCACACTCAACCCTTACCTCAACTTGTAATGAAAAAAATAAGCAAGAACAATAGAACATAATTTTTTTTCAAGTCTCAAATCAATCCTGAAAAACTCACCCTTTATCATGTCCAACATTAGTCATGTAATAAATTTTATGATCAATTTAATTTACTGTGACTACAAGTGAGTTACCATTCGAATAGATATTTGGGTATTTTACCATCAATTTCCATAAGTCAAGGAATTACCCACTCTCATTTTCTAATAAAAGTAATTATTTCTATTATAACCACTAGTTCTTCAAAAGCCTTTGTTTTTGAAATATTGAAATAGATATTCAACATCTAATTTGAATGTCACGGTATAAAATAATTGATTTATTCTTCTTGAAGAAGTTATATTTGACTTTAAAGATATTATAAACAATAATTTATACAAGCTAGTTCTGTTGTATCTTCTCAAACACATTGTGTATACTGAGGAAAGTGGTTTTCTTCTAATTAAAGTTATCTCCATTAAAATATTGAAAAAAATGGTTTATCCTTAACATATATATGTTCATAAATCCTAATAATTAAATATAAATTATTTTTTAATGTTTTTCACTGGTCAATGGATATATATTGTTCTTCTTTTCTTCCTTGTCACTTATGTTTCTTATAAATCCCCATATTTTTCTTCAGCTATTAAGATAAATTTCAATAATATTGGGTTCAGATCTCTTAAAGTTATATCCTGGATTATATATATATATATACCCTGAATTATGTGATAATTCTTGTAATAAAAATTGATGGATTGAGATACTATAAATCTTATATATTCAACCTCCTTGAGATCTATCCATTTAAAGGTATGAAAATTACTAATGAGTTTATTTCATTTTAGTGGTTTAATCTTAGAAGGAAATATGACAAAGTGTTGAAGCATTACAAAAGATCGGTGTGGGAATCAGCAACTACAGAGGAAGTTTTTTATCATGGAGGTGGTTACAGGTTTGGTTTTGATGATATGTTGTTGTTGTTTTCGGAATGTGTTTCTTGATTTCTGAACGTTTCCTTTATTTTAATAAATGGTCAGAGGCCTTGTCTATGGCTATGCTTTTTTGGTATTCAACCTTCTATAATAACACAATATTACTCTTCAATTTTTCTTCCTAAAATATTACTTATAAAATCATCATTTACAACATCAGGCGATCTTTATCTTTTTTATGAAACTAAAATTTCATTTAAAACAACTGTCATATTGACATAAATTGGTAAACACAGTTTTAGTGAGTAGCTCTTTTCAGAATCCTGATAATATTATAAACCTTATGCACATCATATCACATGGTAAAACCATAATATATGTGTTTTATCATACAAACATATTTATTTTCTGACATAAATATCTTATAATAGTACCACATATCATAGACACTCCACATATTATTTGTTTCTCACTCTATAAAGGAAATATATAATATAAATTACTTATACCATATGATCTATTTCGATATTTTTAATATTCCATATGAAAATCATATAAATGAGACTTTATCAACCTTATAAAAACACTTGATCTTATTTTCTATTCTTATTTCAATGTTCTATAAATTTTCAAGCATGAAAATAGTATATTTCCTAGTAGAATAGCGTCATACTTAGCTTGGATTATAAGCTTAAAATGATATGATTCTTGATTTATGATAATAATATCATGGAATGATCATGTTTATTGCCCATATTATCTTGTATATAATATATAATCTTTTCATATTACATATTTTTAGTGTGTGGTATGTATAGTTGTTCCATGTAGTGAAATATGGTGTTCATTATTTTAGAGTCCTTAGATTTATATATTTAGATTCGCTATGCTGTCATCAGCATCTCATGACATGAAAATCCTTAACACACTATATGACAACCCTTCTTTTTATTACAACTTAAACATGAATTATTATATAAAAATTCACATGATACAAAAAAGAATATTGAGAGGTTTAGTGTATTTGGGGCTTATGATCATTACATAAAAACTTGAAACAATAAATACAAAATATTTATTGAAAACATCCTTTACATGACCACTACATTCCCTCGTACTTAGCATTGAATGGGATAACCTAAGGACATGCATAAGAAAAGGGTGAGCTATAAAGCCCAATAAGGGAATTCACATGGAATAACATGAGGAGTAAAATACATGTTATAAATTAGGCATATTAATAGAGAATAAGTGAAACATGAACATAAAGGCATGATAAAGCATGATAATCATAATATGGAAATGTGGAAACAACACTTAACATGGAATTAGTATGAGCCAAGGCTCATTGCACATGGAGCATGAGTAAACCCTCATTGCACATGAAGCATGAGTAAACCATTGTTTCACTTGAATTAGCATGAGTCAACCCTTGTTTCACATGATGTATCAGGATACTATACTTTACCCAATGCATTGGAGCGCTATAAGGGCACACCCTTCTTAAACATTCCATTTCATGCATAAGTGTGCCACTTGGATTATAATACATTGATTCATAAAACATAATAATTTATTCCATGATAAAGTAATGTGGAATTAATAAATGAAAATTTATAATCAATAGGTAAATTTTCATAAAGGTGAATACTCTTGATGGAGAAATGGGCATGGTATTCACTACACAATGGAATTGGCTTAGAAAATCGATGCAATTTCGACAGCGTAACGGCGTGACATAAGAATTCATAAAAATGGTTGATGAGAGAGAAAGCGGTTTCTCAACATATATACATGAAATGGACAGCAAGGGGTCATATAGATACATTTCCAGAAATTTGTAATTGAATTTAGAATCATGATACAAAAGTATTGCTTGAATGTAAAAGAGGAGAGAGAAGTTCCTTTCAGAATTTCGGCATAGTAACATGTGTACATGGGAGGCATTTAATGAGAGAGAAAGGGGTATCCATTCATTCAAAAAATAAGAGGGCAGTGTGGGGGAGGTGATAAACAATACCCCAGCATTTATAATTGAAATTAAATGGGCATAACAATATGAGGGAAATTGGACAAAAATGAGAAAGGAAGAAAAAACCCTTACTTGGAAGTGTGCTTCCAAAGGATTGAGAGAGGCTTGAGAAAGTCATATTGGGAGCTTGGGGAACCTTGGGAGGATTCTAGATAGAGTAGGGAATATGTTGGATGAACTCCAAAGGCTTTGAGTGAGGAAGGAGTGGGAGCTTGGGTGGGTTTATATAGGAAATGTGAGGGAATTCTTTATTATTTAGTTTTGGGACCACTTATATTAAATTAATCGAAACCACAAACCATCCCATGGTTTTTGACCATGATTTTTGGAAAAGGGAAGATGAAAAAAATATTTTATAAGGCCAAATTCCGAACTTCTTAAAATAATAGGGTTGCTTATGTGGAGGTGAGTCACACTCCCATGGAAAACAATTTAAAAAGACAAGGTGTTTAATAAGTCTTGAAGGGTCCATTAATGATTTTAAAAGTAAGTCAAACAAACCCAAAATCACATTATTTTAATGGTAAACCATATATTTTCCGAACACAAAGATTATAGTATTTTATTACATCACTATTGAGTCATTATGATGTCATAAAACACATTATATATTAAAATGGTATTTAATTTCTACCCAAAACGTTGACTGTCTCAGAAAATTATGAAACATTCACCATTGGATAATTTCGACATCCTGATTCTAGAAATAACATTTATTTTATCTAAATAATTTTTTAAATATGTTAATTTTCACTTTTAAAATAAAAACCGACATTTATCGAAGATTCACAGGTTTTGACAAAAATGGCTTTCAAACCTTAATAAAAATTACAATTGCATTAATAAGATTATAAGATTATTTATTTTTAATAAAAATTAATTTAATAGTAATAATATTATTTTATTAAAATATTATTTAATTCAAAAGTCCCTTAATTTAATAAAATAGAATTATTAATTAAATAATAACTAAAAACACGATTCGTACTTTAAAAACTATTTACAATGTATCAATAATGACAAGAAAGTATATTCATTATTATATGCAAAAATAATAATGTACATGAACATAGTACTAATGATTTGTTACATAAACCCTTAAAACAGCATCATATGACCTAAGGTTAAGGTGTGTGATGGTGACAGACTCTTGGGGTGGCTCGGATAACATCGTTCGAGTGGTAATTTTGATCAACATCCACTTTTACCGTAGGCAGTCAAAATTCTTAACATAGAATCGAAGAAGTTGACATCTTATATAATCATAAAGATACATTTAATTAGATTAAGAGGGATTTCCATTAATGAATCTTTGGGTTGTTACACACTATAAAAAGGAAGATTATGACATGAACAACATTATATCACACAACACAGTCTTATTATTTTAATGAATTAATAACATAACTTTTTAATATGTCCCACATCAAAAATAATATTAGGTGAACTATAATTAATGAATCCTGATGCAGTAAGCTATTTCCATTAAAACCAATTTTCATCACCTCATGATAGGCATATTTGGTTTCATCCCATGTTGTTATCTTCCACATATAGATGCACCACATTGTTCACACATATGTTGACCCTGTGTATGTGTTATTCTTTACCCAATATCACTCTATATCCATGATCATGCTAGACCATTATCATTGGTGAAATGTAGCTTTATTGTTGCACGATTTATTTCATGAATTTTTGTTTGATCTATAAAATTATAAGTATCCATAAAATTATGTAGAAATGTAAGAAAATGGTTTATATTCTGTTGAAAAAATCCATTATAATGATTCATATTGATATTTCATTACATGTTAAAATTATCTAAAGAATAAATTTATAACACATTGAAAGATTTAAATGGTTTCAATTCAACCTAAAACCTTTCCAATTTCCTTTAATAAATTTCCAAAACTCCGTTTAAGTATACTTCAATGACAAAAAATGTATATTATATTCATAAAATACTATAATTAATCATACAATATATTAATATCTAATGTGACCTCTAAAATATCAATCATCCTTTCCATTATATGGATGTGACTTTATGAAACTCCAATGATAGCGTCTTTCCAAAAAATGAAAAAACTAAATCCATATATAATATTTATAACATATATTCTTACTTTTCTTGGGAACATGATCCCCTTTCTAAAAAACCAGGTTAACATCAACCTACTTCCAAGAAATTCTAGTTTACTCTTACTGATGAAATAATTATAATCAATACATTCATCCCTTTTGAGAACATATATTACCTTTAACACAGTTTCTTCAATATCCTCTATATTTTTTCCATTACTCTGAAATACATTTAATTCCAAATATTTTAATACTGTCGTATTTTCATCTTCCCCTTATAGATAAAAATATAATGCTAATTATAGGGTTTGTAACTCACCATAATTCAAACATATTCTCACCCACTTTTAAAATTTTAATATAACATCGATTAGTTGTGAGAAGGATTGTCATTATTTATTCTCTTAGCTATGTTCCATTAGTTAAATAAATCTAGTTCAATTTGAAACAAATAGCATAGAAAAAATTATGAGTAACCAATATCTTCAAATTATTCTATTAATTATAATGCATATAATATTATTCTCCATTTTTTTAATATATGGGATATAACATCAGGCTTATCTAAAATTTGTAACATTCACTCTCAAAAAATTCAATAAAATAATTCAATTTCAAGGAATATAACTCCCTAATGAACTACTATTTCCTCATTGTCAATAACTACCCTTTAGATCTAATTTAATCTAACTAATAAAGTGTAAAAACAATGATTATATAACCTCCACTTCAATATCTAGAAGGCAATAGAGAATTTTTATATTTTCTGGGATTAACCTACTTTAAGAAACACATTATTCCAAGTAGATCCCATCAAAAGATACACTCTATTTCTCTTCATCATGTTCAATTTATTCATAATATAAGATTAAATAAATACCATGTAATGGATCTAGCAAAATAGTTCAATTTAATCCATTTTAAAATATGTAATTTTAATTTTCAGGTGCTCTTTTCCACATAAATGTCTAGATAATAATGCTTAAACATATTTTATATTTGACTTCAAATATATTTATAATAATAACACAAATATAATACAAAAACTAATGTAATACTGTGAAACTATTTTTTCAGTCATTCGAAAAATAAATGTTGATAATTTATTCTAAATCAGATTCCTCCTTCTTTTTTATCCTTGAATCCATTATTTTTTCTTGTATCTTTATTTTTAGAATCTATTTTTTTTACTTTAGGTATCACACATTTCTCTATAACTTCCTCTTCCATTTGAGGGTTATTCCTATTTAAATAATCCATCAAGAAATATACATCTAATTATCACATATTAATATTCCTAAACATCTCATATTAATCAGGTAGTATGGTTAAGTGGTTATTTGAAATTTTATCAACCCTCTTATACATCCCACAGGTCACTATTGAAACCATTAGATCATAATTTTTTGAAAACCTCTAAAGAAATTTGGATTATTCATGTGGTATTTTTTCTATTCTTTTATAAGTTTCCTTAGCATGTTATTTTTCTACTATCATTGTCTTTTCTAAATGTACAACACCAATTAAATTTAATTATTTAAATAAAATGGTTCTATATTTTGAACTTCCACATTAGTTATTTTGAGTGATTTTATTTATATATTACTCTTTACTTATTTCATTGTCTAATATACCATTTTTATTTTTCTTGGTTCTATTAAAAAACACCCATCTTTTACTCTTCTATCCATGATGTGTAACGTATTTACAAAAAAAATCAACACTTCCATTTTTTATGAAACATATATTTTTGAAAATCTTGTGTTTTTTAGCCTTTTATTAAAGTTTCTTCATTTCCACAATATTCTAATGAGTATTTATTCTAGATTTATTCTTTTGATAACTTTTAAAGGAATACCTGATTCCATTATTCATCAATAGTTTCCTTTTTTCTCTATATAATTTTAATACATACACAGTTGAGTATGAACCATTTCAATGACCATAATTATTAAAAATACTATAATAATTTTTGATTGTTTTAATCTAAAAGAGGAAGAAAAATAATTTCATTTAACATGTTTATTTTGAAACAATCATGATCTTATCTCCCTTAACATATGTTATATATTATTTTATATAAGTCTTAGATTGTACCAAAGATCTAATTCACTTTTCCCAAACCTATAAAAGTACCAAAAATGGTTATAATCCTCGTTCTTATTAATTTGGGGGTGTTTTTCCTAGAATTTCTAGACCTATAGTCTTGTTATTTTTGGGCCTTATTTTCAAATTATTTGAGTTCTATTAGGGTAGAAGATCTTCCATATATTTATTAATCCACAATTGATAGGTTTGAATGATTCTCATCATTTTTACTCATCTATTTTTTATAATTATTTCTTTAAAACCAGTACTATCCACAAAATAGACTTAGTGAAATCATTTTATTTTAGTTTTGACGGTACCTTTTCTTTTGATATAGATAAGGATTGATCATTAAATGATATAAATGTTTTCTACAAATTGGGATCCTTTTATCATACGACTCCATCCAATAACTAGATGTATTAAATACATCATTCACTATTTGATCAACCTGGGAATATTCCGTTGGTTATACTTATAAATGATTTAATTTTACTTCTAATTTAAAACACCACATTTAAGGAGTATTATTTTAAACATCAAATAAACTGACTTTGTTTTCCCACAATTTTTTTATATGTTAATTTTTTCTTCATGTGACGTACTCATTTCCTATAATTGTGAAATTTTAACATTTATAGTAGTTTGGTGATAATCTTGTGGTCTATGGATTACTTACAAAAATATCATCCCTATCGCCAACTTCTCTCACATAATCCTTTACAATTATTTTTCAATTTGTGAACAACTTTCATTGAAAACATATATAAAATCATCATTATCCATCGTATTTTTTGTGAGAGTTTTTAATATTTGGAAGTTTTTCCCAAATCAGTTTCCATTTCTTTAGCCTCTTCTACGAGTTTTGTGTCTTCATCAAGGAGTCCCATAACAAAATCAAGTATATATGTGATTAAATAAACAATGAATATTATAATATATTCATTGATTTCAAAGTATAATTCTTTAACTATTTTAACAACCTTATCTTCTTTTGATTCATCATATATTTGTCTACCTTCTTTGAAAAGATCACAATCAAAAAATTTAGGAGATAAATTCATAATACATTAATAAGATTTAAGTATTTATTTATACTTATTATTGATTTAGATTTTTCTCAAATTTTTTCACCTCTCTCATATTCTTTTTTTAGATTTTTAGAAAAAACAATTGTGCCTACATCAATTGGGATAAAGTCTCTGTATTCCTATTGAGGAAGTTCAAAATTTACTTCCAAAATGGTTTGGAAAAAATCCATCAAGGTTCCATTTTGGTGTTTTTTGGGGTGATTATGTTTGACGACAAAGCCAGATAAATATGTTTCAGAATGGGTTGTGTATTTTAATCATACACATTTAAGGTGGAACATTTTTCTAGTGTTTACATTATTTTTAGGCCTCAAAATATTGATTTTTTTAATCGAAAAGTAATGGAATATGTCAATAAAATTTCAAAAAACCCATAAAAAAGTATGTAGACTACAATGTAAATAAGCGGAATGACTATGGAAAGTATAAAAAGGTAAAATTTATAAATATCATTCTATGAGAACAAATTTTTTTTTTTTTTTGTTGATTAGGAAACTGATTTTATAAGGTCCCGACTTTAAACATTACATAAACTTGAATTAAATGAATAATTCACATTGAGGAAATTTTCAGGTTTAGGGTTTTAGATAATTAAGACATAACTCTTACATTACATCTCGAGTATTACAAAGTATACACTTATACTCAGTTTCCATTTTTTCACAAAAAAAAACTATTGAAAACAACTATTCATGTCAAGTTCCATGTTTTAGACATCATTAAATTTCCTTGATCCCATCCTTTACCCTATTCATCATTAAGTCCATTGAAAAACATTTCAAAAAGTGGGATGATAATAAACATCTCAGTAAGGGTTATAAAACAATGAAAGAAAAAACTATTTAATCAATACATACATTACTTAATCTCTTTAACATACCTCATAAAATCATAAGATTTATGAATAAAAAATAGAAATCATAAATCATAAAGGTAACTTGTGGCATCCATATCATACTTACATTGTAGCTGTTACAGATACGCAGGGAGTTACATTTAGAATACCCATCACATAATTTTCCCTAAATATTTTAGGAGAAACATTAAAATTTACCTCCCTCATGTTACCCAATGCATTAGAGAGATATATTGGGCTCACCCGCCCTAGGTTTGTCATGGAAAAACCCCGTATACGTAAACAATTCCCAAGTACCATAACATATTCATAACACATAAAACAAACATAATGGAAAGATAAAATTTCCACATTTCAACCATAATATATCACTTAAATTTATTATAATAACAAATCCATTATAAAAAACATTTTTAATAATAAAATAAAAAAAAGAGTATATGGTATTTCTTTTCCTTTTAAAAACATTACAGCTTGTTAATGAAGCCAAAGATCAAATAAAACTCGCGGCGAAAGAAATTTCATTGTCACCGCGTACATTAAAAACATTATTTTTGGTTATTTAGTAAAAAATCAGTAGAGGAAGTATTCATTTTGAATAAATAAAAAATTCATAGGGGTTTTTACACCATATAAAAGAAATTTTTGTATAAAACAAAATATGCCTCAATGAAAGGAGATTGAGACGAAGTCCCTTACCTCGTGTCCGATGTGACCTGTTCATTCTTTAAAATCCTGAATAATAAAATAAAGATAATTTATACTTTCTTATGAAAATTATTCATGTCTATTATTCCTTTTATATCAATTATTATCATGTTATAGTCATCATTTAATAATTTATGTTAATAATGGTCATTTTGTCGATATTTGGAACTTGAGTAAAAAATGAGCTTCTAATATTTACAAGTGCTCTTTGTGGTCAAAAATCCATTATCCAAAATGAAATTAACGATTTAGATATCATATATATCATATATATCTAATATATACATTTATCTATTATATTACATAACATTTATAGGTATGAAATTAAATGCATCGTTCATGGAGAGGGTAAGCCCTACGTACGCATGAACGCTTATTCCATATCTATTTTGTATTTTAATGGAATAAAAACATAATGATACATAGGTATATTATAAGTCCAGTATTAGATCATATATAATACTATTAACTTCATCCTCTATACATCCCACGAATGTCATGAATGAGTCATATAAATTTGAGGGGGCGGTAGTCCGCATTTCCTCAAATAAAATTATCAGGTTTACCCATAATGGAAACGTTAAAGGCATACTATAAATGGAAAATATATAAGAATAAAGAAAAAATAAACATAATATATATCATATATAAATAAATTTCCATCATAATGTCTATCATGATAGGTAGAAGGAGATAATTGAACAATCATCGTTTCTTGATGTGTTAGTTTACCGTTCTCAGAAACAATATGTTCTTTACCCATTAGATGGAGGTGTGTGTATGTTTAGTTAGAATAATTGTCATAAAAACATCATTGTATATTTAGGATACTGGTTTTATAATAAAATAAAGGAATAAAAAGAGTTTATGGGGTTGGAGAAGTAAAATAAAACAAAAGAACTTAAGAGAATATGTCACCTTTAAATCAGGCAACTTCCTTTGGTTTGAACCAAAAGGGTTTGTGGAAGTTCCTTATGCCTAAGTTAAGCTTCTATAAGGAGGATAGGGATGTAGGGAGCTTAATTCGGGAGATTTTGGATGATACAAAGGGATTGAGAGGTGTTAGTAATCATTTATAGTTGAGGGATTTTTATAAGGGGGAGGAGGGGATCTTTAGGAAAGTGTGAAAATATTATTTTTATTACATAATGATATTAGTTTTATAAATGTCAAAAACACATTAAAGTAAAATATAATATGACTCATTTTAGAAGTAAAATCATCCAATTATAATTGGAAATGTTTTGTATATGATTTTAATCATTATAATATTATTTATTTAAATCATTTATTAAAGAGGTAAACACTACATCATTATTGTGCCATAAATATTTTAATTTATTTGATGTCTAAAATTTATAAAAAAATTCCATTATTTAGTAAATATTTCTATATTTCCAAATAATATTTATAGATGAAAGGATAATTTTTATAACCCTATTTAAAAAATACTTTACTAAAAGATATTTGTTTATGTCATTTTTTCTTTACATTAAGTTAATTAAAAAAAGTGTCATTATCAATCCCAAGTGGCCCCATGGGGTCCCAAAATTGACCCATGGATTACCATGGTCGGAAGTAAATCAAAAATTAAGATTAGGAAACATGGTATGGTAATTTTAATATTATTATAATATTATTTTTTAACCCTTAATTACTATATTTTTTCCTTTTAACCATGGTTAATAAAATATTTATTAAAGTAAATATTCATAATGTATAAAAATAAAAGTTACCTATTTACAAAATTAAGAACTCATTATTCCAAATATTGAATCCATTTCTCCAAATTCAAATCAAAGAGGTTAATGAAATAAATTTGAATTTAATTCCCGCTGTTAAAACAAATACATGTTTTTAAGAAATAACTATCAAAAGATTGACACGTGTTTATGTCCAATTTCAATGTGAAATTACTTCCAAGGATGAAAATTGGATTAAATGGTAAAAATATATTCTAAATAAAATTTATAACCAATTAAAAAGATAATATTACCATATAAATAAATTAGATTAAAAGGCAGTTTTGAATTAAAATACTTTATTTTTCACTATTCATCAAAAATTGAATTTTATTGGAAAAATTACAAAATTTCATACAAATTAAATTTTCAGGTCCCTATTCTAAATAATAATTTATTTTCCAAATTGAACATACAAAAGTTACAAGAACTATATTTAAAAAGGGTTCTTCATCAAAAGGTGTTAAATCAACCTTTTAAAGAATATTAGAGTATTAGTGCTTAAAATTTGATTCATTCACATTTTAAGCCTCTAAATTTTATTGGATAAAGGTAAAAACATTTAAAAAACATGTATAATCATATTTTAGATAGTTTTGTTAATTCTTGCCAATCTAACAGCTTGGCGTTAACTACAATTTCAAATAATAATTTTATATTATTATTGTGCTACGTAAGATTTCAAAGAAACCCATAGTTGTGTATTGGGTATTCCATCAAGTATAAAAACCCATTTTAAAGTAAAATTAATATTTAATTCACAAATATTAATAAATACAAAAATTTATTTTTTCTTTATTTACCTAGGATGTTACATCCTTCCCCCCTTTTGGAAATTGCGTCCTCACAATTTTATTCACTTATCAAATAAATGGGGGTATTTATACCTCATGGAATTTTTAGATTCCAATGTTGCCTCTTCAACTATATGGTTTTTCCCAAAACATTTACCTGGTGAATTACCTTATTCTACAATACTTTCTCTCTTCGATCAAGAATTTGGACTGACTGTTCCTTATAAGGGGGATTCTCTACCAACTCAACTGTCTCTCGACTCAAAACATGAGTTGGATCTGGCATATACTTTCTCCACAGTAAAACATGAAAAAAAATGTAGCTGGGACAAACATGGAGGTAAATCCACTCTGTATGGAACTAATCCAACATTCTCTAGGATTTCATATGCTTCAATGAACCTCAGACTCTACTATCCCTTATTACCAAAACACATCACACTTTTCCATGGAGAATCTTTGACAATGAAATGATCACCTACCTCAAAAGAAAGATCATTCCTCCAATTATCTGCCAAAATTTTATACCTACTCTGAGCTATTCTCATGTGCTTCTGAATCAACAAAACTTTTTCTCCCATCTCATCTACCAATTCTGGTCCCATCAGCTTCCTTTCCCCTACTTCATCCCAAAAAGTTACAGTTTGACACTGCTTCCAATATATTGACTCAAACAGAGCCATCTGTATAATGGAATGAAAACTGTTATTATAAGAGAATTTAACCAAAGAATGATGTTGGTCCCAACTTCCCTGGTAATCTAGTGAATAAGCACATAGCATATCCTCTAAGGTCTGATTTTTTCGTTCTGACTGCTCTTCTAATTCCTGATAAAAAGCTATACTAAAATTTAATTCTGTACCCAACAACTTCTAATGTCCTGTCCAAAAGTTAGAAGTAAATCTGGGATCACGATCAGATACAATGGAGAGGGGAACACCATGCAACATGACTATCTATTTAACATACAACTGAGAAGGTTGATCTAGAGAAAAAGTTTCTTGAATCGTAAAGAAATGTGAAGATTTAGTCAATCGATCAACAATAACCCAGAGTGCATTATTACCTTGAGATGTCTTTGGTAATCCCACAACAAAGTTTGTGGATAAATTTTCCCATTTCCACTTTCAAATAGGGAATGACTGGAGCATCCCATTCGGTAACTGCCACTCTACTTTAATATGTTGACAAGTCAGAAACATCATATTAAAGTAAGAAATATCTCTTTTTATTCCATCCCACCAGTAATACCCCCAAAGATCTCTGTACATCATAGTACTACAAGGATGAACTAAAAATGGGGAACTACGAGCTTCATATAACAAATCATTCTTTAACATTGAATCAAAAGGAATTCATAATATCTTTCCAAAGCTCAAAACACAATCATTATCAATGTTAAATTCTGGATACTTACCCTTTTGTACCAACTCTACCTTTTTCTGCAACTCACTATCTTCCTTCTACGCTTTCTTAATTCTGTCTGATAGATATGATCTCACTGAGACCTAAAATAAAACAGAATAATTTTCTGCACCAAAATCTTTTTTACCAAAGTTCATCAAAACAAAAATCAAAGTATCTCATTCCAAATGTAGCACAGTCAATGAAGCATTAATTTTTCTACTCAAAGCATCATCCACATTATTTGTCTTTCTTGGATGATAATGAATTGTGTAATTATTATTCATGATTAATTCCATCCATATCCTATCTCTCATTTTCATTTATTTCTGAGTAAATATATACTTTAAAGTTATTTGGTTAGTATATATTTCATATTTTACTCCATACAAATGATGCCTCCAAATTTTTAAATCAAAAACCATAGCAGCTAATTCGAAATCATGTGTAGGGTAATTTAACTCATGAGGTTTCCACTGATGTGAAGCATAATCAATTACCCAATCATTCTACATAAAAAGAACAACCAGGTCCTTTCAATGAAACCTCACTATAGATAACAAACTCGCCATTTCGGGATGGTAGTGCCAAAACTGGAGCATTCACCAATATTCTTTTCAATTCTAGAAAACAATCCTCACAATCTTTTTTCCAAACTAACTTAACACCTTTTTCAGTTAAATTATTCATTGGACTAGATGACCATGAAAAATTTCAACAAACCACCATTAATAACCTACCAAACAAAGAAAAATATGGGTCTCAGTTATATTTGTGGGTCTTTGCAATTCTTCAAAAACTTTTGTTTTAGTACGATCAACTGTTATTCCATTTCTTGGAAAAATGTGACCAAGGAAAGAATTTTTTGGTAATGAAAACTCACATTCTGCTGAATATTCCAAATAGATTATTTTCTTTTAATGTTTGCAATACAAGCCTTTAATGAATTTCATGTTCCTCTTTAATTTTTGAATATACCAAAATATCATCAATGAATAGAACCAAAAAAATATCCAAGAACTCATGGAAAATTCTATTCATATGATCCATGAATACAACAGGTGCATTGAAGTCATAACTATATTTCATAATGGCCATATCTAGTACAAAATGATGTCTTTGAAATTTTTGTTTTCATTAATTTCAACTGAAGGTACCCCAACCTGAATTCAATCTTTGAAAAATAATGAGCCCCTAGGAGCTGATCAAACAAATCATCAATATGAGGCAAAGGATAAATTTTCTTTAAAGTGATGTTATTCAATGCCATATAATCAATGGAAAGTATCATTGGACCATCTTTTTTATTAACAAATATGTTTGGAGAACCCCATGGTGATGTGCTAGGTTGAATGAAACATTTATCTAATAACTCTTGGAATTTCTTCTTTAACATTAAAATTTCAATTTGAGACATTCGATAAGGGGTTTTGAAATTGGATAAGCATAAAGAACTAATTCAACAGAAAATTCAACTTTTTGATCAGGTATAATACGTTGAAACTCATCAAGGAAAACATCGATGTACTAATTTACCACAATAACATCATTAATCTGAATAGTTCCATTGCATTCAAAAATATGTTCAATGTAACATTCATTTTCATCTTTTACTAGTTTCTCAGCTTCCTGATATGTTATCAAAAGTAAAGGTTCATTCTTGTACAGAAACTAAAAATATTTCTAAAGAGAAACCTCATTACCTCCGCATTCCATCTTATAATGATAAATATAAATCCAATCCATACCCAAAATAACATCAAAATATTCTAGAGGAAAAATAATAAGGTTTTCAAGTAGATTCATTCTGCACACAAGGACAGAAAGGTTCTTATAATTTCTTTTTTGTTTCAATATTTCCTCCAGGTGTTTTTACCATATGTTCAGGATTCATATATTGAGATGGAATTACCAATTTACTTGAAAACTTCTGAGAAATGAACGAATGTGTAGACCATGAATCAAACAACACATTGGCATAATCTGAACCAACAAATGGTGTACCTGATAATACTTCATTTGATGACCCAACATCTACTGAATTAGTTGCAAAGGACTTCAACACCCCTTTCTGCCTATAGTCTGGTTTCCTTCCCTCAGGTGAGTACTTCATTGGACACTCATTTTTATAATGACCCATTTCATTACACTTAAAATATTTTACTGATTGTAAATCAGATTTTGTCTTACCATTACCATGATCTTGTTTAATGCAATTACGAGTCTTATGTTACATTTTACCACATCGATAGAACTTATTAGAATTCAAAAGACATTACCCATCATGATTCTTACCAAAATTTTCACAAACTGTAAACTTAAGTTTCTTACCATTATACTTTTTGAATTGTTTTTCCCTTTCGACACTACCTTGACCTCTTATTCTGTTGTTTTTCAAAGAACGCCTGATCATCAGAAAACTCCATTGCAACCTTCTCTGTACAATGAACAAATTTTTCATAACTCTTGAAATGATGAGAAGATAAAGTACTTCGATACATTGGAATTACTCCCGAGTAAAATTTTTTGAATTTACTATCATGATATTGTATTAAATTTGGATCATACCTTGCGAGTTGATTGAATTTTTCTTCAAAAGGAGCCACAGAGTAATCCTCCTTCCTCAATTAGAGGAATTTCTTTTCCATCCTAATATGAACCACATTAGGAAAATATTTCTCAAGAAACATACCTTTGAATTCATCCTAATCAAGAGCATCAATCTCCTCACTATCCCTGAAATTTTTCAGCATTGACCACCATTGATCAGATTCACCTTCAAAACCTTAAACAACGAGACAAACCTTTTGATGTTCTGAACACCCCATGAAATCAATAATATTTTCTAGTGATTTAATTCAACCTTATGATAGCACATGGTTAGATGGTCCTCTATTTGATGGGGGATGATGCCTCATGAAATTCTCCACTACTGACATGTTCCTATGTGGTTAATCTGAATGACCTCGTGCATGGATACCACCACTATTTATAGCCTGAGTCAAAAGTGAAATCACTGCCACAAACTGTTCAGTTCCAATTATGAACATCTCAGGTCACTGATTGGTATGGTTGTATTCCTCTTAATGTCGCCCCAACCTAGCTGCCCTGTTTCCTCTTCTGAAAACCATTCTGAACACAGAAATATCTTAGGTGAAGAAACATGGTAATATGTAAATGATATATCAATTTAATCTTACCATAAATTAATTTATGAACATTAATTTAACAATATCCTAACTTCTAAAGATATCTAAACCAACCTATGATACCAACTATAAGATCCCGACCTTAAACATTAAATAATAATGAATTAAATGAATAATTCACATTGAGGATATTTTCAGGTTTAGAGGTTTAGAGAATTAGGCTATAACTATTACATTACATCTCATGTATTACAAAGTAAACACTTCTAATCTATTCCATTTTTTATGAAAATAAAAACTCATGAAAAAAAGAGTCATGTGTAGTTCCATGTTTTATACAGCATGAATTTTCCTTGATCCCAACCTTGACCATATTCATTTTTAATTCCTTTGAAAAATATTTCAAAACATGGGATGAACATAAAAATGCTCCGAAAGGGTTATAAAACAAATAAAGAAAACATTTTTTCATCAATACATACATAACATAATCACTTTAACATACCTCATGAAACTATAATATTTTTTAATATCAATTATAAATCATAAATCATAAAGGTAACATGTGGCATTCATATCATACTTACATTGTAGCTATCACAGCTATATAAGGAGTTAAATTTTATATACCCATCACAGTATATTCCCCAAATCTCTTAGGAGAAACATTAATGTTTACCTCCATCACATTACCCAATGGATTGGAGAGATATCTTGGGCTCACCCACCCTAGGTTTATCATGGAACCACCCGTATACGTAAACAATACCCAAGATCCATATCATATTCATTACATAGAAAACAAAAATAAAGGAAAGATAAAATTTCCACATTTCAATCACAATATATCATTTAAATATATTAACATAACATACGAATTATAAAAACCATTTTTAATAACAAAATAAGTAAAAGAGTATATGGTATTTATTTTCCTTTTAAAAACATTACGTCTTGTTATGGAAGCCAAAGGTCAAATAATACTCGTTACAGTCGAAAGGTTGTTGTCACCACGTATGTTAAAAGAAACAATATTTTTTTTCATTTAGTAAAATCCTTAGTATAGAAAATATTTATTTTCAATAAAAGTAAAAGTCTAAGGGGTTTATACACCGTATAAAATAATGTTGTGTATAAAGAAAAATATTCCCCAATAAAAGGATATTGGGACGAAGTCCCCTACCTCATGTCCGACTTGACCTGTTCGTTCTTCAATATATTTAATAATAAACTAAAGTTAATTTCTACTTTCTTAAGAACCTTTTTCATTTTTATTATTCCTTTTATATCAATTATTATGATGTTATAAACATCATGTAATCATTTATGTTAATAATGGTTGTTTTGTCGATATTTGGTACTTGAGTGAAAAATGAACTTCTTATATTTACAAGTTGTCTATGTGGTCAAAAGTCTATTATATCCAGAATTTTATTCATTATTTTGATATCATATATATAATATATAACCCGTATATAAATGTATTTATAATAGTACATAACATTTAGAGGTATGAAATGAAATGCACTATTCATGGAGACGGTAAGCCGTACGTACGAATGAACGCTACTGTTATTTCTATTTTGTATTTTATTGGAATTAAACCATAATAATACATAGGTATATTATAATTCCAGTATAATATCATATATAATAACATTAAATTCATCATTTATACATCCCACGTATGGCATGAACAGGTCATATCACTTGGAGGGGGCGGTAGTCCGCACATCCTCAAATGAAATTATCACGTTTAACCATAATGGAAACCATAAAGTAATTCAATAAATGGAAAATACATATGAATAAAGAAAAATAAACATAATATTTATCATATATAAATACAGTTCCATCATAATGGACACAATGAGAGGTGGTAGGAGATAATTGAACAATAATTGTTTTGTGAGCCGTTAGTTTAGCGTCCACAAAAACAGTATATTATTTACACATTATATGGAGGAGTGTGTAAGTATTGTTCAAATCCTTCTCTTAAAAACATCATAGTATATTGAGGATATTGGTTTTGTTATAAAATAAATGAATAAAAAGAGTTTAGGGGGTTGGAGAAGTAAAATAAATCAAAAGAACTTAAGAGAAGATGTTACCGTTAAATCGGGTAAATTCATTTTGTTTGAACCAAAAGGGTTTGCATAAGTGCCTTATGCCTATGTTAATGATTATTGGGGTAGTATAGGGACGTAGGGAGATTAATTTGGAATATTTTGGAAGATCCAAGGGGATTGAGAGGTGTGAGGAATGGTTTAGATGTGATGAATTTTAATAAGGTGGAGGAGGGGCATATTAGGAAAGTGTGAAAATATTATTTTATTAGATAATGATTTTTGGTTTCTAAATGTCCAAAACATATTAAAGTATATTATAATCGGACTCATGGTTGAAATAAAATCATAGAATAATAATTAGATAGGTTATGGATATTATTTTAATCATCATTATCTTATTTATTTAAATCATTTATTAATGAGGTAAACACTACATCCTTATTGTGAAATAAATAACATAATTTATTTGAGGTCTAAAAATTATAAAAAAATATGATTATTTAAGAAATACTTTTATAATTCCAAATAATATTTATAGTCAAAATGAGAACTTCGATAACCATATGTACAAATTAATTTACTATGAGATATTTGATTATGTCATTTTTGTCATTATATTATGTTAATTAAAACAAAGTGTCATTATAACTCTTATGTGGACCCATGGGGTCCCAAAATCGACCCAATGATTCCCACGGTCAGAATTATACCAACCATTAAGATCAGGACACAAGTTAGTGTAATTTTAATATTATTATAATACTATTTGTTTATGCTTAATTATTGGATTTACCTTTTAACCCTGGTAAATAAAATATTTACTAAAGTAAATATTCATAATGTCTAAAAATAAAATTTACCTATTTAAAAAATTTGGACCACCTGATTAAAAACATGGAATCTATTTGTCCGAATTCCAAACACAGAGGTGGAAAAAATTAATTTAAAATTCATTATCACTGTTAAAGAAAAAAGTGTGTTTTAAGAAATAAATATCAAAAGATTGACACTTGTTTATGTCCAATTTCAATGTGAAATCACTTACAATGATCAAAATTGGATTAAATGATAAATATATATTCTAATTAAACTTTAAACCAAATTAAAAAGATAACATAACCAAATAAATGAATTAGATTAAAATGTAGTTTTGAATTAAAATACTATATTTTTTAATATTCATCAAAAACTGAATTTTATTGGAAAAATACCAAAATTTCATCCAAATTATATTTTGATGTTCCAATTATATATAATAATATTTATTTGTCAAATATATCATATAAAAGTGAAATAAACTATATTTAAAAAGGGTTCTCCATCAAAAGGTGGTAAATCGATCTTTAAAAAATATTAGGGTATTTGTGCTTAAAATTGGATTCATTCACATTTTAAGCCTATAATGTTTTTTGGATAAATTTAAAAACATTTAACAAACATGTATGATCATATTGTAGTTATTTCTGTTCATTCCCTCCAATACAACGACTAGGCATTAACTACCATTTAAAATAATAATATTATATTAATATTGTGCAACATATGATTTGAAAGAAACCCATTGTTGCGTATGGGGTACGCCATTGAATATAGAAACCTCTTTTAAAGTAAAATTAATATTTAATTCACAAAAATTAATAAATATTTATATGTTTTATTTAATTATTTACTAGGGATGTTACATATTTGAATCCACTACATAGGGTTATGTACAACACAAATCGCATAACAGGATCAGTTCATAGGGAGATTTTAATTTTCAGAGTGAAGGTGGTGGAATAAGTCCATTGTAATGGGATATTTTTTTAAGAGGAATGAGATATTAAAAGGGGATCTACAAACAAATAAATGTTCTTAGCAGACTGTATACACATGTTTACAGTGATGGATAATACAGAATATTGTTTTTGGTAATTGTAATTTGATGGTTTTTTGGCTTTTATTTTCCTATATAAAGGACTCTAATCACATCATTAGAGAGATAATTATTTTTATAAGAGAGGATTATTGATGGAATAATTTGGATGAGTCAAAAATTGGTTTGTGAAGGATCTATTATATATAGGAAAAAGTTGTTTGTGAGGGAGGATTATGAAATGGAATATCTCATGAAGGAGGTGTGATTATGGGGCACTGTAGATCGACAGGGGAAATTAATTCATGAGGAAAAATCCATTTGATATGAAATGGTCACTTGAAAATCCAAGGTGGATCATGGATCACATGCTCTATACAATGAAAGGGATTTAATGAAGGGTCTCAAGGTTGTTCGTGAAGTGATTAAGGATTTTTTTGATGGGATTAAAAATAGTTCATTAAAGTAATTTCCACAGAACGATAATTTTGTGGAAAAGTGGATTTCATCTACCATGTCAAAATAGAGGTTCATAGAACAGTCATATATGTGTGAAAAAATTATGCAGTGATTCCAAGAAACAATATATATATATATATATATATATAGAGAATAGATTGTGATCACACATTATTTTTGAGGGACATGATATTAAAAATTGTAATGGGTTTTAAATAAGGATGGATTGTGAGTCTATTCTAAACTTTTTAATAGTAGTGTTCTTTAGTGGATTTTTCAAATAGTCACATTACCTTTGTATGCTCCTTGGACGTAGCCTAATTATGGTGAACCATTTAAATTTTTTAGGACCTATGTCTATTTTAATTCTCATATTATTCTCTTATATGAGAGTGAGAGAGAAGAGTGTTTTGTTTAATGAAAGAACAAGATCCAAAGTAAGTATTATTTTAATCTATCATACCCTTATTTATCCCCCAACCTTATTGTATTTTACCTAGTTGGGATAACAATTGGTATCGGAGATAAATGTTAAAATTAAATGGTTCTATATCAGTAGATGAAATGAATTTATTTATCACAAAAGTATTCTAATCTTCAATGGAAATAATTTTTAGCCACGAATGAATTAGATGAAACAATTATTATGATCATTTGGTATAGATGTATTTATAGCAGAAATGTATGGTATTTCTATCATCATGGATAATGATGTTTTATCAATAGTAGAAAATAAATAATTTGATGTTGATTAAAAAGTAATACATACCTTATAGGGATCCTTATTGAACAAAATCTATAAGAATATGTGGTTATGTAATTAATCACATGATTTTTGGGAAAATCTTATAAATATATAGGAATGGGATTAATATATATTATAAGAAAAATTTAATTTCATGTGGAACAAATATGAGGACATGATAATGAACCATAATGTGTTCGTAGATGCATTATTGGATTGGGTGAGTGTTATTGTAGAAGACATGCATGGTCTTGGAGAAATTATCAAATATTCGAAGATCATTAAGTGAATCCAAAGAAGACCCCCACCCTTGTTACATCTAAATGTATCTATACTGGATGAAAAATATCCTAGGGTACTAACTTTGGATTTCTTAGAAAATACATTGATCACATACAAGATGATAAATGGTGATAATTATACTATAGAAGAGGGAATGTACAAAGAAGACTAATTCAAGGAAATGAATAATATCACTATTGAAGTTAGTCAGGAGGATGATAATTTAGTTGAAGTCATTTCATTTAAATCCAATAATATTTAAAGGGTATAGGAATGTAAGGGAAACATACACTTTTAGGATTTTGAAGTGGAATAATTTGACATATTGTTTTAAAAGTATCCTAAGAATATTCAAGACAATTTCAATGACGATTGTGACATTCCCAAGATGATATCTTCATCTAATGTTAAAGGTAAGAGATGAATCCAGAAGAATTATTTTTTAAATAGAAGAAAATAATTTTAAAATAATTTTATAGTTTGGAATAAAATGATAGAGAAATATTGGACAACTTTAAGGATCATGTTGTAGATGTTACAGTGGATGTTTTCATAAATTCCCAAACAAGGGATGAAAGTGACAATGAAAAGGAAAAGTTAAAAGATGAGTTGAGCTTTAGATTTAATAAGAATATACTATGGAAGAGATACATGTTCATAGAGAGAAAATAAATAAATCCAATAGGGTGGTTAATGTAGAAAAAATGTACATGAAATAGAAAGAATAAGATAAAGATAAGATGGAGGATAAAATTTATGGTATGAAATATGAAAAACTATAAATCATAGAGAATGTGATTGAGTACAAAATAAATGTTGTATAAAAGTCATGAATTTTCGATAGATTGGCTGACACATAAAAAGATCAAGTTAAACACATCGAAGAAAATTAGAGGAGGTTGGAAAACTAAAAATAAAGGTAAAAGATCAAGAGAAACTATTTAATCCATTAAAGAAAGTTAGAAAGGGAAAAATGAAATTATAATTTAGAGTTCCATTGAAATAGAAAAATGAATATTGGGAGAATAAAATTATTGATCAGAACAATATAGATGGAAATGGACATGATCGCAATCTAAAATAAATGATGGTTGAAGTTGGACATCAAACACTTTCTCTGAGGATGAATATTGAGTTGATTATGAATAAAAATAATTAGATCTAGAGAAATTAGGTAACAACCAATGGTTCTGTAATGTCACATAAGAATGCACCCCACATCTGGTGTTATATCTTTAGAAAGATAATACAATCAAAAAATATTTTTACATATCCAAGAGGAACATAAAGGAATAGGAGAAATAGGGGAAGACATATAGATATCAATATTATAGGATATAATTGGATGGAAATTGTTTTTGTGTTCAGGATATTGATATGTGGATAGATATTTTACATCAACTAAACTAGGACATGTTCCAAAAAAGACTCAAATTGGACATAACCAACAAATAAATGTATCATAAAATGATATGAAAATGAAAAACTAATTATTATAATTTCATGATGAATGTGTTCTATTATACTCTTGGGAAGATAAATAACATCATTTTATGAAATGGATAATAAATAAAATAGATGAAAATATATTTTTTTGGATATTTCATTAAAACTAGCATATGACACGAGAATATGGATCATTGAATGTGTAATCACAAATAATATGATAGGAAATAATGATATTATGACATAAATTAGATACAATAAGCAAGGTAATGTAAAATATTTGTTATGATAATGACCTAAAAATGATTATCATGGAAAATCAATGTTTGTGGGAAAATACAAGAGACATGAAGATGTCCTGGTTATTGATGGTCTCATTCACAACTGGATAAGTGTCATTCAATTATGTGACTCCATAAATGCCACAATAATTTACAATAAATTATGTATCATCAATGAAATGGGCGGTGTTGTTTTTTAGAGGTAAACCATGGTTAGTGGAATATATATATTGTGATTGGAGAAGAGGATATTTGATTTTTTTCAAGGTAAAAAAAAATAGGTAATGGAATAAAAAAGGGTCATTTTATCTAAACATACATGGATGATATGGTAAAATGTGATTCTACTTGATATATTCCTAGGTTATTATACGATCACTCCCATGCATGTGATGCTTGTAAACAACTGAAGATCATTTGAATGAAAAATAAGGAAAATAGAAAAGGCCAAAGAAAATGCTTGAGTTGGAGCCTATTGTTGTGTGGATACCTATTTCAACAGGAGATGTTTTTGAGATGATATATTATGATATCTTCTTAGATTATTTTAGTATAATAAAATCGGTGTTAATTATTAATTATAATTTTTAAATTTTTAGTTTCATTATGCATTATCGAAGGGAATTTGAAAACATGTTCGGTAAAAAAATAAAAATAAAAATAAAACAATAATGAAAAAATGTTCACAAATTCCCAATTGTAGGATTATGATGTAAAAAATGGGATAAGAAACCAAGATTCAGATGTAATGACTCCACGAAAAATGGATTTGTTGAGAAAATAAATCATTTTATCCACCACATGGCCAGAAAAATGATCATTGAGAAAAAACATCGACATAAGTTTTGGAAAAAAGTAGTAATGACATCATTGCAACCATTAAATAGTGAATTATTATAAATAATGTAATATAAGACTATATATGATCTATGGTATAGAAATATGACAAAATTAATGTACTTTTTATTCATTGATAGTATGTGTTTCATTATCAATAAAGATAAACCAATGATTTTTGAATCACAAGGATATAATGGGATATTTCTTGGATACCAAAGAAAAATAAAATCAATTAAATGTATAAATAATAGGCTAAGAAATTTTTTAGAAAACAATGATGTGGTTATTATATAAAATGGCAAAAATCTCAAAAAATAAATTAATAGTTTTAGAATTAGAGATCAGACAGTACCTATGGAGAGAAGGAGTATGAAGACTCTATTGTAAGAATTTTTCTTATAATAGGTAGATCCAATGTGTATTGAAAAAGAATTAAGATATTAGATTTTGTTTAAAACAATTAATTAGTAACTCCAAAAAATATAAATGAAGTATACATGGGAGATTTTTATGTGACCAAAAATTTAGAATGGAATCAAGGCCAAATGGGTATTTCCAAAGAAACTAAATGAAGATGGAATAATGATTTGAAAAAATGCATGACTATTGTGAAAAGGGTAATCCCAGATAGAGGGTTCCAAAGTTGATGAAACATTTTCACCAATTTTCAGGCAATATGAAATAAAATTATTCATCCCTATAAACATGAAAATAATGTTCATGGATTTTCTCATGTATGTCAAATAATCATTCAAAAAAGTGTTATGGATGAAGAAGCGTATGTTGAGAATCCACATAGTTTTCCCATTCATGAATATGTGAAAAGTGTTTTTTAGTTGAGGAAGGAATTATATGGGTTCAACCAAGCACTGTGAGTGTACTATTAAAGGCTTGATCCATTTTGGAAGAAGATTGGTTTTTAATGTGTTGGAGTTGATTTCAATATATATGTAAAAAATGATAGTAATCAATGGATGATGGTGCTGGTGTATGTCAATGACATAATTTTTGGTGGATGAGATGAAGAATAGTGAAATTGTTTCACAAAATTCATGAAAAGTGAGTTCTAAATTCCAATGATTGGTGAAGTACCAATTTTCCTTAGTATACAGGTAACACAAGGAACAAATGGAATATTCATTTCACAATCCAAATATTCCAAAGTGGTTTTGAGTTTTTTTTGAATGTATAACTCCAAGAGTTTTAAGAATTAAGTGGAATATAATATGAAATATACATGATATCATGAAGTAAATACAATTAATTTCACTATATATGGGAAGATGATTGGGATTCTATTATACTTAACAACCACACAATCCAAAATTATTTTTTCTACCTTCCAAGCTACACTTTATCTAAGTAATAAAAAATAAATCTACCTCAATTTAGGAAAAAATAATTCTTCATTATATCAAGGGCTTGAGGAATTTTGTTTTTTTGTATAGTGAAATGTCTCAACAAGAGTTATTGGGATATACAGACACAGATTGGGCCCATTGATAAGATGATTAAAAATCAACATAAGGTGGTTCATTATATATTAGTGGGTTTCATATTTATTAGATAATAAAAAAATATAGCATTTCATTGAGTGTAGAAAAATCATATTATATAGAAGCCACTAAAGCTTTCCTACAATTATTATTGTTGAAGAAACAACTTGATGATATGAGATTTCATTTCAAGTCTCTAATAAGAATCCAATGTGATAATTCTATTGCTATAAATATTAAACAAAATCCAGTCCATCGATCAAGGAAAAAGAACATTGAAATCACGGAGAAGGTGGAACATGGGATTGTGACGTCATATTATATACCTACAAAACTATAGGTTGTAGAAATTAAGATGAAGATCTTACCCAAAATAGAATTTGGGAGGCATCAATTGGATCTTGTAGTTCAATCAATTACCCACCCATAAACAATGTGGTTGTGAGACCCAGTCTGTACAAGTTATTTAATTATTTTTACATCTAAATTATATGTTTTCTTTACAATGTAATTTCCACAAATGAGGTACCTTTTGGTTCATTAAAAAATGGAGAGGAACTATCCTGATCGAGATAGGAGGAGAATCTGATAGAAGGATATGTGAAGTTGGAGGTGTTCTAAATATGATTATGATAATGATAATAGATAAAAGGTTATATAACATGACAAAATGATGTTCATGATGAGAACATGTGAGTGGTTTTATAATGAATTGATTCATTGATAAAATTTTCAAGATAATATTATTCCTCAGGCATAGCATGGGTCATCTGAGCTTAGTGAGTGTGTACAATAAATGTTTATCTCACACTAAAACACAATAAGATAATATTGGTAGAAGATAGAACAAGTTATACTGAGATATCAAAATAAGAAGAGTTTTCAAAAAACCCAAAGGGGGAGATTTTCGGGGGAAAATCCCCCAAGGTTCCATATCAGTGTTTTTGGGGTTATTATGTTTGTTGAAAATTAAAGATGAAAATGTTTTAGTATTGATGGTTTTCAAAAAGATTATTCATTAAAGGTGGTGAAATTTTACATTTTTTTACATATTTTTGGCATCAAATTAGGATTTTTTAAAGGAAGAAATTATGCAATGAAAAGTACACAGACTACATAGAAAAGAATGCAGACATCACTGAATGTATGTGGAATGGAAAAGTTAAATTGATAACAGAAATATTTCTTCATAGAATTTTTATGTGGAACACATTGTATTCTATGTGAACTGAAAATAGGATTGATGATTTTAAAAAAGGGTAGTGATTTATACTTGCGACATAGGGTTATACTCTATGTGAACAGTATATCAGGAATAGTTCATGGGGATATTGTCATTTGTAGCGTGAAGGAGGAGAAGTAAGTCTGCTGTAAATGGATCATCATTTTTAGGGGGAAGGTAGTGTTCAAAGGGTCTCCATGAACAAAAAATATTCTATGGAAACCACATAAAATGGTTGCAATGATGGATAACCCATTCTTGTAGTTTTTGATAATTGTGATTATATGATTTTATAATATTTATTTTTCAATATAAAGGACCCAAATAATATCATTGGAGATAGAGAATTTTAATATAAAAGATTATTACTTGAGAAATTCATGTGATCAGAATGATGTTTTTGAATGAGATATTTTGTAATGGAAAAGGTGGTTCTTGAGGGAGGACACCACAAAGTAATAGTTAATGAAGGAGGTTTGATTACATGGTACTGTAGCTTGGAATGTTAAGGTGACTCATGAGAGAATCATCTGTCCATGAAGTGAAGGTTTTACATGAAGATAAAGTGGATCATGAAGCACTCACTCTACATAGTGCATGGGTTTTTACAAAGGTTATCAAGGAAGCCAGTGAAGTGATTGGGGAAGACTTTTAAGGGACTAAAAATAGTTATAAAAAGTATTTTTCATTGAACAATATTTAATGGAAAAGTGTATTTCAACTACTAGGTTAATATAGAGCTTCATGGAACACTAATGTATGTGTAAAACAATTTAGAGGTGATTTAGAATAAAAAAAGATATATATGAAGAGGTAGTGATCACACTTCAGTTAAAATACAAGTTAGATTTCAAATTTTGATTGGTTATAAACCTGGAGGGGTAGTGATTCTTTTCCATGATTTGTAACAATAGTATGATTTAGTTGATTTAGTACATAGTCATATTTCCTTTTCAAGATCCTTTGATATTGAATTGTGAGGGTAAACCAGGTGAAATAGATGTGTCTTTTTCATGTTTTAATTCATATATTATTATCTTCTATGATAATGGAAAAGTAGAGTTTTTTAACAAAGAAATAAGATCCAATGTAACAGTTGTTTCAATCTATTATACCTTGATTCACCCCCACTCTTTGTATTTAAACTAGTTATGCTAAAAAATATTAACTTCATATAAAGATTATAAAAAAACTCAGGTAAATTTATATACTATTATAAGAAATCATGGAGTAGTTATGATACCACTTATAGAGCCCGAATAGATCATCTGTAGGGTGAATTAGTGTCTATCAAAGTATTCAATGTTTCTATTTTTACAAAAATTATAAAATAATATGATTAAACAACTATATTTACCAAGAAATATATATTTATTGATGTTTTCTTAACATTCACCTTAGTATGTGATATATTAATAAAAAATATCAACAACACATTAGTTTTTTACATGTTTCGACTCTATTATGGAAACCCACTCCTTATCATGTATGATTTTTCTAGCGTCACATATTTTGGAATCAAATTTATTTTAAGTGATTATATGTACATTACATTTTTAAAACATGCTTTGGGCTTGTATAATCGTGTTCCCTATGTTTAGGCATCATCCACTTACCAATTGTGGTGTAAAATGTAATTTATACTCACACTGCCTATTCATTAAAAAATTCATTTTCAAACTATGGAAAAATATTTTCCCTTTAAGATTTGAATTTCACTAAATAATATTAATGATATGTTATTCCTCAAGAAATAGTCTTCAATGTACCATATATCGTAAATAATAATTGATGAAATATTGTTTTGTTTTATCTTATCAAATTCACTTTTTATATTTATCACAATAGTTTTCTTCTCAAAAACGGTATCATTACTATGATCATAAATAATAGAAACAATGCTAGAAACTTATTATCTCTATATTATTCTCTCCTTACTCTTGTATAAACGGATTTTCTTCATCTTGATACCTAGTATGGAGACAGTTAGAAATTATACTTTTCTTCCATGAGGATTATGTCTCTTTTGAGTTTCACTCATGTCAAAGATTCTCCCTAATTTTCTTTAAATATTAGGATATACAACAAGAATTCCAGGGTTGGGTCACTCGTTATTAATCACTTAAACATGTATTTATCTACTAAATTTTACTATAATTATTTTCATAAAATTCAAATGTTTGATTTTCCATAATTCTTGAATATTAATCCTATCCAATATGTCACCATTTTAATTACGGGATCTTCAGTCTTCATAAATTTCATGATTTCCCTTCTTTCAATTATCTTACTAAAATATCACATATAGGTTCAACATTTAATAGAATCTTGTGACATTTAATATTTCCAAAAAAACCATTTAAAAAATTTTCCCTAATGAATTGTTATAGAGAACCTAGTTGTGGTGTGTAGATATCATCAGGAAACCTATGATATTATAAGCCCAAAACACTTCAAATTATAAGTCATGCCCTTCATACATGCATTTTATCTTCCATGAATGATTCTTACATGGACTTTTTATTTTATGAGAACTCTATATATCAATCACATTACCCATATTTTACATTTTTCACTCTACAATGATAGGCTATCTTGAACATTCCTCTTATCATATCACTTCCTCCAATCTTATGAAAATTTTATAGACATATCTTATGAACCACCATTTATTAAGCATAAAATGACCATCGTTATTCTTCCCAATTCATCTTCTAGTGTTATGTAACTATTCAACCATGCACATAATACATTTTCAAGAACACGATCTTTACAAATAACTTAGATAATATTATTAAAACACTATTATTCTTGTTACATGATAAGAACAATGCAAAAATAGAATCCTTAACTATCAAATTAGCTTCTGAATAATCTCTTATATCATTTATCCTTTATGAAAATAGTTCCTAGAATGCCATTTTATTCCACATTTTATGTTATTCTATATAATATAATGTGCTATTCTTTCTTTGAGATTAATATTTTTCACATATTCATAACACTCAATTTCCATCAGTAGATCATATTATGAAAATCTTTATCACACAAATATAATGAAAAGTACGACTTCAATACCATTATATCACACAACAAACACTATTTCATTTAAAGCATGAACATTAGTGATTTGGTAGCTACTTGTGACACCCCTTGTGTCACTATCTTATTGTTTTTTTATTATTTTATCTTATCATGGGTGGTTTTGAGTTCCAATATTTGATGATATGGAATTCGTAGTTTTTCTAGGATTTTTGGGAGAATCATGGTTTCTTCATATGGTTTGGTGTAATCATGTGATGCATGCGTGAATGAGCCTGTCATGGTGTTAGATCTATTTTTCACGGCTTCCACGTAGTCTTTCAAAACATATAGAGTTCCGCAAAAACCTTGTGGACTCTTTTTCCTAGGAAGAGGTTGCCACATGATTTTCACACAGTCTGAAAAACCCTTCAGCTAAAAAATGAGTGTGTCTAAGAATTGGGTTGTACATGGTTGGTGCATGGTTAGTAAAACGGTGTGGAAAAAAAATGTAGATGGACCCTATGTTTATTTTTTTTTTGGGAAATTCCCATTTTCCCTCATCGAATTAAGATTATTTTCACTCCTCTTCATAACCAAATGCATCGACTAACGATTGGGAGCCCAAAAAGGATCCACATGATCCTCCTCCTTTAATTTTTTTCTAGTGTTTGGTGATTTCTCTGAGGATTTTAGGTATTTATTGTACTCTTCCAATATTCATTCATTATATCTCTCTCTTTTCTATTGGATTTGATTTAATTCATAACCATAAATCTATTGTGCTCTATTTTAGGGTTTTGAGTAGATTTAAGGTTTTTATTTTTAGTGTCTAGGGTTTTTATATTCCATCTTTATCCACATGGGTGTGGTCGTTGTTGATGGTGATATGTGTTAGTTTTTCTTCTTCTTGTTTTATGTAAGAGTTTCTATATAATCATTTAATTTTGTCATTAAAAGAGTTATTATTATTTATAAATTAATTTTAATTGAAAATAATAATATATGTGATATCTTTATGGTGATTTAAATTTGATTCATTGTGTTCTGAGATTGTATGGAAGGCTTTCTCTCAGAAATTTATCCTTTTCAGGTTTTGAATGAAATATTTTTATGTGATAATATTTTTGGTTAAATTCCTTGTGGATTTTGAGTGGTTTTTAATTTTACTTATTTTATTTTAAACCTCATTTTATTTTTAAATTAGTGAAAACTATGTTTTAAATGGAGTTTCTTTTCAATGTAAATTGTTAACCTCAAACTAATTTATAAAGGGGTCATTTATTGGATTTGACATAGTGATTTGAAATGTGTGTGTGCATTAAACCATTTTATAAATAAAATAATGGATATTTTCAAATTGTTTGATTGGAATGTATATACTTTGGCCATATTATGGACTATAAAGAGGGAGACCCATGCTTAAGGGTACATTAGAAAATTTTTTTAATGGTGTGTTGGATATTCATCACTTTTAATGAATTGGGTAAATTGTTGTTTTGGTAAATTGAAAAGGTAATGGTATCTTACAATGTATTTTATGATAAAATAATTGTTGTTACATTGGTTTTACAATGGTTAATGTAAAAAAAACCCCTAATTTTCGCCTTTTACTTTCTTATCCCCTGTGTAAGCTATTTATCTATATTAACACTCATGTGGGAGGTTCCCACTGTGAGATTAATTTTTCTCCCATTATGTTGGATTATAATTATTTTTTCCTTGGGTGCTTGTGATGTGTGAGGAAATTCATTATTTTATTGTTAGGAGGGAAAGGGACAACCTTTTTTGAGTCCTGTGTAATTAAGATGGATTCTATTTATTTTTTTATTAGGTACCATTTTTTGTCATAAAAACTCAGCTACTATGTGGGAGATCAATGATTATTCTTTCTGTTGGTTCGAAACCTAGTAGTGACCCTTTAATCATGATATGCAGTAGGTTTAGGAGGCTGGAAAATCATAATGTGTCATCTATGGGGTAGTTGTATAACTTTTGGTTTAGACTATAGTGCATGACAGTAACCAGTTCATGAGTTGGTATACTATTTTATGGTTAGATGCTTTAAACATTAGAAATACAAGGTAGAGATCATGACATATTCAACTATATCCAATGTTATTGAAATAGGGGAATTTGATCTAAAACCTTCTATATAATTTCCCCTTCAGGAATTTTCCGGAAACCATTCCTTGTTCAAATTTGGATTCAGGCCTAATGATATATAGCGATTTATTATTTTGACTGAACCATATTTGAGTGAGTTGGATTATTTCCTTTTGAAAATGAGATTTTAAGGATGTTTGTAAAAACTATTTTGAAATCAAAATGACAATAGTATGGGTTTTTTATAGTGGATTTCAAAATGGTAAGTTTGGTTTCTACATGGTGGCTTCACCTGCTTAAATATTTAAAAGTGTATGTTTACATACAAATAAAATGAATGGGTTGTTTTTTTATAATTGATAATGGAGTATTGGTATTGAAATTGATTTATTTGGTGGAAAAGTTTACAAATAATGGATTTCAGTTTAAATAAAATATAAAAATATTTTGAAACATGATTATGGAATTGATTTTGGTTCCATATGGTATAATCGAAAAATATTACTTCATTGATTGATTTTATAATTATAATTGATGACTTTCCTTGTGAAACATATTTCATTGATTTTGCAGTTTGGGGTAAACTACTTTGATTTTTAAGTCACGTCAATATATTTTAGGTTCTAGGTTCTTATATAGATTTCATTTTGATCATTTGGGATGATGTTGGTTGAGTTTGTTGGTGGTGAAAAACTAGATGTTTCATGGAGATGGTTTAATATTAGATCGTGTTTTTTGGTAGTTATTTTATTTTTAGTTATTGTTGAATCCACTTCCTTGTTTTTTCCTCTTTGGTATAGATGATATTCATATTCCTGAAAATGATTTGGATTGGTTTAGTTGGTTGTGTCCTATTTAGCATGTTTATTTTTTTGGTATATTATATTTATTGGTTCTCTTACTGTATTTTCTATAATATTGTTGAAATCATTCCAAAAGGGATTCTTATGATTCAAAATTACTAGTTTTTAGCTTTTGTGGATTGATAATTTAATTATTTTATTATGGAGGATTGTTTTAGGTGTTGGGTATAGAGGAATCCCGAGATAGTTCATTACAAAATGGTATCATAGTGTTATTTAGTTATTTAGTAAGAGCCTAAGCCTCTTGTGTAGCTCTTGTTATTTGGGAATTCAATAGTTTAAATAAGTTTATGGCTGTCATAGTTGGATAAGTAAGGGTGGGGAGATTATTGAAAGATCTTTCCCATCCTAAGCCTCAATCTTCCTAGAAAATATATGTTATGAATTTCAAATACATTTTTTTATTTCCCTCTAATTGATGTTGATGTGGATTTATTTTTTATCCCCTTTGTGTATTTAAGTGTTATTTGGGGGAGTTTATTACTTTTAGGGTAATAATTGAGTAGAAATAGAGTTTTATGGTGGGATTGTTCTAATTGGGGATCCCTACAGTACCAAGGAGGTTGATCATACATTTATTAGAGATTTTGTTTCTTGGTTTGTGCAAAGTTTCTCTACCTATGTGGACAAAGTGTGTGGAGAACTCTTCTTTCTAGTTTATCTTATTTATGAATCCTTTTGATTTTGGATCTCTCTTACGGTTATTTTCACATTTTGGAGTTGGGTTTAGGATTTTTTTTCAACCATTTCAGTATATGGACATGGTGAATCGTTTTTTATGATTTTTTGTGGTTCTTTGTGTATTAATTAATTTTAAAACCTTATTTGAAAAATGCAGAAGTTTCTTCCCTTGTGGTTATTTTAACATGTGGTGTTTAAAATATGATTCCATTGGGTTTCTAGGAAGAAATTGATTTCAAAAATGGATTTTTTTAAGTTTTTCAATGATAAAAAGATATTTTATTTTAAAATATGTTTATATTGTATTTTTAAAAGTAAGGTGTGTGGGATTACAATTCCTTGGATGGTTGGTGTTCAAATAAAATGAAAAGTTTAAAGTAGTTTTTATGAAATTACTTATTTCGGGAGTGTATTCTACACTATGGATTCATTATTTTAAAAAATACTTTTATCTTGACTTTCTGGAATACACCTTGGTGGAAGGTGATTTAAAATTTATTTGGTGAAATTTTTGAATTTAAAAGAATTTTTATCCTTATTGTGATGATGCATTCCTTGCTTGATGGATTTTTTTTTGTTTTATTCCTAGATCATAAAGGAGTCATTTGGTTTATGTTATATGATTTATTTTGATTTAGTTCTTGTTTTATATTATTTTTATTTTTTAACCAGAATAGGCGAAAGATTATCTATAATTCTAGTGTCAACCTAGATTTAGAGTGGGGTGGTGGATGTGAAAAATTATTTGTGTCTGGACAACTATTCATACATGTTGGATATTTATCCTCCTTTATTATGTGTTTTTATAGGTTATTGGAAGTAATGGGGTGGTTGAAATATATTGTGGTGATCCTTAATTCTCATGTCTCACCAAAATTTTTGGGGGTCTGAGATTTTGAGTGCATTATTTTTTGGTTTTAGCGATGTTTTGTAGGATTTGATGGTACCTTATCAGCTAAATGAAGGTTTTACTTGAGATATTTTCAAGGTGGAGGTTGTTCATGGGTATTTACCTATGGTTGTGGAAAAATAAAAATCACATGATCATGTGAACCTTTATTAGGGTGGCTAATTAGTGAAGGAGTACACATATAAATTTTTTGAGTTTTATATATTTTTTCTAAATCTTATCCATGAAAATACTTGTAAATATCATCTCATCCGAGGTGGTATTCACCAAGATTTTGGTTGAACTATAATTTTCTCAAGTTTGAAATTTTTTTAAGAGGTTACCAAAGAGGCTATGTGAATAGTATATGATCTATCCAATCATCTTATAACAACCATTCAATTTATTACACATTAATCAACGATTTATTTCATAAAAGTAAACATAATATTACCTCAAAGATCAAGAAGTAATATTTATTTGGGAATTAGGTACATATAATAACATCTTGAACACAATATACAAAAACATTATTGAAAACATTGTTAACATTTTTCTAAAATTTCTCTACTTTCAAAAATGTACCAGATAACCTAGGGACAAACATAAGAAAGGGGTGAGTTATAAAGCATGGTAATGGAATAAACATGTCATAAGGTGATAAATTTTAGACAATAGGTGTATAAATGGGGAATAAAATGAGTAGAAATCATAAACATGAAAAATTATACATGACATAATGTTAATCATAACATTGGAAATATGTAATCATCTTAAAACACATCACCATAAATATAGGTCAAGGATAAACCGTGAAGACGTCATGGTGAAAAAGTTACCATAATAAAATTAGGTTAAATCTTTGTTCCAAAATGATTTCTTATGAGAATAAACATTATCTAGTGGATTGGAGAACTATATAATCTCGGGCACACCCATCACATTCATTTCATTCTCATTCTTAAGCGCGCCACATATATCACACTACCTGAATTCATTAATATTTATAATTTTTTCCTTGATTAAGAAGTGTTAAATAAAAAAAATGGTTTCCCTGTTTCAATGTTGTATAATTCTATAAAAGAAAATACCCTTGATATGAAATGGTTATGGTGTTCACTACACAATTTTATGGCATGGAAAATCATAGTGCAATTTTAGCAGCATAATGAAATCGCTTAAAAATTTATAAAAATGCGTTGATGAGAGAGAAATGGGTATATCATAATTTTTAAATCAATTGGAATGTAATTTGGATATTTAATAACATATCCAATCATGAAGAAATGATGATAAATGATATAAGTTAAGGAAGATACAATAATAAATAGGAGAAAGGAAAAGTTCTCTTACTAAATTTTCAATTGGTAACGGGTGTACGTAAATGTTCATGTGAGGGATTAATGAGAGTAAAATGGAGATATAATAATTTATACAATAAATGGAAAGAAATGGGGATATGTAACAAAATATCTCAATATAGGAAAATTTAAATTAAATGAAATAACATAAAAGAAGTGCCTGATAAAAAGAGGAGAGAGGAAGACAAGTTACTAAATTTTATCATTGTATTAGATTTGGAAAATTATATAATGAGAGGGGATAAATAAATCCTAATTATAATAGAGTAAATTTTATATTAGAAAAATCATTATAAATATATAAAATAAATACCAATTTTGATTCAAAAGCCAAATTACAATGAATGTGCTTGAATTGAAATGAGAAGAGAGAAATCTCTTACATGGGTGTGGGACTAAAAATGATTAAGATGAGATTATTGATATATCGGGGGATCCTTGGGAGGAATATATGGAGATAAGGGAATATTAATGTTATGACTTGTGGATTTTGAGTGAATATAATTGGTATCTTGGGTGGGTTTATATAGGAAAAGAGTGTGGTTTTCTATATTATTTCTAAATCATAGGTTTTAGACTCAATAAAATAAAATAACCAAAACCATAAACCCTAAAATGGTTTTTTAGAATTTTTTCTTCTAAATGGGAGGTTTTTTCATTAAATTATAAGTAAAAGGTCTAAAATTAATAAAATAATGACCTTTCTTGTTTGGAAGTGAATCATACTTTTCAAAAATGATTTAAAACATTAAAATATATAAATGGGTTTCGAGGATACATAATGTGTTTAGAAAATTAATACAATTAACATAAAATAACATTATTGGAAAGTGTAATAATATATTTTGTCATGTATACCTTTAATTGAATTATTACATAAATTTTAGGTCATTATGTTTTCATAATAGACAATATATATTTATACAGTATTTAATTTTTACCTGAAAATTCAACTCTCTCAAAAAAATATGAAAAATTTACCATTGGAAAATTTTGAATTTATGATTAAAAACTAATATTAATTTTATCTAGTGAATTTTCTAAATTTATAAATTTCACTAATAAAATAGTAATCTACATTTATTTAGAAAATTCTGGTTTTTTTGATAGAAACAGTTTTTAAACCCTTATAAAAATTACACTTGACATCATAAAAATTATACGTTAATTTATATTTCATAAAAATTATTTGATAATAATACTTTACAAAAATATATTTTGTTTCAAAAATCCATTAATTAATCAAAATATATTCTTTAATTTAATTTTAATATTATTGAAAAATACAGTTTCTGTTTTATTATATAGAAATAAAAATCATTTATAAAGTACTAATAATATGATGAAAATATATTGATTATCCTATAAATAATTATTTACATACTCATAAATATAGGTTCTTAGAACATATCCCTTAAATACACTATCAAACTCCATAATATTAAAGTGTGTAGGAATCAGACATTCATTAGGTGGTTCGACCTACATGGTTTGGGATGTAATCTCGATGATCTTGAAATTACCTTGTAAATTGTTCCACTCAAGCTTAATTTGTTGGATATTATCTAAGGAGTGGTCAAGGAAAATTCCCCTAGATTCTATCTCTCTTGGACGCTATGATAAATGGGGTTCATAGGGTACGATCCCTTTAGTTGAGGTCATCACTTATCTTATCGGTGTCAATTAAAATTTTAAAACCCAATATTTATTCTAATCATTTTATCACTATTATATGACAATGTTATTAATGGTAATTATACCTAATGGTTTTTTAAATAAAATTTTATAAAATAAAACTAAATAACTTCATCTATTTTCTGTAATCGTGTAACATAATAACACATTTAATTAATTCAATAGAGAAATTTTATTTTTAACCATTAGGGTCATTAAAATATTCCTCTATTATGAAATTTCAGGATAAAATTGTTCATTTCCAACACTAAAATATATTATGTTAACTTCGTTTCATCACTTCCTCTAGTTCCCACATTGCTTCTTCAGTCTTGTGGTTTATCCACAACACTTTGACCAGTTGCTTTGTCTTATTTCATAGATCTTTTTCTCTGTGATCTAAGATCATTACTGTGTAACCATTATATGATAGTTCATTCTCCAATGGTACCAGCTTTGTATTGTGTAAATTTGAGACGTATGGTATGTAATTTCTCAATAGGGAAAAATGGAATACATCATGTACTTGAGATAGATTATGTAGGAGTGAAATTCGGTAGGCCACCGCTATGATGCGATCAAGGAACTCAAAGGGGCCGATGTATATTGGAATAAATGATTAATTATTCCCATGACTCATAAAATTATTCCATCGATATATATAGAGAAAAACCATGTATGAAACATCAAACTCTTGGACTCATTGACGATTGTAAACATTGCTCTTCTGCCAACTCTAGAAATCCTTGATATATTTCTGGATGGTCTTATCCTTTTACATCATTTCCCAACCATTTCAGGACCTAACCATTTTTATTCCCCAACATCATCCCAAGATATAGGTGTTCTTGATTTCTTCCCATTAAGGGCTTCATAGGGATATATTTGGATTCTTGAGTAGAAACTGTTGTTGTATGAGAAATCAACTATTGGAAGATGTTGGTCCCATCCTCCTTTTTTGTCCATAGAACATGCTCAAAACATGAATCCTAGTGTCTGAATAATATTCATAGACTGGATGTCAGTTTAAGGATTATAGGAAACATTGAAGTTCATCTCAGTGATTAGAGAATGTTGGAGACTTTTCTAGAACATATAAATGAATCTAAGATCTCAATAGGATACAATTGATAATGGTACTTCAGGAATACTTACCACTTATCTGATGTATATCCATGCATGTTGATCGAGTGAGAAATCCTCTCAAATTAAAACAATGTGATCTATCTTAGTAAGATGATCCACAAAAACACAAATAGCATTGTTTCCACTAGATATCATTGGGTGTCTGGTGTCAAATTCTATGGTGACGTTTTCCCATTTCCATTTTTATGGGAATCACCCCCTTAGTCTTTTACGTTTTATGCCTTCATATGAGGACATACCTAGAATTTTGATGTATATTCAGCAATCTCTTTCTTCATGTTGTACCAGCAGTAGTTCACCTAGAGATTGTAATATATATTTTTCCTTCATGGGTGATCGGAGAAAGGATAACTATTTGTATCATCCAAAAGTTCTTTTTTAACACATGGTTTGATTGTATACATTTTCATGACCGAAATATCACAACTCATTCTTAATTCACACTAAATTCATTGGATTTAATTTTTTCATATAGTTTCCACTTTATTCTGAATTCCCACATCATCTATTTGATCATCCTTTTTTTCCAAAAGGGACAATTGAAAAATAATTTATGGATGGATTGATGGTGTTCCTTCATTTAGGATTCCCATGTCCATTGTTTAAAATTTTTAGATGATAGGATCCATCTCAATTATAATCAATGACATAATTATGGGATATTTCTACTAAGAGAAACCTCCACTTTATTCAATTTATCGGGATGGTAGATGATTGATTAGTCAGAATACTTTGTTAGCTCTAACGATTTATATTGGAACATATTTGGCTCTTTCTATTTGAATATATACTTGATTATTTCGTGATATGTATATATTTCACCCTTCTCTCCAAAGAGATAATGCGGACATATTTTCATTGAAATGATTACTACATCCAACTCTATATCTTGTGTTGGATAATTATTTTTATGAACTTTTAACTGCCTTGAAGCATAGGCTATGAAGTTTTCATTTTTCATTAAAACACAACCCAATCCATTATTTAATGAATCATGGAATACTATGAAATTGTTTTCACTTGTGGGTAGTTTGAGGATAGGGGTAGTGATACGAATCTTTCTTAGCACCAAAATTCACTTTTCACATTCAATATTCCAAAAAAACATGACTCCTATCCAAGTTAGATTGGTTATAGGGTTTGTAAATAACTATAAGTTTCTCACAAATTGATGATAATATACATATAATCCACGGAAACTATGTATATACATGACTGATTTTTTCCTCATAAATCCTTCAATTACATCTATTTTTGAAGGTCTATAGATATCCCTTTACTTATGATTACATGTAACTTGAATGATACTTCCTTAAACTATAACTCACAATGTTTATTCTTTTTATAATGACTACCCATTCAAAATGATATTAGAACAGTTCTAAAATGATCCCCATAATCCTCCTGGATTTTGGATTATATTAGAATATCATCTAATAATACTACCACAAAATTTTCAAGGTAATTTCTAAGAAATATATTCATCATTTTTAAAAATAATGATAAAGAATTTGTTATTCTGAATGGAATCACTAGGAACTCATAGTACATATACCATGTACAAAAACTAGTCTTGGGGATATCCTCGTTCTTCACCCTACCCAGTAATATCCCAACTGTAGATCCACCATGGAGAAGTATTGTGATTTATGTAGCTGGTAAAACAAGTCATAAATTCATGGTGGAGGAATTTTTTTTATAATTATCTTTTTGAGCTCACAATAATCAATTCAAATGCACATTGACCCATCCTTCTTCATGATAAAGAGGACTTGTTCACCCCATGGTGAAGCATTTGGTCATATGAACCCTTTATCAAAACTATACTATATATGATTCTTCGGATACTAAAGTTACACAATAACAATTTTATAATGTGTATTAGATAATTGAAATTCCCAAGGTATAAGATCAATAGAAAATTCAACCTCTCATCTTGGAGGAAGACTAAATAATTTCCCAGGAAACACATTAGTGTATTCCATCACAATGGGCTTGTCTTCAAGGATGGTCATTTCCATGGGCTCAATCATTTCATCCAGATACTCTTTCTCATAGGGTAATAATATCCATACTTTAGATGATAGTGATAAATAATATTCATCCACCTCCTCAATCTTTTAGAGAATTTGGTATTGAATTTCAATTCAGAGAGTTATTTACTTTTAGTGACAACCTATGTTGTTTATTTATAGTTAAATCCAATCAATACCAAAAATTGAATCAAATTCCACAAAAGGGAGTATGACATGACTTAAATGGAATTTCATTCTTCAAATTGTGATGGGGGAGGAGTTATATACTTGTGATGCAATAATTTCACTATTTTCCATTTTCACTTGCAAATATACTTCCTTTCTTTGTGGTGATGTTTGAATAGTTCTACTAAACCTTCTTGATATGATGTAATACATAGAACCAGAATCAAAAAATCATGTTCACTATTCTTCAATGTATAACTAGAATTCCTATCACCACTTCAATGTAAGGAACCACCACAGTAGTTATGACAGAAAAATCTACGCTATTATACTAAGATGATATTGTTTGTCTCAAAAAACCCTTAGATTAGTGCATTGGCTTACAAAGTTCCATGAGTCCTTTCATTTGAAGTAATGAATAATATGATAACAGTTTCAAAAAGAATTCCTTTCCTCCATCACCTTATAATGGTTGTCCTGTCAGCAATCATAAGGTAGGTGTCCTTCATTCCCACACATAAAGAAATCCCTCATTCATCTTAGGAAATTTCCAGTGTTCTTATTTACTCACCTTTGACAAGTGGGATGTTGAAAATTTTTTAGGAACATTATCCATCTTTATCAGAACACAAAAATTAATCTCCACTTTATGTATCTTTACCCCATGATACCCTTCAGATTCAAAGATCTCTATTTTGACATTTAGGGCATATCAGACAACTTTCTTCATAGCTATCAATGTCGCAGATTGATGGGTCTCTTGATAGACTATGTTTTATAACAACAAATAAGCATTCAAAATTAATTTTGGGGTTAATGATAAATCCAAAGGAATATTGTGAAATTGTTGTGAAATTTTCCTCATACTCCCCTATAGATTCATAACAAATTTTCTTGGGAGTAAGGAAATACCTTTCCATATTAATATGTAGGGTATGTTTAAAATATTTATCGAAAAACATTTTCTAGAATTCATTCTAATAAATTTATTTTATCTCTTCTTCATGATTCATATTCATGATCAATGTTCTCCACTAATCAGATTCTCTCCAAATATGCTAAATTTACTATACAAATTCTCTTGTTTGGAACATTGAAGGATAAATTTCACCATCTCAATGGAGTTGATCCACTGTTCCCTAATTAAGGGATTGGATGATCCAATGAAACATGGAGGCCATTATTGGATAAAGGACTCAATAATAACGTTTTATATATTAGGGGAATTTGGAAAGTCCTCTTGATTCATGATTCTATTTTGTACCTTAGTTATATGAGAGAGTATCCTTAATAAGTTGGTGATTCTAGCTCCCATCATTTTGGGAATCTCATTGCGGAAGTCATCACATTCTCCTCACATTGATCGTTTACCTGGTTCCTACTATTTCTATCCATTAAGAAAAAATAAAAGGAAAATTATAGATGAGTATTTCTTAAACTATTAAACACATAAAGGAATAATATAATTATTTTTAAGGGGTAATTGATAAATTACATGTATTTTCATAACTTAAGAATTTAAAGGATTTAATCTATATTATCCATGACCTATTTGTTAACATGTACTCCTATGGGAATTTTTTTTTCACATAATAGTGGTTCATATTGATACTATGAATTTCCAAATAATATCCCCCAAGAGTTCAAACCAGGTGCATAGTATGTCCCATTATAGTGTACTAGGTTACGCCGAGTTAGGCTCAATGAACCTTATTGGATTTGTGACCCTTAGGTAAATCTATACTAGAACTATGTCAAGTTTTAGTATCCAGATAAGGATACCCTTTATTTAATAAAACCCTTATTGTATACCTACCAAAATTTTACAATTTTTTCTTTTAATTAGTCATATTCTCAAGGACTTCTCTAGTGTTTTTTAATCTTAATGAAAAAATAACTTAAATTTTCTTTCTATACCAACTATAATAACCCTTCTCTTCATTACCTATTAATACATGATTTATTACATAAAAGTACACATAATACAATCTAAAATATCATTAAGTCTTGTTTATTTGTGAAGTAGGTACACAAAATAGTATCATGAACATGGGATATGACAACTTTATTGAAAAAAAATATGATTCTAAAAATCCATTGCTTTTAAAACTGCATGGGATAACCTGAGAAAAACATATGAAAGGGGGGATATAAATATTATTAAGGGAAAAACATGGAATATGGTGATACATGTTAGACAATATGTATATTAATGTGGAGTAAAAAGAGTCGTAATTATAAACATGAACAATGAGACACAATATAACATGATAATCATAACATGGGAATTGTGGAATCATCTTAAAAAACATCATCATAAACAAAGGTCAATGATAAACCACTTAGATATCATGGTAGAGAAGTAAGAAAAATTAATCAAGTTTACTCCATATCTAAACATTATTTCTATTGATACTAAACATTACCCAATTAATTGGAGTGATATATAATTCCAGATGCACCCATCACATTCATTTCATTCTAATTCTTATGTGTACCACATAGATCATATAACATGAATTAATTAATATTTCTAATTTATTACATGATCAATTACTATGGAATAAATACATTTATGTACCATTTACAGGATTTATATGTGTATAAAGGTTAATACGATGGATAAAAAATGCGTATGGTATTCACTGTATAATAGTTTTGCATGGAAAATCGTAGTGAAATTTTTGCAGCATAACGACATCGCTAAAAAATTCATAAAAATGGGTTGATGAGAGATAAATAGCTACCTAATAATTTGGAAATAAATTGGAAAATAATGGGTACATTAAATAACTTATCCAATCATTAGGAAATGATTATTAAAGGCATAAGGTGTATAAGATACATAAATAAAGTGGAGAAAGAAAAAGACCCCTTACTAAATTTCAGTATGGAAACAGGTGTACATAAATGTTATGAGGAAGGATAAATGAGAAAGAAATGATGTTACCATAATTTATACATGTATTTTAATGTAATGGGGATATTTAATAACATACCCCAACATATATATATGGAAATTAAATGACATAACATAAAATAAGTGCTTGATTAAAATAAGAGAGTGAAGATACCTTACAAAAGTTTGGCATGGTAAGAGCATAGTTAAATGCTATAAAAGGGGGGGATAAATAGAATATAATTATTAGAGAATAAATTGGAATTTATTGGGAAAATTATAACTATATTACAACATAACCAATTGAGATTCAAAAGGTTATTTAAATATAAGGTGCTTTAATTGCAATGTGAAGAGAGAAATCCCTTAATTGAGTGTGGGACTCCAAATTCCTTGGAGGATCCTATGGAGAGCTTGGGGGCACCTTTGGAGGACTCTAGATTTTATATGTAAGTGTAAGGATACTATATATGGATTTTTACTGAAGTTAAGTATGATATTGGGCATGTTTATAAAGGAAATGAGTTTGTATTTCTTTATTATTTCTGAAACACAGGTTTTGGACTCTATATAGAAAAATAACCAAACCCAAAATCCATACCATGGTTTTTACATGGTTTATACCAAATTAAAGTGATATTAATTACTTTATAAGTTCAAGATAAATTAATAATTAAATAATATGCATTATGTTTTGGGGTTATGTCCTGTATATAGAGAAATTATTTTATGACACTAAAACATATTAATTGTTTTGGAGGATACATAATGGGTTTATAAAATTAATCATGTAGACTTAAAATAATATCAATTTAAAGTGAGATAACATTTTTGGTTGTGTATACCTTTTATAGTATATATTACATCGCTTTTGGGTCATTATGATGCCATAATACATAGAGTATATTTTTCATGAATTAAATTTTTACACAAAAATTTGAATGTCTTGTAAAACATTGAAAAATTCTCTGTTGGATATTTTATATATTCTGATTTGAAAAATAATACATATTTTAGATAAATAATTTTCTAAATATGTTTATTGTCACTTTTAAAATTATAATCTACTTTTATTGATGATTTATTGACAACAATAGTCTTTGAACACTTATTAAAATTTTATATGAATTCATAAAAATATTTTGATCAATTATATTTAATAAAAAATATTTTATAATAATATTTCACTAAAATATTATTTATTTCAAAAATAAATTAATTCATTAAAATAAATTCCTTAATTGAATTTTAATATTACAAAATATTACAATTTGGGTTTTATTATATCAAAATAAATATAATTTATAATGTAACCATAATAGGTTGAAATTATATTCATTATTTTATAGAAAAAAATTTACATAATCATAATTTTAGGTACCTCATACATATCCATTTAATACACCATCAAAATATTTAAGAGTAAGATGCACTATGGTGAGACTTTCATTAGGTGGTTCAACATACATGGTTTGGGATATGATCTTGATGATCTTGAACTTATCCCACAAATGGTTTCACCTATACTCATGAAGTTGGATCTCAGTTTGGACATGGTAAAGGGGAAATAGAAAAGATTTTATATCACTTGGTAGCTATGATAAATGAACATGATACGGTATGATACAACTGGTAGAGGAAATCACTTATGTTGTCTCTGTCAATTGGATTTATTAAAACCCTATATTTAAAGTAATCTTATGATAACAATTCAATAGTTCTATTATAAAATAAAATAATACATAATTGTATTATAAATCCAATTGGATATAAGAAATCCAAATAACTACATCTATTTTTCATAACCATATTACATAATAATACAATTAATGAAATAAATAGGAGAATTTTATTAAAAAAATATTGATTCATTACATGTCCAATAGAGGGTAATGCCTTTGTTCTATATTATGCATAGTGGAGGTGTTGTGGGTGTAAGGATTTCTAGTATATTGACTAGAAAATTCAAGATGATCTAGAGTTTTTTGTAAAGGGTCTTTCTCAATGGAAGAAAGAATCTTTTTTGTATTTTAAGTATTTGGATCCCGGGCATGGTATTCCCACTTGTCTGAAGTATCCTCAAATTATCATATTTTTCATTTATTTGGGTAATATTTAATAGTTTTATAATGTTGGATTTCAAAAGTAGCATCAGGTTTACCTTTGAAAATATGTGTAGTTTTTGGTACCTTTCCTTTACTGGTTTTTATATTGTATTTAGAGCACCAGCTGTGGAAATTTTAATTTTTTGGATGGTTCCATTTGAAAGTGTTTCTTGTGAATAGATTTAAATTTATTTTATGTTATGACTTGTTTCATTTTTAAAATTACCCTTCCCCCTTGTAGATTAATTTTGAGGTTGTTGGACTACCTTTCATTGTTCTTTAGGGTTGGATGAAAGTTCCATTTTATTAAGCCTAATTATTTGGGGGAACTATTCTTTAGTGTTTTGTTTTCACCCATTCTTGTGTTGAGAAATTAAGGTGCTCGTAGTTTGGATATATGACATGGCTTCTTCATATTTTGTTTCAACCATATTTCATGAGGGTATAAAGTGGCATAGTGGGGATTTTTTAACACACCTCATGTCACTATGTGGTTTTTTGTATTATTTTATCTTATATTGTGTGGTTTTGAGTTAAAATACTTATAAAGAAAGAATTTGGTGTTTTTGGAGGCTTTTGGGAGAATAATGTTTAACCCACATGGTTAGGAGTAACAATTCAATACCCATGTGGATCAGCTTGTAAATGTGAAATAGCCATTTGCACAGATTCTGTACATTTTTTTAAAATTATGGGGAGATCAGAAAAAATTACACGACCTCTTTCCCTTTATTAGAGGTTCAAAAATGATTGGAAATATTTTGGAAAAAAATGCTATCAAATTACTTGCGGGATATGTGTCTAGGTGGTGGGATGTAATCAATTGGTACAAGATATGAAAAAAAGTGTGACCAAATCATCCGACATTACGATGTGTATAATTTTAGGGAAATAAACATTTTCCATCTTCAAATTAAGAGGGTTGTCACCCATATATTCCATAAAATGTATCAGCTGGCCCTTGGGATCCTAATGAGGAGCTCTTAATTCCCCCCCCCCTTGATTCTTGGCCACTCTTTTGAAAATTGCAAGAGGATTTAAGGTATTTCTTTGACTCTCAACCTCTTACTTCTTTCTCTATATATCTATTTTATTTTGTAATTTATTTCCCACATGATCCCAAGATCTGTTATGGTTTCTTTTAGGGTTTTGGGTGGATTAAATGTTTCAGTTTTTTAGTCTAGGGTTTGTAGATTCCATATCTCTACCTGGGGGTGTACCACAATTGAATGTGACTTGTTTCATATTGGTTTCCTCTTCTAACAAAGAAGGTGTTTCTATGAAATTATTTCATTTTGGAATTCAATATGTGTTTGATCATTATAAATTCTTATATATTGAATGTATGAATATATGTGAAATCATTCTAGTGATTTTAAAACAATTTTTGTGTTTTGAGCTTGGAGTAAAGGGGTTCTCTTATAAATTACATTCCTTGAGGTTGGTAAAGGATGGTTTTAATGTGTTATGATTATTTTTGTGAAATTTCATGTGGCTTTTGAAATGGTTTTAAACGTTATTATTGGATTTTAAATCAACTTTTCATTGTCAACTAGAGAAAAATAAATTTGAAGAGAATTTCATTTCAATGTAAGGTGTTGATGTTATAATGATTTATAAAGGAGGTTACTTATTAGATTTAAAATGTTGATTAAAAAAGCATGTGTGGGTTAATCCCTGTGGTAAATTCCTTAATGGATTTTTTCAAATGATTTGATAAAAATCTTGGCCTTTGGATATGTTTTTTATTTCAATGTTGGAGGCCTTTGTTTCAGGGTAGTTCTGAAATGTTTTTAATGGTCTGTATGATTTACATCATTTTATAATAACGGAATAATGTGGTGTTTTATGAAATTGGAAATGGAATAAAATACAAAGATGTGTTTTATAATAATGTCCCAACTGAAACTTTGTTTTTAAAATGGTTGATGTGAATGTAACCCCTTGCTTCCCCCTGACTTTTTTACCCCTTATGTGGGTTTTTTATCAATATTTCCCCTTATTCAGGATTTTTATCCCAATAATATTCTTGTTTGAACCTTAGTGTGGGAATGTGTTTGTTTCTATTGTGTGAGCATACAATTTGTGGGGAAATTCATTATTTGTGTTTTATGGGGTGATGGTTGGGTTTTATTTTTTCCATGTATGATTAAATTAGAATATATGTTGGTTTTCCTCACTTCCCCTTTTTAGTCCTAGGAAATCATGTTCAAATTAAATATCAAAGTCATTTCCGATAGTTATTTTACACATCGCTAGTGGACCTCCATTCATTATAGTAATAAAATCTGGGAAGGGGTTTCATTATATCGAGGCTTGTCTGGGTAGTTCAATGACTTTTGGTTTTAACTTCAGTGCATTCCAGTATCTGGTTCATGAGTTGATATACTCTTATATGGTTAGATTCTTTGTACATTAATTATCCAGGTTATAAACCATGACACATTAAATTGTTTGAGCAGTTATTGATATATGGATGTTTGACCTAGTGAGATTTATTATCAATTCCCTAGATTTAATTTTTAGGCATCATTATTTTTTTATATTTTTTTCATTCTTTTTGATATATGGTTCTTCTTTGTTGGGATTCATATTTCTCTGTGCATGTTGGGTCATTTCATTTGGAAAATTAGTTTTCAAGGATTCTTAGAGAACCATTTTGGAATCAAAAGACTATTGTTTTGGTTTTTAGAGTTGATTCCAAAATAAGAAGTTCAGTTTCTCAATGGTGGATTCATCCAGTTAAATGTTTTAAAGAGGCCTTTAAATTTAAATTAAAAAAAGGGTTGCTTTTGAAAAATAATAATTGGAGTTTGGTTTTGATATTTATTTGACTATTGGAAATGTTTTCCAACCATGGTTTTAAATTTCTGAAAACAAAGTGAAATGTCTTGAATGACTATTTTATAAAAGTTTGGGTTTTCCTAAGTTATATTAAATAATATTATTTTATACATTTATTTTAAAACTAATATTGATGAATTTATTTATGAAACATATTTTACAGTTTAGGAAGGTTGTGGTGAAGTATCATACTTCTTATCTCAAACCTATATTTTTCAGGTTCCGGGCTCTTAGTTTGATTCCTTCTGATAATTATGGATGACATGGGGTGATTTGGATAGTGGTGGAAAAATAGAGGTTTCAGGGAGATCTTTTATGTTTAGATCAGTTTAGGTTGTAGTTATTTTATATTTAGTTAGGGTTATATCATATACCATCTTTTTTCCTCTAGAATATAGATGTTTTTTATATTTATGAAAATGTGTTTGGTCATTTTTTTGGTTATGAATCATTTTTAATATTTATATGTTTATTATATTTTATTTATTTGTACAATAAAGTTTTTATATCCATTATATGGGTGATATTATTCTAAAATGGATTTCGGTGCTTCCTAAGAACCCGTTTCTAGCCCATGGGGATCAGGAATTCCCATTAAGCCTTATATAGGGCATGGTCAAGTGATGGGTTTGGTGATTACCTAGAATAGTTCATCACACCATATCACATAAAAAATAATAAAAGAGTTCTCTAGTGAATAAATATGGATGTGTTCGGATATTTTTAATGAAATCTCTTAGAATATTCTCATCATAGATGTTCAATGTTCAATGTTGCACCACAATTATTCTCGTAGTTCCATTATCAATATAAGCCACAAAAAGGTGTGAAAAGTTACTCCAATGATGCAGGATTAAGTTCTAGAATAGTTTTTTACCTCTATAAAATCATATGTATTTATCAAATTAAGTAGTCAAGAAAGAAAATGGATAATATGTAGGTGCAACCAACAATCCTAATTACTAATAATAATATTTATTTTATTTTTAAGATTATTATAATAATAAACACAATTTTTTGAGTGAACATAAAATGGAAATAACTCAAACCATAACCTTTCCGATTTCCTTTTTAAATCTCCTAAACATTATCAAAGCATAATTTAAATCTTAGTAATGTATAAACTCTTTATCAAATACTTTAATGATTCATCCACTATCTAAATTTGAAATATAACATATCTAACATCAAAATTGTTTTCAATAATGTTAATTGGTTTTTATGAAGCTCTAATGACATCAAATTTCTATGTTGTTCACAAATAAAGGCATAAGAAATATTTATAATATGTATTCATACCTTTGTTAGGAACCCCTACTCATTCTCCAATAAGTGTGAGAACTATAACAAACATCCAACAAATTATTTAGTTTTTCAAAATTTAAAATTAATTATTATTAATAAACACAAACATATTGAAAATAAATACATCCTTTCATATAGTAACATATAGATTAAGAAATCCTAAATTTCATAAAATTTATTTTTCAACAAAAACATTTTTTATTTATATATTTTCTATTTTAATTTAAAATATAAAATTACCATATCTAGAAATTGAATTAGATATAATAGATTATAAATTTATAAATAATATCTCAAAATTAGTTATGGAGTTAAAATTTCTTTTTTGAACATAAAAATCAATTACTGAGGTAAAATTTGAGTTACTATGGTTGAGGTAAAATATTGTAATAATGATTAAATTAAGTATTAGAGATTTAAAATATCATGTAAAATTTCCTTTATATTTTTTGGATGAGGGGATTCATTAGTCATCTCAGTTATTTTACACTTTTTATCCAGATTAATTTTACAATGAAAACCTTACACCTTTAGAAATTAATATAAAAGAAAATTAATATCTAAATAAATGTAATGAAAAAATCGCATATAAAAGGAAGCTTCCATTATCCCTCCAAACCCACTCAAACCATTTCGGCTTATATTAAATATATAACTATTTTTATATCATCTCAGTCTTATCTTACATGAATAAAACATCTTTTTAGATGAATAATTAATACATTACATAAACACAAGACTCAGGATTGTAACTATTTATTGGCATTGGAATCTTGAAACAAAATTTTCTATTTTGATGAATGATCATAAAAATTACCCACAATAATATTCATACATTTTACTACACTTATTCATACCTTACATAAACCTTTTATCATAATCTTGGGAAAGAAAAATAAAAAAGGGTACGCTCAGATGCTCAGTAAGGGTAAACATAATATATGTCTATCTATGATCATATAAAATAATTAGATAAGAATTAGGGTATGTGATCATGAAAATAAATTTAAATTTTCATACCAAGCCTATCATGGATCATTTATATGTTTCATTGTAAAAAACTATTATTTCAAAGAAAGGTCTATAAGAGTGTGAAATCATCATAAGTCAATCATGAAAGATAAGTCAGGTCATAAAAGTGTGACACCAATATAAATATAGATAACCATTTGATGTGTTCTGGTTAACCACAAAGACCACAACAATAGGGTATCATGAGGAACATGTTTCTCATATTTAATAAGGTTTAACCTATTTCCCATTGTGGATTAGAGAACACCTATTTCCCATTATGGATTCAGATACACCTATTTTACATAGTGGATCAGACACACTAACTTCCCTTAGTGGATCAAGACCATCAAACTTTTTCCCATTTTCTTATCATGAGATATAAATTTTTATGAAATGAATTAGAGGGATTTATAGGTCCCAACCATATCATAATTTATATCATTGATATGTGTGACACAATAACTAACACATTCAATATATCCTCATATCATAAACCATGAAAAGAAAGCGGGTTTATCAACATTTCATCAATTCACCATAGTACAACCTATGAAAAATAAATGATTCTCATAATAGTTTCATAAAATCATAAACATTAACAATAAAAATAATGAATAAGGATGGTATCATTCAATATAATCCCATGTAAAGCATAAGTAACATCAAAGGATCCCATCTTAGATGGAAAAGAACTTTGAAATATCAATTTGTCCATTTCTTGAGGAGAATAACTTTTCCTTGAAAATAATTTTTTAAAACATAATTTTTTTTGGAAATAAAATTATTTTTAAATATATTATACTTTTAAATTAAGCTCTAAAAATAATTTAAAACATTTCTTGAGAAAAAAATATTTTCCAATTTTAAAACATTTTTAAAACATAAATCATTTTTAAAGGTTTTTTATTTGAAAAAAACAAGAATACTTATAAATGAATATTCAAAAAATAATAATTTAAAACATTTTTGGAGGAATTTATCATTTATTCTTGTAATAAATGTTTTTAAAACATAATTTAAAACATTTTTAAAAAATATTTTTTTAGAAGAAAAATATTTTTTGACCGTAAGGACAATTTTTCCTAAAAACATTATTTTGAACTATTGAGTATATAAATATTGGAAAAATAATGGAGCAATATATTCTAATTTTATAAGTAGAGAAAATAAAAAATCATGAGAATAAATAATAGATGGATCGTAATATTTTTTCAATGAGAAATAATCATAAATAATTCAGATAATCAATGATATTGTAACCTAAAATCTTTAACACTAATGTATCATTGAATTATATTCCCAAAGATAAAAAAACATTAAATAAAGAATAAAATATCACGAGGATTAATAATTTCAAGTTATTACGTGTTAATGGGGTTTTATATACACATATTAAAAGAATATAGTTTTATAACATAACATATTTCTCAATGAAGGAAAATTGTGACAAAAATACCTTACTATATTGGTAACATTGAAACGGTAAACCCCAAGAAAGAAATATCATAAAATGGAAATATAAATGCCAAAAATTTATCTGGAAAATAATCAAAAAATTCCATCATTTTTTGTAAATAAATGATATGGAGTAAATACATGGTGAACATGACATGTGCCTCACAGAAAATAAATGTGAGATGAAAATCCCTTACCTTATGTCTTGAATTTCTTTATATTCATTAAAAATTATTATATAAGAAATATGGGTTTCTTGTAAATATATTATATAACCATATTCAGATATATCATATCACATATGATATACTTATTCCATTTATTACACATTTATTATTATTTCGAGGTTATTGTAATGTATCTAGTTATAACTACTTTGTTTTTTGTATATGTCTTCATTTGTTATATTTTTGGTCCTTTTACTTTGAGAAAAAATTCATGATATACAGAATCATATAAATGATATAAATATCATATATATTTATTATATATATCATATATTTTTCTTAAACCCATTCTTACTATATTCCATGTAATGAATTAATGAATCAGTGCACTTTGCAATGTGGTAGTCCATTGTACAGATAAATGATGTTATTGTATTCCCACAAAATGGTAAGCATGGAGGCATGTGTGATAAAAAAAATTAAGACTAAAATTTAAATCATAAAAATTATATATAATATATATATATATAATAAGTTATTAGGACTATCCTTAATAGGTGTAAATGAAGAAATGATCGACATCGGTTCGTGAGGCGGTAGTCCGACACACACAAAAGAAATGATTTGGTAAACAATTTTATAGATGTGTGTGTGGTTATAGTTCATAAAATTAATAAAAATATAATTATATATAAGATATTGAGGATATTATATAAAAAGTTTTAAAAATAATTGATGTAGGTGGAGAAAGAAATAAAATAAATATGCTCGTTGAAGAACATTAACTCTTATTCGGGTATCCTCATTAGGTTTACACTAAATACATAGGATGATTGATTTATGCTAAAACTGAGAATTCTATGATGATATGATGGAATTTGGGAAGTAATTTTGGTAGGTTTTGGATGAGATAAATGTCTTTAGTGGTTTGAAGAGTAGATGAGAGGGTGTGGCACTTCATTAGTGGGGGAGAGGACATATTTGGAATTTTTTAAAAAAGGCAGGTATAACCAAATTTTTACCTAGCATATGGCTCCCATAATGGACCAAAATATATCATATATAGAGTAAAGTTTAAATTTTTCCATAAAATGGGTGGTGGACATGTTTCTAGATCATTTTACACTTAATTTAAATGTTTATTCACTCTTTAAACTCGTTTTTTTCTTAAGTGTTGTGATGAAATTAATTTTTATCTCTAATAATTAGGGTAAAAATGTAGTATGAACTTATTATAAATTATAAATTATGATTATTAAAAATTATGAATCTATTTTTCCCAGTTAAATTCACCAATGTATAAAAAAATTAATTTAAAAATAATCACGCAAACGTGACTAGAAAGCATGTTTTTAAAGTAAAAAATATTAAATATTTACAATGTTTTTATATCCAACATCAATGTGAAATTAATTATTATGTCATAAATATTATGAATATATTTATAATTGATATTATTATTCCTTAAAACAAATTTAAAATATTATATAACATTATAAATTATTTAATAAAAATGCAGTTTCCAATTAAAATTCAGTTTTTTTCACTATTTATTTAAAAATAAAACTTCTTAGAAAAGTAAAAAAATAACCATAATATAATTTTGAAATTATTATTTATAAAATGAATTTTATTTTATGAAATAAAATTTATAACATTTATAAAATTTTAGTTTTAAAAGAAGTGTTCCATAAAAAGGATAAAATGTTTCCTTTTAGAAGAATACAATTTTAATCGTATAATTGGATTTCTTTTTATATTGTGCATAAAAACACATAAGATGAATGTTAAATAGTTGATAGAATATAATATATATATTTCACTAAATTCATTCCCCAAAAGTTGTTTTTTTAATTTCCTATTTATGATTTTTGCATCAATGAGAGGGGGAGGGAGTGAATCTGTGATATCATTTTCTTTTATGTTTCCAAAATTTTGAAACAAAATTTTCCTCCAATTAGATATTTCATTCTCTAATTAAAAATCAAACACACATCCATGAGAACACAAGAGTTAATTAATTTCAATACTCAGTAAATTTATATACACCCTTGGTGGGGTTTGGAAACACTCCAATACTACATAATCAACTAGAAAAAAATGTTTTTTTGAGGAATAAAATGAGTAGTATTTTCCCTAACACTCATATAGAACAACGTTCAATACAACATTTCATGTTATTAAAATAGCAAAAAATGAGGAAAAGAATTTAAAAAAACATGTTTTTATGTTTCTCTATTAACTTTCAAAAATATGATCTTTCAAAATAATTCTTCACTTTCTTATCTAGAAGTCGGGGAGCACTTCTTGGACTTCATAATGATACTATGTTTTCTTTTACATTGCGATTCCCAAGTCGGATTGTGAAATATATAAATATAAATCTATTATAATATCACTTTAACAATTGTTGACTTGTTATTCTTCTGTATAGAAGTCCAAGTTTGATTTCTTAGTCCGATCTGGAATCTTTGAATATGATCTTATTTTTTTTCTTATATCCAGATAAATTCATTATGGAAAGATCATTTAAAAATTTATTATTGAAAAATAATGGAGCACTTCTTTCCTCTTTCACGATCGATGATCCTACAAGAATACCCAAAGTATTCTCTACCTTTTATAGTTGCATCAAAATGGATTATGCAGAATTTTGAAAAGGTTTTCTGGTTTCCCCAAATTTATTGAATCTTCAATCTTCCTTATATCTTGGATAGATATTTTACATGATAAGTACTTTTAATTTACCTTAAATTTAGGATCTATCTTTTTCTTCACAAATACTTTATACTTTCCAAAAAATATGTTTTCTGAATTTGATTATCTCTTTTGATTTACCAATATGATTTATTCATTACGATGATCTATAAAACTTCCAAATATGAAGAAAGAGATATCTTCAACCTTCATATCAAATTTCAGTTTAATTTGAATTCTAATTTCGTAGTAATATTTCTTCATTATGATGTGTTAATTTAGTTGCTTATATTTTGCTGATCAAATTTAAAATAAATCATAACATAAGGCATCCTATTATGTTTTTCTACAGTAATAATAAATTCAATATTCTCATTCATATTTCTTCATTACAATGAACAAAATAGATTTGTAAATATGATGGATCTTGAAACAGATGTAAATAAACACTATTAAAAAAAATCAGAGTTCTTATTTTCAATCGTAATGTGGGTTTTAAAGAAACTTATTCTATTTATTGACCAACTCATAATGAAACAAACAATTCATCTTGATGGAAAATAGATGAATACATTTTTGATTGATCTCAAATATGAATTTTTATTGGTCTCAATTACTTCATTTCATTACCATCCTTTTCATTTGTCATAAAAATTAAAAATATGAATAATATTTCCTCTGATTGATCGGTGGAACTCTATGTATGATGGACCAGTTCTATCATAAAATTCTTCAGAAACTTCTTTAAAATGATACCAATGAACTTATTTATCATTTTTGATTATGAAACTCATCAACTTGTTTATCCTATGATTTAAATATTTTATATTTTTGTCTAACTAAAAACAAGAACCTTTGTTTTCTCCCTTTAAAAACATGAAAACCTTCCCACCCTTAAAGAAATCTGAATTTGATGCTCCGATACTAGAAATATTTCAAAACATCCTGCATTCCAAAAACATTCATGTAAACATGAATTCCTTCTTGTCCTTGAACATGTTTAATATCAGCTTCTTTACCAACTATCTTTCATTGGTATGTTCTATAAATTTCTTTTATTTTAACAAATTTGTTTCTTTTTAACCATCCTCAATATGAATGACTTTAATATGATTGGGAACATCTTTTCTCCCCCTTTCCATCATCAATAAAAGTATCACATGATTAAAAACTTACTTATGATTTTTGGTAAATACAAAATAGAAAGGCATTGTTGTATTTTTATCACATCCCGTTAGACTCCAAAGAAGAACCTAAATACGATATTCCGTTCATTTCAGACGTGAAGGAATTATGATAAAGATTTTTTATTCCGGGAAATATCTTATCTATGAATGTTTATAAATCACTTAATATTGTAACCTCAAGAGATGGGTTAATTATCAAAAATTCTAATCCTATGTCATCTGAAAGAAAAATCATGTCGTCCAAAAGTAGTAACTCATGAAAAAATTTCAACATATTCATCCATCACGTATTTTTCACTTCTTTAAATTTAATAGTAACAAAACAAATATTTTAAACAAATTAAACATTAATATTAGTTAAATAATTATATTTCTACAACCACACCATAAAATAGTTAGAACTGTTCACACACTTACGTGATGAGTTTAGATCTTACCCACAACTTCCCCTTTAAACATGCTTCCTCAAAAGGTTTAGAATATAATCAATGGATAAAATTAAGATATAATTATCCCCCTTGAAAACAATATCCAATGAAATGATGAGAGAGGAGAAAATTCATGAACAACAACCTTGAGTGAAAGATGGTGGATGCCCATGTTCAACCTCAATTTTTAAAAATGATCATTTTTTAATGGTTTTGTGAAAAGGTTAGAAACATGTTCCACTATTGGAACATACTTGAGCTTGAATTTATTACTCTAAACACACTATTTGATGAAATGATATTTGATATCAATATGTATTGAAATTTAATGGTGAACTAGATTCCATGTAAGGTTGATTTCAATTTTATTATCACACCCCAATTGAAATGGTAACTTCACCATCTTCCTTCATCTTGTTTCTGAAAACCAATTTTATTCCAATAACATTTTTTATCTAGATTGGGTATGAGTTCCCGTGTATAATTATTTTATATCTATTCTAGACCATTTTTCATAGTCTGAAACCATTCTGGATTCACCAAAGCTTCATTCAAATATTTCAGCTCCACTTTTGAATACAACTAAGCATGTGAGATTACTTATTTTTTTAAAACCCTTTTATGTCGATTACCAATAATTATATGAGCATTAACTTTATTTTGCATCCTTGGATGATATTTTTGAGATTCATCCTCATTACTAGAAATAGAGGAGTCTGATTCTTCTTCTTGTGAAGGATTATTAATGTGAGTATCCTTACGAGAATTGTTAATAAAAAATTAGTTATTCTACATAACTTTTTTATCATCCTAAATATGTTTATCATCTATTGAATAGCCTAGATAAATTCCATCATCACTAATTTTCTCAAACATTAGAAGGTTTCCACCATTTTTTCATTACGATTAATCGACTCCCAATAATTGTTAAGTGATTAAAACAAGATGTTTTGTCATAAAAAATTTCACATAGACTCATTTATGAATGTGTTCTATAGGAAAATTAGTTTTGATTATACCGAGTAGTACTCATATCTTGCCTCCAACAGTAATGAGAGAGACCATGTTCATGTAGCAGAATTCTACCCATTTCAACCAAACCTCTATTCTTTCTTTCAAAAACTATATTTTCATGAGGAGTGTATGGTGAATAGAAATCATACCAAATTATATTCTTTTTAGGATAACATTAAAAATCATCATTTCTATACTAACCACCATTATCAGTTCTCAACATCTTCGCTAAATAATCACATTCCATCTCAACTTTCCCACTAAAACGTTTAATAATTTTTAGATCATATTACTTATATTTCATATAAATAACATATGTAATGTGAATAATTTCATCAATGAAAGTGATAAAGTACTTATATTAATTAGTTTATAATTTTATCAATGTCCCACAAATATGAAAAAGGATATATTCCATGGGATGGATTGAAAAAATATAAACTTCTTATGAATTGAATTGGTAATTTTTCCCTTCTAAAAATATAGGGAAACACCAAACTATTCTTATTTACATGTCAGTAATATAATATAAACTATCTCACTTGGATAAAATTCTCATTTTTATTTAACACATGTACCATAACCTTTTATTCCATAACTAATTGTATTCCAACATAACCCATGAAAAATAACACTATATTTTACCAACTTGAAATAAGTTTCCTTTTATACGTTGGCCTCATGAAACAATATTTCAACCATCCTCACATTTCACAACAAACCCATATTTTTTGAATATTACTTTGTCACCTTCATCACAAATTTTGGAAACACTTAGAAATTAGTCTTTCAGACCATCAACATACAAGTATATAATGGAATCCCATTTTCTCCCAATGATGGGTGATCAAATACCTTTAATTTTTAGGGACTCATTATTTCCAAATTTCATTATTCTTTATTTAATGTATTTCACATTCTTCAATAAATTTAAATCTTTTATCATATGATAAGAAAACCCACTATCTGATATCTATGGGTGTTCTCCATTTCTAGCATTAATTAAAATTTCTACAAAAAATTGCCTTTTCTTTTTCATTATTTTTCATTACCTTCAGCTTCTGAGAATTGTTAAGAAACATTATTTGTGCTAGTAAAAAACAATAAATCCTTTGGAAAGGTGTCTAGAGTGTTCACATCTTTGACAAATAATTTCAAGTAGATGGAATCTTTTTTGAACTTTCACACCAACCTTCTCATGTTTCTTATGAAGATCCATTTTAGACTTCTTTTATTGAAGAGAATGACTCCACATAAAACTTTTTATTCTGAAATTAGTGGAATAGTGGTAATGATGTTGGTTGAACCAACACATATTCCATGTGCCTAAATCCACCACAATAAACACAATATCCACAGAAATAATATTTTCCTTTGAAACATCCATATTGACCAAATTTTTGAATATATTTCTCAGTAACCTTGTTATCATTATTTTGTTGATGACTAAAATTTCTCTCATCAAACATATATTGCTTTTTCATCTCTATTTTTCATTCTTCATTGTCATACTATAAGTAATAGAATGTTTTTCAGGGTCACAATTTTTAGAAACTTATAACTTCACAAATAGTTTGTCTTGGCCACATAAATAACCTTTATATCTTTATTTTCCTCATAAAAATTTCCAAATTTGTTCTTATTTAAAAAATAATTAGATTTCTACTCAACATTTTAAGGAAATTTTTTTATTATACTTTTCTGGTTCATCCTTTTGATTACATTCAGCAACATCAGAGAAAGAGTTTTTGAAACTTTTACCTCTCTATTCAGTATAATAATGTTTTCATTAGAAAAGTTCAAACTCATCCCCTTTTACATTCTACATAAATTCTAGATTTTCATTACAATTATTTTCATTCACAATATATTTCTTCAATCATCAATATCTTTGACAACCTTATTTTTTCATCTATAAAACCTTCATGATATTTTCATAATGAATTTTCATTCTTTATATTTCTAATTCCTTTTTCAATCCTCCCACGATTACTCAGATATTCATTGAATTATTCTTTAAGAAGAAATTCAAATTCAGATTATTCTTCTTTAAAATTACTACTTATGAAATCTTCGTTATTCACTATTATAATAAAGTATGTTCACAAGAATTCTCAATATATTTTTTTGTACATAGTTCAATTTATTATTCTTCATAATATTTTGATAAGAATCTTCTTCTTTTGGATTTTGAAAACGTTTTTCCTTTCACTATGGAAAAATATTTTTCTGTATCACCATAATTCTTTCATGACATTCTTGTACTTAATTCTTCTCCATCAATATCTTCATTTTTATTTCTTCATGGAAAATTATCCACAAAGTTATAAATAGATCCACATTAAAAATATATCAAGGGTTATTTCCATTTTTATTTATCTAATCATATTCTAAAAATTTTAGAAATCTAGGAAAAAATTTGTTCAATATTTTTACATACCACATTTTCAGAGTTAGATTCAGCAACATCATCTTTCCTAGAAAGCTTTTTAAAACTATATTTCTTGGCTGAATTGAAATAAAATTTTCTATTATCATTTATTTTTTCCAGTATACCTTTCTATCCCTCAATTAATAAGTAAATATAATACTATTAAGATCATACATAGATAATGTTTTTGGATCTATATCATTAAATTAAGAGACTTTGGCATCAAAATTGTTAGGAAGAATTATGAAGAAATTTTCAACAATTGTAGAATTCTCCAAATTTTAACCAAAACATTTTATTTTCATGATAATTTCATTCAACCTTGTAATGAAGTCCATAATAAATTCATAATCACCTATCTTCAAATAATCATACATCGTCATCGTGATTTTATGTTTTTCCATGTTTAATTTTTTATTTACTTCATATTTTTTTTAACTTATCCCATATAACATTGGAAGAGGAAACGCCCTTTAATATTAAGAAATGACTTTAAGAAGGAGGTGAGATTAGATAATTTTTATCTCTTCCCTTATTATCAAGATTGTTCTTATTAATTGGTTTAAGATAAACCTTTTCATTAATAGGAGGAAATTCATCTATTTTAGCTTTAAGAACATCATACCCAGTAGAAATAATATATAGAATCTGTCAATATTTCTATATATGATTGTTCATTTAGTTATAGATTATAATTCATTTATAGTTAACATAATTAAATTCTCCATCAAAACATCTTTTACAAAATTCATCAAAGAGTAAATGAAGGGAACCATAATTATGATACAAGTAGTAATTACCCAGTCAGGATTGTCGTATCACTAAGAGGGGGAGATGGTGAATTAGAAATATAATTTCCTTTCATGTTTCCTTACTTTTGAAATAAAATTTCCCTCCATTAAATGATTTCTTTATCTATTGAAAAAATAATATTAAAATCCATAGGAACACAAGAATTAACAAGGTTCCTTACTTATTAGGAGTACCTATGTCCTTGGTAGGGTTTAGAAACAATAAAATATCACATAATAAAATCGAAAAAAATAATTTTTTGTGGAATATCATGAATAGGTTATACCCTTACATTTGTATAGAACTTTGTTCGATACAATAGTTCATGTGCTTATAATATCATAGAATTTTGAAATACAATTCTGGTTACAGACATGTTATGGTTCTTCTAGATCAAAATTCAAATATAAGATCTTATAAAAAAAATAATCACATTATTACATAGAAATTAGTAAGAACTTTCTGGACATCATAAGAATACTGAGTCCAATTTCCCATTCCGAATGCAATGTCTGAATTTTCAATATGGAAATATATCTTTGTTAGAATACCATTTGAACAATTCTTGAATTCTAATTCATCGGTCTAGAAATCCGAGTATGATTTCTCAGTCCGATCTAGAAACTGTGAATACGATATTCTTATTCCTTCTTCTTTGGTCTATATAACTTCTCTAAGAAAACACAATCAAGAATCATTATATTTCTAAAATTGTGGGGATTCTCTCTCAACTTTAGTGGGTGATGAAAGTAAAAGAGTACAAAAAGTACGCTTCTCCTTCTATAGACACTCCATAATGGTTAAAATTGGATTCTGAAATTTTATTCCAAATTATCAAATTTACCAATTCATTAATCCTCCTTAAATCATGGATCTTTATTTGAATTTTTTTACACCTTTAATTTCAATTTATTTTTAAATCTCTCTTTTATTTCTTAAATGATTCAGATTTCATGAAAAATATCTTATCTGAATCCAATTCTCCATTCTGATTTCCCAATATGTTTTTTTGAATCCGATGATCTTTAAAACTTATACATATAAAGAAATCAACATCTCCAAACTTCTTATAAAACCTGAGTTCAATTTACATTTGGATTTTATATTATGATTTCATAGTTATAATGAGGTCATTTGATCACTATTACTTTCTTGGCCCTCATTCAAATAAATCAGAACTGAAGATGTCCTATTATATTACTATGTACTAATTGGAAAACAAACATTCTAATTACAATTCCATTATTACGATGAAGAAAGTACATTACTAAATATGATGGATTTTTACCCACATGTAAATACAGACTCTTGAAAACAAAATTAGAGTACATGTTTTCATTTATAACCTACTTGTTGTGAAAATTATTCTTTCCCTTGACCCAGTCAAAAAGTGAACAACCATTTATCTTGATGGAAAATCATTTATTTCATTTTTGATTGATCTCTAATATGATTTTTCATTGGTATCAAAAAAATCATTTGTTTCTTTATTTCTAATTGTTCCTAATAATTACCAACACAAACAATCCTTCTTTTAATTGATCGATGGAACTATAAGTTTGATAGACCTATAGAATCATCCTAATCTTAATCAACATCTATGAATATGATACTAATGAACTTCCTTATATTTCTAATTATGAAAATAATAAAATTCATTCTTCAAAGATTTAAATCCATTGGATTTTTGTCTAACTAAAAATGCGCACCTTTAAATTCTCTCATTGTGATCAAGAAACCCTTTCCTAACATGAAATAAAATATATATCTAATGCTTTAAGACCATAAAGCTTTAGAAAATTCCTTCTTCCACAAAAATTAGATTGTACACATGAATTCCTTCATTAATATTAAGAAATTGATGATTTGGTTCATCCTCATCTGACTTCCATTAGGATGTTTTATAACTTTGAATTCTTTCTACAACATTTTTTAATTACAATCATACACAATATGATTGGCCTAAATATTTTTGGAATAATATTTTCTCCCACATTCATTCATCATACTAGAATCAAAAGTATTATACCTTACTTATAAATTTTAGACAATACAAAATAGTAAATAATCAACCCATTATTTTCAGATCTAGAAAGTATTTGAAGAATAACGTTCATATTATATTCCTTTCACACTAGACCATACGTGTGTTCGTTGAACCTTTTTCTTCCAGAAGAAAATCGTCTTAATAAGATGTAATTTCTTTAACATTGTGAGTATGATTATCTGAATATTATTTTAGTGTATGATCACCAGTTTCACAGAGTGAGGTTATTTTATTTCCTTTAACAATAAAAGAAAATACTTTTAAAAAAACCTTCTTTAAGCTTCCATAAACACCATCGTTCCAAAATGGTCCCAACATTTTATTTAATTTATTGACGTAAAATATGTTTTTTATAGATTTCTTTTATGAAATGGAATATATTTATTTTAAAGTAGTAATTATGTTCCTTTTATGTTATTTTATCACTAATGAATTATATTTATATAAATTTGTAAAATATATTTTTATAATTTATATTGTCTTATTCCTACCCACTATTCTAAGGACTAGCTGATAAATATTAAATTAAAATATTTTAATAATGTCATGTTTCATTTGATGTCATTTTTTCATGTAGTACAAGATAAACTCAGTGTTGCGTGTAATATAATCTAAACATGGTATTACGTGTAACACCATAAAAACATATTTTATTGTATAACCCATGCTATACTCAATGTGATAAAAAATATTGATAATATTAAATTAATTTGACAAATAATATTTCACAATATCTCTGGGTAATAAATTCTACTCCCCTTAAAATTAAATTTTCTCTTAATATTCATCACATGGTACCCAATAACTAGGGATAATTATACTATATTTTTTCATCAGGTTCCAACATATATTTCTCAAGCTAGTGGTTTAAAAAAACAACGACCAAATGTGTGGTCTCATTTCATAGATATTTATAAATTTGATCCGAAATTTCTATTAGTTTTCCTCATAAGAAATATATTATTATAATGGTATGAAATATATATTTAATACATGTGATGGATCATGTGTTTTATTTCCCATGAATGTTACATGGAACAAATTGTGAACCTGAGAGAGGTTTGGGGGAATAACCGAATAATAATCTACTTTACCAATATAATAATATCCTTTAATGGGACTAATATACCAAGGGTTTATTTTTCCATCCTTTCTTCCACAATGAAATTTGTATAAATTCATTTTCACAAAATTCAAATTCTAGATCGTGTTGATGATTAACATCATAATATATATGTCAACTTTGTGTAGTCCTTAAAAAATTTTAAATGGGTTTATACTTCTTTTCCATCTCATCAGCTTGCTCAGGTTCGAATAGATTTCTTCCTGGAACACCATTCAAGTATGTTTTAGTTATATAGTTCCATCCATAAAGGCCATCAAAAAGTTAAATCCTAAATATCATGTAAAAGCTGTCATTATAAGAAAAATCAACTTGAGGAAGGTGTTGATCTCGTACACCTTTGGAATCCATATAAAAATATATTATAGTATCCTTTAATTTAATTTCTACAAGTTATAAAGGAATTACTCCTTGAATTACTTTTTACCACCTATAATACCGATGGGGTTTATTTATATAACTATATATTAGAATATCGTTAATATTAATAAACACACATAACAAAAAACCTCAATAGTGGTGTCAATAACACTGAACATATTATCAAACTTAAACTCATAAAACCATGATGGTTTCCATAAATCATTATTTAATCATACTTGGAGACATGTTTGATTCCCAAATTCAATTAACAATTTATTCCTTATATAATCTCTTATCTCATAAAAAACCATATTTATTCGGTGATTGGGATCAATATTGTATTGATAGAATATAAAATTTCATTTTATTATTCAATAACCCATAAATAAGGATATAATCCCATAAAATTTCACTAAATTATAAATAGTAATATTTTCATTGGGCTCATTAATAAAGAATAAAAATTGAAATCTCCCACTAAATAGGGGGTATAATTGTTTCCTAATTATTGCAATTCACTTTGTTTATTGTTTATTCAAATAATTTCCATTGTTTACATTTTATTTTACGGTTAATGTGGTGTATCATCTATATTAGACTTTAGATTGGAGAATTTATTCATATAATGACCATGCTACTAGCTCATGAATCATTGGAGTGTGGGATGTTCATTACTTGGTGTTATCTTCTCCTCCCTTTCCTTAACTAACCCATTAATCGTATTTTGACATTCATGGACTTTATGACTTACCTTTCTACATTTTAATGACCATAAATTTACATTCAATAAATTCCATTTATGCTTATTCCCATATTTTAGGGATATATATTCCTAGAATTTCATTGCATCATTTGAGTTTTCATTATATTTGATCTCTCTTTTCATATCTAAACTATAAGAATGGTTGTAATATTTAATTTCCATTTCTACCTTCAGTGAGAATTGAACGAATTCATCATATCTAAAAATGTATCTTATAGACAAGGAGTTTCTATAACATTATTTTATCCTAATAACGATTTTATCTTTTTTTATTTTAGGGTTGATTATTAATCCAAAATCTTACCTGGTAAGTCCTATAAAATTCTCTTCATAGGAACCAATAGATTCATCATCCTTTAGCTTCAAATAAAGAAATTCCTTATCCATGTTTGTTCATAGAATACGAGGAATGTAATTACTAAATTATACCAACTTACACTCATTAAATTCGATAGATTCAATTTAGTCTTGTCCCCTCATGTTCTTAATAAGAGTCCACCACTGATCTTCTTCACATTCCAAATGATAAACATCTAAACTAACTCTTGATGCATTGAACACTGATGGATCGAAAATAACTTTTCAATTTTATGGATTTATTCAATAGAAACTAGTGGAACCTTATAACAACTAAATTAGTTTGGATTTTGTCTCATAGAGGACTCAACAAAAAATGTTCCCCCCATTTCTCATTTGGATGTTCAACATGATTCATAGCTTGTTAATATTTTTTGATCATAAAAATATTTTTTTTAATTCCAAATAAAATATCATTTGGTTTATTAGGATGTGAATAATTTCATATTGCACTAAATTCAATATTATCATTTGTATTTCAGGTTCCATCCAATGAATGAAACCCGAAATCATAATGTAAGAAATAACAATAATGGTGGGGAACCACATAATCATTAAAAATAACTTATATTATATCTAAATCCAAACACCTTATTCTTAAATATATAAAACCATAGGTTTATCCTTGGACCTTCATATTTATTGATTATTTAAATCCAATATTATGATAGATAATGAGTTTGTGAATTTCCAAATCATATCCCCCAGGAGTGTCAAACCATGATTGTAATAAATCCCATTGTCATGTACCTATTGCCGATTGGTTCTAGATCGATGCAGTGTTTTAATGGTTGTTACCCCAAGGTAAATCTTTACCAGATCCATGTCCACTTATTTTATCTTGAACTAGATATATTTCTAAGAACCCACTCAATCTATCCTTTACCCAAATTCCTGTAAATTTTTTGTACCCTCACTCATCTTGATACTTATCCTTAGACATGTCCTTAAGGATCTCACTAAGACTTTCTCATGATAGTTCCCAATGGTTAATTAAACCTATCCTCTGATACTAACTATAGTGACCCATGATTCTAATACATGGATATTTCATTTTTATATATGAATATTCAATATATTACACACACAATATTATTTAGGGTTATAATTGTTTAGTTCTTATAGAGGTGTAAAATATTATCTTCTAATTCAGTGAAAAAGTTTCAACATCTCCCATGATGATATTCTCACATAGTAATCCTCTTAGGAATACCCTAGGTAATATTTTCTTTGTATCTTGTAGAATGAAACATAATAAAGGGTTATATTAGATTCTCATTATATGTAAACATAAGAGATATTGATATATGATCATATGAAAGCATAAGATAAGAATAATAGTATGCGATCATGAACATAACAAACATACTTCATACCTAATATTTCATGGATACTGAACATGGTTCATGGAATAAAACATTATAATTCTAGAAAAACATGGTCCATAATAGTGAGAGATAATTTTAAATAAATCATTTACTATATGTTTATTTCATAAAAGTTTGAAAACATCATAAATATAGAAAACCATTTTTTGTGTCAAGGTTAACAGTGAATACCAACAACAAAGTGTATCAGGATTCACCTGTTTCTAATAGTGTATCAGAAAGCACATTTTTCCCATTTTGGAACAAGATAGACCTAGTTTCATAGTGGATTAGGATGCACCTATTTCCCATAGGGGATCAGGACAAACCTAGTTCCCATCACAGATCAATCCTGTCAACTTTTTTCCGACATTAATATCATGAGAGATATATATTTACACAATTAATTTTAGGGTTATATATTTCCCAATGATATAATTTTTAAAACCATAAATATGTATTCTACAATATCATAAAACATCCAATATAACCTCAAACCATAAATTGTGTAATAAAAATATGATTCAAACACATTTCATCAATTAACCACAGAATAACCCGTGAAATATAAATGGATTTCATAATCATTTCATCAAAAAACAATAACCACATAGATAAAGAATAATTATATTATACTTCAACATTATCCCCAATAAATCATAATTACTGTCAGTGGACACCATCTTAGATAGAAAATAATTTTGAAAGAACAATTATACTATTTCATGAAGAAAATATATTTTCATTAAAAATCACTTTTAAAACAAAATTTTTTTTTGATAGTTATATATTTTAGTGTAAACATGAATAATTAGAAATTACTATTTTTAAATAATTATTTAAAAATTTTATTGTGGAAAATATCCATTTCTATTTGAAAATCATCTAAAAACATATTGAAATAATTTTTAATTGAAAATGAACATCACGAATTATAAAGGATGATTTTGAAAATTATTTAAAAAAATTCTTAAGGAAGGTATAATTTATATATTGAAAGAATTTTTAAAGAAAATTTAAAACATTTTTAGAAAATATTGATTTGGAAGAAAAAGTGTTTATAACCGAAAAGGAAATTTTTTATATTTTTTTTGATCTATTGATTTTATAACAAAAGGAAAGAGAATGTGAAAATATGTATTATAATCAAATAAATATATCTAAATATAATTATTAAGAATTATTTGGAGATGTGTCATAAGGTTTTATCACAAAAACCATAATAAAAAATAATATGGATAATTGTTTAGATTGAAACATGAGATCATCATAACTTTTGTAATATTGAATCATAAACTCCATGATGGAATAATATAAAACGAATCATAAAATATGATTAGGATAAACAATTTCATGATATTAAATTCCAAATTGGTTGTATATAACCCTCAGGAATTAATACAGGTTTATAACATAACATACATCTCAATGAACGAAAATTGAGAGAAAAATCCCTTACTACATTAATATCTTTGAAACCGTAAAACCCATTAAATAGAGATCATAAAATGGATATGTAAATAAGTATAAATTTAAGGGTAATAATTATAAAATAAAATCTTGAGTATTATATAAAACACATCAAAGAGATATTTAGTGAACATGGAATGTGTCCTACATAAAATTAAAGTGAGACAAAAATCCATTACCATAAGTCTTGAATTTAATTATACTCATTAAAAAGTTTTGTATAACAATTTTTTTTATTATAAATAATTTATATATACATATTCATATATATAATATCTTATATGATTTACTTATGCACTTTTATTTCCTTTTTATTTCCGATTCCATTTTAATGTAATGTTTTGGGTAATAAGTGATTTTTTTATATATGTTTTGATTTGTTATATTTTTTGTCCTATTAAATTTTCCATGGTTTCAAAATATCCATAATTATAACCAAGATATAAATATAATTTATATTTAGTATATATGTATTGATATTAAATCATAATATTTAGAGTTATAATATAAAATATCTCGTTCATGGAGACGGTAGTCCATACGTACTCATAAACATTTTTTTTTATTTTCTAGACATATTTAAAGAAAGAAAAATAAATAAAATATATTTATATATTATCATTATAGAATCATTATTATTTCATATATACAAATATTTTTATTAAACCCATCCTTAATATAGTATATGTAATGCATGAATGAATCACATCACTGTGTGAGGAGGTATTCCATCGTACACACGACTATGTTATCGTATTCTCAAAAAATAGAAAGCATAATGGTATGTGAGACATAAAAATTATAGAATAGTAATAAAATAATATATATACCAATATATTATATAAAAACAATAATTTATACATTGTGACCATCCATGTGAGGTGGTTATGATGAAATGAATGACATTGGTTCCAGAGGCGGTATTCCGTCTTACACACAAACAATGATTTCATAACCTATTCGATCGAGGTGTTTTTTGTTGTAGGTCATAAAATTAATAAAAATATCTTATTTTATGGAATATAATTAGGTTTTTATATAATAATGGGATATTAATAATTAAATTATATGGATAATGAAATAAAATAAACATTCTCATTGAAGAACATTACCTCCTTTTTAGATATCCTCATTAGGATTGTAGTAAATACATCAATGGTTATCTTTATACTCAAATAGAGCCTTATATGAAAAGATTAAGAAAGTTCATAAGTCATTTGGACATGTTCTGGATGAAAAAATTGTATGCATATGTGTGTAGATGAGGGGAGAATGGGTGGCATTTTATAAGTGGGGAGATGGCACACTTGGTATTTTGGAATCGGAGGTTGGTGTACCCATGTTTTTACCTTAAAAAATTATCCAAAAATGGACCAAACACGATAATATATTGGATAATGTAGAAATATGTCCATCCAATGGGTTTTTAACATGGTTATAGATTACTATTCTCCATAAGATTAATGTTTAGTCCCTAAGTAAACTCATTTTTCTCTTAATTACAATGATTATTTTTAATTGTTTTCACTAATAATTATGGTAAAAAATTATGTCAATCTTATTAGGGATTATAATTTTTTTAATTATATATATTGAATTTTTTTTAAAATTCAATTCATATAAGTGGAAAAAATTAATTTAAAAATAGTCACGTAGGCATTTTGAGAAAGCATGTTTTTAAAGTAAAAAATATCTCATGTTTACAATGTTTTTATATAACATTTCAATACAAAATTTATTAAAATCACCAATATTAGATAAATAGATGTATAATTGATATAATAATTATAAAAAAATATAAATTAGGAATTATATTTATAATATTTTTAACGATATAGGCTATTTACTATTAAAATTCAGATTTTTTCACTATTTTATAAAAAATTAAACTTAAGAAAATCCATAAATTTTCACTTAAGATAATTCTAAAATTAATATTTAAATAATTAAATTTATTTTACCTAATAAATGTAACACCCCAAACTTCCACGGTACACATCTCTTTGAATAATATTGTAGAGTGTGTTGTATGTAACTTCGAGTTCTAACACACTACAACCAATCAAACTAGCCATTATGAATAGTAATACCCACTTTTCGAATTTTATAAATATTATCTTTCAAAATGGACTTCATTTTTGGATTCTAAATATCAATATTAGATTAGGGTGAAATTTTGGTATTTTTCTGAAAACATTCATTTTTTGATGAATAGTGAAAAACACTCAGTCATTGTTTTAAACTGACATTTTATTTAAATAATTTTTTATTTTATTTAAATTTATTTTAGGTCAAAATAGATGCATAATACCTATATATGTTCAATGTAATTCATTGGATTCAGTTTATAATAATTTTAGATATATAAAAAGTTTATTGAACTTTTTACCGTCTATTACCTACCTCCTAGGAGTATTTTCAAATTTATATAAAACATAATTTTACTGCTTCTATGTGTTGAATTTCGAAAATTAGGGAGACACAGTTAATATCAAGGAGTAAAATGTGGTTCAATAAGAAAAAAATATTTTTTTGGTGAATAGTATCTTTTTACATTTATTTACCACGGGTAAAAGTAAATATGGTAATTAAGGGTAAAAATTATATTATTATTACCCTAAAACATGTCCTAATTCTATTGGATAATTATTGTCCGACCATAAACAACCTTAGGAATAAAATATGAACCTCTTTGGTCCACTTGGATTAGATTAGGACACTTATTATTATTTTATTTAAAGAAGAGTTAAAAGAGTTAAAATCAATGTTTAATAACTAAAACATTTTTAATATAGGGTAATACATAATATAAATTCGACTATAAATATTCATTAGGAATTTGAAAAGATTTACTACATAATGGTATTTTATTTAAATTTTTTAGAAATTAAAATAATTGCTATTATAAATATCCAAATAAATGTAATTTGAGACTTTTTATGAATTCCATTAATTTTCTTGGTTAATATGACATATTAGGGTTAGTTAGATGAATTTGTTTCGAAGTAATAATGCTATTATGAATTTAGCAAAAACAAAATAAAAAATAGTGACAAAATTGACATAAAAGTGTTTTTAAAACAAATATTATATTATTAATTGATATTTTATTTCTAAAAATCTTAGATTTGGTCAAAGCACATATATAATGATAGGTGTATCATTAATGAACCACTTGGGGTTCTATTGGAAGTATATAGTAAGTTTATTAACCATATAATGTAAAAAAAGAGACATGGTAAATGTCAAACTATTAAACTAAGAGTTAAATCTAAAAGATAAAGTTAATATAGTGACCCAGACCAGTCCAAAACAAATTGGTTGAGTGGATTTCAACCCATCCCCACCTTATACTTTATATAATACATTTTTGAGCCATTAGAAACCGTAAATGATTTTATTATAAAATAATATTTCTATTTTTTCCTAAGGTGCCCCTCACCCATCTTATAAAAGGTCACTCCCCCTTATTTATAATTAGCACCTTCAATGCCATTTTTCATGGACAACACCTGCCCAAATACCCTCTAAAATGTCATCCCTTCATCCTATAGGCCTTACTTTAGTCATAAATCCAACCTAGGGAGCCCTTTTGATCAAATCAAAAGGAAGAACCCGAAGAAGAGGTAAATTTTTCATCACCGGTTTCAAGTTCCTTTATTCTTCTACTTCCATTTTCCTTGTTGTTTCTAGTATAAAATAATAAATCCAGTATCTTTTATATACTTTTATGTTATTATAAATATGGTACAACTAAATTCATTATTATATCCATCATTTGAATGACATGTCCCCATACGTGCGTACGTACAACTTACCATCTCCACGTCGTGGTGTATTTGTTATTCAATACAATATTAATTATATGGGTATAATAACGATTTTTAATTGATGTAAATAATAAATAAAACATGATAATGATTCTTTATATATGATATACCATCCAATTATATGTTATTTTAATATCAAAAGAATAATATTATCACTCGTGCGTACGTACGGATTACCGTCTCCACGAACGCAATGAGATTCATTCCTCATCATATCAATTCAAGACTAATTTTCATTTTATGATTTAAAATAATGTTTAAAGACTTGATAACATTCTAGTTATGAATAAGGTACATCCAATCCATAACAAACATGAATTACGTAACAAATCATAACGAATCAGTTAACACCCGAAACGATGATAATACTAAGATATTATTAGAAAGGAAATGTTAAAAGATCATATATGATATCATATTTATATATATGATTAAATAACAATTATTTCACCATTATACATGAGGTTAACCTACCCTTGACCAAGAAAAATTACAAGGTAAGGGTTTATTTCACAATATCATCATTATTAGAGGTTTTTTTATACGCAATTATCTACTGTGACCTCATTATCATCCTCATCCATGTTTCTTAAAAATATATTTCAAAACATTCTTACTATTTTATAGACTATAGGTTAAAGTCATTTATACAATTTTTTGAATTTTTATAATATGTTTATAAATTAATCTTTCCGTCGTTTTCCAAACAAGGTCCTTTTTAACCTTTTCGGAAAAATTATGGTATGAATGACTTTTTTTAACATATACAGTGGGTGCAGCTATTTTCCACCGTTATAAAATCTTCAAATATTCCCTTACAAGATTATAAGAATTTTTTCAAAGTAAATGATTTATTTTATAATTTTGTGACTTTTAAATGATTTCAAAAAAGAGATATTTCTCTCAAATAGTTTTGATTTCATCTATGTCAACATCTTTTGATGGATTTTAATCTTATTTGAAGGTGATTTATTATAATAAAAAACGTCCATATTGTATTGAAGGAATTTTGATATGTTTGACTGTGGATGTGTTATTTTTATACCATTCATGGTTTCTGGAGAATGTATTGACATTTCATATGCTAGTTTTAATACGAATGTTTATGTTATGTTTAAACCTGTTCAAATGAGGAATGCATTGGACTTAGTAAGTGATGGTTGGAGCCCTCTATATCTCCTTGATGCATTGGTAGGGCTCATGAGACAAACTAGTGTCTTGGAAAAATGCCTTGACAAAATCTTATTTGTAGTATTCTCACAAGGCCTTGACTATGTTGTTATCAAAGGCTGACATTATGCATTCCATCATTATGAAAGTGTCTATGGATATTGCATGTGATTTTTAGACTAGTAGAATATCCATATGAATAATTAAATGGAATTATTGGATTTTATCTTTGTTATATTATGCTGAAGTTCATGTTTAAAATGATTTTGTTTTAGTTTTATACATTGACTCAAATGTTTATGCTTATTTATGAAAGTTTCTACTATATTGTTATCCTTACTGAGAATCTGATCTCACCCCTTTCTATGATTTATTTATCCCAGGATATGAAGTAGTATGTTATGACTGTCCTACAGGGATAGTCTGAGGGGTTTTGAGTGTCGTCTATGGAAACAATGTTGTTGTAGTTTTTTTCATTTTATGATTTAATGTAAACCTTATGAATGTATCTAGTACTTCTAAGGCTACTAAACTTATCAGTCTTTCGAGACATGATCTTTTGTGATCATGCCAATGATACATAATATTTCACCGAATCTGGAAATCTATGGTCGGGGTGTTACAGTAGGTATCAGTGGAAGTTTAGTAAAAACCATGGAATGTAGATTTAGATAAACTCTAATTAGAGCACAATACCCTATGATAGACTTTGAGGGTTAGTATAGAAGAACTTCCTAGAATTTTGGTTTTGTAGAGATTTTTTGAGATTTCTAAGCAATACATCCCTATCTGGATACGAGCAGGTAGAGGCAGGTCTAGCATAGATATACGTAATGGTAAAACCTGAAAACACCTCTTTGAGCTAGAATCGAACGGGAACTTGTGCATGACAACGGGCCTTACTGCACTCTTGGTTACGACACTCCTGAAGGATATTATTAGGATAATTCTCACTTTATTTACAAACAATTATGAAGTGTTTATTAGTATATACTTCCTCAAGGAAAAAATTATTTATGATTATGTATTATATCCATAAACTATTCAATTTATGTTAAGTGTTTTACAAGATTGGAATTATGTATTTTGATTCATAAACTAATCTAATTTATGAAATTGTTTAGTAATGGAACCTAGTAGAAAGAATGAAAACTATATCAATGCATGATCTCCATGTAGGTATTTCCCTCCTGCTCAAGATAATTATAGTGGAGCTACTGATATAACTGGTGCTAATCAGCTTATCACCATACTGGAAAAAACTCACTCAGGTTATTAAAAATAACCTTAAATGTATGGTACACCCTGATCCACATCGTGTGGGATCAATTTAATATCGCATCATGTGGAAAAACCACCAACATTAAATGGGGGTTAAAAATCCACTACTAGTTGTGCAATGGATAAATTCCTTAGGGAAAATATTCCACGCCTTGGGGAGTAGTGAAACGGAAAATGTGGTCCTGGCAGTTTACCGCCTCGCTGAAGATGCTGATCAATGGTGGTCATTGATTCAAAATACAATGGAAGATGATGAAGTATTAAATATGGAATGGAGGGAGTTTAAAGTGATTTTCCTAGAAAAATAATTTCATCGTGACCATCGAGCAGATATGGAAAGGCAATTTCGGAGTCTGAGGAAAAAGTAGGATGAGAATGTCGCGAAGTATGAAGCTAACTTTACAAGGATAGAGAGGCATGTTGTAGATTATATACATAACCTAATAAGTAAAATTAATCATTTATTTGTTGGTTTAAGATCATTTCTCCATCGAGCATTAGTCTCACAATCCATCTTGTCGTACGAAGATATTATCTCATGTGCTATCAAGACATAAAAATAATTCTCTAAGTCATATGACTTTAAAGCAAAGAAATAGAAGAAGAGATCTTCTGAACACATTGGAAATGAAAATAAGGAGAAGAAGGGAAAAGTTGAATGTCCATCCTCTGGTAAATGTGGGAAGAAACACCCTGGTACTTACCTGAATGGAATGGGAGTCTCTTACATGTGTGGTGAAAAAGGCCACCAAGCTCGTGATTGCAAGGGGAAGAAAGAGGCTGTCGAATTTGAATGATACAATTGTAGAAAAGGGAGAGTTATGAAAATTAATTTCCTAATCTCCAGGGGATATTACCTCAGAAAAGTCCAGGGGATCAAGGCCAAGCTTGTGCTCTCACTACTTCTGAGGTAGAAGCTCTGAAAGACGTGGTGGCTGGTAATTTAATTTTTTCCTCATGTTTAGAAAATGCTTTATTTGATTCTGGATCATCTCATTGTTTCATACCTTCCCAGTTTGCTAAGAAAATTAAATATTTCCAATTTCATTTAACAACGGGTTTGTCATCCAAAACTCATAAGGGAAGTATCATCACAAATATGTTTTGTGAATCAGTTCCCATTAGAGCATATAAATGTTCATTATTTGCGGATCACATCGTTATACCCATGATTTAATTTGATTTAATCCTCAGTGTGGATTGTCTTTTGGACCATGATAAAAAAAATTTATTTTACGAAGTAGGAGGATACTATTTTTTATGATGATGAGAAATAACACCTTCTCTTTAGAGTAGAATTGTCACCACCTAGTTCTTATCTAGTTCCATCCCCAGTATCTCAACTAAATTCCATTATTGGGGAGTAATAGAATGAAATAACTATGGGTGAGGAAAATAATGTTCAAATAGAGTATTCATTTATTGTGTGAGATTATTTTGATGTGTTTCCAGAAGATTTACCTTGACATCCTTCAAAATGATAAACTGATTTTTCCATTGATTTAATTCCTGGTTCAAGGACCATATCAAAGACCACTTATAGAATGGCCACTGTAGAATTTTTGGAATAAAAGAAACGACTAGAGGAATTGAGTAATAAGGGAATTATTCACACAAGTGTTTCTCCATGGAGAGCCCCTTTCCTTTTTGTTAAGAAGAAAGATGGATCAATGAGGTTGTACATTGACTACAGGGAGATCAATGCTATAAGAATAATGAACAAGTATCCCCTACCTCGCATTGATGATTTTTTTGACCAACTGCATGAAGCTTAATACTTATCACAGATAGACCTTCAATTTGGATACCATCAGTTATGCATGAAGAAGGAAGACATTCCAAAGACAACATGTCGAACCAGGTACGAGCATTACGAGTTTATAGTAATGCCTTTTGGATTGACTAATTCACCCTCCGTCTTCATGGATCTAATTAATATAGTTTTCAAGGAATATATTGCTGATTTTTTAGCGGTATTTATTGATGATATCTTGGTATACTCCAAATCTATGAAGTTCATGAAAATCACTTGTGCATTATCTTTAAGACTCTTAGAATACATGAATTATATGGGAAGATTGGCAAGTGTGAATTCTGGCTTCCGAAGTTTTCTTTTCTTCACCATAGTGTCTCAAAGGATGGAGTCTCTATTGATCCTTCAATGACTGAGGGAATACAAGAATGGCTAGCACCGATGAGTATAACTGAGGTACGTACTTTTATTGGTTTAGTAGGTTATTATCAATGTTTCATCCGGAATTTTTCCTTGTTGGAAAACCAGTTAACAAAGATCACACAAAAAGGGGTTAAATTGGTTTGAAAAAATAGTGTGAAGAATGTTTTGATGAATTGAAGAGAAGATTATTCAATGCTCCTATCTTGACTCTACCACCAGGGAATGATGGGTTTTTTATTTATAGTGATGCATCGAAGAGAGGACATGTTTTTTTCCTTATGCAGAATTATAGAGTTATTTCCTATGCATCACGACAGCTGAAAATTCATGAGAAAAACTATCCTACCCGTGATCTTGAGTTAACAGATGTAATCTTTTCTTTGAAGAATTTGAATCACTATCTCTATGGTAAAAAATGTGAGATTTATAATAATCACAAGAGTTTGATGTATATATTTTCATAGAAAGAACCCAACATGAGGAAAAGGAGATGGCTTTAACTACTCAAGGATTATGATTTCATGATACAGTACCACTCGAGGAAGGAAAATAAGGTGGCAGATGCTTTGAGAAGAAAATATCATGGAGTATTGAACAAGATGAGAGTTTAAAATGATCCTATATACATGGATCTGGATAAGATTGATATGGGAATCCCCATGGAAGGTAAAACATCAATACTTTTTCAAATGGTTTCCAAACCATCTTTAATAGAAAGGATAAAGATTTCTCAGACTGGTGATGAAGAGTTTCAAAAGAAGATTAATGCTATGAATGATGGGAGATTGAGTGAATTTGTGTATGAAGATGGAATTTTGAAATCTGGGAAGAGACTTTTTGTTCCTAATATACCTGATCTAAAAAGGGAATTATTGGATGATTCTCATAGTTCTAATTACTCTATACACCATGGGAGAACCAAAATGTATAGAGATTTGAAGGAACATTTTTGGTGGGACAACATGAAGGGGGAGATTGTGATTTTGTGTCAAGATGTATGGTTTGTCAACAAGTGAAAGCCGGAAGGAAACAACCTACAAGAGTCATGAAACCTCTTCCCATACCTGAGAGGAATTGGGATAATACTATGATGGTATTTGTCATGGGACTTCCAAAGACTCTTAGAAGGAACAAAGCAATATGGGTCATTGTTGATTGTCTTACCAAGTCAGCCCATTTTCCTACTATAAGGGAATATTTAACACTTAAATGTTTCACCAGACTATATATTAATGAAGTTTTAATACTTCATGGAGTACCAAAATCGATTGTTTCGGATCATGATCCCCATTTTACATCAAGATTCTAGAAAAGTCTTCAGAAACCCCTGGATACTGTACTTCGTTTGAGCACTTCTGACCACCATCAAACTGATGGACAATCAGAACATACTATTCAAACCTTTGAAGACATGTCGAGATCTTTATCACTCTACTTTCAAGGTATGTGGGATCAATATTTACCTTTGGTAGAATTTTCCTATAACAATATTGTTTCTGATGCTTTCGTCGGGGCGCGCGCGTCCGTCCGCCGGGGAGGGCGCACTGCTTGTGGCCCTGCATTCCTGCTTTCCAAAGGCAGGCGGCATCCGTTCCTTGTTCAGCGACGTCTGCTCCTTGATCGAAACCGGGATGATGGGATGTAGGTTCTTCCTTCCGTGGATTCCTCCTCGGATCTCGTCACCTAGTCCGTGTCTCCCTCATAGATTTTAGACGGGTTCGTGAAGCTCATTGCTGGTGCCATATCTACATGGACGCCAGTTAATTACGCTGCTTCCATCAAGATGCTCCAAGGGGTCTTGTCAGGACAGCAACCTACGGTGAGGAGAATGGTCACGTTGGGGCATCGTCGGCATGTCTGTCTTTGGTCCCTCATCACAGGGCTTCTCAAGGGCGCGGAAGCCCGAGGCATCCTACATCGAACGCGGGGAATGTGTACCATCTAAGGTTTTCCTCAGCTTCCCATGTTTAACACAGGGTATGTCGCGAGTTTAACGTCTTGTAGAGACGGATCGGGTTAAAGGGTCCCTAGGGGGAACATCGATGTTGGGGCCAACACGTGGGCGGCCTACCGTATAACATGGAGTGGGAAAGGGTGGCATGATCTCACCGGGATGTGGTGGCCCAGGTAAGGATCAGGATGGTTAGTGGGGTGAACCATGGGGCTTACGTTCTGAGACGGCCCAAGAGGGGGGATACAGTTTAACGTCATGCGGGACGGAATACAGTTTAACGTCATGCGGTACGTGATACAGTTTAATGTCATGCGGGATGGGGTACAATTTAAAGTCATGCGGGACGCAAGATTTGGGGCTTACGCTCTGAGGTATCCCAAGGTGGTTAGGAGGCCGACATGGAGAGGTCAGGACGACCGGGTGGTGGGCTTGAACCTCGTGGAGGCTTCCTACGTACCATGCGTTAGCACAGATCAAAGTCCACATAGTTCACTGGGATGGGGCATATGCTCTAAGGCAGCCCATATGAGGATGTCATGGTCGATGCGCACTCTAAGCCCACGTGAGTCATGCTCGGTGTGGGAAACAAGAGGCACCGGGGACCAGACGATCACGTCGCGAAGGGTGCGTCCGTGAGAAGCCGAATGGGGCTTACGCATTGAGCGGACCAAAGAGGAAATAGGGGATTACGCATGGTTAGCGGCCCTTGGTGTCGGGGCTTACTCCAGGGTGGAGGCCCGTTGTGAGACAAAGCGCAGTGGGAGAAGGACTCCACTGGCCTTGGCAGGGGGGAAGTACGGAGATACACGGGTGCAATCATCCGTATGAAAGGTTAGGGGCTTACGCTCTGAGACAGCCCTTCCCCCGCGGACAAACGCCGCTCCGACAAGGAGGATCTCATTCCATGTGATGAAGAGTCCACTCCCGTGGAGACGAGTGGGCGTAAAAAATGTCCGAGCTGGGGGGACCCTGCATGCGAAGCACGAGGTCGGACCACAGTTTAACGTCTTGTATTAAGGACGAGGTGCTTAGCAGTTTAATGTCTTGCATCTTGGATGAGGTGGGTTTGCTCCACACCCCTAGGGCTTACATGCCCAACGCCCTCTACCCCTTGTGGAAGGGAAGGCATCAGCAAGGTCGTGGCAAAGGGGGGCCGCAGGGAAAACCACCGGGAAGTCCACGTTAGCGTGGCTATGCGAAGAAGCAATAGCCGTTAGCGTGCCTATGCGGAGAAGCATAAGGAAAAGCAACACAACAGGAAACACGACCCAAGGGACCTTGAGGTTACTTCGCACGAGCCTGGAAGGCCGTGCGGGAAAACAACGCATGGCGTGCTTGCCCGGCAGGGGAGACATCAGGTGCCGGTGCAGGGGGCAGCCAAGGGGCGTCAAGGTGAGGGGTCCTCGGCTCTGTGCGCACAAAAGGGACGATTTGCGCGCAAAACACCAGGACGACGCGCAATACGAGCAACGGAATTGCACGCAAAGTGGGTATTACATGCAAGGTTTTGCGCACACGACAGGGTATTGCGCGCGCGAACCAGGGATTGCGCGCAAGTGGGGAAACCAGGGGAAGGGGAAAATTCACTAAAGCCGGTGGAGTTGCGCGCAAAGGCGAACTCCGGGGCAAGGTTGCGCGGAATTCAGGATTACCTGGATGTCAACTTTCGCGCGGGGGGAGCCGAATTGCGCGCACGAGAGTCGCTTCAGATTCCTCAACCCCCAACCAGTTCGAGGTCACCTTTTATTAATAGACAACCTCCGGCGCGGAATCCAAGTGGCGCATGAAGTTTTCCACTCCAGGAACTGCTTGCGCAGAAAATATCACCGCAGAGAAACTGGGCGCACAATTATTGCGCGCCTCACCGGTCCAATTCCGCGAATCCCAGGAGCACATCGCTTACAGAAAATTTTTGTGCGCGGATCCTCCTTTATTTCTCACACCACTTCCCGGGCCTCCGGATCGGGCCTCTAATTCCAAATATGATTTCTCTTCATCATTCCGAAACTTCCTCCGGGAGTTGCGGGCTTTTTTCGGCGTCAACAAATGCCCCCCCTTGGAATTGGAACGGCGAGAGGTCGCAACGATCATATTCCAAGGGAAACGCCGAAACGCCAAAATGCTAAGTCTCATGATCAAGTTGCGCGCAAAAAATCCAACGGGGTGCACAAAACCTACGGACTCACGCGAAATATTCTTTCCGTGCGGCGCGGAACACTGGCCTCGCCTATAAAAAGGGGCACTGGGTCCCAGATCCGTACTTCAGCTTTTTCCGCGTGATAAGATTACCGCTCTCATGCGCGAAATCGCTCCGCGGCTGCGCGTAATAACGCACTGGCAGCGTGGAATTCCTTCCGAAATTTGGCCGTGATTTCATGCCAAACCGGGATCTTCCGTGCTTAGCGTGCCGATTGCGCACTCAACTCCAGGATTTCGCGCAACTCAGCCAGATTCCACGCCGAACACTCCGATTCCGTGCACGACATCCTGATTTCGCCCAACTCCCAAAAAATTCGTGATGGCTGCAAACCGAGTCGATGAGGGGGAAGCCGCTGCCCGTAGGACAGATATGGCAGCGAACGAGCAGGTATATGGCGCCAAGGTGATCGTCTCCAACAATATCACATTGTTCAATCTGCTGACTCTGGCCCAAAAGGCATATCCCTTGTCAAACAACCTCCCACTCTGGAATTTTGGCATCCTGGAGGAGGTACCACTGCCGGGCTTCGAGGTGGACACACTGTGGTCCTGGGTGACTCGGGAGGACGAACTTCCTCGCTACGACATCACCTACAATGGCCATCCTGCCAGGGAAACTAGACACATGGATGTATATGTCCTGAACCCGAGGACTAGGACCATTACTGGGGACGAGCCTGTGGCAGAGGATTCTCCGGCCCTCTACGCGAGCACGTTCCGTCAGAGCATCACAGATGAAACGAAGGGCTTGATGAATGATTGGGACCTGCGGTCCGGGGGTAACTTCACCAGCGAATGGGCCTGGGCGTTCTGGGTTCCCCATACCTGCGACCAGTTCGAAGACGAACTGTGGTATATCGGCCTGTTCGAGGCGGTATGGACATCGCAGTTCCATTTCCACCGTCAGCCTGAACTCGGACCAGAGCTATTCACCCGGTGGTCTCCCGACACCAACATGTTCTACCTTCATCACGGGGAAGTCAGCATTAGTCTTTGGGACGTTCACTACATCGGCGGTATCCCACTGGAGGGTTACCAATACGACGAGTTCGTTCCTCCAATGAACACCTGGGGAGACAGGTCGCGGACGCCTATGCTGATGTGGCACCTTCTGTAGTTGGCCAAGGAGAGGCTGGGGGTCAAGGACTTCCTGAAGGACATCGCCTACAAGGGCTGGTTCAGCCTGTTCCTTGAGAAGGATCCCGCCGTCAAGATGCCGGGACGGGGTAAATGGTGCCCAACCATGACTCAGAGGAGCAAAGACGGGTCATACTAGAAGACCCTAGAGGCAGGGCAATACCAATCATGGGGATACCGCGTTATTGAGGCCCGGGACCAAAACGTTCGGTATGCCGGGTTCCTTTCCGTCTTCCTGAGCGGGTGGCTCCTTCCGGTGCAGGACGCGAGGATGGGCGTCCGTCCAGTGACTTTGGTGATGGCGGGCTCCATGGCCGCCAACAAATGGTTCAACTTGGGCGTCCCCGTGCTGGCCAAGCTATACACCATTCTGGGGCACATCTCACGAGGGGGGGGGGTCGCCTCGGAGAGTCTGTGGTCCCTTCCAGATCTTCCATGGCTGGGTGGCGGCTCATCTTGGCATGTATACTTTCCCAAACATCGTCCGTCCTCTGGGAAATGGCTTGCGACCGTCCTTGCTAAACATTGCAGGGGTGGCGCCATTGACGCTCAATGAGGAGGGCATGAGGATCTGCATTGGTAACCATGACAACTTCAACTGTAGCCCATTCCCCACCCCGGTTGGCCAGCTGGTGGAAAACAGGCGAGGCTCTCTGGAAAAGCAGGAATACTTCCAGAGCATTCGGGGTGGGGTGCTCGTGGCTCGGATCGACGGGAAGGTGATCTGCGAGCCGTACGTGCCATCCCGATTCGCCAGGCAGTTCGGGTGCCTCCAGCGAATGCCGAAAAAGGTATTCACGGCTGTCTGTCAGGAGAAGAATCCATGCGTCCTGCGCCAGATGTGGTTGATGTTTACCACCATCGGCTCTGGCGACGTCGTTACTCTCCCTCCCACATGGGTCGATGTCGGCCTAGCAACCGAATATGCCGAAAACTGGACCATTGTGTACCCTGAGGGGCTATTACGCAAGGGCGTCTGGCAACTCAAGGTTACTCGCGCGGAAACCGGGCGACGGGAAAGAAGGGAAGGTGCCGTCAGAAGGGGAGAACCAAGGGCGCGTCAGGCAGCGAGGCTTGCGAAGGCCCGTACTTCGGTAGCGAGGACATCGCATGGTGCCTCCACGTCCTCGTTACCCATAGGTGGGTCACATGAGGTGGCCAGGGAACTTACTGGGAAGCAGATAATATATCTTCTTGAACCTTCCCTAGACGCAATTTTCCCGGCACTATGGTCGGCCTGGATGACCCTGCGGCAATCGCTGAGCATCAAAACCATCTGGCAGAAGATAATGCAGAATGGGATCCAACTGCAGGAGGTCTGGCTCATTCGGATTACCGACCGAGTAAATTTCCATCGGTGGCATGCTTATGTGATGGCCATGGACGCATACGCACGCCAAAGGGGGCGGCGTGCGGAGCCAACTTTCCTAGTGAAAGTGATGCTCGGCCAGGAGCATGATCCGGAAGCAATGCCGCCGGGAGAAGGCGACAGTGATGAAGAGCTGGAGGGGGAGGAGGAAACCAGAGAGGACGAAGGAGAGGGAGAAGATGAAGAAGAGGAGCCCGAAGGTGAGGATTCTCAAGGCGTGACCTACCAAGGGAGTGTCTGAGAGAGCGGCGAGATTTCCGACTCTGATCTCGACATAACCGAGATTATTGAGGTTTGTCTCTTTCTTCATTCATTTCCTTCATTCATCCATTCTACATTCCAACTTCTAACTCACTTCCCAATCTTACTTAGGAGAAACTGAGTGGTGGACGGGCATCCCCACCAGAGGAAGGCGGAGAGGAACCAGTGGGACATGATGGGGATCCGACACCCATCATTGAATTAACCAGTACAGAGGGGTATCCCCTTATGGCGGCTCCTAAAGTGGCCAAAAAACTGGGGACCGACGCTCTGGATTCCTGTAAGTCTCACGCTCCACTACTGGTGCTTGGTGTCAAGTCTGACCAGCGTATGCCCCGCGGAGTGATCTCAACACTAGAGGCACGTCAGGTTGCGGAGCCTGGGCCATCCGCGAGTGGACCAGTGGCGGACATACCACCTCGCTCGGAACATGCTCTCTGCACTGAGTCGGCCCCGACAATAGATGAACAGAGGGCGGCGGACATCAGCGGCACTGTTCCCAGAATGCGGTCGGAAGCTGGTGGAGGCGTCATTGCTGCTGGGGCGAGGGAAGGTCACCCAAACGTTGAGGATTCTATTCCTCATGAATACATCTATGGGGTGGATCCTACTGCTGATCTGCTTGCGGCCTTCCCCATATACCAACCTGCGGACCCTGAGGAGATTGATGACTCAGACTCAGAGGCAGCCGAGGAGAGTCGGATGACACGGAACAAGGGGTGGAAGTGTATCCAGCGATTTCTCAGGCAGCCCCAGTCCGATTGGCTGAGGTGGATGGGATCACTCCAGACCTGGCTGCACTTCTTGTGCGCCGGAGGGGCTGATGCTCAGCGCCTTCATCTAACAGTCCATGATTACATGGCCGAGAAGACGCGCGAGAGCAGTCGGCGCACCGAAATTTCCCTGTGCCAGGAAGGATCGACGAGCGCTCAAACGCTGCTGAGGGCGGAGCAAGAAGTCCGGCACCTCGAAGGGCAGGTGGCAGATAAAGAGGTCTTCATCGCAACATGCTCTGAGCTCGTGGAGCAACTGACCGCCCAGCTGGCTGATGCCCAGGAACAACTAGTGGAGGCGAGTCACCAGATGACCGTGCTTCGAAGCGAGCGGGCGCATGCACAATATAGGGTTGATGAGCTGCGCTCTGTGGTGGCCGATGAAGAGAGAGTCTTCGAAGAGCGAAAAGCAGTCCTGGAGGAAACCAGCCAGAGGGTAGCAGCGCTGGAAAGATCGCTTCAGCACGCTAAACCCTGAGGGATTTGTTTTCGTCATCTCATGAACTTTTTCTTGTATTTCTCATCGTCTCAATCCAATGTATTTCCAAATCCACTCTTTTGTACCCTTGGTTTAATGCGCTCAACCATAGTTTCGAAACGAATAACAACTCACCCCTAGGCTCCTGTGGGACATGCCCAACGCAAGAAGTAAGAGGTTCTCATACCTTCATTCCGTTCAACTGTGGGGCATTGACCAAGCTTCAGGCGTCCAAAATCGGGCCTGGACTTTTGAAGATACCCCGGGCCGATTGATGTGTCGACTTATCAATGTGTCTTAACACACGAGCGGGGCAATGTCGGGGCATTGAAATCCATCCGAACACAGGGGGATGGAGAGAAAGGGTGCATCACACTACCCAAATTCGGAACCCAATGGGGCGCAACCATGGAGGATAACTGTCAATTGTGTTAGAAACACAGCACCCATATCACGTTGGCCTGGAATGAGAGGACAATAAATGAGGGCTGACCGCTGACCATGATCGCAACATAGGGCCTAACTCAAATATCGTTGGCCAGTTTTCTGGAACATTGGCCCAGGACAGTAGGTGGACCATAGGTCGAGCATCCATACTGTTAGGGGGTCCCGTCAAACATGAACAGTTCTCCGGAACGTTGGCCCAGGACATTAGGCGGACCATAGGTCGAGCATCCATACTATTAGGGGGTCCCGTCAAATGCGAAAGGAAATGAGGGTCCGAATAATGGGGAACACAAAGCACGTGAGGTGGAGTGGAGGCTTGTTCGAATAGAATCCAACACTCTCGATATTACGCCACCAGGGAGAAGGCGCATTTGGCGGACGTACCAACCTGAACACGGGTCGTCCCAATTTCTAGGCAGGACGTCTTTGGCGAGAGAACTGCCGCTTCCCATCATTACCATGGGGCATCCCGAACATGCTCGGGGTAGATATCCTGATGACACCATTTCTCATGAAGTCAGGACGAGGGGCCGACAATAAAGAAGGACGGTGTTCAGCTATCCCTGGGGCTGGACCCAAGACGAAACGTCCGGGCGGTCCTACGTATCTCATAAGGATGAGAATCAGGCCCACGTAGTTCTGAAAATGCAGTTTAATGTCATGCTGGACGAAATACAGTTTAACGTCATGCGGGATGGAATACAGTTTAACGTCATGCGGGACAGAATACAGTTTAACGTCATGCGGGACAAAACATGGATCTTAGTTTTAGGTCTTAGAGCTCGGACCATGAGGATCGTAGTTTTAGGTCTTTGAGCTAGGACCATGAGGATATGGGATAAACAGACACGTGGCCAGGCGGCTAAAAAACCCGACGTGAAGGAGGACCTAAGCCCTACTTAACATGTACTCTCCGGGGAAACGCTCGAGTCGAGGGACCGAACACGGAGGTAGGCTGGACCTGCGGGGAAATTCCCCAGGTGTTCCTACGTATCTCATAAGGATGAGAATCAAGCCACACGTAGTTCTGAAAGTGACATGGTAAGATACCAGTGCTAAGGGAAAAGGGGGAGTGCGGGCGTGGCCCTTGCACTAAAAGAAGCGACATTTGATAAATCTTGTTTCTCTTTTAAAGTGAGTGGTTTTTTTGGTGAAGTGAGAGGCCCATAGTAGCAGGCCACAGTGTCACCACAAGAATCAAGCCGTGATAGGCGTTGACAAATGGCATGGCATAAAACCAATACCCAACGTGATTTCCTCTACAACGAGGTCACCACAATGCAGTGTCGTTTTTCGTCGTGCGGCCAGGACGATAATGTCACAGTTTAGGGTCATGTGATAGGACCAACAACACAGTTTAAGGTCATATGGTTTGGAAAAACATCACAGTTTAAGGTCATATGTTTTGGACCAACAACACAGTTTACGGTCATATGGTTTGGACCAACAACACAGTTTAAGGTCATATGGTTTGGACCAACAACACAGTTTAAGGTCGTATGGTTTGAGCCAACAACACAGTTTAAGGTCCTATGGTTTGGACCAACACCACATTTTAAGGTCATATGGTTTGGACCAACAGCACAGTTTAAGGTCATATGGTTCAGACCAACCGAGAGAGGAGCCTCGGGCAAAGGAGACTACGGGTGTTCAAAAATCAGGGAGGGGTAGCAGACGCTAGCTCCCAGCTATGCTGGGCCCGAAACACAATGTCTGGGCGACTCCTCACTCCCCTAAAGGGATGAAGGTCAAGCTGCACGTGACCCGCAAGGAAGAGACCCAAGCACATACTCTAGCGCTCAGACCGTAGGAGCCCCGAGAGACACCGTTACGCAGCTCGGTCTGTCTGATGTGCGGGGGTGTACTGAGGGTTAGTACAAGGAGTGTCGAGATTCCACCTTGGCGCGACGGGGCAGAACATGACATGTACCATGCCACCAACATTCAGGGCCTGGGGAACTGGCATGACGACTGAGGACTACTGTTGACCATGTTCGCAACACAGCATGCTGTCGTGTTAGCCATGGGGACAAACAAATGAGCATCAATCGCTGACCATGTTCGCAACGCAGGATTTGTATCAATTTGTTGTCTGAAACCCTCGGGGGTGTTGGCCCATGACTGTAGGAGAGCCCTTGGGCGTTGTATCTAGACTGTTCTTGGGGGTCCCTCCGGGTATGAAAGATGATGGGGGCCCGAATGAAGGGGAATACGAAGCTTGGAAAGTGGATGGAACTTGCCTAAGTCAAATCTGTCACTACAAGTTCTAGACCAGAGTGCTTTGAGCACATCAGCAGACCAATGGAAAGGGTCAGAGGGCTCAGTCCGGGAGCGGCCATGACATGGCGGATCCCTGGGCAAAAGAGGTGGTGTAATTCCAAACACCCTTGGCACCAGGAGATCGTTGGATCTCCTAAGATATGGGGCTAGACCCGAAATCTAGATGTTCAGGTGGTCCTACGTATCCCATTAGGATGAGAATCAAGCCACACGTAGTTCTTGATATGCGTCTTTAAACGCCGTTGGACAGGGGAGGGCTAAACCCTGAGGACAGGGTGCGTGGGGTGTAGATATTTCATACCCGACGTGAATGGGGACATAATCTCACACCAGGCCACACGACCCTGTGATTGAAGTCCCAAAGGCGAAACAGACGCGACAACGGACCTCAAGCTGGACCCCAAAGACGAAAGGTCTGGGCGTTCCTATGTATCCCATTAGGATGTGAATCAATCTAGACGTAGTTCTGGCAATACAGTTTAACGTCATGTTGGACGGAATATAGATCTTAGTTTTAGGTCTTAGAATTCACACCAAGAGGGAAGAAAGGGCGGAATTTGGTAACTCCTGGGCTGGACCCGAGGCCAAATGTCCGGGTAGTCCTACGTATCTCATGAGGATGAAAATCAAGCCCCACGTAGTTCTTGAAAATACAGTTTATCGTCATGTTGGATGGAATATAGATATTAGTTTTAGGTCATAGAACTCGGACCAATAGGATCTTAGTTTTAGGTCTTAGAGCTTGGACCATGGAGAGCCCAGATGTAGGGCAGAGTTTAGTTTAAGGTCGTGCTAGACCATACAGTTTAAGGTCATGCTGGACCGTACAGTTTAAGGTCATGTTGGACCATAACAGTTTAGGCAAAGTACTTCTTGAGGAACCTGGCGTTGGTGGGAGGAGTGATACGCTCCCCATCCATGGTCACCAGGGAATACGCACCATTGGGATAGACCTGGTGGAAAATAAAAGGTCCCTCCCACTTGGGCTCCAACTTGGGTGGTTTCCATCCGGGAATCATTGGTGGTCTGAGAGCCAACACCAGGTCACCTTGAAGGAAGGAGCGGAGACGAACCTTCTTATCGAAATCTCGAGCCATCCTACTCTGATGCCTTTCCAGGTTACGTAGAGCGCAAAGCCTACTTTCGTCCAGCGCTTCCAATTCGGCTAGACGGATCTCGACAACTCTTTCTGGTGCTTCCTGGTCATAGAACGCCATGCGCAATAAGGGCAGTTGGACCTCGATGGGAAGGACGGCCTCAGCTCCGTAAACCAGGGGATACAGGGTCACCTGGGTGGAATTGCGAGTCGTCGTCCTAAGGCCCAGAGGGCATTGGGGAGCTTGTCCGGCCAAATTTTCCTATTCTGACCAACCATTTTTTGTAGAATGATAGAGAGGGTTTTGTTAAATGCCTCAATCTGTCCATTCGCCTGCGCATGATAGCGGGAGGTGTGGTTCGAGCGAATGTTGTACTTGGCGTACAATCTCTTCATCTCGGCTACCCGGAAGTTGGTTCTGTTGTCCGTGAGGGTAGTGTGAGGTATTACAAACTGGTGAATGATATTGGAAATCAAGAAGTCGGCGATAGAACCAGCCTTGACTTCCCTAAGAGGGGCTGCCTCTGCCCACTTTGAGAAAAAGTCCATGGTGGTTAAGATGAACCGGCACTAGCAGGCCGTCGCCGGCGGGTAGGGCCCTACGACATCCAACCCCCAGACTGCAAAGGGCCAAGAATACTTAGTAGTATGGAGAGGCTCCGGTGGCCGATGCACAAAGTTATCATGAACATGATACGAATGTCACCTCTTGGTGTACTCGATGCAGTCGTGGATCATGGAGGCCCAGAAGTATCCCAGTCTCCGAATCTGGTGGGACAACTTCGACCCGGCCTGGTGGGCGCCACAGGAACCAGCGTGAACCTCTTGCATGACCTATGGGATCTCAACTCCTTGAAGAAAATGGAGGAGAACACCATCAAACCCGCTCTTGTAGAGGAGCTTCTCACGACTGGGACCGCTTCGAAGGGCGAACTACGGCACGCGGCGCCGGATTCGTTCCTGCTCTGCTCGGTCCATCAGAAGATTGTCGTGCCAGAGATATTCATCCAGGGGTGTCCTCCAGTTAGGGACTCTCTCGATCACTATGCCTGGAACCCCGGGGGGTCCCGACGTGGGGGCACCAGCGGTGAGATGGTTCACTCGCGGGCCACGACCGCCCTCCGGGATAACGGGAGTAATGACTCTTTGGTGCGCCACGTGGATGATTAGGTCATCCTGTTCGGGCTTCGCGAGTGATGCGGCCAGGATGGCCGAAGCATTTGCTCGACTGTTCTGCGACCGAGGAATGTGAACGACATCTGGTTTGGAGGGGAATATAGCCATTAGATGGAGGGTGCACTCCAGCAACACCACAAGTTCTGGTTTCTTGATAGCGTAGTCACCGTTAACCTGCTTGATGACTAGCTCAGAGTCCCCTTTTACATACAGGTGGGGTACGTTAACCTCCAGAGCCAAATCAAGGCCAGTGATTAGGGCATGATATTCTGCCTCATTGTTGGTGTAGCCCTCTCATAATAAGAAAGAATATGGCAGCACGGCTTGCTTCAGGATGATGAAGACGATACCCATGCCCACTCTGTTAAGCCTAGGATCGTTGAGCCTTCTACCGGTAGGGCTTCGGGAGGCGCCATCAAAGTGCATCTTCCAGCTTGGGGTGGCGTGATCGACTGAGAGGATTGCCTCATCGAGAAAGCCCACATCCAGCGGATGTTCCGCAGAGGTTGGATGAGAATCTAAGAAGTCTGCCAACACCTGTCCTTTGATGACCTTCTGAGATACGAACCTAATGTCGAACTGCTGGAGGATCACCGCCCAGCGTGCCAATCGGCCGGTCAACATAGGCCGACTCAGGATGTATTTCAACAGGTCTACCCGAGAGACCAACTGTACCTCCTCGTGATACAAGTAGTGCCGCAATATCTGCAAGGCAAATAGGAGCGCCAGACAGCTCTTCTTGATAGGAGAATATCTAGTCTCCGCGTCGAGGAGCATGTGGCTGAGGTAGTAGAGGCTATTCTCTGTTCCCTCGTTGTTTTTCTCGGCGAGAAGGGCACCGAGGGATCGCTCTAGGGCGGTCACGTAAAGGACCAGCAGCCTTCCGGGAACGGGTGGCATCAGGACCGGAGGATGAAGCAGATACTGCTTGATTTCCTCAAAAGCGGTCTGGCACTCTTCATCCCACCCATAGGCGGCGCCTTTCTTCATGAGCCGAGAGAAGGGCTTACACTTGCCGGCCAGATTCGCAATGAATCGGCGTATATAGGCTAAGTGGCCTTGGAGGTGTCGAAGCTCCCGAATATTACTCAGGGGAGGCATCTGACTGATGGCCTTGATCTTCTTGGGGTCGATCTCGATACCTCAATACCTGACGATGAAGCCATGAAACGTTCCGGAGGTGACCCCGAAGGCACACTTCAACGGGTTCATCTTCAAGTGATGAGAACGGAGAAAACTGAAAACTTTCTGAAGGTCTATGATATGGTCCTGGCGCTGATGAGATTTAACCACCAGTTCATCAACATAGCACTCCTCCAGCATCCCGAGGATCGGCTTGAATATGCGGTGCATAGCCCGTTGATAGGTGACACCGGCGTTCTTCAGGCCGAAGGGCATAACCCGATAGCAGAAAGTGCCCTGGGGGCCTTGAAGGCAGTGTACTCTTTATCCTCGGGGCCATCCGGATTTGGTTATACCCGGATTACCCATCCATGAAAGAGAGGGCTTGGATCCGGGCCGTTGCGTCGATCAACAACTCTGTCACGGGAAGGGGAAAGTCATCCTTCGGACAGTGGCGATTAAGATCGTGGAAGTCGATGCAGACCCTGATCTGCCCATTCTTCTTCCTGATGAGAACAATGTTGGCTAGTCACCTGGGGTACTGGACTTCCCTGACGAAGTTGGCCTTAATGAGCTTATCAACATCGGCCACAACCAAGGCACCGTGAAAGGGGTGCATTTTTCTGGGAGGCTGCTTGAACCCGTGATGGTTTGCTGGGAGGCCAAGGCGGTGGACGGCTACCTTGGGATCTAGTCCGGAAATCTCGTCATAACTCCAGGAAAACACATCACGGTGCTCTTTGAAGAAGTCTATGTACCGTTGCCGTTCCTCGGGAGGCATAGCGGCGCTGACCAATGTGGGTCTCGGGTCCACCTCACTACTGAGGTTCACCTGTACGAGCTCGTTGTCTGTGGTGGAGACTCCCTCCTCAAAGGCAGGAGGAGCATCTTCCATGTATTCTTCTCTGCATGGGGAAAGATCGTCCACGGGGGGAGCCGTTTCGAGGCTGCCCGACCCTGATGGGGAGCTAGCACTGGCTTGGGCGGCCGAGGTCGTCACGACAGGAGGTTCATGCACCGCGGAGACCGTAGCGACAAAGGAAGTTGATCCAATCCCATCCAGCCTGCGGCCTAAGGTGCCACTCTTTACGATATCGAAGCAGTGGTGTCGCGTTGGCCTGAGCCGGTCGATCCCAGCTTGACGAAACATGCACGTATGATGCACCACTGTTGCCATAAGCCCAACGTCCCGATATCGTACGGGGGTAGGAGGCTCGGGGATCACCCGGGCCTGGTTGGTGTAAGAGTACGAGGTGATTTCCCGCCCTCTCTTAGACCCGGAAATATTCATTACTCTGGTACCCGAGACAACAAAGCACTCTCCCATATTAGGAGTTGTGGCCTCCAACCGATGGATTGGGAAGACATATGCGTCATCCAAACCTGCCCAAGGATCACTCGCGACAGTGGCAGGCTCAACCTCACCTTCCAGGATCTGCTTGTCCTTGCTCTTGTAATAGTCTGAGTCCAGGTAATGAGGTTCACAAGAGGCAAACGGGGACGCATCTCCTTGGAGTACACCCACTCGACCCTTAAGGGAGTTTTTGAGGCACTGATGGTATGATGAGGGAACCACTGCGTGAAGATGGAGCCACGACCTGCCCATCAACGCGTTATAGGCAGTGTCCTGAGAGACAACCATGAATTCAGTATTGGCAATTAAGCCGCCGAACTGGGTCTTCAGACGAATCTTGCCAGGTGGAGTTTGCTCGGTCCTATCATACCCCTGGATTCTGAGGTCGGAGGGAGTTAAATCATCCTAAGACAAACCCAGTTTTCACAGTGTCGAAGTTGGGATCAAGTTAATCCCAGAACCCATGTCGACAAGACAGCGACGGACCTCCACGCCATTGAACTGGTCGGTGATGTACAGAGGGCAGATGTCCCCCTGTATGTTATGGTCTTCATCTTCACCGGAGAATGAGATAACCGCCTGACATTCGGCATCCTCAATCACCTTGGTGTGGAAGGCTTCTACGGCCGCTACCTCCGTTTCCAACTGGAGGGGGCTCCTCAGAGCCTCGGCGTGCGCCTCACGCATTTCAGACGATAGGAGGAGGGCATCAAGGATGGAAAGAATCGTCGGAATGCCGGCCAGATGCTTCAGGACATCATAATTTTGCGCCAAACACGAGCTTCTTCTTACAGGAGGTCGCTCTGCGATTGGGGGCATGACGGGACCTGCTGGCGGGACCGGTGACTGACTGGTACTAGGCACGTCCCGATGTTCACTGGCTGAAGCCCGGGAGGTGGCTGCCATTCTAGGACCGGAAGGCCATAGTCGGCCAACGGGAGGGCTGGGCTAGTTGCGATGCGGGAAAGGTGATTCCGCCCGATCCAGCAACACGAACGGTGATGGAAGGGAACCTGTTGTCACCGGATGAGGGAGCTGCGAGTGCTGCACTCTATACCGGGCCTGCTGCCTGGTCTCGGTAGCGTGCACGGCCTGACTGGAGGTGACGACCTCCGTGCCCCGGCGATTCACGTAGCCACTTCTCCGTCGACGTTGACGATGGCTGGGGACATTGGGGGGATTCACTCGGCGCCCCTCGTCGTCGGGAGCCACGAAGGGATTTACCAACTCTACGGTGTTAACCGATGCGTACCCCGGGCTCTCGGGGAGATTCCCCCGGCGATCCTCGTCGTCGGAAGCCACAAAGGGATTTACCAACTCTACGGTGTTAACTGAAGCGTACCCCGAGCTCTCGGGGAGATTCACCCAGTGCTCCTCATCGTCGGGAGCCACAAAGGGATTTACCAACTCTACGGTGTTAACTGAAGCATACCCCGAGCTCTCGGGGAGATTCAGCCGGCGCTCCTCATCGTCGGGAGCCACAAAGGGATTTATTAACTCTACGGTGTTAACCGAAGCGTACCCCAAGCTCTCGGGGAGATTTACCCGGCGCTCCTCGTTGTCGGGAGCCACAAAGGGATTTACCAACTCTACGGTGTTAACCGAAGTGTACCCCGGGCTCTCAGTCAAGGAGTCATCCATTAACGGATGGGGTCTCGGAGGGATCCCCATTTCTGGGGGCATGAAATCGCCAAGCGTGCGAGAAGATGATGGAAATGGCAGGGCACGTTCTTTCTTCTTGCGTCGCTGCCTGCTCTTCTGGGAAGAAGAAGGCTGGGACGACGAGGCCGAAGCGGCGGTCGCGGATTCTGAGGGCTCTGGACGGTCTAGGTTGGCACGGATGATGCCATGGGCACGGGCGACCGTCCTACGGGCCATCCAGTCGTTATACTTCCAGGACCCACGGTCGGAAACCTGTTCCCACCCGTCCCCGTCATCACTACTGCCATCCGATCCCACGAAGACTCCTACCACCTATGCCGGGGTTGGGCCCAACCTGACTATGTTGTTGACAATCTGGTCTTGGAGCCAGTCCTTGAACACATATCATTGTTGGATGGTGTGTCCCAGGAACCGGTGATAAGGGCAGTAGTCAGGGCGATCCGCGAGACACGCATGTTCTGGCTTCCGGCACTCAGGCAGCCGCACGATCCTCTGCTCCAAGGCGCTACGGAAATAACCGGGGACCCGGGCCTCGTCAAACGAGTAAGCCCAATTCCTTATGCCTGGAAATGGGACCCTTGGGGGCTAGCCATGGCCAGGGACCGGAGGAGCAAGCCGAGGAGGTGGAGCCGGATTACCTCGCCTAGGTGGTGGCGGTGCGTTACGCGGAGGTGCCTGCCGATTTTGAGGCAGTCGCTGCTAGGCCGGAGGCTGTGGGGGTGGACCCCTATGAGCCTGCTGAGCTGGCCTCACCGGCAGCAACTCTAGCTATCTAGGGGCCTCTATCTGAGCCACAGCAGCGAGCTCGGCTCTGGCGGCTCTCCTTGCGGAGATCACAGGAGGCAGCATGCGTGCCTGGCTAGCCTATTGCAGGGCTTCTTTGAGGCGCTGAGCCTTGTCCGAGAAGTCCCAGAACCGTCCAGGGTAATTCTGCGTGATCAGGGAAGGAACCAACTCTGCCGTGACGTTCCCCACACACATCGTCAGTAATTGCTCCTGAGTCAGTGGCATGTCAAGGGAGTACGTGAGCCCCTTCCACCGGGCGACGAAGTCTGCGACTCGCTCGTCGGGCCTTTGCTTGCACTTGAAGAGGTCTAAAATGTTCGTCTTCCGGGTTTTGGAACTGAATTGGTAGAGGAATTTTCGACTACGTTCCTCCCGGTTTGTTACTGATCCAACAGGGAGCTGGCTGTACCAAACGAACGCTGGTCCCTCCAGCGTCTGAACGAAGCACCAAAGCTTGGCAGCCTCCTGTTGCGCCAGAGTCCCCAACATAGGCCCACACCTCGAGTTGAAGTTGGCCAAGTGCTGTGGCGGGTCTCCGGTCCCGTTAAAGGGGGAAAAAGTGGGATTCCCAAATCCTGGCGGGGCCGACATGTCATCCACCCATGCGGGGTACGGCTTTCCAACCGGTGGGATCGCCACCTGTCGAGTTTCCAGGGCCTCCAAGCGAGCGATGAGTACTTCCATCAGATCATCCAGATGCGGATTCATGTCCTGATGGGTATCTCTAACCACAAGTGCATTTACAGGATCTTCTATACAATGGTCGCACTCAGCGGCTCGGGGGGCAGCTGGCGGAGCGACTGTCGGAGCGGCGGGAGGAAACCGAGCAGGGTCTCCCAGGTTGCCTCGCTGCTCGGGAGGGTTCAGCGAAACATATCACGCCCTCTTTCCATGGGCTACAGTGTCTCCCCTTTCGGCGAACACGACACGATCAAGGTTTCCTGGGGGGATCTCAGCAAGGGGTAGATGCTCCTGCCCCTACTGTCCTGGTCTGGGGTTGCCGTAGACTAGCCCCCGATGTGCAATGCGTTCGGCCAGGAGATCATCAACCACCCTTTTTTGCTCGGCTAGCTGTTGGCGCAGCGTGGACTTCTCAGGATCTTCCTCTGCCATCTGCACTAAGGCAGATGGGTCGGCGAGTTTGACAGACCCGACGGGCTCTTTACCCTTGTTGATGTTTCAGCTCAGCGCCAGTGCCTCCTTGGGTACAGGAAGGCCTAGGAGGCTCCTCTGTTGGAGAGTAATCCTCCCAGATGGGTCCAGCAGTGGCCTGTCCTCGGGGGGTGAGTCCCCGTCGAGGGGCTCCACAATGTTTCCCTCATCTGAAGGTTCAGCCATGTTGACTGCTACTGCCCTTGGCGACATTCCATCAGGGCTGCCCAGTGGATCGGGCTGCCGGCGGATCGCACAGAAGAGGAGAGCAGCGTACTGCCCCCACCCGTGGACGTGCACGTGGGGGGTGGCTTCCTCAATAACTCTGCGGAGTACTTGAAAACTCTGGACGCATTGTTGCTGAAGGGCCTCGTGGAGGCCCAGCGACTCGGGGTGCCGGACTGCGGGGAGTGCTGCTAGGTCAACCCGGCGGTATTGCTCACCAATCTCCTTGACATGCGCTTGGCTCCCGGGATAAGGCGCTAGCTGATGACGGAGGCGGGAGTGAGTCACCCGAAGAATCTGGTGACAGCATTCAAACTCTCCCGGGGTGAGTGACTCTGGCACGTCAAAACCCGATTCTGCGACCGACCAAAAATTCTCAGGGAAGTGGCCCGCTGCAAGAACGGTCCAGAAGATCCATGGCTCCGGCTCGGGGTCCAGAACATTCCGCCCCTGCTCGTCCACCAAGGAAAGTCGGGGAATTGGAAATGGCGCCGAGGTAGTCCATCGGGGCGGTGGGCTGGCCGACGGGGAATACGGTGAACATGCCGATTGGCCACCGATCCCCGGGTCATCCTCCCGAGGTTGCAGTGCCCTGGCCGCCACGTCGCGATAGGATGGGCCGGTGGAGGGGACTCCTGTCACAATGTCGGTGCTCGCCGAGGGTGTGTCTCCTCTCGATCCTTTTGTCGGTCCCCAGAAAGGTTCCTCATCCTCCCTAATAGGGGCAGGAGGTGCTTCTGAGGAGATCTACGGCAACTGCGGGCTTGATCCCTGGAGGTACGCCAAGCCTTCCTCTTCCTGGATATACCTTCGAAGGGAGGAGAGAATCATATGGATCTTGCATTCGGGGAGTACGAGACTGACACGCCGCGTCCCCATCCCTTCCCTTAACTCGAAAGGTTGGGGGGGAGGTTCTATCGTCGAGTCGTACTCTACCTCAGAATCCGAGAAACGGACTGGTCTTATTCCCGTCCGGACTCCCCTGACATTCCTCCGGCGGCGACGACGCCCGGCCTTCGTGCCCCGAGGTAGTTCCTCAAGGTAAGGACGAATTCCTTCATCGGGTCCCCCAGCCACAATAGAGCTGGGGCAGAGGGGACCGAAGGCCGAGGTGCGAGAAGCACCGGGACAGATGTCGAAAGGGACATGGGGGGGACCTCCATGTGAGTGAGCGTCCGGATACACAATGGCTCCATGCTCGCGACCGATGGTAGGGGGAGTGACCTCATAACCCATGCAGTGGGTGCTGGAAGGAGTCGTACTCGAAGCATAGCCATAGCGAAGAAGCCTTCGGCTTCCCAGATCGGTGGCACAGGATGAGACTTCATGGTGAGCGGCACTACCGCGGATTGGCTCGTAGTGGCCATTGCCAGTGTCCACAACCGAGAGATTCGACCCAACCCGCCTGCAGGGCGGACCGGGTTTCGTTCCCAGTCGGGCACGTGGCTGCCCCCGCTCGACATGCGCAGGGATCTGGGAACAGGAGTCAGCAGTAGCTGGGGCCACAATGGCTGCTGATGCTGGTGCCCCAGGATGGGCATTCTCCCCCACTCGCGCCCGACGCTGGCGTCGAGTCTGATGAGCGGGAGGCGTCGGTGCGGGCATTAAGATTGCCTGCTCCTCGGCTCGGGGAGTCGGGCGGCGGCGTCAACGTAGCCTGGCGGGGGTTCCTGCCAGTAACCCCTGCGATGGATCGCCGATCTGGTGGACCTGGACATCCCCCACCTCATTGGCGTAGGGGAGGGATGTGTCACAGCGCTCCGGGGATAGGCTCCCGAAGTGGTTGAATGTCGGCGTGGGGAGCGTCGGCTCCCTGCGCGGCCCTCGAGGGCGGCGATGGTGGGGAGGCACAACCGCCTCTATATCCAAGCGGGCCATTCCCCTGGTGGGGATGATCCCTTCCTCTTCATACCTACAAACCAGGTTATTGATCACCCTCCGTTGGATGATCTCTGACTGGGAGAGGGGGCGCAAGCGCCTGGCTGCTGCGGTAGTCGAAGTCGGAGCGACCGTGGGATAGGTGGGACCGCGCGGGGTAGCCGCGTCGGCACTGCCCCTGCCCCTGCGCCAGTGGCCAGGTGGTGATCGAGCTCCGAATGCAGTGATCTGATTTTTGGTGACATGCTATTATTCTGATGCTCCAACGACTATCATTCCCCATGTGGAGGAGAAGAGCTTCACGTTGGGTTCACGATTTTTTATTTCCGACGCTTTCGCCGGGGCGCGTGCGTCCGTCCACCGGGGAGGGCGCACTACTTGTGGCCCCGCATTCCTACTTTCCAAAGGTGGGAGGCATCCATTCCTTGTTCAGGGACGTCTACTCCATGATTGAAACCGGGATGATGGGATGTCGGTTCTTCCTTCCGTGGATTCCTCCTCGGAGCTCGTCACCTAGTCCGGGTCTCCCTCATAGATTTAAGACGGGTTCATGAAGCTCATTCCCAGTTCCATATCTACATGGACGCCAATTAATTACGCTTCTTCTGTCAAGATTCTCCAAGGGGTCTTGTCAGGACAGCAACCTACGGTGAGGAGAATGGTCACGTTGGGGCATCGTCGGCATGTCTGTCTTTGGTCCCTCATCACAGGGATTCTCGAGGGCGCGGAAGCCCGAGGCATCCCACATCGAACGTGGGGAATGTGTACCATCTGATGTTTTCCTCAGCTTCCCATGTTTAACATAGGGTATGTCGCGAGTTTAACGCCTTTTAGAGACGGATCGGGTTAAAGGGTCCCTAGGGGGAACACCGATGTTGGGGCCAGCACGTGGGCGGCCTCCCATATAACATGGAGTGGGAAAGGGTGACATGATCTCACCGGGATGTGGCGGCCCGGGTATGGATCAGGATGGATGGTGGGGTGAAGCATGGGGCTTACGTTCTGAGACGGCCCAAGAGGGGGGATACAGTTTAACGTCATGCGGGACGAAATACAGTTTAACTTCATGCGGGACGCGATACAGTTTAACGTAATGAGGGACGGGGTATAGTTTAACGTCATGCAGGACGCGAGATTTGGGGATTACGCTCTGAGGTAGCCCAAGGTGGTCAGGGGACCGACATGGAGAGGTCAGGACGACCGAGTGGTGGGCTTGAACCTCGTGGAGGCTTCCTACGTACCATGCGTTAGCACGGATCAAAGTCCACGTAGTTCGCTCGGATGGGGCTTACGCTCTTAGGCGGCCCATAGGAGGATCACGTGAGTCGTGCTTGGTGTGGGAAACAAGAGGCACCAGGGACCAGATAATCACGTCGCGAAGGGTGTGTCCGTGAGAAGCGGAATGGGGCTTACACATTGAGCGGCCCAAAGAGGAAATAGGGGCTTACGCATGGTTAGTGGCCCTTGGTGTTGGGGCTTACTCCAGGGTGGAGGCCCGTGGTGCGACAAAGCATAGTGGGAGAAGGACTCCACTGGCCTTGGAAGGGGGGAAGTACGAAGATGCACGGGTGCAATCATCCGTACGAAAGGTTAGAGGCTTACGATCTGAGGCAGCCCTTCCCCCGCGGACAAACGCTGCTCCGACAAGGAGGATCTCATTCCATGTGATGAAGAGTCCACTCCCGTGGAGACGAGTGGGCGTAAAAAATTTCCGAGCTGGGGGGACCCTACGTGCAAAGCACGGGGTCGGACCACAGTTTAACGTCTTCTGTTAAGGATGAGGTGCTTAGCAGTTTAACGTCCTGCAGCTTGGACGAGGTGGGTTTTCTCCACACCCCTAGGGCTCTGATGCCCAACGCCCTCTACCCCTTGTGGAAGGGAATGAATCGGCAAGGCCATGGCAAAGGGGTTCTGCAGGGCAAACCACTGGGGGGTCCACGTTAGCGTGTCTATGCGAAGAAGAAATAGCCGTTAGCGTGCCTATGCGGAGAATCATAAGGAAAAGCAAAGCAACGGGAAACACGGCCCAAGGGACCTTGAGGTTACTTCGCACGAGCCTGGAAGGCCGTGTGGGAAAACAACGCATGGAGCGCATGCCCGGAAGGGGAGACATCAGGTGCCGGTGCATGGGGCAGCCAAGGGGCATCAAGGTGAGGGTTCCTCGGCTCTGTGCACGCAAAAGGGACGATTTGCGCGCAAAACACCAGGACAGCGTGCAATAGGAGCAACGGAATTGTGCGCGAAGAGGGTATTACACGTAAGGTTTTGCGTGCACGGAAGGGTATTGAACGCGCGAACCAAGGATTGCGCGCAAGTGGGGAAACCAGGGGAAGGAGAAAATTCACTGAAGCCGGTGGAGTTGCACGGAAAGGCGAACTCCGGGGCAAGGTTGCGCGGAATTTGGGATTACCTGGATGTCATCTTTCACGCTGGGGGAGCCGAATTGCGCACACAAGAGTCGCTTTGGATTCCTCAACCCCCAAACCGTTCGGGGTCACCTTATATTTATAGGCGACCTCCGGCACGGAATCCAGGTGGCGCGAGAAGTTATTCGCGCCGGGAACCGCTTGCGTGAAAAATCTCGTTGCGGAGAAATGGGGCGCGCAATTATTGCGCGCCTCACCGGTCCAATTCCGCGAATCCCGGGAGCACTTCACGCGCAGAACATTTTTGCGCGCAGATCCTCCTTTATTTCGCACACCACTTCTCGGGCCTTCGGATCGGGCCTATGATTCCGAATATGAATTCGCTTCGTCATTCCGAAAATTCCTCCAGGAGTTGCGGGCTTTTTTCGGCGTCAACAAATACCTTCCAATAAAGTATTAATATGGCACCATATGAAGCATTATATGGAAAGATATTTCACACACCAAACTGATGGGATGATGTTGGGGAAAGAAAACTCGTAGGCCCAAAACATGTGGAGGAAATGATGGAAAATGTGAAGGTAATCCAAAACCACATCAAATCAGCTCAAAGTAGGCAGAAGATCTATACTGATATCCAAAGGAAGAATTTGAAATTTCAGGTTGGAGATTATGTTTCCATGAAGGTATCTCCAAGGAAGGGTGTTATACGTTTCTGTAAAAAGGGGAAATTGAGTCCCAGGTATATCTGACCTTTCGAAATTCTAGAATGAATTGGGGTTGTAGCTTACCATTTGGAAATTCTGCCAAGTCTCTCAAAAGTTCACGATGTGTTCCACATATTACTATTGAGAAAATACATTCCTGACCCAATGCATGTACTCAAATATGGGGAATTAGAACTGGAACATGATCTATATTATTACGAAGATCCTGTCAAGGTTCTTGATATAAGAGAACAAGTGTTGAGAAACTAGATGAATCGTCTGGTAAAAGTTATATGGAGAAACCATAAGATGGAAGAGGCAACAAGGGAACCTGAGGAACATATGATAAGGAACCGCCCGAGACTTTTTACATAGTAATACTCAAGAAATTCCAAGGATGGAATTATTTTGAGGGGAGAATGTAACAACCAAATATTCCATGATACACTTCTCTTTGAAAAATACAGTAGCATGTGTTGTACGCAACTTCGAGTTATAACACACCACAACCAATCAAATTACACACTACAAATAGTAATACCCACTTTTTGAAATTTTATAAATTTTATATTTCAAAATGGATTTCATTTTTGGAGTCTGAATATCAAAATTATCTTAGGGTGAATTTTTGGTATTTTTTTGAAAACATTCAATTTTTGATGAATTGTGAAAAACACTAAGTCATTGTTTAAAACAGACTTTTTTATTTGAATAATTATTTATTTTATTTAAATTTATTTTACATCAAAATAGATACATAATACCTATATATGTTCAATTTAATTCATTGGAGTCAGTTTATAATAATATTAGATATATAAAAATTTTATTGAACTTCTTACCGTCTTTTAGATACCTTTTAGGACCATTTGAAAATTTATATAAAACATAATTTTACCGCTTCTGTGAGTTTAATTTCGAAAATCTGAGAGACACAGTTAATATCAAGGAGAAACATGTTGTTTAATAAGATAAAAATAATTTTTGGTGAATAGTAACCTTTTACATTTATTTACCATGGTTAAAACTAAATAGGGTAATTAAGAGTAAAATTGATATTATTATTACCCTAAAACATGTCCTAATTCTATTGGATATGTATATTTCGACCAAAAACATCCTTAGGAATAAAATATGAACCTATTTTGTCCAAATGGATTAGATTAGGACACTTATTATTATTTTATTTAAAGAAGAGTTAAAAGAGTTAAAATCAAAGTTTAATAACTAAAACATTTTTAATATAAGGTTATACATAAGATAATATCGACTATAAATATTAAATAGAAATCAAAAAATATTTCCTACATAATGGTATTTTATTTATATTTTTTAGACATTAAATAATTTAATTTATTTATGATAAAATGATGATGTTGTAATTACCTAATTAATGAAATATTAAAATAATTGATATTATAAATATCCAAATAAATGTAATTTGAGACATTTTATGAATTAAAATAATTTCATATGTTAATATTACATATTAGAGTTGTTTGGATGAATTTTTATTGATGTAATAATGCTGTTATAAATTTAGAAAAAACTAAATACCCAATAGTGTTTAAATTTACATAAAAGATTTTTTAAAACAAATATTATATTATTAATTTATATTCTATTTCTAAAAATCTATGGTTCAACAAAAGGACATATATAATGATAGGTGTATCATTAATGAACCACTTAGGGTTCGATTGGAAATATAATGTATGTTTATTAACCATAAAATATAAAAATACAAAGAGACATGGTAAATGTGAAGCTATTTAACTAAGAGTTAAATCTAAAAGATAAAGTTAATATAGTGACCCAAACCTGTCAAAAACCTATTGGTTGAGTGGTTATAAACCCATCCCCACCTTATACTTTAAATAATTCATTTTGGAATAATTAAAAACTGTAATGAATTTTATTATAAAATAATATTTCTTGCTTTTCCTATGGTTCCCCTCACCCCTCTTATAAATGGGAACTACCCCTTCTCTCTAATTTACACCTTCAAATCCATTTATCTCGGACAAACCCTTCCCAAATACCCTCTCAACTATCCTCCCTTATTCCTAGGGGCCTTCTTTTAGTCAGAAAGACAACCTATAGAGCCCTTTTGATCAAATAAAAATGAAGAACCCGAAAAAGAGGTAAATATTTCATCACATCTTTCAAGTTATATTCTTTTTCCACTTCCTTTTTCTTTTTTGTTTCATTATAAAATAATTAATCTAGTATCTTCTATATAATATTATGTTATTAAAAATATGGTACAATGAAATTCATTATACTATCCATCATTTGAATGATATGTCACCATACGTTCACATGTACGGCTTACTGTCTCCACGTCATGGTGTAATTTTTATTCAATACATTATTATTTAGATGGGTATAATAATGATGTGTAATTGATGTAAATAATAAATATAACATAATAATGATTCTATATATGTGATATACCATCCAATTATATGTTATTTTAATAACAAAAGAATGATATTGTCGCTCGTGCATACGTACGGATTACCGTCTCGATGAACGCGATGAGATACATTACCCATCATATCAATTGAAGACTAATTTTCATTAGATGATTAAAAATAATTATTAAAGACTTGATATAATTCTAGATATGAATAAGATACATCCCATTAATAACAAATATGACTTATTTAACAAATCTTAACGAATCAGTTAACACCCGAAATGACGATAATACTAAGATATTATTAACAAAGCAATGTTAAAAGATCATATATGATATCATATTAATATGTATTATTTAATAACAATTATTTAACCATTATAGAAGATGTTAACCTACCCTATACCAGTTAAAAGTACAAGATAATGGTTTATTTCACAATCTCTTCATTATCCTAGGTTTTTAATATATAATTATCTATTGGGACCACTTTATCATCCACATCCATGTTTCTTAAAAATGTATTTCAAAACATTCTTACTATTTCATATACTATTGGTTAAATCCATTTATACCATTGTTCAAATTTTTATAAGATTTTTATATAGGAATATTTCCTTCGTTTTCCAAACAAGGTCATTTTTTACGTTTTCGACAAAATTAAGGTAAAAATGTCTTTTATTAACTTATACGGCAGGTGCAGCTATTTTCCGCCGTTATAAAATCGTCGAAGCCTCACTTACAAGCTTATAAGAATATTTTCAAATTAAATGTTTTCTTTCATAATTATGTTACTTTTAAATGATTTCAAAAAAGAGATATTTCTCTAAAATAGTTTTGATTTCATTTATGTCAACATCTTTTGATGGATTTTAAGCGTATTTATAGTTGATTTATTATGATACAAAACTTCTATATTGTATTGAAGGATTTGTGATATGTTTGACTATGGGTGAGTAATTTTCATTCTATACATGTTTTGTGGAGAAATTATTGACATTTCATATGCTAGTTTTAATACGAATGATTATGTTATGTTTAAACCGGTTCATATGAGGAATGCATTGGACTTAGTATGTGACAGGTGGAGCCCGCTATAGCTCCTCGATGAATCAGTAGGTCTAATATAACAAACATGTGTCTTAACACAAAACCTTGACAAAATATTATTTGTAGTCTTGGTGTAAGGCCTTTACTATGTGGTTATGAAAGTCTCACATTACGCATTCCACCATTTTGAAAGTGGCGATTGATATTGCATGTGATCATTCGACTAGTAGAATATTTATGTGAGTAAGTAAATGGAATTATTTGATTTTATCTTTTCCATATTATAATGATGTTCAAGTTTAAAAGGCTGTTGTTTTAGTCATATACATTGACTCAAATGTTTATGCTTATTTATGAATGTTTCTGTTATATTGTTATCCTTACTGAGCATCTGAGCTCAACCCTTTATATGTTTTAATTTTCTCAGGAAGCAAAGATGTATTTTATGACTGACCTGCATGGATTGTTGAGGGGTTATGAGTGCGGTCTATAGAAACAATGTTGTTGTTTTGTTTTTATTTTATCATGTAATGTAAACCTTATGAATATATCTAGAACTTACAAGGAAACTAAATTAATTTGTCTTTAGAGACATTATATTTGGTGATAATGCCAATAATACGTAATAATGCACCGAATCTAGGAATCTAGGGTCGTGGAATTACAATAAATATTTAAAAGGTAATTTTTTTTAAAAAATAAGTCTTTTATAACAAGTTGGGATGACTTATTTTTCAAAAATATAGTTTTTATAGCATAAATTTGTATTCATTCTTATCCTTTATCTAGAAAACACATTAGATGAATTTCAAATAGTTTAATGAATATATAGAATACATGTTTAATTAAAATAATTCACATAGTTTTTCTTATTTAATTTGTTGAGTTAAAATATTTTGTGTATATGAAATGTTTTTTTTCAAAAAAAGGACTCTTCATTTTAAAATTGTTCTTATATTCATTTGCAATTAATTTTTCACCAAATAAATCATTTTATACATTATTTATAAACCATGTTTTCATAAATTAGTAAATATTATTCATACCTGCTATTCCAAATGCTAGGTTATAACAATTAAATTATAATATATTCATAATATGTCACATTTCACTTAAACTCAGTGTTTCATGTGACACAAGATAAACTCAGTGTTTCATGTAATGCAATTTAAACTCGGTATTATGTGTAACAAGATCCAAACACAGTGTTTCATGTAACATAATATATATTTTTTGTAATACTAAATATTAAAAATAATTCATTTGAAAAAAAATCAAAAAATCTCAGGGTGTTATAATTTAACCCATCCCAAATCCTTTCGAGAAATTTGATATCTTCTATTTTCTATAAGGAATCCAAAATCCATTATTCTAAAGGAACTAGTGATGAGAATGATTGAATTCAGCATGTTAGTATCTATGTTCTTCTATAAATTTCTCCAGTACCTTCTCATAAATACTATTTTTAAATATTATTCTCCTCTTTAATGATATTATATTAACATCAATATGATTATAAGAAAATGATACTTTTACTATATAACTCTAATATCTTACAAATTCACTTGTATAACATGTTCTTGTTTGAATTGTTTCGACTTCCAACTTGAAATATTTTATTAAAACATCATTATTATCACAATAAATATGTATACGAACATTAATACTGATAATATATGTTATTAAAGAGGAATATATATATTAATGTGGTACTATAATGATGAATCAAAGATTAATTATCAATATTAAGTATCTCATTATTAAGGATAAATTACTAAAAAAATGTTCTTCATGGATTCCATTATTTAGTACGGTAAAAAGAATTTCCTATTAATGAATATGGATTTACATAAATAATTTTAAAAAAATTATTATAGTAAATTGTATAATATGGTAATGATGAACTTGATATCAAAGAACAAGGACTGACATCTCCATTATGAAACTTGTATAAAATAATCAATATCACTAACATCAGATAATGGAAATAAAAACTTATTATGTAATATATGGGTAATTAATTATTATAATTGATGTATATAAATTTTAATAGATGAGAATAAGGTACCAAAATAAGCTAATAAGATTATTATTTTTATTATATTGAAGGTTGAGTCACTATAATTAGATTTATTAGTAGTGTTAAGGGATTCTTTACCTATCTCATTTTAAAAATGAGACTATTTATATTAAAATTTCAATTTGGGAACATTATATGTTTTTGTCTTTCAAACACGTCAATTATATTATTTTATACTTATTCATGGGTTTTACACGACTTCTTACACATTCGTTTCTATTTGTTATTCAATTTTACTATGATGATATTTGAATGTAGTGGTGAACTTATCTCTTTTATTGTCAATAATCGTTCTCCTCCATGTGGACATTATTTTTTATGGATATATTTATCTCAAAATATATTATTAATTAATTATTTTCAATACTTACCATTATTTATTTAAAAAATAAATCTTAATTTTAAATTTTCAATACAGTTTTTTTTCACTAAGTTTGAATTTTTTTATAAATTTTAAATGAATCTTCATTTTAACACCTTCCACATGAATTTCATTTCAAAATTTTATAAACATTTTTAATAATGAATTTCCCTTTAAAATTGTAATTTCTTTTCAAAAGTTATATATATTCATAGTGTTTTATGATTTTTTCATTTTAAATAGATGTTATTAATAGAAAAAGATATTTCTTCTTATTTTTCAAAATAAAAATATAATGATATTGTACTATGGTTTTTCATATATTTAAAAATCATTTAATATTTACAAAGATAAACTAGGGATATTATATAATAATTATAGCCACTATATTTATCTGTATGTATTACAAATTTTTCATGTTAAGGTTTTTAGAATACCAATATATTTTTTACAGGTGAATTAAGCTCTTACAGAATTATGAATATTTTCCTGGTCATTTGTCACATATATGTATTGTTTATAATTATAAAATTGGTGGGTTTTTATATCCCTACAATGACCTATGTGTACTTTTATATCTCAATATATGATCCATACAATGATGGGTAGTAAACCCAATCCACTATCAGACTCTGTCTATTATGTTTATTGGAAATAGGATTGAACCGAATCCCTTAATATACATTGACGCCTATTTGATGATGGTCTTGAAATCGTGACTCAATATAAGGAATTGTTTTATTTTAACATTTCTATGACTTTATCTTATGTTTATATTATGTTTCATTCATTATGATAATTGGCTCATATTTCACTTGATTACATCTCATTTCTCAAGTTATTCCAAATTATGTCTACCATGAATCATGATTTAGGATCCATGTTTACTAGGGTATGATTATAATATGTTATGAACACCTACCCAAATTATGTTCTCATACCATCATTTTTATGTTATTATCAATTATAATATTTTATTTATATTGATTAAGTATACCCTTACAAATAATATGATCTAACCATTTCTTATATTTCTGTTTCCTGGGTAACGAAGAAGCATATTATCTATGACAAATCCAAATTGGTATACTGTGGGAAAACTATTTGTATAAAATGTTGAAAGTGTTTTAAAATAAGTTTTTTATGCATATATTCTCTAGATAAACTTTACTTTTAGGTTCTGTGGTGTGATTTATTTTAATATGTAATGAATATTCTTATAAAAGGATGTAATATTTATTTATTTTGTTCTTAAGTCACATCATAGAATACTCAATATTTCTTAAATATTATCAACATATGAATTAAAGAACAAAAAACATGCATAAATTAATAGTAATTATCTCTATCAATTAATATTTTATAGAGTATTCTTTATGGGAATCATCATAGTAGTATCCAAATGCCTCCTACCTCTAAGGGATTGCATTGTTCTTGGAACTTCATTCATAATTAGAGGATTCTAAATCACCAAGGGTGTGATAAAACCATATTGAAAAGACAAATGAGGATATGTAATAAAGAGTTTCACGACCTTTTGCATTCATGCCTTGTGGATTAGCACAAAAGGGGGCATCACATCACATTTATAGGTTCTCTTCATTTAATTGAGTCATGATGTTGGAGTGTAGGGTTACAAATAATATAACGAACATGTTACTACCCAATTGGGTATTTCAATAATTAGAAAATTTTATGAATTAATTTTATATGAAAATATATAAATGAATAAATTAAATTGATTCATATATCATAGAATCCAAGAGGAGACATTATAGTGATACATGAATGTGATATCACATATAATATACCACATCGCACACTAAAAAAGACATCCAATCATAGTGTATGATATAGGAAACAACTTACCTCTATAAGTATCTATGATTCTAGGATATCATAAAATATGATATACCTATTTTTAGTTGATCTCCAAAACACATAAAGTGAAAAAAATTCCCAAAATTTATAGTATATTATTTTTTATATCTCATTTATTTAGATTCATTTCAACTTCCCCAGAATCACCCAAATTCAAACACCAAAGAAATGAAGCATGATTTATATTCCTATATTAAATAAGTACCCCAAATTAATTATTTTCATACCCAGTATGTTCAAAAAGACGAAGGTCCTCATATTGGATCATAGGGGGCTCAAAAAACCTATGTCCAAGATGGTTTTCCTTGCTTCATCACAAGTTAATTTTTGACTACCATAATTTATTTACCAACCCTTGGAACCTCACCCGTACTTAATTTTTATCTACACTCTATCTCTCACCCATACCTCTAATACCACTATTTCAGGACATCCCCCCTAGGAACACTTTTTTATCAAACAATAAAGATGAGACTAATGCCAGATAACTGATTCTAATAATACATGGGTAGGAGACTAGAACAAAGGTTACAAATAATTAAAATTGGAGGAATTACCCTAAAAATCATAGGAACAAAAGATAATACAACAATAAAATCTCAAAAATTTATATTAAATACTCTATAAAATTCCTTTAAATATTATAAATAAACATGGTATATAGAAAAACCAAAAGTAAAGTCCTTTGGTAGGGACTCAGACAGAACCACCAATACTCGAACATGTAATGTTTAGCTTGATCATCAATTCACTCATAGATATAAGAACAATTGATATATATATATATATGAGGGAGAAGATACATGTATACTCAATATGATCCTCAAAAAATCCCTCATTCAAATTTTGGAAAATATTTTTAATGCCTCCATGAAAAAACAAACCAACCTATTACACATATGTTTGGTCACCTATCACTCAACCTCACTATGGATAACTTCCCCCAATATTGTATCCATTTAAAGTAACATAACATCGATAGATTGTATCTCATGAAGGTTCCCCTAATATACATTTTCAATGACATGATTATTCTCACAACCTAATGACATATATATTATACTTAAATTGGTTCTATTTAAATGTACAAAAATATACCCACATATCCACATAACACATGTTTACACTAAAAAACATAACCACATTAAAACTGAAGATAAAACCCTCATCAATGTTGGTTACCATGAACTCAATATAAATAAAACTCTTTCCCTCCCCTATCATGCATGACCCCCATCATATATTCACATCACACCACAACATGTCATCCAATATTTACATACTATAAACACTTTCTCTTATAACCTATATATATACTCGGGTTCTCATGCCCTTAAATCCCATGGTACAGATGAAGTGAGAGTAATAAGAGTTAATAGTAAGCCATACATTCCCTGTATATTTTTAATTTTGGGAACAATACCTTGAACCATTGTTTTTATGGGGTGTTAGTTGGGTTTCCTGACTTGGGTGGTGATGTGTACGAAATATGAAGAAAATATGGCGATTATAGTAGTCACACACACTATAACACCCTAAATATAACCAATCAATATTTATATAATTTATAACAAATATTTATGGATTTATATGTCTAATATTATTTATATTTGTATTTTTAGATAATTTAGAAAATACATTAAATATGTACACCCATACTTTCATCAAATAATATTTTCCACTAAACTAACCCTTTTATTAGATAATATTATTTATTCAGGACTAAATAATTATTCATCCTATAATAAATATGAAATTATTAATATTAATAATCATGGTACGCTAGGGAATATTATAAAAAACTGACTGATCATAGCTTCTTACTATGTTTAGAAAACTACATAATCTATCATGGAATGAATAAGGTATGTATTATATGGTATGAATAAATATTAATTAAATAAAGAAATATAACTAAAATATAATCATGAAATATATATATATATGGGAAATATAGTAATTTAAATAATCATATGAAGAATAATTACTCATTTCATAGTGATGTAAAGCATAATTCTGGATATGTAATTCAAATTTTCAATGATTCATGCAAAGACAATATAGATAATTCTAATAATAAAGGAGTTATTGAATGAAATTTTAAATTGATGGGCCAAGATATTCCCAATTACCATACTAATTTTTCTCAAGATAGCTACTAATAAATCAAGGATATATATAATTCAAGGCCCCACCCATCACTAAAAAAACATAACATATTCAACATATGAATTGGATCAGAAAAAAATAAAATACATATCCAATAATCATTGGTAATCAATAAATATCAATATTGATTAAATATGTATAAAAATGTAAATATTTCCCCATTAAATAAATTGAAGAACAACACGGGCTCACTTATCAACATATTTAATGTCTATGATCCTTGCATAAGGGTATCACTAGAATATGAAAACATTTGTAATCATGGATTAATTAAAACAAAATAAATAAATGGGTTTCATTAATATGTTTACAAAAAAAATTCACAATAAATCTCGAAAATTACGGTTGATGATATAATTAGAGAATATACCCAGTGAATGATTAGAACACTAAAGAAAATTTATATATATGTAAAACACATTAATAAGAACATATGAAAATAATGTTGGAAATTTTTTGGAACAATACTTTACCTTCAAAAACGTTATTTGAATTTAAATAATTTTTAAAAATATGAAAATAAAATTTATTTTTATATAACCATAAAATCATGGAATGGTTGTTTCATTTATAAAAATAGTTATAATAAGAAGAATATCTATTCATGTGGAATAATTTTAGAAAGAGATATTTTTCCGTCATTCAATGAATGTCCACAATTTCCCATATAGAAAACGTTAAAAAAATTATTAAAATATTATATAGAGAGAGTAAAATAAAAGAAAAATTTACATTAATAAATATTTTAAGTACAAATATAATCATTTATAAAAAATATAATGAACATATAAATGGAGGAAAATATTCCCAACCAAGAGAAGTGATGTGGTTGACTTCAACATATCGGAAAAATTTCGGCTTAATTTTGAACCAAAGGAAAATTAAAATTGTAAAAAGACATGTAAAACCTATAAATAACATGAATATGATAAAATATATGATTATTAATAGATGAATAACATAAAATTTTCATTAATAAAATCTTATACATAGATAATCTTGATAATTGAGATAGGAAATAAAACCCCTATAATGATTGTAACATTTTTAGTAAGAATTTATTAAGGAATATATGACTTAAAGTATATGTAAATATCTATAAACATATTTGAAAAAAAAAGACACTTTTTTTTATAAATAGAATTATTTTATAATGAAATTATAAATTAAGAAATGATATAACTTGTTGAAATGAAATTGAGTTATAAATCCAAAAATCTAGAGTCCCAACTCACCTCACACGTATTATATCCTCAATAATGATAATAATAAAACAATTATTTAAATTATTAATGAACTCATTAATTTATATTATCTTATTATTATCTCCTTAAATTAAATTTTCATCCATATTTATTCAATTACTAAATTCATATTGTTCACCTGACTCGTTTTGAGGTCCTTGATATTATAATATCCAAAAATGCTATGGTATTATTTCAATAGATAAAATAAATCATCCAAAGGTTTCATAAAATTATTATGTTTCAATGCTCTATCAAAATATCATTACTATATAAAATAATTAAAATAGGTATTTAAATAGTTACTATTTATAGAATATTCCCTGATAAGCCCATTTTTATTTATTAAAAACAACTACAATTGATTAAATTAAATTTTATTATTATGTTAGATAAATTAAAATTAAAAATATAATTATTTTGATATTAAATTAATATTAAGTTTATATTAAATAATGATATTAATTTTTTAGAACAAACTTGAATCTCATAAGTTTTTTAAAACCTCATTCCTTACTTAGGTAGCATAAAATCACCACGGTAAGGGATATTTTTGAAAATATATTAGATGAAGTGGTAACTCAATAAATACTTGTACATTTTAAACATTTATATAATAAATACGATAATATTTAATAGTTTATTTATAATAATACACATGTTATTTAAAAGTGTAAGATGAAAAATGAAATGAAAAATATCATTTTAAAAAACCTATATTTTGACATAGTAAACAATTATGAAATGAGTTTGGTGAGAGGTAATGGATGTTATATCGTCTTTTAAGTATTATAAGATGATGTTAACATAATAATTAAATCATTAATATATAATAACTGGATGTTCAATGATTTTTAAGACAATGATTCATAATTAAGGGAAGAGAAAGTGGCTTAGATACCCCTACCTCTTTATTTGAATCACCTCCTTTAGGTTAAGTCTAAAGTCTCCATAGAACAAAATTTAGAAAGGATTTGGGAATATAGACAAGTAATGAGATGATTATAGAGGAATTTGGGTAGAATTTATTTTGAAAAATGCACTTCAGGTGTGTTTTTGAAAAGTTAGAATGACTCCCATTTTATAGGGAAGATCTGATGGCGTTTTCACAAATATTCATATTTTAAGTGTAAGAATGTGATCCTATAATGGAAAGTAGCACAAAAATGAAAAAAACGATATTATTGATAATTATCCATTAGAAATTGAATCAACATAATGTAAAATTATTTTTTAGTATTTTATAAATCATTTTTAATTTTAAATATTCTTTACCATCATTATTTAGGTTAGTTTGAGAAAATTATTTAAAAAATATCTTTATAATTTTTGAATTTGAATTTAGGAATTTAATTGTTTTTTTCAATAATATTTATCAAAAAAATTATTATATACAATAATTAATCAGATTATTCTCATTTAAAATATATTTAAAAATAGTTAATCAGGCATTAATCCTGCTTTCAGAAGCACTGCATTAACGTTACATAAAAATATTAGATAATTATAATATTATTAAATATTAAATGTAAATTAGTAAAATAAATTTATTTTATTATTTATAAATATTCTCACCTAAAACCATTAAAATTTATTTTTAATCTCATTTATATCATAATAAAATTATTAGGAAAATAAAATTTTCTTTTCTTAAATTTCATAAATACTGTATTAAAATTTTATTAATTATCTTTTTTTAATTCATACATTATTAATTAAATTTTAATATAATTTTTTATTCAAAATTTTTATCTCTTATAGTAGATAATGTTTTTATACCTTCCAATATATTTTCTTAATGAAACAAATTGGTTTTCATATAATGGTTAATTAATTCATTTAATAGATCAAAATTTAGAAAACATGTTAATGAAATTTATTTAATTGTTATAAAAAACATCCATTATAAGATGAAGAAAAAAATTATTTCAATGTTATAGTTAGTATATGAAATCATTTCAGACATGATATTCATACATATATATTTTTAGTGTAAATATATATTTATAATCATGAATATTTATAACCCATAAAAGTGATATATTTTTCAAAATACCCAGGTCGCCACATTCTACCCCTTAAAAAAAATATGTCCTCACAATTCAAATTCAATCTCCTGAAAATGAATATATCTTAGTATAAGAATAATATAATATTTATTTTTTATTCAGACAATTAATTTTTTTAGACTAGGTAAATTTTTATTCATAAAATAAAAAAAATCTTGAACATTTTATAGAACATCATAGGACACTAACATATAAATGATTTTCTCTAGATATACACTGATTGTCGGGTGATGTTTTCCACATAAGTGACATTATGTTTACTTCATTTTTCTTGAGTTTGAATATTTTTTTTAACATAAAGATGGATAATATAAGATAATTTACTTACTTTATTTTAATCTATTTCGTAAGATCAATTTCATCCTCTCATTTTTTATTGGTCAGAGTCCACAACTAATTAACTTTATATTCTAAATGGTGAATTCTAAAGATTATTTTTCTTGAATTAATTAGAAAAATAAAATATTAATTGATTATGAGATCCACTAAAGGATGGTGATATTCATGGTATAAATGATTTTTTGACAAGTTAATATTTTCATTTCTAGTAATTTACAGAAGACTAAAATGGTTCGAATGACTAAATATAATACCATAAGAAATTATAAAATTATACAACCTTAAAAATATTCATCACTAAAAATACCACCAGTTCAAAAAATATTCAATTTTTCTTAACATACTAATTCCTCATTTAAAATATTTAAAAATAAATAAACACAAAATATGAGAAAATATAGTTTTCTTGTTCTCTCTAAAAATTAACCTTTCTCAACAATATAAATGATCTTAAATAATAACAGAATACCCTCATTAAATTTTAAATTCAAAAATTGATTTTTTTCCCAAATAACATTAATTTTGATGACATAAAACCTCAATAAAAATAACTCATCTTTAATCTTCAATTCATAAAAACACACATTACTAAATAATTATGTATTATAAATTAATCCTATAATGTTACTAAAAATAAAATAAAATTACTCAAACTAAATTTTAATCTTCATTCTACAAAATAAAGTTTCATGCCCCAATATTATCTATATCACTCAATTTAAATTCATCAAATAAAATAACTGCTAATTCTAATAAACATAATTACCTCAACATAAAATCACATAAAGACCTTAAGGGTTATAAATTCATTTTAACTAATGTTACCAAAAATCAATTATCATTATTTCTAGATAACATTAATTAATTTAACACTAAACCATATATTTGTAATGACCCATCCTAGTGGGGCCCACTCCGTGAGTCCCCAAGCCCACCTAAAATAGGCCAGGGGTTGGTGAATAGCACCAAATAGGAATATTACTAACATGGGAGGAATTTCCTAAGTACTTGTACACACTCACACATCACCAAGCCCACAAATGATGAAATATAAAACTATAAGAAAAAAAATGCATGCATACAACTAAAACCCAACCAACAGAGTACGAAGAAAGGTAGATTACTGTAAAATTTTACTGGGCCAAAATACAAGCCCACAAAAAACAAACAAACAAGAGTATGAAAACTGCAAAATCTTACTTGTAATCACAAAAGGTACTGGTACTGCTACTCGTAGCCGTAGGAACACCTCGGCCTATAGGGAACTCAGAATGCTCAGTCATGTCCTAGTCCACCCTGGACTCTGTCAAAAGGCTACTCGTCTACACAAGACACCAGACGTGTGGGCAAAGCCCGTGCAGGGGTGAGTATAACAATACTAAATAGAGGACCCCAAAAACCACAAAGAAGTAAAAAAAATAAAGGTACAGTCAACTATGCACAGTATATGTCTACAAAACATATAGAACAAACCAGATATACTCAAAACCTGGTCCCGTAGTCAAGGGACAAGTCACACAATCGCATACCCCCACTAGGTATTCTGTTCGAAAATTCCGTGATGCACTTGCTCTAGGAGAACACACTCCACGAGTCTTATAGCTCTGATGACATCCGTCCGAGAAGTGATGTTCGTCAGGAATCATCACGAGAGGTAGATGCACTCATTACGGGAGACACACTCTTGAGTGAGAAGGTTATGGAAGATATAAGGGACTCATTATCAGAGACACACTCTTGAGTGGGAAAGATCATGATACACAGATGAGAATCACTGCCAGGGCCATGGGGGATACCACGACTCATCCAGATTCACCAGTTTGGTGATACAACAGCTAGGTAGAGGATCAACACCTGGTAGAGTTGGTCACGTCGATGCCTGACTCTACCTAGTTTCGGGAATGGATAGAGGATCTCGCTCCGGGCCTCTCGAAGGGATGATAACTCTATCAGAGAATGTCCGACAGAAGGGATCATACTCCTATAGAAGGAAATGATGTCTGACCTTCAGGGGAACGAGAAGAAGGGGCACTAACCCAAACTAAAGATGTTCAGGATACGGTGAACAAGAGAACCATGTTTATTTCCAAAAAGTACATAGCGTGTCGAAAATATGCACGTCGTGTTGTCTGACCCCAGTTATTTCCCATGTTCAATGGCCCGTGTCTTAGGCTGGTCATGTATGAAAACATACTACATGATGTGTAGTACGGTATACACACCGTTTCTGGATAACTGGGGTTGGCTCCGCGTACTCTGGCCATGTGCCCATACATGGTCATCAACCCGTGTACACCACCCGTGTAACTACCACACGGGGTGACCCACGTTACTGGCCTCGCCTGGCCATGTGACGTGGTACACGGTCGTGTACTACATCCCATGTCCGTGTATCCCCGGGATACACACCGAGTCCCGCGTAGCCGCATCTGTCGAGCTATACACACCATGCTGCCTGAAGCCATGTAGATCGTCATGTGTATGTGTACTACCCAAAGTACCAGAAGAGTCTTCGGGGAAGGTCCAACACGCTGTGTGACCAAGTTCACACACCGTGTGACATCTCTCTGACCCCCGAAACCCTACCACCGCTAGTACTACATGGAGTATTCTTCGAAAGTACGCTCTGTGTGTTCTGGATATTTACAGGAATGGAGCTCCTCGACGGTGCACCTCTCGTGCAACTCCGATCGTCGATCCAGTCGTCCGATCGTCATGAAACCTTCAAGTTATGGTCACCTCAACACCATGAAGCCGCGTCCGGTGTTTTTGGGCCCCCGATCGGCTCTGAAAACATGATTTGTTTCCCCCGCGTGAAGAACGCTCGAAGAATGCCCTTTACCGATCTGGTCCGATTTGTCATCCGGCATCATGGCTGCACCTCCACAAGGTCGTTGCGGTGTTAAACCGTCGATTTGGGATCGTTACATCATGGAACAGATGCGCAACGATCCGTTGTTCGTCGCCCCGTGAAGAACGCGTGAGAAAAGAGTGGGGGAGGAAATCCAATAAACAAATTGAGGAATGAACCTCCACCTTCATTCGTCATGGCATTGATCCGCTCCCATTAATAGGTTTAAATGGAGCAGAGATTAACATAAATAAAAGAATGGATTATGTCCCCAGAATCATCTCGAGGAAAACCCTCACACAAGAATGTACGAATCCGTGGATCAATTTTTTCGTCGATGATCCATGTTCATCGTTTAAACTCAAAAATGGGGAAAACAAGTTGAAATAAAAAACCCCTACCTCAAACCGGTTGAAGATAGAAAATCGAAACATGTTCGCCGAAGGGATTCATCAATATCCAAGGGGCGTCGATTTCTCACGTCGTCGTCGTCTGCCAACACGTCCTCCTCCACCCAAGCTCCAAGAGAAATCTATCTCTCTCTCTATACTCGTAGGGTTATGAGGATAACCCTACAAATTTTCCATAAGCATGTATTTATAGGGGGGGATTAGGTCATGGCTCAAAAAAAAGTTAACGTTTTAATAAAAATAAATCATTAAATTATTTTATTTCTTCTAAAGTGCTTCCCATTTTAAAACACCCAAAATTAAACTTCACAACCGACCTGCGCCGACCGAGCTTAGAACTGTTCTTTGGTAAAGTCATCGTCTCGGACGCAATGGTGCCCTCATATTTTTAATCCAAGAACCTGTTCGGGAACTGCCCCAACCACGTGCGAGTGCCGACTCACTTAATGTAAAAAAGGTCAAACCACCATTTCGGGCCCACTGGACCTCAGAATGATGTGTCATCTTCACTCCCGGACTCGAAATTATTCCATATAATATTTAAAATAATAAACTGAAATTGGAGACATTACATTCTACCCACCTTGGGGCTTTGCGTCCCCAAAAGGCTAAAACAACGGCTATACAAAGAGATGAGGGTACTGGGCATGGGTTTGAGCCTCCCGCTCCCACATGCTCTCATGAAGATTCTTGTGCTGCCACCGAACATGGACCAAGAGAATCGATCACCCACAAAGGATCTTCTCCTGATGATCCTCGATCTCCACCAAGTACTCAGTGAAGGTCACTACATCCTCGATGTCCAACTCTCCCCAGTCGATGACGTGCGATGGATCGTGCACGTACCTCCTCAACTGCGACACGTGGAAGACATTATGTACCCGATGAAACTGTGGTGGTAGAGCTAGGCGGTACACCACCTCGCAAACTCTATATAGAATCTAGAAAGGTCCGATGAACCTCGGAGATAGCTTGAGACCTCGGCCAAATCCCTGTAACCCTCATCGAGGTGACACCCAATGAAAGACATGGTCTCCCTCTTTGAACTCCATAGGTCTCTATCGTCTGTCAGCATAAGACTTATGCTAGCTCTGGGTAGTCTTCATCCTCTCCCGGATGATCTGCACCTTGTCTTTGGTGGCTCGCACTAACTCGGGACCCATGAGTGCTGACTCTACGAGGTCTGTCCAGCAAAGCGGTGACTGGAAGGGTCTCCCATACAAGGCCTCGAACGGTGCCATACCAATGGTGGAGTGGTAGCTGTTGTTGTAAGCATACTCCACCAGTGGTAGGTGGTCCTTCTAGCTGTGACCAAAGTCCATGAAACAAGCTCACAAAATATCCTCCAGAACCTGAATGGTCATCTCCGTCGGACCATTAGTTTGGGGATGAAATGTTGTTCTCAAACGTAGCTGAGTCCCAAAATCCTCCTGCAATCCCTTCCACAACCGGGATGTGAAGCGGGCATCTCGATCTGAGACTATAGTTGAGGGGACTCTATAATGCAGAACAATCTCATGTATGTAGGAGCGTCTCAAGATCTCTACGGAACTCTGCTCCCTAATATCTAGGAAGTGGGCCGACTTGATGAGTCGGTCGATGATCGCCCAGATGGAATCATGTCCCTTGGAAGTTTGTGGTAAGACTGTCACGAAGTCCATCGATATTCTATCTCGCATCCACTCTGGAACTTCCAAGGGGTGAGCTAACCCTACTGGAACCAGGTGCTCAGCCTTCACCTACTGGCATGTGAGACATTGAGAAATGAAATATGCTACTTACTTCTTCATGTCTGCAACCAGAACTGTCGTCAGCAATCCTAGTACATCTTTGCCACTGTAGGATGTACCTCCATTGGGGATGTATGAAACTTCCTCAGGACCTCCTCCTACAACTCCACTGGTACAACAATGCTACCTCTGGAAAGAAGTATGTGCTCCCCACCTTGTGAATATCCATTAGGATCATGTCTTGTGGATAACTAAGCATGTAAATCCACATAGTCGACATCCCCAAGTTGTGCCTCCCTAACTCGCTTTAAGAGTGGAGGGGTGAAAACCATCAACTGTAGGTAATTTGTATCCTCACTATCCCCGAATGATAATTGTAATGCAGATAACTACTGTGTCGCCTCAATCAAAATCTGTGAGCTTGACATCCTGCTAAGGGCATCTACCACCTTGTTCCCCTTTACAAGAGTATAGATGATCTCGAAATCATAGACCTGGAGGCACTCTAGGCAATGCCTCTTTTTCAGATTCAGATCCTTCTGTGAGAAGATGTACATGTGGCTCTTGTGGTCAGAGTAGACAATAAACCGCTCGCCCATGAGGTATTGTTGCCGCATCTTTAATGTGATGACTACCGCTGCCAACTCAATATCATGGGTCACATAGTTCTGCTCATGTGGCCAAAGCTGGCGTGAATCATAAGCAATCAATGCATATCGCTGGATCAGGACACATCCGAGCTCGGTCCCTGATGTGTCGTAGAAAACTACGTACACGAAACCCTCCTCTGGAAATCTCAAGACCGAGGAGCTCATCAAACTCCACCTCAATAGCTCAAATGTCTGCTAACACTTCTCTTTCAACACGAGGGGTTTACCCTTCCTGGTCAAGGTCATCATCGATGATGATATCTAAGAAAAATTAGGAATGAATCTCCTGTAATATCCTGCCAACCCAAGGAAGCTCCGTACCTCCATCACGCTCTAAGGTGGCTCCCATGATAACACAACCTCCACCTTGGATGGATCTACAGCTACTCCATCTGCTGAGATGACATATCCTAGAAAGTGGACCTCCTAAATCTATAACTGGCACTTCAAGAGCTTCCCATAAAGCTGGTGCTCCCGGAGTACGTCCAGAACCATCCGTAGGTGTCTCACGTGCTCCTCCTGTGACGCTGAGTACACGAGGATGTCTTCGAGGAAGACCACCACGAACATGTACAAGTATTGTAGGAAGATATGGTTCATCAGTCCCATGAACACTGCGGGGGAGTTTTTCATGCCAAAAGGCATCACCAAGTAATTATAGTGACCGTATCGGCATCTGAAAGTCATCTTCAATATATCCTCATCCCGCACTCATAGCTGGTGATAGCCTGATAAAAGTTCAAACATGGAGAACCATCATTCACCTCTTAGCTGATCGAAGTGGTCATCGATTCTTAGCAGTGGATACATGTTCTTCATCGTCACCTAGTACAGGAGTCGGTAATCCATGCACAACCTCAAACTTCCGTCTGCCTTCATGGAAAACAAGACCGGGGTCGTCCAGGGTGATATGCTGGGTCTCCCGAAACCCCTTCTCTGGAAATCCTCCAACTGCCCCCTCAGATCACGAAGCTCTGCGGGAGCCATCTGATATGCCAAGGAGAAAATCGGTGTCGTCCCAGGGTGTCAGTTAATGCAAAAGTCAATTTCCCAGCGGGGAGGTAATCCTGGAAGATCTTCATGAAAGATGTCCTCATACTCCGCCACCACCATTGGGAACTGAGAGCTCACAACATCTGCTACTCCGAGGGTAAGGCTATCCAACTCATGAGTGATCAGATGCACCCTCCTATGCATTAGCCCATTTTGTGCTGCCTGAGATTCCTTTTGTCCGACAAAGGAAAACCTCGTTCCATCACAGCAAACACACCGCACACTTCACCTAAAATAATCAATCTAGGCATGGACCGAAGATAACTAAAACATACCGAGAATGACGTTGTAAGGCCTCGACGGTACCACCATGAGGTTCCAACCGAAACATTAACCTCCAAGGGTAAGATCACACAATCTGAAATGGGGTGTGATCATCGAGTTTCCTCCTGTAAGTGTCTCCAAGCGTAAGGATCGAGTCAACGGTTCTACCGGAATCTCGAGGTTTTGTACAAGACATGTGGATATAAGGGAATTAATGGAACCTGTGTCTATGTGTACAGTAGATAAGGTAGAAAAGACATATATCATACCTTGAATCATCCCTAGAGCCCCTAGGTCATATGCCTCGACCGCATGTAGTTTTCCCTGTCCCTGTCCTCATCCCCCAGCTCCCTGAGCCTCGTGTAGACCCTGTGGGGGTGGTGGTGGAAGTAAGTCAAAGCGTCTTCCACCACCCACATCTCTCCCTGATCCTCTACCACGTTTGTCGTCTGGCGGGTTGGCCTAGTCTGTTCTCTGCCCCTGTCTTGGTGGTCCATCCACCGCTTCCTTGTCAGCAGCTCGACGGGTAGGGCAATCCTTAGTGAGATGTCCCATACCGTCGCATGCGTAGCATAGATTCTCCCTAGGATGACTAGATCTATCCTGAGAGCTATGGACTATCGATCCCCTATCATGGGCCCTCCTCCGATGTCTCTCACTTTTTGAACCCTGCGTCTGACGCTGGCTCCCTACCACTGAGGTCTCCACACCTGTCTGCCTGCTGCTGACTGTCGGCAGCTGTCTCTACTCCGCCAAGAAGCTCTTGACCACAAAAGCTCGCTCGAGCACTCCAACATAATTCGATATGCATAGAGGCACATCACTAGCTCGGATGTCACATCATAGACCTTGCTCGATGGACCGAGCTTTGAAGTAATAATCCCTAACCATATCCATCGAGTACCTGGCCAGGTTGGTGATCCTCGATGAATAGTCAGCTACTGTCATACTACCCTGCTGGAGCTGAAGAAGCTCCTGGATGCGTACAACTCTCAGCGTAACCGGATAAAACTCCTCCCGGAAGAATCACTCAAACTTTGTCCAAGAAATTGTCTCCCCATCATGAGTCTGTGTGGTCAGACTCCACCATCGTCCCGCCGAACCCTAAAGAAGGCTCACTCTTAGGATCACCATCTAGTCTGTTGGTGTCCTTACTAGATGGAAACCCCTGGTCACCGCCTCAAGCTAGTCCTCAGCCGCCTAAGGGCCGGGCTCACCTCAGAACCTGAGGGGCCTCTATCTCTGGAACACATGGATCGCACTATGCCTGAGCTCCTCACTGGTTGGTATTGCAGGTACCACCGGCTGCTGCACTGGTGGTGGCATAGCAGGCGCACCACTAGGTAGAAACACCTGGGGAACTTGTCCCTGTATCGAGGCCTTGTCCCTGAGGGGTTCATCCTCGTGATCGTGCTACTGAATACTAGTAGATATGCATCGCAGAGGCATCCTGTAAGGAAACAAGATGTACCATGGAAAAAGAATATATCTGGATAGCTGACACAATGGACATGGAAACCAAAAACATTCCCTATATGATGCATGTACCTTTTTATTTCCCCGCAACCAGTGTTTTCGTGTACTGAGTCAGAAATCAGGTTATCAGAGCCCTAGTGTATGGATACGTCGGCTGCCGCACCAACACTGTAGTCTCTGTCCTGAAATCCGAACCTGAAACACTTAACACTGTCGCCTCAAACCAAACTCACAGACTCTTGGTCCTAAGGTAGAACCGACCACCTATGATACCACACTGTCACGACCTGTCCATGTGGGTCCCATGCCATGACTCCCGACGCCCACCTCCAATAGGCAAGGGTCTAGTGACTAGCACCTAATAGGCATATTACTAAAATGGATGGTATTGTCTTAGTACCTGTACACATGCACACATCTCCAAGCCCACAAATTCTGAAATGTAAAACACTAAGGAACAAAAATTCATGCATACAACAAAACCCCAACCAACATAGTACGATGAAAGGTAGTGTACTATAAAAGTAAACTGGGAAAAAATACAAGCCCGCAAAAAATAAAAAAACAAGTGTCTGAAAACTGAAAAGTCCAACCTGTAAACACAAAAGGTACTGGGACTACTACTCATAGTCGTAGGAACACCTAGGCCTGTTGGGAACTCAGAAAGCTCAGTCATGTCCTGGTCTTCCCTGGACTATGTCAAAAGGCTTCTCGTCTGCACAAGACACCAGACATGCGAGCAAATCCCGTGCAGGGGTGAGTATAACAATACTCTGTAGAGGACCCCAAAAACCACATAGCAGTAAAGAAAATAAAGGTACAATCATCTATACACAATATATATCTACAGAACATATAGAAAAAACCAGATATACACAAAACCTGGCCCCGTAGTCAAGGGACAAGTCACACAACCGCATACCCCCGCTAGGGATTCTGTTCGAAGATTCCGTGATGCACTCTCTCTGGGAGAACACACTCCACGAGTCTTATAGCTCTGATGATGTTCGTCTGAGAAGTGTTGTTCGTCAGGAATAGTCATGAGAGGTAGATGCGCTTATTACGGGAGACACACTCTTGATTAGGAAGGTTACGGTAGATAGAAGGAACTCATTACAGGAGACACACTCTTGAGTGGGAAAGATCACAATACACAGATGAGCATCACTGCCAGGGCCATGGAGGATACCACGACTCATCCGGATTCACCATTTAGGTGATACACCAGCTAGGTAGAGGCTCAAAGCCCAGTAGAGTTGGTCACATCGATTCCTGTCTCTACCTAGGGTTAGGAATGAATAGAGGATCTCGCTCTGGGCCTCTTGAAGGGATGCCGACTCTATCACAATAATTCCGGATGAAGGGATCATACTCCTGTAGAAGGAAATGATGCATGTCCTTCAGGGGAATGAGAAGAAGGGGCACTAACCCAAATGAAATATGTTCAGGATACGGTGAACAAGAGGACCATGCTAATTTCCAAAAAGTACACGGCGTGTAAAAAATAGACAAGCCATGTTGTCTAACCCCGAGTACTGCCTGTGTACAATGACCCATGTCTTAGGCTATTCATGTAGGAAAACATAGTACATGGCATGTAGTACAGTATACATGTCGTGTCTAGGTAACAAGGGTTGGCTTCGTGTACTCTGGCCATGTGCCTGTACACGGTCACCACCTCGTGTACACCACCCGTGTAACTGCCACACGGGGTGACCCACGTTAATGGCTTCTCCTGGCCGTGTGACGGGGTACACGGTCATATACACCATCCTGTGTCCGCGTATCCCCAGGATACACGCCGAGTCCCGTGTATCCTCTTCTATCGGGTTGTACACGCCATGCCGCTTGAAGCCATGCAGATCATCCTGTGTCTGTGTACTACCCAAAGTACATGCCGAGTCTTCAGGGAAGGTCCAACACGCCATTTGACCAAGGTCACACGCTGTGTGACACCTCTCTGACCCCTGAAACCCTATCCAACTCCAGTAAAACACGGAATGTTCTTCGGAAGTACGTGCTGTGTGTTCTAGAAATTTCCAGGAACAACGCTCCTCGCCAGCACACCTCTCGTGCTGCTCCGATCATCGATGAAACCATCTGATCTCCACAAAACATTCAGGTTATGGTTGCCCTAACACCACGAATCCACTTTTGGTGTTTCGGACCCATGATCAGCTCCGAAAACATGATTTTTTCCCCTGCGTGAAGAACTCTCGAAGAACTTCATTTACCGATCTGGTACGATTCATCATCCGCCATCGTCACTGCACCTCCACAAGGTCATTGCTATTTCAAACCTTCGATTTTGAATCATTGTGTCTCAGAACAGATGTGAAAAGATCCTTTGTTCGTCGCCCCATGAAGAACGCATGAGAAAAGAGTGGGGGAGGAAATACAATAAACAAATAGAGGAATGAGCCTCCGCTGTTGTTCGTCACAACATTGATCCGCTGCCGTTAATAGGTTTAAACGGAGCAGAGATCAACATAAAGAAAATCATGGATTATTTCCCCAAAATTATCCCAAGGAAAACCCTCCTGCAAGAATGCACAAATCTGGGGATCAACTTGTACGTGGTTGAGCCTCTTTCATCGTTTAATCTCAATAACGGGGAAATGATATTGAAATAACAAACCCCTACCTCAAACCGGTGGATGAGAGATCGTCGCGACATGTACGCCGAAGGGATTCGTCAGAATCTAGGGGGCATAGATTTCTCACGTCATCGTCGTCCTCCAACTCGTCCTCCTCCACCCAAGATCCAAGAGAACTCTCTCTCTCTCTCTCTCTCTCTCTCAACTCACAAGGTTATGAGGCTACCCCTGCGAATTTTCCATAAGCAAGTATTTATATGGGAGGATTAGGTTGTAGCAAAAAAAAGGAAACTTTTTAATAAAAATAAATCATTAAATTATTTTAATCCTTCTTAAGTGATTCAATTTTTAAATTGCCAAAAATTAAACTTCGCGGCCGACCTACACCGGCCACAGTTAGAACCGTTCTTTGGTAAAGTCGTCTTCCCGGATGCAACAGTGCCCTCAGATTTTTAATCCGGTCACCCATTTAGGAACTGCCACAACCATGTGTGAATGCCGACTCACTTAACTTAAAAAGGTCAAGCCACTATTTCGGGCCCACTGGAACTCGGAATGATGTTCCATCTTCGCGCCCGGTCTCAAAATAATTCCATATAATATTTAAAATAATAAACGGAAAATCTGATACGTTATAATATTAATACTAAGGGTTGTATACACCTGACTAGTTTATTCCTCATATAACCCAATACTTTTATCCCAAAATATCATTAATCACCTCAAAATAAAATAACACAAGGCCAGATAAATATATCAATTACTTCTAAAAGATGATAACCTATAATAGTATTAACACATGATAGTATATATGACTCCTAAATTATCATCTACAAATAAAATTCTAACATATAATTTTATTGAAACCTCGATTTAATACCAAATGTAATTCCCCAAACATAACAAAACCATTTGTACATGATTTATAGAAAATATTGTGTCCCATTCATAACTGTGTCCATTTAGGTTTAGAGTATTAGAAAATTTTTAAAATATATTACTTAATGAAACCAATATCTTCATCAAATGGACATTTTCCCACTAATATAAGCGCTCCAAATGGAATAATTTTTTTATTCAGGGATGATTTATTAGTTCTCATTATATAACCTAGAAGTCCTTCATATCACACTTCTTTGTTACATTGGGAAAAATGATAAAAAACAATTGGGTGACTCTAGATGTATAGTAAGGGATAGAATAAAATAGAATCAATCATCGAATAAAAAGGGCATGAATAATATTACATGAATAAATAATAATAAAATTTAACCCTATAATTAATAACCTAATAATGAAATATATAAATGGATAACATAAAAAGATAAATAATTATATATACAACAATTTGTGACATTATAGTGGTAAAATGAATAATTTCATACATTTAATTCAAACTAGAAATTCCTTGTGCAATAAATTATAGATAATTTAAACCATTAGGTCCTAAACCCTCATCATTACAAACAAATGGACTCAAATATAGTAAATACGAAAAAAAATATTTTCTCATAAGACCCACCGATGTATTGAGGGGATATATAACACTAGGCCTCACCCATCACTAAATAAATCAATACATTATTACTATTAATTTAATGAATAAAAAACACAATATATAACATAAAAGACTTCATAATAAATAAATATTTATATTGATTCAATAACATTACCAGATGCCAATATTTCCCTAGTCAATAATTGGACCAACTTACCAAGATCAACCATAATCATAAAAAGATTCAATGAACTATATATATATAAATATATATGTGTATGTATATATGTATATATACATGTCTGTGTTTCACCTGTGCATGAAAACATTCGTAAACATGGTTTAACTAACTAGATAGAAATAAATTGGTTATATTAAGATTTCCACAAAACATGATCATAATCCATCTAGAGTAACAATGCAGATCTAATATTTAGAGAATATACCTAGTAAATCATAAGAACATTAATATGTTTTGAAATATATGAAAATTTATTTTATATTAACATTATAAAATATCTTTCAAAAATATTAATAAATATTCTTTACATTCATTAATATTATTTAAAATTAAACATTTTTATAAAAAAGATAGGGAATGATAATTAATTTTATGAAAAATTTAAAAATTTAAATGAACTTTAATATTGATTTTTTATAATAATGTGAAATTAATTTCACATAGAAAACACTAACAAATATATTATTTTTATAATTTGGTAAAGAACATCCAAAATGCCACATATAGAAAATGTTAAAAAAACTATTTAAGTATTTGTAAATAAATTCCACGATAATAGAAAATTTATTTAAGAAATAATATATATATATATATCCATATAATAATATCATTAATATATAAATGAAGTAATATAGTAATAAAAGAAGAGATAATGTCATATTCTACTAACATACAACAATATGATTGAATTGAGAACAAAATGGGAATTGGAAATTAAATAGTACATGTCAAAACTGAAATAACCAATTGAAAATAAAATATATTAGAATAAAAAGTTAAATAACATATATTTTTTTATCATAGAAAATAAATAATTAATCTCAATATGTTAGATTGGAAAAAAACCCTACAGTGATCGTAAGATTCGAGGAATGAATTTATCATGTAAATGTTATTTTAAAATGTTTTTAAATATAAAAAAAAATATTTTAAATAAATCATTAAATATCCATAGGTTATAATTAATTTAATCTTAGAATAATATAGTAAATATAGATAAGATATAACCCAATGAAATGAAATTGAGTTCAGAATCCCCTAACACTGAATTTGAATGACCTTATACATACTATATCCCTATGAATAATAAAATTATATTGATGGTATAGTTTTAAAGATTAATGGTATTTTTAAAATGGATCCATAATATAATTATTTATAATGTATATTATTTATATCATTTCATAAGTAAAGGAGTTCAATAGGTTTTCAAATAGTTACTATTCCAAGAATCATTCTTGATAAGCTTGTTTTTATGAGTTAGAAATTACTATGATTATTTACATTTATTTTCATTGATATGTTAGATAATTAACAATTAAAAATAATAAACATGGTTAATATTAATTTTATACTAAATAATGAAATCTAATTTTTTGAATATCCACGAAATACATAATTTTGTGAAAACATATTTGTTTACTTATGTATGGTAAACCCACTACGATGAGTGATTTTTCTGAAAATATATTATAATAAGGAAGAACCCAATAATTGTTTTTATAAATAAATAATATTACAAATATGATATTATTTTAATGTTAATTTCATATATTTCTCCTATTATTTAAATGACTAAGGGGAGAATTTAAATGAAATCACCATTTTTGAAAAACTCATATTTCAATGTAATAATGACTTATAAAAAGTGTACAATGAAAGGTAATGTGTGAAATACCACATTTAAGTACAAAAAATCCAATAAAATAAAATTAAAATCTTTTATGTTATATAATTGTAGGTTAATAGATATTTAAGACAAAGAGCCATAATTAAGAAAAGAGAAGATGCTTGAAAAAACATACATTTCCCTTTGAATCACCTCATTTTGATTGAGTATAATGAATTTAATGAAAAGAAATGTTGAATTTCGAGAGGATTATGAATGGGGATAGTGATTTTTATAGAAATATTTTTGGAGAGTATTGTTTGAAATCAAAACACGATATGTTTTTTGGAAAAGTAAGATTGAGTCCCCTTTTATAGGTTACATTCAATGGTGTCTTCGCAAATATTCAATATTTAAGGGTCGAATATATAATTTTAAAATTGAATGTATCTCATAAGTGTAAAATGGATGGTATTATTGATGATTAAAAATTTCTAATTGTCTCAAGGTAATGTTGTATTATTTTTCATTAATTAATAAATCATTTATATCATTAAATACACTTTAAAGTTATTTTCAAGTTTATCTTCACAATTTGAATTTAAAAATATCAAGATACCTTTTGAATTAAAATTTAAACATTTAAATAATTTCATTAAATTAATTTTTATCTATATAAATTTTTAAATACCATAATTTATCTAAAAATTATCGTTATAAATTTTTTAAAATCATTTACATTGACTTTTCTACTACTTCCATAAGAACTACATCGATGTTACATAAGTATAGTAGATAATTGTCCTAAATTTTAAATATTTAAAAGAAATTAATAAAAAATAAATTTTATTATGAATAAATATAATTATCTAAAACCATTATTATTAGTTTTTATTAGTTTTTATGACAGCATTTTCAAGATTTTGTTTTCTTTTCTCACCTCACACAATTTATGGATATATATTAGGATAATTTCCATGTAATTTAATCTCCAAATTAATTAATATATGAAAATATAAATGATTATTCATATTTTTATCTCTTATGGTCAATAAAATACTTTTCACTTCATAGATAAATTCAAAAAGATAGAAATTTTACTTTTCTGGTAAAATATCAAGATTTTAAAATAAGAACTCTATATTCGATAATGTATACAACACAAAACACATAGCCTAAACAATCAATGATATACTATTTAAATAAAATATTTTTTACATATTCTTTATAATTAGAGTAAGGAATAAGAGAAATATTTTATAAATTATGTATAAATATTTTAAATGAAAAAATATATTTGTAAACAATGACTTAATTTTTAGTAATGTCTTTACATGTTTTAGAAATATATTTTTCATGAAGACATTTTTAATTTTTTATGTGAGAAAATAAAATAATTAATATATAGAAAAAAATATAAATTGTATTATGAAAAATTATTTTATTTCTTTAAATAATCATGTCAAAATTAACAAATTGTTAAAAAAATTATTTTTTTAAAAATAGTGATTTTTAGTGAATAGTGAAAACTACCAATTTTTGTATAAATTATGATTTATTATAGATAAATGAAGTAATTAAAAAGTTCCATTATGTTTTTACTTTTAATTAAAAGTAACATATGTTTTATTTGGATTATATTTAATCTAATTAATTCTAATCGAATCATCTTTATATTAGAATTTGGTATATGTTTTTTTAGGCTTAAATACATCTTTTTTTTGGATCAATTTTTAGGTGCATAATGTTTCCCTATTTAGTTAATTAAAATAATATTTAAGGATGAATGATTTAAATTAATTTTATTGATAAAATGTATAACTATATGAATTTAAATCCTTCTAATAATGGTTACTAGTCATATAGTTAATATAATATCATCTTATGCTTGGAAAATGTATTTCTTGAATAAATGGGTTTCGACACTATATATGAGTTATTGTTTAATTATATTGTATCGATTTTATGATTTTAATTTGATAAAATCGATTCCACATTTGTAATTTGAATAATTAATTTCATTTAATATTATTTACTTAATTTTTTCGCATGATGAATAGTAAAATAGTAAAATTGTAGAAATTAATTACCTCACTTAAGGATATAATGGGTTTACCAGGGGTGGGTTAATAATATGATAAGGTTACTTTTTCCATGTAAAGTTTAAAAATTAGAATTATATGGAAATATTTTGACTTTCCCTATACCTCCTTCGAATATAAGGTCAATTGAAGCATTTTCCTTGAGAATGACTTTATCATTTTATATTATTTTGGGAAATTTCCAAGTGGTTCCCAAGAAGGTCCCCTCCCCACTTTTAAAATAGAACCTCATTCCCTCACTTATTCATACCCCTTAACAAATTTATCTCCACAAAACCCTACCAATATATCTACCTAAAATCCTTAGTTACATTCTAGAGTTGCTGGTCTTCCGAAAAACCAATCCTATGGTCTTAAATAATACTTCCAAAGTGTTTTCTCTAAGAGGAGGTAAATACCCTCACTGATCATGTTCATTTTGACTTATTATTTTATCAACATCAATTATATATAAATATTTCCAATATAAAAAAACCATTATCCGCCATATAATAAAATGTTATTATGTTGATGGAGTGTATTTATCCATATATGTCTCCATCAAATGGGAAAAAACCCATCGCTCAGGTTATTGGAGAACCTCCTTCTCTTGAACCGATGTAATTTATTTTCAGTCGTTGAGTAACATGGAAAACCATAGTTATGTAAATGAATAATATATATGATACATATGAAATGATATTAATTCAGTAAAATTAATATATCATCCACTTCCTTACCCTTTCACCAATTAAAGGAATTATATCTTCTCTTGTGCATACGTATGACTGAACATCTTCACGAAGTGGTTCTGTGAATATTCCATGTCTAATATTCATTAAAGATCTGAATTTTCTTTATAATGACTTGTTATGATATTTATAACCTTAATATAATTATATAGGGTAGTGATGTGTAAAATCCCGACCTGGGATCCACTTTAACAGTTCCCCAAGACAATTGGTCACATGGCATCAAGAATGCTTCCATATATACTAGAGGTTATTTATTAGAAGCAAGGGTTTAAAGGAGGCACAATGGAGAGACTATCCTCTCCTTTTAGAGTGGATATTCAGAATCAATATGATATAAAAAACCACAAAATCCTAGTATAAATAGACAGAATAAATAAAAAATGAATGATTAAACAAATAACTAAATAACCAATAGAAGATATTAAACTGAATAACTAATAATATAATCAAAAGTATATTTTCCAGTTTCTAATACATGGATGCATGGAATGATGTAATACCAAAAGTAAACATGAAGATAGAATAATTCTACACAAGAATACAAAATGTCAAAAGGAAAAAAACAACTCCAAGAATCTCGAGCCTATACTTGATCATATATAATTAAGAACCATCTAAAGGAATAAATGTCAAAGACCAGTAGCAAGTCTCATTCCCTTATTAGTACATGTATATAGATATCCTTCTCTGGTACCAATGGTATCCCGAGTAGGGTGTGAAATAAAATCATAGTAGACCACCACCAATAGTGTCTATGTGTAATCCAAGAAGTGCTCATAACTAAACAGTGTGCAGGTATAATAGAATATGTAAATAAATACTGAAATAAATAACTAGGACACTTAAGTTCTAAAGGGACACATGACGACACTACTTTCTTCAGATCTTTGTTTGAAGGAATGTTTGAATATTCACAATATATATAGTAGTAATATATATATAGGATAACTATATATATAATGTATCCATGTATATAAACTAAGTACATGTAGCTGTAAGTGGCCATATACCTAGAATACTTGTTTCTTGATGGACTAGGGTGTAACTCAGACATCTATTACTAGTCTAATGAGCCTATAAGATAATGACATAGAGTACATTCCCTATATCGAATAAGATTGATATACACCATGAAAAAAAACATGGTGTGGTGACTGAGCGGAAATGGAAACACACACTCATATATCATGGCATATAAATCCTAACCCACATATAGTATCACTAGAACATGACTTTATACTCCACACCCGATGCAGGGGAGAGTGATACCACCATGGTCAACGGTCCAATACCATCATACCACATCTGATATAAAACCATCTTATAATTATTACTAGTATGGGGAATTACCTCACATTAATTTCTTTAATATATCATATATACATATAATCATTTATAATCATTTATAACAAAATCTATAAGGCATAACCTCTTATACATGTAATTATCCAAGTTTAGTTCCATTGAAGTCATTACAATACACATGAAGCATTTTATAATGAATAAAAAAGAGAATTTCCATACCATCCCTTAGGTTAATTCCATTTAAAAAAAAATGATTTATTTTAATAAAATAAACCCATAAGTCATTATCAATTTTATTTAGATCAACTCACTAAATTTATCAAAACATGGAAAATTCACTTATAAGGATGAAGGGTTAATTTTGAGGTGGAACATGCCACAAGTCGAAATCCTAATTGGGAAATTGAAACCATAAGAGGTAAAAAAACTTAATAGGTGCACAAGATTCCATTTAACACTGTTTTATCAATGGGAATTCAATTAAAAATCCCATCCATAGGCTAAATTGGTGTTTAGGGAAATTTATCAATTAGTTATAAGGTCCAATTTGAAGTGGCATACCAAAGGATTGACCATAAGTGTGGGAACCATCCTCTTAACCAATTAAAAAGATTCAATAAGCTCTTACATTGGTTCAATGGTGAATTAGACCAAAAGGAATCAATATAATAGATATTATAATCAATAACCGGTGTGTGGCACAATGACATCATTACGAAATGAGATATCTCAAAGAGAAAATGACAAGACCACCTAACTCCGGGATGTAGATGATGTCTCATCCAATATTAGCCTCATATTTTTGTGTCAGTTAGGAAATATATGAGAAATTGTCCAATTACAAAAAAATTAGTCAAATTATCCTAAAACTAAAAATAAAAATTTATTAAAAAAATATCTTTTATAGGAATTGAGAGACAAGGGGAGCTTACAGAGATGAATATATTACTTCTGATGAATTAGGTATCAATCATCGGACAGAAGAGTTTCTTGAATGCCTAGGTGAGTGTGTTATTGAGCTCAAAAGAGGAGGATTAGTGGAGTTGGTTAAATGGAGGGAGGAAAGAAAAGGGGAAATAGTTTTCAAGTTAAATGTATGGAAAAATTGTAATTTCAACAAAAAAAATTACGGTATAAAGTTTGGCTTCATTGTTTGGATGAACCATGTGAAATGAATGATTATATCAATACTCCTTGGTCCAAAAAAACTATTTGGAACCCCGTCTGACTAAACATGGGAAATCTATAAAGAATGGATATGTCCCATATCTATAACTGGTCTCACGGTCATGCACCCTTGGTCACACGACTGTAGAAAATCCCTAAAACCCATTATTTTTTCCCATTTTGAGATATGGGCTATGAATAATCCCTTGATACATCAGTGACTTCAATGAATTGATTGGATATTGTTATTAAATCCATTAAAGGTATTAAAATTAAATAAAAGTAATGTTATATACCATTATTGATAAGATGGGTCATTACAAACATCCCTACTTAATGTAACTCATCCCTAAGTTGGCCATTTGAGGGTAAATATGTGTCATCAATGAAGATTTATGTCCATTGAGACCATATATTATCATCCCACTACCATGTATCTTCCTTTCCTTAGATTTGATGCCATATAACTAGTACTAGATGAACTGAACTACCTCTTATTTTTTTCACGGTCTGATAAAATATATAAACATGACACTCCTTGAAGTAAGAATCCATATCCATCTCAACCTATCTACGTTTAAAACCAGGTTCTGAGTTACAATAGTATATATCAAACTGAGATAAAAAATAGATATAATTCATGTTCCTGTATCTATGATGATGTTCCAATTGGTTTTCCACTGGTCTTATCTGTTTCATAACCTCAAAGGGTCCAATGATCCTCAGTGAGAGATCACCCTACTTTCAAATACCTCTATGACCAAACCTATGTGAGAATCAAAATAAAACTCAGTCTCTAACCACAAACTCAAGAGTGCACTTGCTTCTATTAGAATATGATTGTTGTCTATACTGAGTTGTCAACATGTTATTTATCATCAACAAGACCTTCTCTATAGTCTTTTGAATGTGATGTAGTCGAAGAATAACTACTTCCCTTTCCTATAGCCAATAGAAAGATGAGTGAAAATAACTACCATAAAAGGATTCATAGCCGGCCATCATAGTGATTTATTTACACCTATTATTATAAAAAATATTGATGAGGGACATATATTTCTCCTAGGAGACCCAAATTTAAGGACACATGCATGAATTGTGTCCTCTAAAACATGAATAATGCACTCTGTCTTTCCATCAGTCTATGGGTGATAGGTTATGTTTAGAAGTACCTGTGTACCCATAGCCTTATATAACCTCTATAATATCTATGAAATTAAATGAGAGCCTCTATTAGTAATGATAGAATGATTAGATAGAAGAAGACATAATACATCTATGATGAACTACATTCCCAAATATTATACTGTGAAGATCTCTCATACTAGAAAGAAGAAAGTGAACTTTGTTAACCGATCAACAATAACCCATATTGTATCTTTTACTCAACATTATCTGATTAAACCTATCACAAAATATCTTGAAACATCTTCCATTTCCACTCAGGGATGGACAATGGATGTAAAAGCCCAACTAGTCTATGAAGTTCTTCCTTCACATAATGACAAGTGGAACACCAAGTGATGAATCTAGAAATATCACATTTCATACCTGGACACCTATACAGGAACCGTCGATCTCAATAAATTTTGGTGACACTGGGGTTAACCATCCATGATGAGGCATGAAATTCCTGCATTGTGTTCTATCTGATGCCTTTTGTGACCCATACACACCCATGTACCAATAAGTTATTTTCCCATCCACAGTCTAACCAGATGATGTATCATCATCTAAAACACATTCCCTTAGTACAAGCCTTCAGGATCAGATAATTTCCACATTTATACACATTCAAGAATAGTTGAAGTCACTACTAAGGTGGTGAGGATAGTCTGACCATGGTGCACCTAAACCTCAACATGCCATATTGAGAAGAAGGCAACGATATCCCATTCAACACTTTATTCCTGAATTTCCTATGTTTGAATCTTTCATCTTAGATCATTACCTACAAAATTACCATTTCCCATCATGCATGCAGGTAAGAAATAAAATGAATGTTGGTACTCAATCCACTTTGGATTCATGAGAGTTTTTACTTTCTATGTGAAGAAGTACTTGAGGATTTTCTGATTAGTGAATACCAAAAAATTCTCTCTATGTTGATAGTGTCTCCAAAAATGTAAATCATGAACTAAAAAAGTTATCTAGATATTTGACATTTGGTAATTCTACTCATGGGGATTGAACTGATGAGAACTATATGCGACGACTCACTCATCTTGTATTAGAAAAACCCAAGCCCAATACCTGACTCGTCATAATACACCATAAAGATGTTCCATTGCTATGGTAGATTTAATATCGATACTCAAGTCATTATACATTTAAAATCATAAAATACTACATCACAAGAATATATCCATATGAATTTCACACCCTTATTTGTCAAGGCCATAAGTAGCACTACAAAAAACAAGAAATATATGATGAATAATTTGTAATAATCAGAAAGCCCTTAGAAAATACAAATTTAAAAGGAATTATTTCGATACAAATAGTTAACTAAAGCTTTGGAATTCTCTGGGTATACTAAAACTCAATATTCTGAGATAATGTGGCCCAAGAAGTGGATGTTGTTGATCAATAAGTGGAATTTACTACGCTTGGCATAGAGTTTATGATATATTTGTGCACTCAGCACGATATCAAGATGGGATGCATGGTTGTGTCAATAGAGTGAATATACCAAGTTATCCTTAGCAAATACAACCACAAATGAATCCATATATAGGTAGAAAACAAGATTCATAAGATCCACAATGACTAAAGGGGAATTTGTGAGTCTGAATGGAATAATCAGGTATGCATATAGACCATACCTTCTCTTGAATGTTGTGCGAGGTAGGTCCGCAGTCCTAACACACACCAGATGATGGCTTGACATCAAATATATCTTGGAAAAAACTTTTGGTACTCATATTTGATAAAAATAAGTCATCTATTCTATGAAGTGGATAATTATTCTTAACTATAAGTTGATTCAAATGATGATAATACTCACAGAGCCTAAGGGTACCATCCTCCTTCTAGGAAAAAAAACTGGTGAATGCCAAGGAGAAGGTCTAGGGAATATAAATACTTTGGCCTCTAAATCCTCCCATTGATTATTTAATTATAGAGGCTCATTAGGTTCCATCCTATAAGGAGTATTGGTCTATCATGTTTCTCCTCGAACTAATTCAATAGGAAATTATACCTCTCACATAGTAGGTAGATACGAGAATTTATCATGAAATACATCTTTATAATGCACCACTTGAGGAGGAAAAATACACGTCATAACACTTGGCCAACCCGGTGAAGACTAATGATCTGATATCTCACATTACATACCCAATAAAATTATGTCCTTCTCACGTTTCACTAAATTCCCATTATAGCTTATGCACATTCTTAATTACCTCAAGTTATGTAAATTTTACCCTTTGAACACAACAGTCAATATGGGCTCGATAGGGATGTAACCAATCTATCCCTATGATTACATTAATACCCATTATTTCACGGGCATAAAAAATCCAAATGAAAAAATAAACACATATCTCAAGTGGAATTTCCATACAATAGTAAATTCCCTCTTTTCTGATACCTAACGATGTGTCTAGCATCACAAAAACTTGAATATGTTCAATCTTGAAGTGCATAATTTTGATTATTTCATCAAATATAAATGTATGAGATGAACCTGTACCAAATAAATAATGCACTGAAGTTGAGGCTACTAGAATAATACCTCGAACCGAAGACCGTCCATCTCTCTACTCCTTGTGAGTATGATAGACTACATGTAACTAGATTATATAGTAACACTGAGTCACTACTAGATTATATTTAGAAGGCTTGCTCTATTGGAAATAAGAATCATAAATTTAATTTTCTTTTCCTCGACCAACACCTCTTCCTAATCAAAAATTGGTATTCAAACTTTCTTCTTAACATGATCCTAATGATCTGTCATCTAAAAGAGGTGTAAGTGAAAATCCTAGCTCACTAGAAATTGGTGGGAAAGTCCTAGAGAAATGAAAAATATGGAACATACTACCACAACCTCGACACTCTAATAGATCATGTGAGAACTAAGGTGTGGTATTTCCTTGCTTCCCACACTGATCAAAAATAAGAAAACTGCCTATGCAAGGTTCCCGACTACTTCTACCTCTGTGAGTAGCCTCAAAGAATCTCTTTCAACCAGATGATGAACCACTGATAGCTCTTGTTTTTCAGCCTCCCTAACTCATACCTTCAACTACCCTCATGTTTTTCACATAAACAAGTTCATTGTTGACAATTTTAGAAATTTTCTTCAACCTAAACACATTGAACTGTGATACAATGATGCATACCAACCCATGGTTGAATTTTATTATGGTTATAAAATCATGACAATCTAGAGAAGGAGAGAACCATTACCGATCGATTAAATGAGCATAATAATCAATAACTGGAATATTCCCTTCTAGTTGGTCTATAAATTCTCTAGATATGTCAGCCCTCAAAGGCTTCAGAAATAATTACTCATTGAATATGGTCTGAAAATCTTCCTAGAACATATCATGATTCCAATCCACTTGGGAGATATCATCCCACTACCTCTTGGATGAATAAAGAATCATATATACCAAAATCCTGGCCCTCTAATATGAAGGTTTCACCTGATTCTAAAATATATAAAGGATAGATTTGAGTTAAGACTCTGCAGCATGAGGTCCACTATCCCATGAAAAGAAGAGAGGATTCTGTTGATAAAATTCATGAGTCAACTCTACCATTCCTCGGGTAGTTCAAACAACTCCTTTCATCAATGGATGCATATGTTGAAAAATATTATGGAACTAGGTATCCGTTCCCATATAAATAACTGAAATAGGTGGAATCGGTGGAACTATATGAAGATTCAGTTGAATATTAGGTATTGTTACCTTAGTATCATGGTCCTCACCTCCTCTAGGGAATACAATAGGGGGACATCATGACATAATGACACTACATTTCAAAACATATTCCTCATAATATATTTATGAAATTTAGAATTTTTCATTTAAGAAACTAAGATAGAAGTAAATCCATTCTATTAAATTATCACGCCTCTCGGCCTACATAAAAATCATGCTCTATATTGTGTAAGAGACCATTACTGGCCCTAAGAATGTAAGAGATAACCACTACTAAGTCTAGGATCATTTCCATGTATCTATTCTTGGAAAATATAAGACAGTTTCTTTCATTTTAAATGTCATATTTAGTTTTCCTCGGTGGATGTTAATACATTTAATCAATTAGAATGGTCGAATTAGAAGGTCTAGCCTTTTATATTCTATATGGGCTCATACACCTTATCAATCAAACATGGAATCCACTTTACTCACACCATAACACATTCCACCACAATAAACCAATGCCCCATAGCTCAATGTAAGACAATTGAATTCTTATGGGGTCTTGATTAACCTATTCTAGAAGAAACTATTAGGGTTTGGTAGGTACTTAAAGTGTCAATAATTCATTCCAATACCTACAAGAAGTCTCAACACAATTAAATAAAAGTATAAGGAACTATAAATATACAACATTCAAATTCATACTAAAAAAAATACGACATTGAGAAATTCATGGAATAATCGTCCAAGTGTGTGTAATAATGATGCATGTAACAATTCTTATTTCTTTAATATCATCAAGAAAAGATGAAATAAATCCTCAATTAGAATAATAATAATAACCACAATATAAAATTTTTGTCACCCAATGGTAAAATGATATCAATAGTACTAGGAAAAACATAATACTAATTATAAATCAAGTTACTTAGCCCTTAAACATAACATGGGTTCTTGACTCCCAACAAGGACTTATGACCAAGTTCCAAGCATTCCTGATCTCTAATATGTTGTATGAAAATAGTAAATCAAGAATGGAATCATTGTGATACGACTTTAAAAAGTCCTGAACTGAGATCCACATAATCTGTGCCTCGAGTTGGTGGGATGTATGGCCTCAAGAGAGCCTCCTCGTATGCTAGAGGATACTGACTAGTAGTGACGGGGTAAAGGTGGTAATTTGGGTAGATTATAATACTATTTTAGAGTGGCCGAGTGGATTCAATTAGATACAAACAATTTCATAATAATAATATAAATAGACAGAATACATAAACTTTGAAATCTTAAAAAGATAACTAGATAAGTAAGCAGTGGAAGATAATAAACAAAACAACTGATAATATAATTTAAGATCCTATATGGAAGTGTATGATACATGGATGTATGATATTATGTAATAAGGATTGTAAACCGGAAGATCCAAATTACTAAATAATAATACAAATGGTCAAAATGGAAAAACAACTCCAAGAATCTCGAGCCTATACTCGATCCTATAATTCTATGATACATATAAAGGTAATAATGACAAAGACTAGTAGTAGGATTATTTACCTTATCAATCCCTATTGATAGATAATATTATCAGGTGCTAATGGAAGCTCGAGTATGGTGTGAGATAAAATCTTTGTAGGCCACCAAAAATAGTGGTTACATGTAATCTAAATAGTGATCATAACTAAGTAGTGTGAATTTATATAATAATAAGTAAAGAAATTTAAATATAAAAAAGTAGGCCACTTTGGTTCCTAATTGAAAACTGAATGATATACCTACTTTGGCTCAGTGACAGAGGGAATGTCTGAATAACCACAACATATAGTTGTTTTACTATTTATATATAATATAATTATATATATTTAATACACATATTTGAAAAAAGTATGTATGGACATAGGTGGGAATATATTTGTAATAATTGTTTCTTGATGGACTATGACGTAACTCAGACTTCCATTACCAGTCTAAGAATCCTATAAAATAGTGAAATATAGTGCATACCAGACATCCCATTAGAGAGATAGATTACTTGAAAAAAATCCGGATGGAGAGTGGGCCATCATGGAAACAATATAATCAAGGAATGTGGTTCATAAATCCCAATTCCTATATTGTATCACTGGTGTGAGATGTTTTTCTTCACACTCAATGTGAGTGATCATGATACCACTATGCTCAATTGTCCCTTACCATCATATCCCATCCTCAATAAAGGCATATTATAATTATAACATGCATGGGGAATTACCTACTATCCATTTATTTCATATATCCCATATAAATGGAAGAGGATAAATATTTTACAACATAATACATATGGAATAACCTCTTATAAATTTCATTTTCCATGTTTTATTCCATTTTATTCATTACAATTTATATAAAGAATTTTATAAAGAATGAAGAAAGGAAATGAACCTACTTTCCATTGACTTCATTCGATTTGAAACTAATTGATTCATTATATGAAATTAATCCCATCATGAATTATCCATTTTACTTAAATCAGCCTATTAAATTCACCAAAACATAGAAAACTCATTTATAAGGATCAAGGGTTAACTGGGAGGTGACGTTGGCAAGAAGCTAAAATAGTACTTGGGAAATTACCAAAATAGGAGGTCCAAAAACCTAAGAGGTGATTTGGGTTCCATTTTAAGCTCATTTTATAACTGGAAATTCTATATATAATGTTGGAAAAAGGATAAAGTGGTGTTCCCAACAATTCAACAATTAGCTATAAAGGTCAATTCTATGTGGCACACCAAAGGGGTGTCTATAACTGTGAAAACCCCCATTTAAACTAATATGAATGGTTAAATAAACATGTATATAAGTAAAAGGTTCAATTATACATGAAGGAATCAATATAAATTATATTTTCAGTAAAATATGGCATGTAGTACAATGGAATAATTACAAAAATGAAAAAACTAAAGGTGAAATGACGTTACCATCTAACTCAAGGTCATAGATGAAACATCACCCAATATCGGCCTTAGATTCATATTAGATTACAATTTATTTCAGAAATTATATAATTCCCTGAAAATAGGTAAAATGAGTGTACACAAAAATAGTACAACTAATTTGAAGATGAACATTGATAAGAGTTGAGAGACTTGGGGTTTTTATCGAGTCAGTTCCAATGCTTCTAATAGAACAGAGAACGGACACCAGACAGATGTGTTGCTTCAATACCTTGGTGAGGGTTTTCTTGATCAAAAAGGAATAGGATGAGAGGTACTGGTTTTATTATAGGGAGGAAGGAATAGGGAAATAATCTTTTAAGTTAAACAAGGTGAAAATTGAAATATCACCCCAAAATATCTAGGTACATGGTTTGGCCACAAAGTTTGGAAAAACCATGTGAAAAACTATTTTAGATCACTAATACTTGGGGTAAACTGAATGGTTTTAATAACCATGAAAAAATCATAAAAATGGTTCTTTCCCATATCCTCAACTGGCCATACAGTAGTGCACCTTAGTTGAATGGTTGCAGACAAACCATATGACCTAGTCTATTTTCCCCTTTCGAAGATTCATGCTCCGAACGAGCCCCAAATGCCCTTGTGTCCTCAGAAACATGATTGAAAGTATTTGTTATTGAAATTTAGGGTATTAAAATTGGAATCCTATTATCCACATATTAATTTATAACATGGGATGTTACAGGATCTATATTCAGTGCACCGGAACTCGAACTTTCGTAATGAAACACCCATGATAGAACAACGTAGTTAACACATGGAACAATGGTAATGATGAAATATTATTGTCGAATTACTGATAATATGTTATAGTAGAATAATATATGATATTTTGAATATTAATATGGTTCTATAATAAATTAATAATATTTTTCAAAACCATTATATATGAGGATAGATTTTGTTAAACAAAAGGGGCTTTATCTCTTATTCCATTCATTGAGGCATGTGTTATTATTGTGCAAAATATTTCTTTTATTTGGTGTATATTAATCCCTTATAAAATACAGTATCTTTAATATTTCATAATTAATGATATTTTAAGATTAAATTTTAATTATTTTATCCATGTGGATTTGAATTTAATTATACTAAGTGGTAATGAATTTCGTAACTCAATTTATTTTTATTAGGTTAGTTTGCTTCTTTCTTTTATTTTATATTCTAAGATTATGTGTGTAATGACATATCATTATTTTATATTTTATTTCAAATTGTTTATGGTGGATTTAAAATTGATATATAATCTATTCATTCATTAATTATAATTTCAATGGTATGATCATTCTAAAGGATTTCATCTCAATTTACATTAAATTAATACACATTTTATTATTATGAAACTTTACACTTTTATGTAGTGTATATGTTAAAATTTTGATGTTTTTAACATGTAAAAATCATTATCTTGGAATGTTAATACTTCAATTCACATTATTTATTCTAGGGTTTCAATTTAAAAGTTGACAATAGGTAAGAATATATTCTACCATCTCACTCTCTTTTAGGATTTATTTTGTTTTCAATGATGGAATCTTATCATTATGCATCAATAAAAATAAATATTTTCCTATCCACTGGGTATTAAAAATGTTTACCGAAATTATTACAACTATTTAGTACTTGAATCAATGAAATAAATGTTTAAAAAAAAAATTATTTCTATTTTAATTAGATATATTTTTATTCAATGTCCATGTTTTTCAAAATTGTTTTAAAATGTCCTTTTATTTACTAAAATGATTTATTAAGGATATGTTATGTTATAATTTACTTTTAAAAAGATTTTTAAAAGAAAATTTCTACTAGTTTTTGAAATTTATATTTTATGAATTTCATTATAAAATGTCAAAAGGATTGTTTTTAATGTATTATGGGAAAACAAACTTCTTAATCACCATAACCATTCTAATATATTTATATTCTTAAACATGATTTCAATGGTTTTACAAAGGAAACTAATTTATGAAATATTATCTTATAATTTCACTTCTATTTAATTTTTTCTTCCAAAGTATATGATTTTTTTTGCAAAACCTATATTCCTGATGAAATTATTGCCATCTTTTATCTCTTACTAATTTTTTGGTCATTATATATTTTTTGGAACATTAACTTTACAATGATCCTTTGAAATTACATTTACCTAAAATAACCACATTATTTAACTTCGATATTTTTATTTCTTAAGCCATATTTTATTTCTACATTCAACCTTTTTACTTGGAATATTATTTGATTGATCTGGTAATAAATGATATTCTTTATTATTGATTCAATTAAAAATTTATTAATATGAAATATTGTTGATAAATTATATTGATCATTATATATACAAATATTGAATTGGATATGAAGTGATGGGTGGTCCCTAGAATAATATAGCCCATTGAGGAATCAATGTATCTAATGAGACTAATTTTTAAGAAAGAAGTAAAATGGGATATAGTGTATACCTCTATATTGTTTAATTATCTTAGTGTAAGTTCTTGATTTTATATATATCATGATGTCTGAGATCATTCCATCAAATATTATACATTTGATTTATTGAGAATTCAGTTATTATTATCCATGAGAACACATCATTGATATTATACCTGAATTATTTTCAAGATCATGTGATTATTTATATGAATTATTTTATCATCAATTATCTATTCCATGTTATTCATAATTCTCATGTTATTGATTAAATGTAATATGTTTTCATTTATTTATATTCCCATTTTATTTATTCATTTTTGGTTCATTATAGATTCTATTATATGTAACCCTTATACACTATTAGAGCTCAAACCTACTTAATTTCACATCCCCGTGATATGAAAAAGTAATCATTGGATGAGATCAAAAATTTAGTAAATTAAACTTCACTATTTTTGAAATTATATTTTCAAATGTAACATAATACTAAAGTATATCTATAGTTTACTAAGACTACTAAAGTATTTTGTCATTTGAGATGAAAACACTTTTATCTAAAACCAATATAATAAAGTAACCAATGACAATAGGATACTAGGTTTGGAGTGCTTATAATTCTTAATATAGGATGTTTAGAATAAAACTTGGTAATTTTTTTAGGAAAACACAAATTAAAAAACATAAACATAGGACACATTTTTTGGACAAGTATTAGTATAGGATTACACCAAATAATATTTTGGTAAGGTAGTTATTTTGTGGTCTTCCTATTAATATATCCTTATTTTTATACTAATAGTGGATATGGATTAATAAATATTTTACCTGGGGGTAAAAATTCCAAAATGTGTGCATTGGTTTTGACTAGATCGTCACCCGGTGCATAATAATGGGCCTTTCTTCACACCTATTTTGATACTGCTAGGGATATTCATGGGTTAATTTATATTTTATCGATAAAATATTGTGATTAATTGAAGAATAGAACCTATGGTAACCTATTATATGATATATTGAAATGGGATATACCAAATATTTAATTGGATAATATGTTTAAGGTTGATCATATTTTTAAAGTCAAAGAAACTCCATATGAGAATTTGTGTGATGGGAATATAACAATATTAAGGATATTTTTGGGAAAACATTTATGGAAGTAATGTTATTTAGTTTGGTATGTATTTTAGAAAAATATTTATTTGATAAATCATGCTTTATTTTTTATAGAAATTTGTTTAATGATATTTATAACATTTAGGGTTAATATGACCCCTAATGATAAAGTAAAAATAGCCCTTTAAAAATATTTGATATTGTGAAAAATAACTGTATAGAAAACATTATTAGATAAAAACATTATTTAATGACAAATATTATTTTAAATATGGTCATAAATTTTTAGAAATGATATATTAATTACATAAAAAGAGTTTTGTAAAAATGACGACCTGAGTAATGGGTGGAAACCCGTTGCATCCGAAAAGGTCATGGGGATTAAACCAATAACCAAGGATAACTAGGGTATAATTCCTTCCACTAGATTATGAGATGTGTTGGTTAATATGACATTATTTTTACATAAATTATTTTACATTTAAATACTTATTTAATAGATTAAATTGAACATTGGGTGTTACAGTTGATGTTTTAATGTATAATGTATTATATTGGAAAAATTGTGCTAACCACTTTGGTTTTGGTAAATATTCCAATACAGTTTAAATTAATTGTCACTATTTAATGGTTCTAATGATCAATTAAATGTTAAATTTAGTTCTTCAAGAATAAAAAAATCATATTTCATTTTCATTTTTGAAGAACGGAATGATGTAAAAAATGATCGAAGCGCAACCAAAGGTCGAAATTGTATATTTTAAATAAAAAGATATCATGTATGTATATTTGATGGTGTTTTATATTTTGACAATATAATAATCTCTCAACACTAGGAAAAATATCTCAAAACAAAAATTTTATGCTCTAAACATCATATTTTATGAATAAATGGTCTTTTAACCTATCACAGATTTTTGGATTTTTGGTGATTATCATTCTTCAAACCATGTACTATATATATATATATATCTATTAATCCATGGTTATTAGATTTATCCTTTATGTACATATTTTTGTTTCCCACTAATGTTTCCTATTTAGAAAAATAGTTATGTGTGGACCTTTGTATTTCTATTTCCCCCCTTTTAAGAAGAACCACTATTAACCCTATTACGATGTGGGTGTTCACATAAAGGAATTTTCTATTAAAAATCATTTATTTTTTTGAGTTCAAGTTCAATTATAAAGTATTTAATTTATTTAAGGGAGTTAGATTACAATTCCCCAAGATTTTCAAATAAGAACACAATGTTTGATATCATATATGGCATACAACACTAAGACTAAACAAACCAAAATATACTATTTAAATGTGACCATTATGACGTAACCGTTAAAATTGGAGGAATGAATAAAAATATTTTTTTTAAATTATTTATAGTTATTTTTCAATGATTATTATGAAATACAATTTTGCATAAAATGCCATTTTTTTCAAAAATTAAGTTAATTAAAAGTCCCATTATGATTTGAATTTTATTTAAAAGTAAAATAAATATTATTTGTATTCGATTTAATGTAATAAATTATAATTGAATCTTATTTATGTTATAATTTATATAAATTTATTTTTAGGCTTAAAAACACATTTTCCTAAAAATATTTTTTATGAGTATAATGTTTCTCTATTTTAATTAATTAAAATAAAAATTAATGATGATTGAATTAAATAATAGTTATAAATTATATATCTGAATATAATAATTTAAATTCATTTATTAATGATTAAAATTCATATAGTTAATATAAGTTTATTTAATTCTTGGAAAATACATTTTTTGAAAAATAGTTTTTTGACATGATTTATGTATTTAATCATAAATAAAATTGATTTAATTATATGAATTGAATTTAATAAAATGGATTAATAATTTTTATTTAGTATAATTAATATTATTTATTAAGGTAAACCTAATTTTTTATCCTAATTAATAGTAAAATATTACAAATTAATTACCCTGATTTTGGTTAAAATGAGTTTACTGAGGGGGTTAAACCAAAAGATAACGGTATTTTTTCAATTAAACATGTAAAAATAATATTTGAAAATAATATTTATGTATTATAACATCACAAATTTTAATAAAATGTTGTTTTTATGAAGAATGACAATTATTTTTTAATCTTTTGGGAATTTTCCAAGTGGTTTCAATGAAGGTCTCCTCCCCATCATATAAATGCGAACCTCGTCCCCTCACATATTCACACCTATTAATCAGTTTATGTAAAAATAAATCATTAAAAAATATCTCAAAAACAGTATTATCCTCATTTTGAGGTGATTTTATTCCCAAAAGACCAATCCTGGAGTCTTTAATAAGAGATACAATGGAGGTTTCCCTAAGAGAAGCTAATCGTCTTCACTGAGCTCTTTTCATAAATTATTATTTCGTGACCTTAAATTATATATTAAAAATTACTATATAATAAAAAAATTATAAAATATACAGGTATATGTAGTCATTTTATGGCCTAATATTTATTCACCACATTCTCCATCTAATGGGAAACAAAGTCATCGCTCGTGTGTACAGGGGGTTACAGCCTCACGAACCGATGTATTTTTTTCATCACGGAATCACATGTATAATAATAATAATATAAATAATACATATTTAAAATAAATATTAAATTATATTAATTATATAAAATTAATATATCATCGATTTACTTACTGTTTCACCCATTAAAGTAATGATGTTGCCACTCATGTATACGTATGACCTACCATCTCCACAAAGATATGTGATGTAGTTTCCTCATAAAAGCTTATATAATGAATATAATAATGTTTATAATGATTAAATATTATATTTATAACATTAATATAAATTTTTATATGATTTATCAATATCCTACGCGCAATAATTGATTCTTCCATGATGAAATATATATGAGAAAACAAAGCTGTTAACACCGAAAACAATGGTGATAATGAAATATTTTTAATCAATGGGTAGTAAATCTTATGGGAATATCATATATGATATTATAAATATGAATTTAGTTGAGGATTAAATTAATGAATTTATTAAAACCATTATATAAGAGTTTAACTCATGTTCAACTAAAGGGAAACATGAGGTAAGTGACTTCAACTCAATTACCATTAATTGAGGAATATTTTATTAATTTACTAGTAATTTATTTTATATAGTGTATATACTTCACATTTTATATTTAATATCATGAATCTATAATTATTTATTTTATTATAACTTTAAATTTTAATTATTTTCACCTAGTGTATTTGTCTTAGAATTTACCATGTAGTAATGAATTGCATTAATGAATTTGTTTTCATTTGGTTATATTACATTTTCATTTTATAAAATATTATAAGATTGTGTGTGTAATTAATTTTTAATATCTTGTTTTTTATTTACACTTTTATTTATGTTTTTTACATTTTATACTCATAATCAATTAATTTATTAATTATCATTTCATGGGTATGTTCTTTATAATAAATTTCTTATCAATTAACATTTCATTGAAACATATTTGTTATTATGAATCTATTCACATTTATGTGGTTTATATGCATCCCCTTTATATATATTTAACATAATATCTATTTATTAATGATGGTTAATGTTTCAATTCAAGTCTATTATTTCAAGTGGTTTCAATTTTAATGTTACCGAAGAGCTAAGAATTTATTTTATAGTCTCACTCTATTTTAGAATTTCTTTTATTTTCATTTAATGAATCATATAATTTATCCTTCATAAGCTGCAATAATATTCATTTTGACTAGATATCAAAAAAATTTACATAATTTCCACACAAAATTTCTATATTAGGTACATGACTCAAAAAAATAATTGTTTAAATGAAAATAAAATTTTATTTTTCTTTTAATCAGATATATTTTTATCCCATGCCCATGTTTTAAAAAATTATTTAAAAAATATTTTTATTTAACAAACTTTTTTATTATGAGCATTTTATGTTATTTGGCACTTTTAAAAATGGTTTTAACTGAAATAGTTTCTATTTTATTAATTCCATGTATTTTTATTTATTCAAATAAAGTAAAAATTAATTTTGTTTTTACAAATACGACGCTAACAGAATTTCCCACCATTGTAACTGTTTTATGAAATTTATCATCATCTACTCATTTTTAATGGTTTTATAAATAAAACTATTTTATTAATGATTATCAAAATATTTCACTATTATATGATTTATTTTTTGAAAGGAAATTATTTTATTATAATTATATATTTACCATGTATCGTTGGTTGTCTTGTATCTCCAGTTAATTTTGTGGTCATCATACTATTATGAAACATTCACTTTTTAATGATCATTTGAAATTACATTTCCCTTAAATATCCATATAATTCAATAGGGACGTCATTATTTCTTACGATTTATATTATTTATGCATACAAAATTTTACTTTGGAAGACATTTGATTGACTGGGGATATAATAATATTTTTTATTCTTGATTTAATATTGGAATTTAATAATAAGGATTATTTTTTATGAATTAAATTCATCATTTAATATATGAATAATTCATTATAAATGTAGTGATGTGTGTGAATCATAATTATATATAGCTCAATTAATTATTAGTTTACATGATTGAAATTAGTAAGCTATCATTAAATGGGATTTTGGTGTATAAATATACACAGTTAAGGTTTATTGGTGAAAGGTCTTGATAGTATATATTTAATATTGTCTGAGATCCTGAAATTCATTATTATTCATTTCCATCCATGAGAATGTAGTTAATATTATTCATGATATTACTAAATTTATATATTCCAAGGATTAGATTCATGAACATGGAATTATTTATTTTTAATTATTTGATCAGCATTTAAACCTACTATATTATTCTTCATATTCATGTTACTGATTAAATGGAATATGCATGTTATTTATGTTTCCATATTTCTTGTTTAATATTTATTAATTAAAAATTTTAGGGTATTTAATCCTTATTATGTTTTGTAGTTCAACATTATTTTTTATCCCTTCCCTATGATATGAATAAGTAATCCCAGAATGAGTTCAGGGATGAAAAATATTTACCTTCACTATATTTTAATTTAGGTCTTCCATTGTAATACGAGAATTAAGTATGTATCTAGTTTACTAAGGATACTAAACTATTCGGTACTTCAATATATAATCACATGAATCTAGAATCAATTTAATAAATTAACCACTAAATCTGGGCTACTGGGGAAGGGGTCAATAAATTTCCAATGTTGTGTAGACATTATGCTAGTGCCAACAAATGTTATTAAATTTATCATGACTAAAAAAACGATTTATATTAATTGAATAATATTTATAATAAATTATGAGTATATTATTATATTACTGACGTTCTATATGTTATTATTTTTTCTATGTCACATTTATATCATAATTATTTCAAAAAAGATATAGTATTCACAAAAATTTTATTTTTTTAACTATTCACCAAAAATTATTGTTCCAAAAAATCCCAAAAAAATTACCCTAATATCATTTCAACATGTTTATTTGAAAAATAAATTAAATTTTCAAAAATTTATATTCTAATATATTCAAATTTTACTATTAAATATAATCATATAATACATGACAAAAAAATTATTTAGAAAAAAAACTATTTCTTTTTCAAATGAAAAATCATATTAATACCCATTTCATTGAAAATTTATTTATAATATTATCCTAATTATAAATATAAACATGAATTTATATAATTAATATGAATATACATTTATTTAAAATCAAATACTAAAATAATTCATTAAATATATTAACATAAGAAATTATGTTAAGGAAATTTATTTAATCATTATGTAAAACAAATAGAGAATTCGATTGGGTTGACCTAACATGTCACCTGATTTGCGCCATCATAAGGCCTCAAGCTTGCATACCTATATTCCAAAGACAGAGAACTGGTTTCAATGGTGCATATATATAGTGGGAAGACTGTAGCCTTCAGACAGAGTAAAATAAAAGTGGAAATAACCAAAACATTCATAAGGATAAACATCATAGTAAGCTTAATAAATAAACTAAAGAAACATCATACCATAATAATTTAAATGTTGTATAAATTCATATAGAAAAAAATATGTGAAGAAAAAAATAACAGTTCTCCCATTGGGATGTCTAGAAATACAAAATAAAAGATAAAAATTAATACACCTGACTTTACTGACAAATTCTAGTTGAACCACACTTCCAATCTCAATGACTCTTATGCAGTAGAATCATAATATCAAGACTCCAAATGAGAATCCCTACTCAATAAAATAACCCTAGGCCTCTAATTTATTCATTGTTAAACATTTTTTCCATTTAAAAGTAGATATTTTGTCTCCATGCTAACCGATGCGAACATATAGGGGTGAAAAATAAATATTTGAATGCCACCCCAAATGGTGAACCAATTAATTACTCTCATATATATGTGAATGCACACATGATAAGATTATTTTAGATGAAATATAATAATATCTACCATAAAATAAACAACCACATAAAAATAAATGTGTCTAATAAAAAGTTGATAAAATTTCCAACTGTGTCTTCTATACTAACACAGGAGGTGAATCTACCCCCGCTATGGCCTAAGACAAATGATTTATAGCATAATTATAACCCCAAAACACAAAATAGAGTTCATAATATAGATATAAAAAGTATTATAAAGATGTTTAAATTAATATGACTGAATTATAGATCTTGGATGCTACTATAGGCAACCAGAAGACAACACAAAACACTATGTCTCTAAAAGCCCAATAACAAAATATGAACTAAAAAAATTACTCTATGTTGGATCATGGTGATGTTTTCATGTCCTAAAAGTATTTTTGAACAAATTATGATCGAAACCAAAGCCTGATAATGTACACCTCCATATGCTTCCCTCCAAGCATGTTCTCTGAATATATACTATCTTAGGGGTCCCATATATCCATTGGAAAAAGAAATATACTATCCCAAGGGTCCCATTAAAGTATCAAGGACTTATAAAGATCAATTGAAGGTAACCTATAACTACAATGTAAATCTTAACTAGAAGGGTGATCTCACCAAAAATTTAAATTATTTCTCTAATACAATCTAACAATAGCCATCCATTGAAGGAAAAAAAGACCAAAACATAGGGCCAATGCTCGATCTAAGATATCCTAAACGGCTCCTACTTAAAACAATTCTTGGGCAGAAACTACCTCCAAATTTTTTTCAAAGTAAAATATAATGAGGGTTGATCCAAATATCAAACAAAACATCAGAAAAATCTAAACTATCATCACTGATCAACACTTGTATTACAAAAGTCAAGGCTCCCATAGTCCTCAATGGTCACAATAGAATGATACGTCCTTTTAGGTACTCTCCTTCGACACCCAATCTCATATGTTATTACCATTAAATGATCCTAAAATGGACTAAAGGACCAAACATGTGTAGGACTTCCCACAAGAGGTTTCTCTATCATATCCAAAAAATATTCCAACCCATGTATGAGAAACATCCCCAATTGGTCCCCATTAGCCTCCAATTGATCCTCGACCAACAAAATTCCCACAAGGGAATCTAAAAGCATATGAATTCCTACAATGGAATTCTCAATAGCCATTGTAACCACCTCAATAGAAATAATACCTATAAGGGATCATCATCACAGGTGGAACCTCAGGAAAAAACCCATTATTGGAAAACCTTTTGAGACCTCCAAGAAACACAACCCATCCAAAAGTACTATATCTCCCATAATGGAATCAAAATTCATCCTTCAGACCCATCTAAATATCACAATTGGACCATTTTTTATAGTTATTATATTGTGTAAAACCATCCTAAAAGAATCCAAATTCAATAATATTTAAATACATGATCTAAACCACAACTATTATAACCTCAATAAAAAAGCCCCCATATCATGGGATAATCCAAGATCTCTTAGGAGATCCTATATAATCTCTCCTTTTGAGATTTGTCTCAAATAATAGGAAAATAATTTAACAGATATCCATTATTTGGGTAAACTAATGATCATATTCCCTCACTCAGGTCTCACATCAAACACCACTACATTCTGGAGGATTCTAAATCTAAACCTTGAATAAATCCTCAATCAATTATTTCCCAAACCAAAACATCATACAGATAGACTCCAAACACCGAATGGATACCACTATTACTATATAAATGAAAAACAATTAGAAAAACTAATTAGATGTCCAATTATGACTCCAAGGTGATGAAAATTAAAAATTCCATAAGAAAAACTACATTTCTTGTTCATTGTGTACATAGTGTGTACTCTCAAATGTCCACCATGGCCATGTTATACAACCACTTGGCGTGTAATTTTCATATGTATAAGAAGTTTCCACCTAGAACATGATGTGTACTCTATATGGGGTGTCCAGCTATGTAACTCGCCTTGTAACCCACATGAGGTCAGATCAACTACAGTACATGGCCATTAGTAAAACTTGTTGCATAGTCTTTGGATATGATCCCTACACATCCATCATCCCCTAACACGAGGTGTCTAGCTAAATACTTATCCACAACTAGAGCCTCGTGTATACAGTGTTTCCAATTAGACTATACACCATATAATCCCTTATTCCTCACCTCACCTTAAATGAATAACACATGATAAATGTTCTCCAAACTACATGTAGTGAAAATTAATTACTTGAATGGATATCCATTATGATATTCCTAAAACCCCCAATTAATCCAAAAGACCATATACCATTCCACAAGGGAAATCCAAAACCAATAAATTTATTTAAAAAACATAGAAACATCTACAATACTATGATTTGTGGAGAAATATAAAAATGGACAACCTTCGAGAGAAATACACTATGGATTTGACCTTGAATCCATGACATCCATTCGTCAATGGCTGATATAAATCTAAAAGAGATCCTTGGGAGGTACCGCCTTATATCCCTAACTCTTCTCTTCCGCTACAATTTTTTTCCATGGGAAAAAATAGACCCAAGGAAATATGTCAGAAGCTAAAAGAAAATAGTGAAAATAAAGAGGGAAAATGAGAAAACAAGGAAATAAAATGAAAAGGGGAATGAGCCCGACCTGAGCGTCAGCAACGGGTTTAGGCCTTACGTAAGACCCATCCCCATTTTGGACTCAACTACAGAGACAAAATATAAATAAAACACTTTTTTTATTAGATAAAATTGAATAAAGACATGAATATAAATTATGATTTAATGAATTAAATATTAAATATTCAATGAAATTTGAATAGATCGGATTCCAAAAAAACACCTATACTAGGGTAAACACCCTATTTTTGGACAAACAATGTTGAGAAATAAATTATTCGAGGGCATCACATAGAATAAATTATAAATATTCTCTTAAAACACGTTATGGGAAAAAATATCGAATTTATATAGATATTATACAACCCATGATGATACAGGTCTTCATGAACTCCCAATCATAAAAACTAATTTCCACCAAGAAGTCTCAGTGGTCAAATAATAGTTACACTATAAGTCTAAGAATTATCACTGTTGAAATGGTATTCATCATCTGATGACTAGTCTTATAGCTCCCAAAAATCTCTATCTGAACATGAGAGGCATTCAATAGAAACCAACTGTATTCTCTCCAACATAGAAGTATCATTATCGTCACCACACAACCCCAATAGAAAACCAGAAGGACGATGAAATGTCCATAAAAAAACACATTCAATATACCTGAAAATCATGATCACACTTGAGCACCAGTGTTAATGCTGAAATAATCAACACTCATTCTTGAATTACTAGGAAGAATGCCACTACACTCAATAACCAATTTAATAAAAAGTTCACGACTTCTAATGAATTATGGTGTACTCCCCATCTTAAGAATTTCCTAAATATACTCTCAAACATGCAGTGTGAATCACACCCAAATTAGAATAGTCCTAATGAATTTAGGATAAAATGACTAAAACCATAGACCATGCACCTAAAACCGATCAATACCAACAAACTAAAGCACCCTTTACAAATATTCAAAATTAAGTCATCAAAATCATGCTAAGATCTAACATACAACCAACCTATACTTGTGATACAATCCAAAGACACAAGAATCTGACCATGGTACCATTGAGCTACACACAGAACAACCTAAACAAATAGGGCCAGGTTTCAAACCAAACATGCCCAATCATGCCAACTATGAGACCAAGAATACTCCCAACACTCCATTCCTCAAAAACCTAGAATCCCCATTCCTAACCACACCGTAGAGATAATAGAACTTAATTGCACCACCATGGAAGAAAAACCACTCACATCCTAGCCCTTTGTTATACCTGGCACATGGACCCCCAATAAGACCTGATAGACAACACGTTGCAAGAATTGGAACATCCCAAGAAACTCAAACATAGGATGTTCGGTGAACCACTACCTTAGGGAAACTTGATCAAAATCTAGACATCTATTGAGATTAATTACCCTCATCTGACCACCAACAAGGTACTCAGATTTCACATAGATAAAAATGGGTCTCCATGCATCACTTGATAAAGGGATTTCATCTTTTTCATTAGTGAACATCACAATATAATGTTCATATGAATTTTTAATTGAGAAAAATTTATACATACAGTTCAGCAGGGTATAATTCCAACAAGGTTATATATGTAACACACCATATAGGTTATTCAGACACTATTAACAATAGAATTTCCATCATTATTGAAATAAAACACATAATATCATATTTCATGTTATTCTTATATAAGTATAATGAAACATGAACATTGGACTCTTTCCCATGGTCCAGGAGCCACAAACCATAATAATCCCTAAACCCTCAAACTCAAGTTGATCATAACAGGTGATATCACACAACCATGAAAACAAAAACAAAAAAAATGGGAATGTTTCCCTAAATATATACTTACTAAGAGAAAAGGTGGTTGAGAAACCCAAATAAAATATCCATAAAATGATTTGATAAATTCCTAGACCAAATTTCTACAATCTCCCTAAATTGCAAAACCAAATAAATCGGATAACATATTGTAGCGAACTAGACTGTGTCAACCAAACCCATCATCTAATTTGGCCCATTATATGGTCACAAGAATGCCTTGCCATGTTCCAAATGCTGATTACTACTGAAGAGGGTCTAACAGATATAATGGAGATATTATACCCACATGTCAGAGTAGAATAAAAGTAAGAATAACAAAAAAACCATAATAATAAACATCAGATTATATATAATAATGAAACTAAAACAATATAATGATTTAGTAAATAGAATGTGAAATACAATCATATAGACTCAATTAATTTGAAACAAACAATATCTACTCACCCATTTAGCGAAGCACGTATATAAAAAAACAAAAATAAATAAAAACATTGGGCATTACTACCAACTTCGAGCCGAACCAAAGAACCTATCTCTATGAATCTAGGGATGAATAACATGATCCTATGACTCTACATGTCTATCCCCATCTAGTAATTCTATAATGGGACTCTTCCAAATCCAATATACAACCTAATACCATTTAAAAGTGTACATTAGGTCTGTATGCGCACCAGGGTGCACATATTGGGATGACAAATAATTCACATTAGGCCACCCCAATAGTGAACATATAATCTGTTGTCGTATACATGTAAATACAAAAATGATATTCATAAAATATTTAAAATCTAGTAATCATAAGAATAAAATAAATTTTTTTACAAAAATAATAGTTTTAATAAAAAATAATGAAAATAGAAAACCACGGGTTCCTTCATGACACTTCAGCTGAATTTACCCATACATTGGAACACACCTGAGGATTATATCTTGTGTCTCGCTCTTCCACATGAAATTAGACATGTTTGACAGATTCAAACATGATATTAAATACATATATACAATAATCCATGATTTTCGGACCCATGGCACAACCATAAGAATCCACATGTCAACACGCAATAACCAAGATCTAGGAATATAATAGAATATCAGAACTGGCAACATGAATTTATGCCAGACCAAAGAGAATATATTATTTCATGAAAGTCCTATTATGAAAATAATTCTCTAAATAAGGGATCAATAGTATACACTATCTTATAGGTACTCCTTCAATGGTCCCAACAAATATATTATCCCAAGGGTCCCTTCCATTCAAGGTCCCAAATAATATACTATCCAAGGGGTCTCATCTAGGTTGATGGGAGCACATAGTGTCTACCTATGGTAAAATATAGCTAGTGTGTAACTATATACTAGAGGGGTACATTCACCTAGATTATCCATTATCTCCCCCAATCATGTCTAACGACAACTTTCCAATAAAGAAAAAACCTGATGAAAACTCAGGGCCACTGATCAGTTCATGATATCCTAAGTGTATTCTCATTAAACCAATTCATAAGATTAAAATTCAAAAAATATCTTCCATAATGGCCAATAGAACATGGTTTGATCTAAATATTAATCCCAAATCATAGAAAATGGAAATATATGTGCCAATAAAATGATATCTCACAAAACATAGGGCTCCTATGGTCCCCGAGGGATTAACATAAAGTGGAATCCAACTAGGGACTCCCATGTAACATTTGCGTTCTTAAGAAACACCCATAAACTGATCCCATAATGGCTAAAAGAAAACATAAGGAGTTAGAAAACCAACAAGGGGTTTCTCTGTCTCATTCAAAAACATGTTCCTATATCGGGATGAGAAATATCCTAAATAGGCCATCAACACCCTCTATATAATGACCCGAAAATTTTTAAATGAAATTAACTTTAAAATGAATAAATTTACAATTATATAATATAAAACACATTCACTACATTTTGAGACTAATATATCCTTTTGGATTTAAAAAAATATTAGGAATCATATCCATTGATAATATAGCTATTGTACACAGATTATTAAGATTAGTATGTATTAGAAGATCTGATAAAGTCAAATTTTTATAGATGGAAAAAGTGATAGACTGGACCAGTAGGATAATAACCTATGAAACCAATTTATGTTATATTTTGAGTGAGATGAAATCACTTGGGTTTTTCCTTGACCAAAACTAGGCTGATATTCAACGATTGAATCATCACTAAAACCATTTAAGAGATAATTTGAAGCTTATTGAGATCATGACCAAAATCATCTTTTCCAAACATCCCCAAGAGAGACCCACCATCACAAAGCATACTCTCAGTTAGTACAATGGTGTATTAAGGGGTTACGTATCTAGAAATTATTTATTTGAATTATTATATCTTCATTTTTAATAAAATGATGATTATATTTATAAATTTTTCTAAATATAATTTTATATGAGTTGATGAAAATTATATTTTCTTATAAAGAAAAAAAAATTATTTTTGGATTATATATAATTTTAAATAAAAAGAACTTTTTGATAGATTATATATTTTTTAAATAAATTTAATTTTCTTATGATATTTTTATTACATATGAATGATAATATAATTTAGCGATGTTTAATGTTATCGTTATATGGGTCAAAAAAACTGTTATTTTTGTAAAAACTAGTATTTTCCAATAAATGATAATTATAATTTAATAGTGTAAATTCTCATATTATGAAAATAATTTTATAAAATAAATATTACTTTTGAAATTATCACATCAATATTATCCAATTTCCATTGTTTAATAATTCCCTATGATAGTGGAATTTTGTTGTAAAAATTTAATATGGAATAAATATACCATATATTTTATGACAACCTCATAGCCCAAAAGTGATATAATATATAGTATAAAGTGAATCCAAAGAAAAATATATGTTTCCCCTTTAAAATTATTTTTTGAGGTTATTTGAATAATTTTATAAACCCCTAATGATCTCAGAAACCTATATTGTGTTTTAAGGTTTTAGAATCAATTTTTTACAAAAAATGTCTCACTTCCACATCCCCAAAGATATTATTTAAGATTTTGTTTCTCAGAAATAAAAATACTGATAAAAAATCTCTTTTTGGTAAAATCAATGGGAAAAAATTGGAATGTTTCTGTTTTTTATTATTTTATTGTATAGAGTCCATAAACATGTTTAGAAATTAATAAGGAATTCCCCCTTTCACCTAACCCTATTCAATAAAAAACCATTTATCATGAATTTACACTTTTTATATATATCTAAATCCCTCCAAAAGTGATCAAAAACTCTTAATAATCATTTCTGAATATTTTATATATTCCCTCTTAAGTTAAGACACTCCCTCCGCTTTGATTTTTTCTGAATTACATTATTTGTACTTAGTCATTTTTATTTCTAATTTTCCATGTTTTAATGAGTTTTTACAAATCCCTATACTATAATTTTAATGAAAATGTAATGATATAGAGTATTTCACTCTAATTCAACCCTTTCTTAAACCTTTATGTCCATCTTCTCTTCTATTGAAATTATCTTGCGAATATCCATTAAAAAAAATTCATGTTGTGAATACCTATCCCCATTTAAATTGAAGGGAATTCACATAGAAGTACCTATAATTAATTTATTGGTGACGTCCAAGAATTTAACCCACACTCATTATCATAGGACTAAAATTGAGGAAATATGTTTTTATGGTTTATGATTTATGAGGAACACTTATTCATATACATGATATAAATGCGATGAATGTGCCAAAAATTATATATCCCTCCAATATTTTTGGTAATGTCTTTATCTCACAAGACGTCATATATTGTGATCCTGAGGATATCCAAAGCACAATGTGCTATGATTTCATAATGTTTATCCTCGACTAATTATTATGATTCCATGTTTTATATTGTTGGCAGATTCTTATATTTCCTTGAAATTATCATGTTATATCATGCTTAAATGATATTTATTATCAGTATCACCCATTTCATGTAACCTTGATATGCCTCTTGACTAAAATTTAGTTCATTAATCATGTCATACTTTTATTATTCCCTTGATAAATTTATATCTCACCCATTTCTTATGTACGTGGGAAGGTTATACTATGCACGTTTTCAATATAAAATGATTCTAAGTGAATTTAATGAGATTTTAAATATTATTGTCATATCCTTACATCATGTTATGGACATATGTATCAATTTACCCAAATAAACTTGGTATGTTAATCTTTTGGGATTGCATTTTCTGTTTCATTATGTAACAAATCATGTAATAATATTTTTTAAAGATATGGGTTTCCATAGTTCATATAATAGAAAGGTCTAGTTATTTTTTGGGATAGGAATAAGTTTTTTAAAATCCATAGAAATAATACTAAATTTTTTAAAAACATCTGAAAATTATGGTAATGTATAGAGTAAGTGGATTCTAAGAAACCAAATCTCTGTCTGGATACTATAGTTGAATGTTGCTCTAGAATAGTTGTACCAAGTAGTGATAACCCTGAAAGTGGTGCCTTGTGTATTAACTCGAGTATCACCTAGGGTTTGAAAATGAGGCCTTACTACACAGCTCGTCTTACACTCCTGGGGGGAATACCATGGCCAATTCACAAGGTCATTATGAACAATTTTTAATGGATAAAAAATTATAATTAAATTTTATGTTAGAAATAGACCATGGATAACATATGTTGAAAATTATAAATTAATATGACAAAGAATGTATACAATTTATGAATTATATATTTAATTTTCATAGTTACCATTTTATATGTTCAATTGTTTTATAATTCTCATCCCAAATTTTACCATTATTTTACTGAATGTATGGATATAAAAGGAACCAAGCCAATAACCAATGTAATGGGAAATTCCCAAATGAGAAACCCAATAAAATGGGAGGAGGAATCGAGAACATAATGTAAATACATACTCAATTAAATCAATTTTTTAATACAAACTTTAATAAGGTAAAATTAATACCCCCTAAAAATGTTTGAGTCATAATTGATACCATTATGTGATAAAGTCCTATGACGTTCAATGGATCTTCCAATACATTAATCATAGAATAATGGACCAACTCCATTGAAAATACATTCTTCATACTTCATTGGTATGATAATGATATGATCAAGATTCCTATTAATTGTATAGAGGGATAAGCTTATAAATATTTTATGTTGATAAAATAGGTGATGATCGAGTAGGATATTGAAGTGATGGAGTGAAAATAAGTATAGAAACTGTTTTTTGTTAAATATTTTACTCACAATCACTCAATGAAAATAGGGAGGGATTATCTTAGCTAAATGAAAAAGGATAATGAATACATCAAAGAATATGAGGTGAAATTCATAAGACTTGAACGATATGATTCTGGAGTTTTCATTGACACTAAAATAAAATTTGTACACTTTTTTGGTGTTATAAAGATGAGTTTATGAAAATATTTGGTGATTTGAGACATTGAAATTTATGAGAAACTTTTTGGATTTCCCCTCAAAGTGAAAATATTTATTGGTGAATCTAAGAATCATAATGGGATTGGAGATAGGAATCAGAGAGTGAATTTCAATCCTAGTAGAGAGATAGAGAAATATCATAGTGGAAAGAAATCCTAACATCAAACTAGTCAAGAGTGTGATAATAAGTATCCTAGAAGTTGGCTAAAGTGGGAAAATAAATTACTTATTCATATGAAATAAGGTAACCTCACAAGATAATTCCTATTGGAGAAACCCCCTAGTGTGATTGATTAATGGATGATTTAGTTAACACTCAGCCTATAATCCAATGTATCAACTGCAAGAAATAAAGACACTATGGATATAAATGAACTATGTTAAGGGATTTTGATAATAATATCCAATAAAAATCTTCAATTCCTAAAGATAAAGGAGGAGATTATTTCATCAAAACTATTAAGGTGGATCCCAAAAAAATGTGTTAAAAAGAACACTTGTTATTCATTAAATAATAAAGAACATGTTATTTGATTTTTTCTCAATGCCCTATTTCATATAATGAAATATTAGGTGAACTATTCAAAGACCACCAAAAAACATGGATGTATAGCAATGTGTAAAAAAATTGGAAATTTATTTAATTCCAAGTATATAACTTCTCCCCTATACATATTTATAGGTTAAATTTTTTAGAAAACATTATGATACTACCTTTATAGGAATTCAATGAAATATAATGTATGGATTTGATTTCCATATATATAACCAACATAAATTAATAGGAGAATTAAGTCACTTTCTATATTAATAATAACTTTTAGATTTTATAAAAGTGTAGTGAGGATGATGAATATCTATTTGAATAATCTTCTCAAAACATGGATATTATTTGGACATGAGAATGAATATCTATATAAAATGATTGAGACTATGGAAAATATCATCCATGATGACATTCCCATTATGAGGGAATATGCTGATGTGTTTCCTAATGAATTTCTTGGACTTCCTTCATGACACGAGGATGAGTTTTCATTCTATCATATATTTAAAGATTTATAAATATCCATGGATCCTTATTTAATGAACAACATTGAACTAGATTAGATGATGAGGAAACTACATGAGAATATTGATAAATGGATTATATACCAAATTGATTAACCATGTGGTTTGTTAGTCTTATTCATTAAGAATAATGATGATTCAATGCGCCTATCCATTAATTATCACGAGCTCAACAAGATCATGATAAAGAACAAGTATCATATACTATAGATTTATTAATTGTTTGATTATATATGTGGAACTCATTACTTATATAAGGTTAATATGTTGTTAGGATATAATCGTGTAAAGGTGAATATGGAGGATATACGCAAGGATTTTTTCATAAAATGTATAAGAACTATTAGTTCGTAATTAGTCTATTTGGACACACTATTCGTCCATCTATCTCCATGGAATTAATTATTAGAGTCTTTTGGGATAACCTCAATATATTTTTGGTGGTATTTATAGGAAATATTCATATCTACTCAAAAAATATAGAGGAATAAGAGGATAACATGAAAGTTTTACTAAAGAACTTATGAAAAGAAAAGTTATGTGAATAATATAGTAAATAGATGTTTTGGATAAAGAAAGTAGCATTATTATGGTAAGTTATCATGAAAAATGGATAATTATAGATTCCTTAAAAATAGATACAATTGATGGACGGATAATACCATCATTTGTGACGTAGATCTATAGATTCTATAGATTAATTCGGTACTATCAATAATTATTGAGAAACATATCACAACAATCAAAAATACTTACCACGTTAACTTATAATGTTGTTATGCTTTTCTATAATATTGAATGTGAGGTGAGTCTTAAAGAGTTAAAGAGGAGGCTAATTACTCCACCTTTTCTCACATTACCCCCTTGTGGGCAATGATTTTTAATCAATAAAGACCCATTGGAAAAGGGATTGGGTGTGTACTGGTTAAATAAAGAAAAGTGAAAGTTTATTATTTCTACCAATAAATAATACATGTGTATAGATACCCGACGAACAATTTTGGAATTTTAATTATTGATATTTTCATTAAATATTTGGTGAAATTATATCTATTACGAGAACTATGAAATATATAAGATTAATAAATTTCTCAAGTATATATTTACCCAAAGGGAGCTCAATATCTACCAATAATAGTCGTTGGAGCTCATCAAGGATTGTGATAGTTAAATCCATTACCGTCCTGGAATGTTGAATAAAGTAGAAGGTTTTCTGACTAGAAAGAATCCTAAAACCTTATCCGTGATGATGATTATAAGTGATTAAATATTCTTGGACATGAAAAGTATGAACAAGAGAATAACTAATGGAACTTCATCATACCATACCCAAATAAATTCTCAATTATAAAGTCATAAGAGGATTAATGATGCCCAAAAAAGTGATGTGGATAAATAGAAATAGGATTATAAATTTAAATAGTTAAAATTTTCTAGTGACAAAATTACAAATTTTGAAACTCAAATATATGTCCCGTAAAAAATATAACTGAAGATGGAACTTCTAAATGGTGTATATAGCTCATTTTTCTGTATTCATCGAATAATATCTATGATGTATTGATATTTAATGAAAAACTTATGGTGGGATATTATAAAGAAGAAGATTGTTGAATTTTTATCAAAATTACTGGTATTAAAATTAGTGAAGGTTGAATGACGGAAGTTTAATTATATGATTATACCATTACCCATACTAGTATATAAATAAGGAAACATGTCCATGGATTTCATCATAGGAATCCAAATGGAATCCAAAGTTTATAACTCTAGTTGACCACCTTGAAATGTTATGACATTCCGTTACTATCAAAGATAATTTTTATTTTGGACAACACTATAAGATGTGCATAAGAGAAGTTTTAAGACAACATGGTGTACCACTATCCATTGTATCTGAAAGATATATGAGGTACATCTTGAGGTTATGGATAATTCTTTAGAATATGTTGGATATAGAGTTGAGCTTTAGTCGTTCATATTACCATCATATGGATGTTTGGTGTGAGAGAACCATTCTAACTAGAGAATATATTTTTATATCAGGTTCAATGGATTTCAATGTACATTGGAATCACTAACTCCCCCAAATGGAGTTCCAATATAACAAAAGATTCCATTCTAGTATTTAAATGGAACCTTATTAGGCTATGTATGGGAAGAAATGTTGGAAACTCATATACTAGATGAATTTTGAGAGAAGAGTCTTGTGGTAAATGATCTTATCCAACAGATGATAGATAAGGTTTAAACCATTCAACATCATATGAAATCTAGAATAATTTGACATAGAATCAATGAAGACGATCATTAATGAGACCAAGTTTATGGGGTTAGAGATAATTTTTTCTTTCATATATTTCCATGGAATAAATTCATGATGTTTGGTAATATGGTAAATCTTATTACGAGATAAATTCACCCCTTTGAGATACTTGATCTCATTAGAGGTGTGGCATATAAACTTTCACCCCCACATAACCTATCTCAAGTACATGATGTGTTCTATGTATTCCTATTAAGGAATTACATATCATACCCATTACATGTACTTAATACATATTTTTTGGACTTAGAGAAAAAGATTTCATACGAGGATATGATAGTGAATATCATAGATCATAGTGAAAATATACTACTAAATAAGAAAACTCACCTTGCCAATGTGTTGTAACGGAACCAATGTTTTATACAGTGAAATTGATACTAGAATAGGTAATTAAATAAAATTATCTTTATCTATTTTATTGTAGGATATGAAATTTCAATGTTGAAATCTCTTAATGGGGTAATAATGTAATAACCCAATATTTTTTAAATTAATTCCCCTATTAAAGAATAAATTCCTTATTAAGTAATATAAAACACACGCAATACAACGGTTATTTTTTTTTCAATATATAATGTTGTGTTTATAATACCATTAAGAATCTTAATCCCGGATAATATAGCCATTATACCAAGATCATTAGTATTGGTATATATTAAGGGTTTTGAAAAAGCCTAACTTCCACAGAGGGGAGGACCGATGACCTCAACCAGTATGATCATACCCTTTGAAGCCAATTTATTAGGGATTCTTAGGGGGGATGGAATAAATGGTATTTTCCCTTGACCATGCCCAAGATGAAATTCATTGATATAAGAAATAATAAAAATATTAACTTGATAATTTTTAGATTATCGCTATCAAAACCCTATATGTTTTCACAGAACCACCCCATGAAAGACACATTATCACAAACCATTCCCTTAGAGAGTATGTGGGTGTAATAAGGGTTTATGTACCAAGAACCTTGTATATAGAATTTTACTATTTTATATTTTTATTATGATAATTATTATATTTATCCATTTTATTTATTGTATTTTTATATTCATAGACAAACATTATATTTTGAAATGAAGAAACAAAAATAGAAAATCTAGAAATTCTATTATTTTCAATTAAACTCTTTTTTTGATAAATTTTATTATTTTGAAATAAATTATATTTTCATCTAATATTATTATTAAATATAAATGATTATATAATTTGGGTAATTCCAATATTATATTTATAAGAGTCAGGAAACTATTATTATCGTAAAAACTAATATTTTTCACTAAATGATAATTTTTATTTAAACATTTAAATTTACATATTTCGATAATTATCTTCATAAAATAAATATTATTTTTAAAATTATCATATATAAAAAATAAAATAATTAATTTTTCATAATTTTTTGAGACTGTTGATTATTTGGGTAAAAAGTAAATATCGTATAAATATTAGTTACGTATTATGACATCATAGTAGTCCCAAAGTGATATACTAAATAGTATAAAGGGATTAAATAACCAAAAATATTTTTCCCCATTAAAATAATATTTTTTTGAAGTTATTTGATAAATTTTAAAAACCATTAATGGATCATATGGAACACATATTGTATTTATGGTTTTAAAATCAATTATTTATAAACATGATTCACTTTCACACCACTAATTGTATTATTTTAATTAGTTCTATTCTTGGTCATATAAAATATTAAAAACCACTTATATTTGGTATAAACCATTTAGAAAAAACTTATCGATTTCATTTTTTATTATTTTTGAATTTAGAGTCCACAACTTATGTTTATAACTTAATAAATAATTCCCCCTATTTTCCTATAAATTCCCACCCATCCTCCCACTCATTCTCACTAAAACCTAATTTATCATGAATTTTCTTTCTGAATCCCTATCTAAATACCTCCCAATTTTTTTTTTCCAAACTCTTAATATGGGCCATAAATTCTTTTTAATGTTCCCTCCCAAGGCAGGGGACAGTTTTAAAATTCATTTATATTTCATGAACTATCCTTTTATAAAGTCCTTTTGATTTTGGGATTTCCATTTTTTAAAATGTTTTTAAACATACCTTTATTATAGTAATTATGAATATGTAATGGGAAACCACCCTTACCTCTCATTCACCACTTACATAAACCTTTATGTACACCAGCTATACTATAGAAAATATCCTATGAATTTCCATGCCAAACATTTGTATAGTGAATACCCATCACTATTTACACTAATGTGTATTCACATAGATTACCTAAAAATTTATAAATTGGTAAATTACATTTATTTAACCCACACTCCATAATAATAGGAATAAACTGATTGAAGGAATTTTTATGTTCTACGATCTCTATGGAACATTTATGCATGTACATGATATGGATTGAATGGGTTGAACAAAAATTATATAGCTCACCAATTCTTTGTGTAATATTTTTATCTCATGGTATTCCTTGTATGTTTCAGGGGAGGATTTCCCAAGTACAGTATGTTATGTTTTTTTCATGGTTATCCTTAACTTATGCTTCTAATGTTATGTTCTATGTCATTTTAATATTCTTATGAATCCTTGATGTGATCATCTTATACCATGATTTAGTGATGATTCCTTTAATTATAGCCCTTTTTATATCACCTTGATATGCCTCTAGAATAACTATTATTACATTCATCATGTTATGATTTGATTATTCCCTCACTAGGCTTTATAGCTTACCTATTCCTCATGTATATCCCTAGATTATACCATGTAGTTTTAAAAGATCAATGGAATCTAAGGGCATGTTATGGGATTTTTAAATAATTTTCTTATATCCCTATTACATTTTATGGATTTATGTATCGAATTATCTAAATATAATAGTCATATTAATCATTTGGGATTTTATTATGTGTTTATTTATGTGACGAATCATGAATTAATGTTTATTAAAGATATGGGTTGTTATACTTCAACTGATCCTCGATCAATCAAAATAGCCTCATGGGAATATAAATGTATGAACACGCCTACAAGAGAGCTATACATAGTAATCATGAACACCTAAAAAGTATGTAACCGTATAAGGTCTCTTCAGGACAAGAAAATCCTCAGGGAAAATCCTATTTTAGGAAAACCTCAGCTGGCCTCCTTATAAGAAAACCCATCCTAGGGTAATATCTCACTTTTAAGGGAATCCAAATGGGTCCCTCATACCTATGTAAAAAACAAAATGGAAGCTATATTTCACCTCCATCCCACAACATCAACCCCATTGGGAGGATAAAATACCTCTGATCATCAAACATAGGATCTACACCTCAACTAATCTAACCCTGAGCAACTTGTCCTGATATCTAGGGTTAATCAAATATCTCCTTAGAGATATTACATATTTTAGACTTATGGGATACATCAGAAAGAACATAAAAACAATTGAACTAAAATCCAAAATTCAGGTCAACATATAAGATCAAGACCGTCACTCAAGTATCATATTGTACAACCCATCACATTGAAGGTTTTTTAATCCAAACATCAATGTAATCCTTCTAAAATGTTCTCTCAAACAAAAACACTTTCTAGAAATCCTCCAAACACGCAAAACACTATTCCATCATCACAATTTATGTGATAAAAATGTAATATGGAACACTCACAATTCTAAATATGACACCATGGTAAATAACTAAAAAACCATTGAATGAAAAGTACATAGTGTGTACTTTGAGTACATGGTTTATATCCCAAAAGGTCCAAAAAAACCATGTTCCCCAAGCCACTCAGCATCTGCTTGACATAATTACATTATGGTTCTACATAGTACATGAATTTTATTCCACATAGGCTATCCATCAATGTACCTGGTTATATAACCCTACACACTACATAGATGAAAATAGTGTATGACCACAGAAAATGTATGTTTCACTACTATAAAGCATTCCCAACAAGACTATACTATATATAGTTCTTTCTTTCTCACCTTTTCAAAAATTAATAGTACAAAATTGTGGGTTCTCTAAACGACACACTGTGTAAATGGATTTTCTGAATCAAAATCATTTTTGATTTACCTAAAATCATTAATTAACATAATAGGACAACATATTGGCGTCCAATAGGTCACAAAAGGACAATATATTCTTTAGAAACGTAAAATAAAATATGCTATATGAATTTGAGGAAATAACAAAAAACCTGAATAACTAGGGACATGAAATGGCATAGCTTTGATTTCAAATCCATTCCACACACCCTTCGATGCCCGATCTACCACTGAAAGAGATCATAGGGTGTCACCTACTCCTCTATATCCCTCTTATCTCAATATCCATTTCTCTGCCACATTTTGTATGATCCCCAATATAATACGTGATAATCCAAATGAAAATATAGAAAATAATATTGAAAAAAGAAAAAGGGGGAAAATGAATGAAACAAAGTATCCTGAGCCCAGGATCGAGGCATGTGACATGTTTATTCCTAGCATAGGAAAACCCCATGTTTCAGACTCCACACCCGATATAAAATCAAAATATAACACTATTTTTAAAATTTATCACCGAGAAAATAGACACGAATAAATTATAATTTTATTAATCAATTCATAAATGTCTAGTAAAATTCAGATGATTCAGATTTCCACTGAACACCTATCCTGGGATAGAGACCCTATAATAGGACCAATATAGTGGACCTAAATTTTTTTTTGATAACATATCGAAGGTAAAATTACCATTTTTTATTGGAAACACTTCTAGTGAAAAAAATTCAAATTTCTCACAATTTTCTATAACCCATGAGAGTGTAGGCCATCATAAATCATCCATTATATGTTGAAGATAACATAAAAATATTAAATTTATAATGATTGTATGACATTTTTTGAGATATTATATAACCATATATACACTTTTAATGAAAATATATTAACTAATAATCATGAATAATAATAATCCATGAAAGTGATATATTTTTAGAAATACCTGGGCTGTTATAAACACACAGCTGGAATAAGGTTTCACACTCAATTCAATGCACAACAATCAAAAATTACAACTCATTATCACTAATACCAAACCACAATTGATACTGTAATTACAACTTAACCACCCATGTTTATCCACACAAAACACCCATTAAAATATTCTCAACTTTCCATTTAAATTTTCATAGCTAAATTATGGATTTATCATTACCATCCACCCAATAATCCATTATTCATATTTAATATTAAAAAATTAATTAAACCATTTTACACTAAAATCCACCCTATAATAAGTAATATAATTCAATCCATCATTTACCATTTCTTCCATAAATAAATTCGTTCCATTATCAGTTATCATTTAATAGCCCACTATTTATCAATTCTATCACATCACCCATTATAGATTCATTTATTTCCAACTGTACTCTACATCACCAGGAATCTATTACATGATTCCACCATTTCTGGATCATCACCACATAGTCTCCCCCAAACAACAATCCAATTAACACCATAACAACCATAAAACCATCACTTTTCATACAACACACCCGTACACTACAACCATAATCACTCAATAACAAATATATCCTTAATATACCAATAACCACACCATATCCTACCAAAAAAGAAAAAAAATTATCTAACAACCTTTTAATAGAAGTGGAATACCCCCTTCACATAATAGTAATAATTGGCGAACATAACAACAATTCAGGCTAAAGTACTCATCCTCAATTGTTCTTTAATATTATAGATAAACGCCTTGTTCAAACATTGACACATAAATTCTACTTATCCAAAAAACCAATAAATCACCATAATTAATTTATTAACTAATTATGAATGTTTTTTCTAATAAATCAATAACATCATTAAATTTATTTAATGATAAAAGGAAGAAAATATTTAGAAAAAACATAAAACAAAACCATCAACAAATAAAAAAGACCATGGAATTTCAGAAAATAGATGTGAATCACCCCCCTTAATTTATTTTTTTAGTCTAATTAATTATCTTATTTTATTAATAGATAACATTAACCCAATAAAAAATCAATATTAATCAATTATTTATATTTAAATAATAAATTTCATGTTTTTAATCCCCTTCCTCAATGTAATATTTATCAATTATAGGAGAAAATGATAAAAATATAACCCCCACCACGAACATGCAAGGAATATCCTTAATGGTTTATAAAATACCCACCACCATTAAATCCATGTCAAACCCCTATAAATACCAATCCAAATCACTAACAAAAAATCTCTAAATAATAAATAATTAGATAATTAATAATAAAAAATGAAAAATTCACTTTATATCTCACGGGGGTTTATATCTCAAATCTGAAGAACCCTAATCCAATCTAAAATATAATGAAAGGCCTTATAGTGGCACATACAGAAGACATAAACAACTATTAAATAAATATTTTAGGTCTACATGATGTAGAAAGAATATCCACACCACAAAAAACATCATGGAAGATTAAGCCAAGGGAATATATAAGATAAACTTACGAGATCTCATGTGACAACTAACATATATAAGATAACCCTGAAACACCTCAATACCATAATGTTTTGAATCCAACTACCATGAAATAAACATTATCAAATAAGATAAATATGCAAGTATTCATTTCATATTAGTATAATTATTTCCTTATGTATGAATAATATGTGAACCCTATCACTAAAACCATAGCCATTTATACCACAACATGAATTCTACCTCAAATCATTATAACACAAAAATTTAATGGATCGCGCCCTATGGAATAGTACTAAAACCCAACTATACCCTATTTCAGAATGGTGCAATATATATATATAATATACATAAAACATATCCTATCAGTAAATAATTTTGACAAAAAACATAGGGGCAGATTAAAATAAATTCTTCCAATTGAGATTTCATCTCTAATTACAACATATTAACTCCATCATCCTATTGATTCCTCTAATAACAAAAATACACATCAAAGTGGTCTAATAATGATTAAGGCTATTATACTTTAAAATGATAAATCATTTTTAATGTAGTCAACTCAACCTTATAAAAGATTATTTTTGAGATAAAAACCTTTCCAGAAGAGCATCGTGTTATGATTCATTAAATAAAACATGAAATTATGATAAATAATTCTATATATAATATCAAAATAAATATAACTTATTCCATATTGAGAGGAAGTTATCTAAGAAAATATAACATCTTTTCACAAAGTCTATATAATAAAATAAAAATAGAGGTTATTCATTTTATATGGGAGAATGGACCTTAATAGAAACTTTATTGGAGTGATTAAAATCCAATGGAACATGTAGCTGAAAACCGAAATTGGTGGTACCCATTTTTTCTCCTGAATAAAAATATTCTTTGGAAATTGTTTTATTAGGAGGTGTAACATCCTGAACTAGTTCACTCATAAGTAACAAAACCCGGTTGGTCATAACGCATCAGGAAACCCTCCTCATACACCGAATTATTTCCTCTATAAGAAAGAGTATAATGTCGTCCAGTGGGAAGATTTTAACATGATAATAAAATTAAAATAGCTTTTTAATAAATAAAAATCAATAAAAGAATAATAAATGGAAACTAGAGAACAAGAATTAAAATCATCCCGATAAAATAAAAAACAATTCATCAGTAAAATATCTATTACCATATATAATATGATGTAATTTCAAGTCTCTAAACACTAAAAGGAATAGGTAAAAAACATATAGGAACACAAACATATAGTTATATCAAAATAACCAAAAAGTCTAAAATGGATATCTCCATATAGCATCATAATTCATAGCTTAGTCACGATCTCTACTTCTCCCATTATACAACATACCAAGAATCAGAAACTGGGTGCTTGACCCTATCTATACCTGCATCCATGAAGTCTACCTGATTACCAATAAGTTTCCTAAATAGGGTGAGATATAAACTCTATTGGCTACCACTAACGATATTTATAAAAAGTACATCATGTTCATAATATTTGAAATTGTGTGTAGGAATTACATTCTATGATATAAGTGAATAAAAAAAATGAAAAGTCTATAAGAATAAGAAATAATAAAAGAAGACTATTACATATCAGAATTTTTATATTAATTAATCATCAACTATAGGTATTAACCTACTCATCATATGCTAGGTATGAAAAGAGTAACAAACCTACAATGGATATGTCTGAAGGAATATAACTTGGGAAGCCTACATGTGAATATATAATGTAAATTGAAGTCATAAGATCTACACCTTGAGCTTCAACATCATTCCCATGCCATATATTATCATATCTAGGGGTCATAGGTTTCATTCCATAATCCACTATTTGGTTAAATAATGAAAATAATCATACACATTGGTCAATGGTTCTATAACATGATCCCTTATTTGGTGTTATATGGTAATGAAATTTGTGGAATACCCTCATAGGAAGTTGATTCCATACCAATATGTGTAACATCAGGAAAGTAAATAAGATGTTATGGGATATTTTAGTGTGTATATCAAGTTAAAATTATAAAAATAAATAGGTAAAATCCAAGAGAATATCCATTTCAATCCACATTAACATTTAATCACTTTAATTACATTTAAAGGTAGGTAAAATGAGGCAATACGCTCTCTAAATAACTCATTAAATATCAAAATAGGATAACACCTACTGGTGGTGAGATCACACATTCAAGGGGTATTTTTATCAAAGGGAATATATAGGAACTCACCTCAAGGGTGGTTCAACATAATGTTTTAAACCACCAACCATAATTAGGTATTACAATGTTGACCCAAATTAGGTGTAAAAATTAACTTTCATCTTATCAACAAATTTAGATGAAATTACTGGAAGGTATTACATGTGGAACAAAGATGATAGTCAAAGTGATAAAAAAAACTATATGGAAAAGTTATTTACTAGCTGAATTATCCGTGTATTCCAACACACATCTACTATTTTCTATTGGTTTGGTTCAGATTGGATGAAAATGGAATAATATATGGATGCCGGGAAAATACTGCATAAGAAATCACACCAAAATAAATTTTTCAATAGGAATAAGAATGATAAGAGGTGTTGATGTAATATAGATCTTAATAGTGGCAATTCAACATGATGAATGATGGATTGATCAAATATTAGATGAATAAATGATTTCGAATCCTAGATTTAGTCTTGAGAGAACTCAAATGGGAGAAAGACAAGTTCTCTGTATGTGGAGAGGAATGAAAGTGAGGGTTGAGGCTTTCAAACAAGTAAAGGAAAAAGGTAATTCATCACTTTTTTTGATGCCACATGGTTTAGCCGCGTGTTTGGTCAAACTAGGATCTAACAATGCACACGAAACGATATGTGGAGAACACCCTTTATGGGCAAAAGAACATAATTAAAAATATCATGTACAGTCCATTCACACCCTTTATCTTAACCCTTCATTAAAACATCCCCCTCTATGTTGTGTATATGAAATCTATGGAATCCTTATAGGGATACATGGTTTGAGTTTCATGGTTAGCACTAGCCATGTGCATCTCGGTTTTTCCGTATAAATTGGATCGTCGAGCTCCGAACAATCCTTAGACACTACCGATTTCACCTCTATGGGTTTAGTAACATTTATAAGGAAAAATAGATGAAAACTATTGTAGTTAAAAGCTTCCTAACCTTGAATAAAATCCAAGATCTTACAATGTACCCACATAAAGGAACTTTTCCCCACATTTCCCTTCCAAGTACTATAAAAATTTATCTTAGAGTCACTTTGGTCATTGAGCATGTACATTTCCCACTCACTCCCATGCCTTGTCCTAAAGGCATTCATTCTACCACATTACCCATACTATAGGAACTAACTATCCTAAAAGTTCCTTCCTGCTCTGATCCACAATACTGATGGGTTAATCCATAAAATACATATTTTCTTCCCACTTAATCTCATCAGGAAGAATGATATGAGATGATTATAAATGATATTAGTGAAGCTAAGATACACATAAGACATTGTTCATGGCTCAGTAGCTATGTGTTAACTATAATCAATAGGCTACCAACCAAAATATCTATAAAATATAAAAGGAACAAATGAAATATGTTGATGGATTTCCTTGTTTCCAAATTCATCTATGTCCCAGTATAGGTGAGAAATGCTAGAAAACCTAACTCCCCAAATCAAACTCTAGTGGTTGATGGTGATGATCGACATAATACTTATCCCTATAATAATCCATTTACATCCACTTCTTGATCAACAATTCCTTCTCTGATGTGTCCTAGATGACATGGGGTCCTAGTAGTTCTACCTCAGCTACCTCTAACTAGCACAGAGTGAAACAACATAACCTACCAAACAAGGCCTCATAGGGATCCATCTGTATCATAACCTAAAATATATTATTATAGGAGAACATGAAAAGTGGTTTATGTTTGTCCAAATAACATATGAAATTATGGAATCGTGCTCAAATATTTTCTGCTAAAACTTAAATTCAAACTGATTGTCAGTCTAAGGGTGAAATGTTATGCGTAAAATCCCCAGATAACCCAAATATTTTTGTAAACCTTATAGAACAATGATGATAAATGATCATCTCTATTAGAAATGAAATTATGAGGGAACCTATGTATTAATAAAATCTTATAGAAATATAGTCTCTTAATATCATCCTCTGAGAAGTTATCTATGAAAGGTAAGATGTGATCAAAAATTTTGAGCAAGTTCATGGTTGACCATGCTACATCATTAGATTAAGGGAATCTCAATAAGGCATTAAAAAATCAACATTAACATCATCCCAACTCTACTCAAGAATAGTAAATGGATAAAAAATCCCAATTGGACAGTATTATTTTAGCTTCATCTACGGATAGGTAGAACACCGATTAAATAAACCATCTATTGACCTTTTCATACCATTCCACCAATACTGGTGACATCAGTCTCAATAAATCGTTGTAAAACTAAGATATACTTATCAATAATAAGCATGATAATCTCACATAAATTCCATATATTTCTATTGGAACCCATAAAAATTCATGGACGTGAAACATATCATCCCTATCAATGATCCTACCTACGGTAAGATCCATTCTTGAAACACTCTTTCTTAGGACTTAGCCCTCATGATCCTATAACTTCATTAACTTCCCTCTCTCTAGAATTGAATAGTTCAATACTTTTGATGCATGTACAGACTACCCATGATGTTCTTGAATCTTTAATTATATCTCATAAAATAGGTCCATAAGCTACCGCACTTCACCAGCCTCTTATAATGCCTATTTTGAGTTTTTTGGCTCATTGAATCTTCTATAACATTCAATTTTCATGTAGTATTGAAAAGAAAAAATTCAAATGATTGATTTTATTCATCCCAACATATCTTATTAAGGTTCTCATAACACTATGTGAATATAAGATTAATGATATTGTGGTATGTATAGTGAACAAAATTCTCTCCCATCAGGTAATGCCTCAAAAAATGAAAGTCATGTACCACCGATTCTAACTCGAGATTCTGCATAATGTAATTCCTCCTATATAGTCACAATTTATGAGACCTGTATACCATTATATTGTATTTCTTACATCATAACTTCTCCTAGAATAATAACAGATGCATTCCAATAGACTGTATAAATTCTTCTCGACTCTAGTAGAATCAGGATCAACACTAAAGTCAGTATCCATTTTATATTTTTAATGTATTTCTTGCAGAATTGAGACCATATAAACAACTCATCCTTCTGATTAAATCCCATGATATGTGATTCGAGGTTAAAAAGTATTAAATAAAGTATCAATAATATCTATCCATCCACAAGAAACTTCATTTATCAAAGACATTATTGGGATGCTCTCAAGAAATTATATATCATACAATTTCATAGTCAATAGAGTCTCCTTCCTATGAGATGATGTGATCATGTCAGAGGACTTTATCGATCAAAAATCTTCATCTAGTAATATAATTAAACAAATGGTTATCTCTCATTGTAGTAAAAATAATATAAAGATATTTGGAATGGTTGTTTCGAGTATGATAATGCACCAATTTTTCATCCATAAAGACTACTATAAATGAATTTAAAAATGGGAGGAAATCCTAATTCATTATATCCATGAAATATTTCCAGATGTTGATGATATCTAATGGCATGAAAAGATACTCATAATGACCATATCTGCTATATAATGTTGAATGTGGTAGGTTAGAAGGTCTAACATGGACCTGGTGATAACATGAACTTAAATCGATCTTTGATAAAACCTGTGCTCTGTAGAGAATATCAATGAGGTTATCAATACAAATAAAAAGATTCCATTTCATCAGAGTAAACTAATTGAACATATGGTAATCCACACAAATACTAAGGGATTCATTGGCCTTCTTGCTGAAAAGGACCGATAATCCCCAGGGAGAAGTAATATTCCATATAAAACCCTTAGCATTTAAGTCCTCTAACTATCTCTTGAACTCCTATAGATTAGTAGTGGACATATTGTATGGAGGAATTTATAATGGTGATTCTCCTAGAACCTTATGAATAGAGAACTCTACCTCCATATAAGGAGGTAAACAAAAAAATTCTTCAGCCAAGACTTTCCTAAAATGATCTACTATAGGATGGAATTCATCTTGATGTATTCCTAGATCATCCACATAAAGGATTGAAATTTGGGATGTCAGTCCAATAAACTCACGTTGACCTGGTCCATCAATACATGCCTAGATATCACACTCTCCTATCTGAATATTAGTAATTCCTTATGGTTGCATGAAATACAACTTCTGATTATCAAAATACATATACAAATAATAATAAACTATAAAGTTCATCTAAATAACAATGTTGAAACCAGATATCTCAAGGATAAATAAGCTCCATAGAGAATGATATTTTCATATCTCAAGGGGTAAATCCTTACACTAGTACACACACTCTATTTGGATACCCAAATGAGTGTTAAGGGTTATCACCTGAAATAAATAGTAATTTTCATGTTCAAGGACACACATGATAGACACAAATATAAAATAATTTGAAGTCCATGTTTCAAACATGACAGATACTAAGGTAGATTCTACAAAAAACATTCCTCAAAATGCTGTTGGTCTGAGACACTGCTCCTCTAGCACTTTTTTTTATTTAATAAACCTAGCTCATTACAAATCCCCAAGATAAAACATGACATCCTGGAGTAGGCCTTCTCTACTAAAGCTATTTAACTAGTGTCTGGCTCCCCTGACCATGACCCCCGCCTCAGCCAAACTAACCGATAACACTCCAGTTCCCATCCAGAAGCGGTGTTATTGATCTAACTCCATAACTCTATGAAAATAATGATCCTATCTCCCTAGTAATAAAAAGTAAGATTATAAATAATACTTTTTTAAATGGCCCACACTTCTTCAGGATCGGCACTCAATTGGGGATCTCTCACACTGAGTTTTCACATGACCCTGCATCCCACGCTGAGGGAAAACTAAAAAATCACATGTGCATTCAGTATAATACGTACTACCCTCCTGAGTGGATTTTAAGAGACACTTCCTACCACCAGATACTGCACTACTAGGTTGAGAAACTAGTCCACTTTTATCTAGACCTCCAACATTACATATGATATGATTGTTAATAAGCGTCTGGTATACTATATTAGATATAGTAATTAATTGTAAATTTTTAAATGGAGAATGAATAGGATGCATAATCCCATCCTCCAAAAATCTCACTTTCATTCTATTTTTTGCAGTATAAATGAGAAAAAGTGCACTGGATCTACGTAGAATGAGATGAGTATTCAATAGTAGACATCAAACCCTATTACGGGTTCATGAACTCTCTGTCATGATATTCCCTAAAAGTCTCATGGAAAAAGTATTCATATAATACTATATAAAAAATATCAAAAGACAAAACCTGATGATGATACAACTTAGTAATAAAATACCAACATCACTTTTAATAATTTCAAATCATATATGTATTGAGCTTCACTTTCCTCTCGAGCGGTGTCTCATTATGCTGGAAGAGTTTAGGTATGGCCTTTAGCCATGATTCTATTTCCAGGGGCTACCATCCTCTAAAATATTATGTGGATGTTGCTTCGGGAACTCTTGCATCAATCCTTCCATAGAAGATAAAGATCAAAGATCTCCCCATATAGTCTATAAAATCCATAGAATGTCCCCTTGAAACTAATAATCATCAGCCATATCAAGAATTATAGAAGGTTCACATGTGGGACCACTGGAATTAACACTGGTGGCATAGGGTCAACCACCTCTGGAGCATGGTCATCACCATCATATTTATTCACGACTCAAGGGAGACATGGTGGAATAACACTTAAAATTACAAGCACATGCCTTAGACAAAATTTAATGATTATAAGTTAATATATACTAGAATATGATTGGTACAATATTTCCAATAAAAGATTCACACCCCTATCCATACTCCTTAAAACATGAATGGTGATATGAATGGTCATTACTAAAAATCATTCTTTTAGCATAGCTAAAACTTTTATTTGTCAAAATTGGCTACCTAATTGATATTAAAATCCCAAAGCCTTTAAAAATTCTAGAAAAATGGCATAAACAGATTCTCTTCATCAACACTTCCAAAAATCACTGATAAGGTACCCTATATCAGTTGTAGGTAAGGTATTGAAAAGGGATACCTTTATTAGTCCTAGATAAACTGATGACAAAGGCACCCTTTATCAGCACCTCATCTCTAACTAATAAAGTCCTCTCCAACTATTATATAACTGCAACCTTATTACATCCATGAAACAACCTTATAAAATGAAACCCAATCAGAATACATAAAAATGAATAGAAATATATAGAAAATATATAATTTAATTAAAATAAAATTTAAAACAAAAATATAAGAAAAAAACACTATATTAATGGTATTTCAAACATTGGTTTGTTTTATTACAAGATTATTTACAAATTATCACAAATATTCAAAACAATTAATTTTTATTTGACTTTTACCACCTAACCCCTCTAATATGCTATTTCTTTCTGAATAAACCTCACCAACCTGAGAACAAGAATGAAAAATTATAAGAAAAAAATTATTATTTTAGTAATAATCTATAGAAACAAATTAATCAAAAGATGTCAAATTTATCCCAAAATAAAACTCTTGTATTGAAAACATGTACTTAGAGCCAAGTCAATCATATCATTTGTCAAATTAGTGTTCAGTCAATTCATAGACATTACAAAAGAACAATGGATAGTTGTACTAATTTTTTTAAATAATAACATCTCGTTTGATCAAGTTTTGATATTTCATGTGTCTTTTATACTAAAATGGACCAAATCTATTGAAAACATGCACTTTGAGTCATTAAAATCACATCATGTCATGGATTAATGCGATGTCAATTACTATATATGAAAAATGAAATTTATAATAGTTTTCTAAAGATTCAAATAAATCCGAACTCATTTGATTTGTTTGGGTTATTTTATGTGGGTTTTAAACTAAAATTGAACTTTTATATTGAAAACACACAATTTTTTTCATATCAATAAAATTGTGTGCCAGAATGATGTGCAGTCAATTCATACAATTAAAAAAATAATTATGGATCATATTCCTAATTTTTTAAAATAAGATGAGATCATTTTCATGGTTTTGTTAATTCAATGTCTGTTTTAAACTAAAATGATAGTTTTATATTGAAACAAGTACGTCAACTTATATTAACCACATCATGTGTCAGATTGGAGTGTAGTCATTTTTTACATGTTAGAAATTAATTATAAGTCATTTTTACTAATCATTAAAAAAATTCTAATAACTTTTCATGGTTTTGGCTATTTGATGTGTGTCTTAAAGAATAATGGATGTTTCCTAATAAAAACATGGAATTTCAGTCATATCGATCACATAATATAGTAGATTAGTGTATGTTCAGTTACAATACATAAAAAATTAATAATGGACCATTTTCCAAAAATTTGAAAACAATTTTGGCAATTTAACTTAGATTTGACTATTTGATGTTTGTTTTATACTAAAATGGAACTTTGGTATTTAAAATAATCACTTTTAGTCATAGCGGACACATCATGTGTCAGATTGATTTGTGGTCAATTCATACACATGAGAAATTAATTATAAACTATTTTCCTATTATTTGAAAACAATCTGAGTCTATTTTATTTTATTAATTTGTTTTTTAAAAATTGACAATATTATATTGAAAACACGTATATCGAGTCATATCAACCACATTAAGTGTGGGATTGGCCTGAACTCAATTCTTATATGTCCAAAATGAATTATGGAACATTGTACTAAATTTTGAAAGCAATATGAACTCGATTTCTTAGTTTGGGTGATGTGACATGTACCTTAAACTAAAATGGAATATTTCAATTTAAAACACACACTTTGAGTCATATCGTTTGCATCATATGTTGTATTAATTCATTAATATAATAAATGAATTAAGGGACATTGCCAAAAATTTGGAATGAATCCAAGATCATTTTATATGTTTTTTATATGTTATGTTTTTTCAACTTAAACGAAAATTTTATATTGAAAACATGTACTTTATGTCATATTGACCACATGATGCAATATATTGACATACAATAAATTCTTACACATGACCACTGAATTATAGAGTGTTTTTATAATGTATTTGAAAAACAAATCAGAACTTGTTTTCTTAGTTTTGGAGATGTTACACATGTTTATAACTAAGATGGTACCTTTTTAAAAAAAACACGCGATTTGAGACATATCGACTATATTATGAGTGGTATTTATTTGTGGTCAATTACTAAAGGTCACAAAATTTATGGATTATTATCATAAAATTTAAATCATTATGAGAACATTTTATCAATTTTGGTTAAGTTATGAATTTTAAACTAAAATGGTAAAATTGTATTGAAAACACATTCCTTTATTCATATCGACCACATCGTTGGTCAGATTGGAATCTAGTCAATTTATATATGTCAAAAAAATATTTATCATTTTCCCAAACATTTGAAATAAAACATTGAATTTTGGGATGGTTTTACTGATGTGATATTCTTTTCTAACCAGAAATGGTACCATTCCATTGAAAACATGAACTGTGGGTCATATTGTTCACCTCGTATGATGGATTGATGTCTTGTCTACATTTACACATCAAAAATAAATTATAGATAATTTCATAATGTCTGAAAACAATTCATGTTCATTTTCTCCATTTTGGTAATTTGATGTTTGTATTTAACTAAAATGATCCTTTTTTTTTGAAAACATAAACTGTGATTCATACTGACCACATCAGGTGTCATATTGATGTGTGACCAATTATTACACGTCAAAAAATGAATTATGGACCATTTTTTTAAAGTCCCAAAAAAAATCCAAACTCTTTTTCTTAGTTTTAGCTATTTGATGTGTGTTTTAAACTAAAATTGCACTTTTGTATTAATATCACATAGTTCTAGTCATATCATCCAAATCATGTGTTATATTAATGCTTTTCCAATTCCTATATGTGAAAATGTTGTGTGTAACATTTTCAAAATGATTGGAAGAGTTCTATGCTTATATAACTATTTTTGGTGATGTGGCACTAATTTTAAACTAAAATGACACTTCCAAAAGAAATCACAAACTTTGAGTCATACTGACCGCATCATGTGTCATGTTGATGTGTGATCAGTCCTACACATCTAAAATGACTCATGGATCATTTTTATAAAGTATTAAAACAATATGAATATTATTTCTTTGTCTCGATCTAATATTGAGTGTTTTGAACTAATGTGTAAATTTAACAAAAGATGTATGAGATAAAAATGATAAAGAATATAACAAAAAATGTAGATAAAATTTTGAGAAAATTATGTAAATATGTAGTAGGAATTGACCTGTTCATGATGTTTGTGTATATTTTATCACCATGTATTCTTCCCATTAATTTCTAAAAAAATTTATATCCTCTATTATACTTCATCTTGAGAAAATATCTGAAAAAACATATAATAAATTTGATAATAAGGATTCACATTACATGTGTTTCTATAAGGTTATATCCCATAGAATATCACAACCATAGTAGGCAATCACCAAAATTTGATGTCAGAAAATTTTATCCCACCATCTACGCTACCCACACATCACTAAAAAAATTTACTTCTTCTTTTGAGTGTGTATATTTTTCAAATTCTAGGTATTACATTGAAATTATAGAAAAATAAATGATTAAGAAATATTTTTAATGAAATTTTAAATACCTTTGGAAATTACTTCTGCAAGGATGCTAGCCTTTTGGTGATTTATGGTATCATTTATAGACTTGAAAACATTATATCTATAATAATTATTGTTATATTTCTTCAGACACTACATATACATTCCCCAATATAAGTAAATTGTTTTAAAATTTATTAAGATATTTATATATTTATATATGTACATTAATCTATTTCCATTTAAAGTAATCCATAGGCTTATAATATTCACTTACAGACATCATAAAATTATTTATCCTATATCTAGAGATTTCACTTTAAATAAAATATCATGTTAAAACACATAATTAATCATATAATTTGATGTTTTTCTAAAAATTGATCATTATAATGCCTAAAAAATTCAGAATACTCGTCATGTTTGGTTAGTTTTATGAATATTCATGCATTGGATCTAAAAAATAAATATTTTTGGTATCTATATTGATTGTGATATGTATTTTATTTATCCTAACTATGTCATTTGGATGTTTATTGGATGATATTTGTTCCACATCTTGTTCAATTAGATCATTATTAATATATTGGTCTTCCAAACTAGAATATTAAATAATATCATTCAAATCATATATTTTTTCTACAATTAAGTTATGATATTATATGTATTTTGTTAATGTTTTCTCTTCTTGAAATATTTTTGAGGATAAACCCCAATCCAACACATCAAATAAGACCACACTATTCTATCCATTTTAGATCTAATAAAATTAGTTCTTCAACTGATATGGTTGCTACTAATTCTTGTTTCTAAACCATAAAAAATGATCATAAATATTTATTTTTAATTTATTTTGTTGTTTATAATAGCAAATTAAAATTATGGAATATTTAAACATGTTTCCCATATTGATTTTTTATGTTCATTAATTAGTTTACCCTCTTTATTTATGTGGTCCTTCTTATATATCACATAACATGGGATGTAAGTGGCTTCATATTTTGATTCATCAATCAAAATATAAACATAGGAACATATATTGTTTCCTATCACATATTTTATTTTGTTTATTTAAAATATATAACATTTTCTTCACTCGTGAAGTGTAGCCCATCCATTCATTGTTATAGTGGTTAATTGGATTTAATGGATGTTGTTTATTTTTAGTACACATTTTATTTTTAATAAATTAACAATTTATAATCACATTTTTCAAAATAAATAATGTCAAATAATATGTTATCAACTACAATGCACCTAAAATTATTTTCTAATGATGATTAAAATTTAAATAATCTCATGTTTACCTCTTTATGATGTGTGCAAAAATTAACTGGGGGATGTGGATTCACCTTTCCCTCAACAACCATTCGATGATACATGGTTAGAGAAGGTTAGATGTCTTTATTAGACTTTTAGTGGACATTAAGAAAAATTTCTTAGGAAAATTGTCTAAAATTAATGAACTCATTAAATAATAATGAAAATTAAATAAACATTTCATTATATAAATTTTTAGTAAAATTATGAAATTTTACTGTAACATTACCTTGATATCTTCCCAATGGGATTCCCTTATTATAGGCTGGACAAGATGCCATAAATCAGTATCAACTTGCATGTTCATCCTTATTATGACCCCAACATAACTAAGTAACATTGACTTATTAGGGTCAATAGGATGGTTGAACTGATTCTATCCAGGATTAAATTTTTTGTCCATTCATCATTCCTTGGTAATTCTTTTAAGTATTGTGATACTGTGTTGTTCTTATTTATTACATCATAATGTTTTTCATCCCCTATAAATTCTACAGTTTATGCATCAACCTCTATTTATTCTCTGATATCGGTCTCATCATCAAGTTTACAATACATTTTCTATATAATTTTTCTAAAATTTAATTTATATTATATTAATAAATTATATAACATATAATATTATGAAGAAAAATTGATATTAAAATAAACATTAAAATTTTCATTGAACCTTCATAATTTTCTAATGGTTGAGGGTATTTAGATCCTCTATCAAGTATCCAAATCCCCATTTTGTGGTTCCCTCTAACATATAATATATTTTCTATATTTTTACTCCCATAAACTGATTGTGATCACCCAATGAAATGGCTATCCTCATTTGAATTTTCATCAAACCTAATAGTTGTTTTAGTCACCATCAGGAAAATCAACCAATTATTTTTTTTTGGATCAAAGACAAAAAATACATTCATTTCTTAGGATCACATTATTAAAATCTCACCCTTTTTCCCTTATACATTTAAATTCACTATCACAAATTCCATTTCATCAACATTTACTATGTTTCTTTAATTGACCCATTTACAATGGAAAATAATAAATTTAATTTTTTTATACTATAACTCAAATATCTATTTAATAATGTTGAAATATTAAATATTTACATATATTAGATTTATATATATGGAACTAGATATGTGAAGCACTTCCATCAAATGTGTAACTACAATACTTTTAATTGTACTTCAGTCATCATGTTCTTTTATATATAATTTATAACCACTTATTTAAAAAACTAAGTAAGAAATAAAATTTCCTTTTTGTACCCAAGACTTCCATTGATGTTTTTCAATAATTAAATTTTATTTTTTAGATAACACGTTATCAATATTATATGAGAATCATCCTATAAACTATATATTATGTGTATTTGATATACATCATTAAGAAATTTATGGATTCAAATATCTATGAATTTATTTTTATGATTCAACATATGGATCAATATCTTCACTATTATGTAAAATGTAATGTTGAGCTTTCTCCCACTCATTATATTAATTATAACAAAATAGTTTCTAGAAATCCCTTCACCCATAAGCCATCCACTATAACAAGACTTCGGGATACCGATGCTATCAACATATGATAGGTAATTAGTGAATAATTCAATAGTTTCCTCCACAATATATCATTTTTCAATAAACCATCAATCCGACTTTGATTATTGACATACCCTTTCAAAATCTTAATATATCATTTGAGGGTTACTTCTATCTATAATGGATTAGAAAATATAGCTAAACCTATCAAATAAATTAAAAAATCTAGTGGATTGTTATATAAAAGGATGATGGTCGGAAAATATCTCCAATTTACATAATAAGACTACCAACTCCTTTTTTATGATTGGAATCTTTTTCAGGTCAATAACATTACTGTATATAGATTTGAAAAAGAAGTAGTTTCTAGCTAATGTATGTCATATATTTTTAGGTATAATTCAATGTAACTTTATGGGCATAAAATCTTGTATCAAATCACAAAAATTTGTTAATTTTATTCCCTATACATTCAAATAAGTCATTAGAATGTCATTCTTGATCTTTTATGAATATGCCTAAGTAACTTTTCACCGATAAAGAAAATGAAAATTTTCAATTTTTCTTGTTTCGATAGAGTGTAGGATACATGAGGAATAAAAGTCCAATCATTACTGTTAACCGGTGAAAACTATTAACCTATCCCCATGTTAATCATGTCTAACCTAGAATTTATGCCAAATTTCTTAGCAACATTTAGTTATATACTAACAACAACATCAAATATATTTTTTCTACATGCATGAAATCATAACAATGTCGGATGTATAAACAATTTTAGAATAGAAATTAAAGTAAAATTGTTATTGATTTCAAAAATTATTTTGTAAGGTTTTTTCATAAATGGTTTACAGGAAAAAATTTCCATATATATTACTTTACTTAATAGTTAATTAACTATTAGTGGAGATGATGTTTTATCTTATTCAGTCTTCCTATCAAATATTTTCATCCAAGATCGATATTTATTTCATCAAGGTAAAAAAATTATGATTTCCTAAGAAAAATATCTTCATGGAAGGTTTCAATAATTTCAAGTATGTATAGTATTCAGAAATGGGACACCCCAACATTTGTTTAATACTATAGTCTGAAAAATTTCATTAAGTAGGAAAGTCATTTATCATCCCATAAAATATGGAACTAAATGTATATTCTTAACTTATATGAGAATCATAAATTATAATACCAATATCCCACATCAATTTCATATCTTCGATATATAGATTCAAATATCGATACATATCATTACTCAATTTTTTTGGTCTTTATATAAGTAGAGGCAAAATAATGTATTTGTGCTTCATGGATAACCATAGAGGGAAGTTATAATTTACCAACATGACTGGATATATAATGTGAGTAGTAATATGAACACCAACATTATTTATTCCATCTAAATATAAAACAAGAAGGATGTTTCTCATCTCATTTCCAAATTTGAGAAACTATTAATCTATTTTATTCCCCCAAAGATAGTCTACAATATGGAAATGTTTCCAATATCTAATTCTTGTATCTATATTCCATGTCAATTATCTTCTAGTTTACTGACAAGAAAATAGCCTTCTATGTTTTTTAATGACAGTAATGTACCATAAAACTTTTTAAGTTCTTGAATCATCTTTCTTGTATTGATATATGCTAGAATTAGGGGATTTTATAATTAATTCATGGTCCATTCGAAAATGTATATAACAATTTGGGCAAGAATTTATTTTTTAGATATCATTACTATTGAACATATTATTTATTTATCATCATATATCCAATACGAAAGTTCATTTTATTATAGTAGTATGCCATTCATGAGATGAAGTAACTTTTTAAAGTTTCTATCACACCATATGCTGCCATGTTTTGAAATATAGAACCTAAATACAACTGAAAATTTTGCGTATTTAGTAAAACTGGAATACAATTGTCTCTTAACACAACAATTTATCTTCCCAAAAAAAAATTTATATAAAAAATTTCATCATTAATTATGATTTTCATTTCCTCTATAAGATATTCATCATCATTTACAATGTTAATAAGGAAAATTGATCAATAAATCTTAGTATCATCTTAATTAGCATGCATGTTCAGTTTTCCCATTTTTTTCATAGATTTATAGATTTGATATATATCATGACCAATAAAATGTTCTTATAACTCCATTTGAATAATGGTTTTTGAATAAACAAAACAATAAAATGGGAAAGGTATTTTATAAGATTCATATACATGTTTTGTTGAAAATTTGATGAAATATTTAACTCCTTCATAATCTTTTGTTAAATGATTAGAGTGTAACCATTTTTTATACATATCTTTCGTATTTGGTTCAAAAAAATATTCAACTTGTACAAAATAGAAATAAACACACATAATATGTTCATAATCAATGGATAATGTTTTAAATAATCATATTAAAGGGAACCCAATATTTGATTTTTTTAAAATAATTATAGAATTATTTAATAGAAATTGGAAATTTAATTTAAGGAAATAATTACTCCACTAATTGTTAGTGTTATCCTCTAAATTCATCCGAAATGATCACCAAAACCCTATATGGGACGAATACTACGTATTTTTGTTTTAGAAACATTTTTTATTATCCCAAAGAGATAGGTGATGAGTTTTTTGAACTGAAATTTTATAATAAAAATTTGGGAGATGAATCTAATGATGATTATAATGGTTCTTTTAAAACAAAATGTTCATAGGCTGGGAGTTTTCATAGTATTAGAAACATTTCCTAGTTTTCATTCTAAATATAGAGAAAATAAGAAACAATAGAATAATAACTAAAAGGGGCTCCATGATTGGTGTGACCATGAGAAGGATCAACTAGATAGTCGTACATACAATCTAACTGAGATAACCATTTCAATTTCAATATTAAAATCAAGACATCAAATAATCCACGAAAAGGAAATGAATGTTGGTATAAGGACTGAATTTCATATGTTCTTAACATCCCATAGAAAATCAAATGTTCTTACAACTCTTATGGACAAATTTTTATTGAATAAAAATAAAAAAACATGAAAAAAGAAACAACCTGGGGAAAAAATGTGGCTGGTTATATAGGTTCTTGAATTGATGTTTTCTGGGACCAAAAGGTATGAATTCTTGGATGGATTATGTATCATTTCGAGTAAATAGTCCAACAAGTGGGGGGGAGTTGATGTTATTAATTTATTCTCTTGTTATTTTGTAGGATGGGTGGTGTTTCTTTGATCATCATTATGGTGATTTAAAGGAGTGAGATATTTAGGTGACCATCCATTTTCAGTGGGAAAATTACACATATGACTAATTTGAGGATCCATAAAAAGAAGTGATAAATTGAAATCATATGAGATATTTGACCACTAAAAAGTATTAGTTAACCCTTGATCATTATTTCCTTTAATTATTATATTATACCAATGGTAGGTAGTCACAGCAATAAAAAAAATTTCCTCTTTCATTTTTTCCCATATACTATGTTCTCATACACATTACATCATAAATCAAGGGCTTTGGAATCACTATTCCTTTTATAATTACAAAATATCTTATAAACAATGTTAATAAAATTGATTTATTACTCAATTGAATCACTTATTATAATAATATTAATATAATAATCACTAATAAATATGTTGGTAAAAAACTTTATTTCTTTTTTTATGGAAGACTTCCCTTGGAAATTATTATTCTTTCTTTCCATTTAATTGTGACAGGCCTTTCTAATGTTTTCTAAAAATACCATTCCTTAGAACATACATGGTCATGTAATGATTTAACACATTGTTCTTGTTTCAAACCATTAATTAAAAAATTACATTGCATAATAAAAATCATTTAATATAAAAGTTAGGTATCCATTATACTAAAAACTAAATTGTTTTCAAAATCACAATATAAGGAAATCCTAAAATATATCTATGTACATGAATGAACTAATTATACCTTAATGAAACACATACGAACATTTAAAACCAATAAATTATCAACTGATTATGCTTTCCTAAATCCATGTGAACATAGAATATTCTAAAAACAAAATATACTAAAAATGGGGTTATATATTCAAAAAATTAATTAAAAAAATCAAATGTAATGATAATATGATACATAAATTGATGATTTTACACAACTATGAGATGAAAAGAAACATTATGGGATAACATGTGGTTATTGGTATATGTTCTTAATTTTATGCTATGTAAAATGAAATGGTGGTGATTAAAGGATAGTTTCTATAACATTCATATGTAGGAATCTAACAAGTGATGAGAGATTATGTTCAATAATTTACACACTTGGTATGTGGTAGTCTAGGTGGTGTTTCATTGAGAGTTTGTGTGGCTCTTTAACAGAGTGGGAAAGATTAGGTGACCTTTACATGTTAGTATGTCTATGTCACATATAATTAATTCAACAATCCAAAAAAACAAATGAGCAGTTGAAATCATTAAAGAAATTTAACCACAGAAAAGAATCTGAAAACTATTGATCCTTCATTCCATTAATTATGACATCTTAACATTGAGATAGATTACATGTATATTGTTCAGACAATTCTAAAACTATAATATTATTGTGTTAGAACCACTGTGGTTATATATATCATAAAACTTCACGACCTCTACTTTATTATTTTGGTAATTTATAGACCAAACCTATAAATATTAGAAAATTAAAATCACCTCAGTGGTTTTATTTTACTATACACGCCTCTGATTTGATTATTGTCCATTTTTATAGTTGACATTTTAAACATCATATAGTAAAATAATATAGGTCCATATATCTCAATAAACAAATATCATTCCATTAATGGTTGACCACTATATATTTACATTTGAATATACCTATAAAATTTTACTATCCATGAATCTATATATTATTGAGAAGAAAATTTATTAGTAGTTCACTATATAACCCTTACTATTATTTTATTATTAGTTAATTCATTTAATCCATAAATATTCTTTCTTTTGTATCATTTATTCTATATAATTTTCTCTTACAAATATTTCTTTAAAATTATAATTAATTTAGTTTTAACACATTATAAAAAATAATAGATATTTTTTATTCTATTTTTTCGTAATATACAATGAGTTTATTTCATAGGCTTGAAAAATATATATTTTTCTGCATACATTGGTCATGGAAACCTTCCCCATGAAAGATCCCAGACTTCATGAATGTATGTATTTGTTTAAATTTTGGTTTCAATATTTTGTTTTTGGTTAATAAAATGTTCACTATGTGTGTTAAGAATCTAGAGAGTGTTTTGAGGGATCAGTAGAAAAATTAAATGGGAATTGGGCCATTCTGTGCATGTTGCACAATTTGCACATGGTAGTTACAAATCATTTAAGGGGATATCCAAACCCTGCAGTTTGAGACAATGGGATACCATATGGTTGGATCATGGTTTTTCAAACTGTGATACCCACCCCAACGAACAATTCAACTCAACTCCTCTAGGAAATAGGCAGTCTCATGGTTGGTGTAGGGTTTGGAAAACCATATGGCCAAACTTTGCGGCTTTTAAAAAGTGGGAATTTATGATTTTCCCCTTGGTATTTTTAGGTTCTCAACAAATTTTTCTTCCCATTTCTTCTACTTCATCCCTTTTTTTGAAAAAATTCATTAACTATCTATAATGGATCAATATCATTTGTTTCAAGTCCATTTGGAGTGTTGTTGGTTGTGGATTGAAGCTCCAGGTTAGTGAAATCACCCTCTTGTTTCCTTTTTCCAGATTTTCGTTTTTAGTTCTTCCCATATTAATCCAAATAAAAATAGAACTCTTTCTCTATTTAGATATTTGTTGATGATTTGAAGTGTGATTGAATCAAAATCCAATGTGTCGATTAAGAGTGTGTTTGTAAAAGGATTAGAAGAAGGTAGTCTACATGTTGTATCCTAGGGTTGTTATATGTATTTGTTTATGAAAAGTATTGTTCTTGTTTCTAACTTATTGTTTTCATGGTAAAATTGGTTTGATATGATATTATGCGTGTCCGAATAAAAAATAGACACCCTCATGATCCCTATAGGGTTAATAGAGGAGGAATTGACCAATTTATGGCCACTAATGGGGCGCAAGAACCTTTCGAAACAAATTTAACAGAAATTTTATGTGTGAAATAGTATTATTGTTAGGTATAGCCAAAGTTGAACATGTTAATTATATTTTGTGATGAATAATAATGGAAAATTGGTGGTTGTTCCAAGATTTTGGTAATAGTCGTAGGGTTGTTTTTCATGATAAGAACATGGTTAAATGAGGTTAAAGGTAATATAAAAAATGAAGTGTGATTCATAATTGAAATACACAAGTGGGGTAATACATGGGAAATTCTAAATGGTTTAAATGAATTGACATATAGAAAGGGTTGGATATGTTAACTGGGATAATGTATGGAAAATTAATGGATATGCTATGTGAGTAGGCATAAGAAAGAGAAATTGTGATAAATGTCTATGTAGTGTGAATGGAAAATATATTAATGGGTTATGTAATAATATTAATTCCCATGTTGTTTAATATGGATTGTTATTTATATTTTCACTGGTTATGTTTGGTTTAGACATGGTATTTGTGTGGAGAATGTAAAACCAAGCATCTGTACATGGCTTGGTAGAGTTGTGTATTTACATGAGGATCTATCTCGAAAGGTTGAGTTAGACTGAGGCTTTAAAACCCACAAAAAACAGTGATTAAGGAAGGGGGAAATGTTATATTCCTCTAATGGTTTCATTTTAAGAGACCACATGGACCGAGGCTTCATGGTTAGTGTGTTTTATATTTGATGATGTAACTATCTCTAATGATATAGGGAACATGATTTTTTTCTCATATACATTAAGATGATGAATGTTTCAAACCCATTGATGATGTGAAAAAAGTGAACTATGTAATGAAATTTGTATAAGTATTGAAATTCGGAACAATTCATGGAATGGCATAAGTGAACATTGTTAACTAAGGGAACCAAACATGCCATTTTTTTCATTACCTTTAATACACAATTGTAAGAACTATATATATTTGTTGGATATTTTATAGACACTATTGGTGGTGTCTTACTGAGTTGTACTGACACCCTTCTTCATCAGCAATTTTGTTCCTGATAAGTCTTCATTCCTATAGGTCTAGATAAGGGCAATGGCCTACTCGGGGGTATTGATTTGGGCATGGGACATGCATGGGTGAGGTTCCAGACAAGGATTCAGGACCATTTTGGGAATCCCATCGTTTTGCATTTTTTGGTTTTTGTTACCTTTAGCACTGTTTAGTATGAAATACCATATTTAATAAAGGATGTGGTTAATACCCAGCATTGGGAGATGTTATTCATGCATGTTTATTGGTTACATAACATTTTTTCCTCTATGTATAATTTTTTATCTATTATGGATTACTCTAAAAAAGTGGGTATCATCTCCCAATGTGACTAATATTGAAAATCACTACTAGTTGGAAACCTCTAGCATACAAGGAGGTGTGCTTGAGGTCATGAAGAAACTTGGACTAGTGCACCGTTTAGTGGATTCCAAAAACAGGGTGTTAGATTGTGGTATTAGAGAAGTAATTTTATATGAAATACTACTTAAGGATGGTATATAAGAGATTATAAAATTTCTAGGCCTTGGTAATAAGTTCATTCTTAGGAGTAGCTAACCCATGTATGAGTGAAAACCCATGTTCTATAGGGTACAGATTATTATTCTTATTGTGCGCTATTACATTTGATGATATTTGACCTTTGGGTGATTTAATTATTTTGTTAAGGTAATGTTCTATGATGTTTTTCTCATGACCAAGATGACATGATGATAGACATTAATAAACCAATATAGTCACCTATGAATTTAAGTGGCATGCATCATTATGGGAACACGTGGGATGGGTGTGTGGGGTAGATGGTTTGGATGCGTTACACTTCCTGAAAATTTTCGGAGAAAATAGTGTCTATTAACATGATTAAAATGGTAAAATGTGAATAAAATGTAAATTATTTTTGTCCAATAATGGTCTAAACAAGTTGGAATGTGGAATGTAACTTGTTATGAAATGATAAATAATCCAAGAGAATATGGTTTACTTTGTATGAATGGAAATAGTTTTTAAATGGTTCCTAAAGTAAAACTCGTGACCATATGATTCAGTTACCCTATATTATCCATGACCCATTATACAGTTGGTCGGGGGTTGTGTTTGGAATATGATAATTCAATTTGGGTAGTGTATGTGAAATGGTTTTTTATGGATAGTGGGGATCCATTTTATGAAATCTGTAAAATATTTCTATTTTGTTTTCTATTGATCATGCATAGATTGTATAGAAATGACACCATGATATTGAGTATCAGTTGGGTGACAAAATGATGTTTCCATGAAAACTCCTCTAGTAGTGGAGTACCAGAATGTGGTTATCCATGATGGTAGAGATGAATAGTTCCTTGTGAATCATTTTAACTTTATGAAAATGAATGAACATGTACAATGTAAACTTGTTACAACCATGTTTGAGCTGAATAGTGAGTTTCAGCTACAGCACGCTATAACCTTTACTGAATATGGGGGTGCAAAGGCAGCTGTGTTTTGGATTGATTCCATCTATCTGAGTTCTGAAGTGATGTAACAGAAGGACTTTTAGGCAAATTTCCTATTTAACATTCGTCGATAGACCATGAGGTAGGATAAGGATATGGATTAAATGATTATTACCCAAGGTAAGATGTCATTAATGGATTATTAAAGTTTATTCACTAAGCCATGATGGTTTTTTTAGCATTGACAGGAGACAAAGAAGTTGTGGATAAATGTTTCACGGGACAGATGAAAAATGAGATCAGGTCCCAGATAAATATCTATTGATTAAAATGGTTTACAGAAGCAGTGGATCAAGATCAATTCATATAAGGAAACCTGATGGGGCCTCATGTAGTTGACCATTAGTACTTGTTAGTCAGGAATGTGGTGCATCTTCCAAGGGCCAAAAGTGTCATTTTGGGTGTTTCCATTGGGGTGAAAGTGCATATAGTAGTTAGAAGAAAGGGTCACCCTCTAAGGTTGGATATTAGATTTTATGTTTTCTATGTGTTTGGGCAAGTCACTTGCACAATTATTGTACTTGACCAACAATTGAGTTCTAAGAATACAAAAAATTGGGGGACATGCGATGGTTCTGCAGGAACCCTAGTTAGTTGGGCATGGATGAATGTATGAGTCAGGTAGCCATTGAAGGTAGGGGGTTAACCACCCCATATCAAGAATGTAGTTAGATCTCTACTGGTCATTCTAGTAAAGGTGGTGGACATGTAACTCATGGATGCAAGTGTCCATATCAGTTGGGTAATTGAGTGTCGAGAACTCAATCTAGAACTCAGGTTAGAGGGGAAGCTCAACTATATACAATGCATTCTATACCTGAGGGCTGTGAGGTTGGACCACTTATAGCTCGAGTTAAGATTATTCTATCTTATACCCTTTCTAGTGTTTCATTTGACACAGGTTCACACAATCATTCATTTATTCTTAATTTTTTTTTGGCTATTTTGGGATTAACAATGGAGCATTTGTGGGGTATTTTCTCAACTGATACTTCGTTTGGGGTGTGGGTTGAGAATAATAGACATGGTAAAGGGTTTTATTTGGAAATATGGTGGGTACCAATTTCATTGGTACATGTTCATCCATTAGATGTAACATTGACTATTACCTACCTAGGGTATCTTCCTTGTCTCTTGAAGGAGACATGTATATCCATCGTTGAAAATGGGATGTTCAAGTGGCATATGTAGGGAATTTTTTTCAGTAGTTTGGTGAACTCATAGCCCTAGTGTCTTTCCTTAGATATGCTGATGGATGGGTGGAGCAGGTTGTATTTCCACATATTTTGGATCTGTTTCATGATGTGTTTCATGAGGATTTCTCAGGGCCACCACCCGAGAGGGACATAGAGATCTTGATAAAGTTTCTTCCTAGTGGAAGAACCTGTTTTCCATTCCTCCATACTAAATGTAACTAGCATAACTACATGAAAATAATGTTTATTTTGATGAGTTCGAGCGTGGGGGATCATCTGTCCATGTACTTTTACTTACAAATCACAAGTGTTATTTGTCATGAAGGCTAAAAAATCATTGCAGGTGTCTGTTGACTACAAAAGGATTAATCAAATGGTAGTTAATAACAGATACCCTCTCCCCAGAAACAATTATTTTTTTCACCAGATAATAGGTCCATCATGTTTTTCCCTAATTTATTTGAGTTCAGGGTTTCATTAGCTTAGGGGGATACATTCGAACATACCATAGAATACTTTCAGGAATAGGCATGGGTTTTTTGAGTTTATGGTGATTCAATTTAGATAGATCAAAAAATTAGATGTGATCATGGATATAATGAATATAATATTTTATCCTTATCTAAATTAGTTCGTGGTCATATTTATCGATGGTATATTGGTTTTCTCTAAAACTAATGATGATCATTCCAAATATCATGACATCATCTTGGGTACATTGGGAAAGCATAGGCTTTATGAAAATCTATTCAAATTTCAATTCTAGATTGAAAATGTGTATTTATTGGTTCACATCGTCTTTGAGGTAGGTGTGTCAATGGACCTAGAGAAATTTAAGGTTTATGTATCTTGAGAATAGCCAACGAATGATTCTAATATTTAGAGATTTCTGGGTTTAGTCGGCTATTAATGAAATATTATTAGCGATTTATCCCATTTGGTAGTGCCACCTATAGTCTTTACCAATAAGGGAGTTATGTAAGGGTGGTCTAAATCATGTGATAATGATTTTAAAGAGTTAAATAAGTAGATGACGACTGCGCCGATCATTATCTTACCCATTCTTGGTATGAAGTACACAATGTTTTGTGATGCATATACTGTTGGACTTAGGAATGTGTTGATTCAGGATGAATGGGTTGTACCTTATTGATCATGGAATTTGAGGCCTCATGAAAGGATTTACCCTACTCCTAATATTGAGTTGGCCACGGTAGTGTATGATTAAAAAATTTGGAGTAACTTAATATTGGTGGAGCGTTTTATAGTGTTAACTGACCATAAAATCTTTATGTATATCTTCTCTCAACAATATTTGAAAATTCCATTTTAAATATGGGTTCAATACATGTACCCTTTTGACGTCATGTTTGATTACACATCACGAAAAGAGAATTATGATGTGGATTAACTATGTTGGAATACTCAGAATCAGGTAGTTCAAGAATCCATCTCTGAGTGCATAATTATGACCCTATATACTAAGATTAACCTGGAGGTGCAAGATGGTCACAGACAGAAGACCCTCTCTTCCGTACTAGTTATGTCATCACATTGAACCAAGTTATAGAGAGTTATTGAGGATCCTGAGTGTTTGAATATGAGGAAGAGTGTTTAATGTTGTTCTGTTGGTTCTAATGGGGTTGTTCACATTTGCGGCCATGTTGTGGTGCCAAGAGGTACCTAATAAGAGTTGATTCATGATTATAATGTCTCAAATTGCTATGTGTACCCTGGTTTGAGAAAGTTGTATCATGATCTTTGTAGATAGTGTTGGTGGCAGGGAATGAAGAAAGAGGTTGTAGGTTTCATGGAGTGATGCCTCTCCTGTCACCAAGTTAAGGCCGATCACCATTGCCTAGGTGATTTGTTAGATAATTTTCCTATTATGGAATGGAAGTTAGATGATGCAGTGATGGATTTTGTAGTGGGTTTTCTAGAAATTTCCTAGAAGAATGAAAAAGTCTAGGTGGTTGTGGATCAGTGGACTAAAGCGTCTCATTTATTACTAAAGTAGGAGACTTTCACTGTTGATTATTTGTGTGAGTTGTATGTTCGTGAGTTAGTGATGTTTCATGTAGTACTGAGGACTATAGTGTAAGATCAAGATATGTGATTCATGTCGCGCTTTTGGCATGAATTACAGAAGGCACTTGGTAGCCATGTGTTTCTGAGTAATGATCTTCACCCTTATATTGATAGGAAGTCTACGAATATGATTCACCATCAAATTTGGATATAGGGAATGGTGGTACCTTGGTACATGGGGCCATTTTAGGTTATAGAGAAGATCATATTGGTGTTTTACTGATCAGTTCTTCTATATAGATATAGTGTAATTCACGATGTTTTCATGTCTCATAGATTCATATGTTTCACCCTGATCCGTAACATGTCGTTAATGTTGAGGATATTCTGCTTATGGCTGATGCAACCTTTGAGGAGAATTTGTTTTGTATTGTGGATCATAGTGAGATGGCCTTGTGGTGTAAGTATTTTCCTTTGGTTCATGTTTTTTTGATGCATGGAAATATTTAGGATGAAACATGGAGAGGGAGTTTGATTTGCAGGCCCATTGGATTAGTCAATTTTCTTCCATAGATCAGTGATTCTGGTGAATGTGGCTTGAGTATGAGTTGTTAATAGGTGGGGAGTTTGTATGATCCTGGAATTCTTGGAGGTATATATTTATATAAATTTGGATATCAATATCCTATTTTTGTTTAAGTAAATGTTCATCAAGTTTGAGAAAAATCTCAAGGGTATTGTGGGGGCTCAATATATGAATTAAATGTGAATGAAGCCATTATGTAAATGTTGAACGATTTGTACATAGTTAGTACAAACTATTCAAGGGGGGATCTAAACCGTGCGATTTGATACAGTCACATTACGCACAGTTGGAACTCATTTTTTCAAACCATGAGGCCCTCCACATGTAACCATGTGACTCAAATCCTCTTGAATATAGGAAGATGAAAAGTTGGGGCACGATTTGGAAAACCATGTGGCCAAAAAATATTCCTTTAAAAATTGGGAATTTTCTATTTCCCCCTCGATATTTTTAGTTTCTCACCACATTTTTCATCCATTTTATTCTTCTCGAGAAATTGGATGAACCAAATCTCCCATGATATTCTAATGATCTATCTCTTATAGTTCTAGTCAATGGGGAGTGTTTTTGGTTGTAGATCAAATCTCTGAGTAACTCTAATCATCCTCTTGACTCTTTTTCTCATATTATGTTTTTTAGTTCCTGTTTTCTTCTTCTGAATCCCTAAAACCCTCTTTTCATGGTGATATATAGGATTTTGCTTCAATGGGTTGTTGAATTGGGATCTAAATAATCTATTAAGAGTGTGTTCATCAATGGATTCGAGGTAGGTGAACTATAAGTTATATACCATGTGTCTTACATTGAGACATGCATGCCATGTTTTGTTCAATTTTCTCCCTTATTGTGTTCATGGTTCCATTGGTGAGATATGATTGAATGGAGATAAAAATGATAAATAAAACCTATCATGATCCCCATGGGATGTATGGAGGTTGACTTGACAAATTTAGGGCCACCCATGGGGTGGGCTGAACTTTCAAAACAAAGTTAACAAAAATGTATTGTGTGAAATAGAATTATGGTAAAGTAAAGCCCAAGGTGAATGTGCTAAATTTAATTTCTTGTGAATACGAAGAGAAAATGGGAGGTTTTTCAATGATGTGGGTAATAAAAATATGGTTTTTTGGATTGAAAAGAAAATAGTTAAATTATTATAATGTTAATTCCCCGAATGAAGTGTGATTCATAATCAAAATACATATGTGGGATAATACACGGGAAATGATAAATAGATTAAATTAATTTACATATAGAAAGACTTGGATCTATTAATTGGGATAATACAATGTAAATTAATAGATATTCTTAGTGATTAAGCATAATAAATGTAGATTTGGCTAAATGTATATGTAGTGTTAATGGTGAATCTGCTAATGGGTTATGTAACAATGTTAATTCCCATGTAGATTGATATGGATTTTTATTTCTATTGGCATTAGTTATTTTTGTTTCTAAAATGGTTGATGTATGGTGAATTAAAAAAAAGCATGTTCCCATGGATCGGTAGACTGGGGAATTTACATGAAGATCTACGGAAAAAGGTTGAGTGACACTGGAACTCTAAACACCTCCAAAAAATGCACGGATTGGGGAAGGGGATGGAGTTCTATTCCCCTAATGGTTTCATTAGATAAGACCACCTGGATCGAGGCTTCATGGTGAGTGTGTTGTATAAGTAATTATGTGACTATAATAATTAGTTATAGAAATTGATTTATATCCCTTATGTATTGAGTTTAAAAATCATACAAACCCATTGATGATGTGATAAAACTGAATTAAGTAATGAAATTGATGTAAGTATTAAAATTGGGAATAATGTTAAGTATAACATAAGAGAAAATTGTAGAATAATAGAACCCATCAGGTATTTATTTATTTTGTCTTTACTCTACACTTTCATGCCCTATATATATTGATTGAATATTTTGTAGTCATCGTTGGTGGCAGCCTACTGGATTTTATTCACACCCTTCTCGGGCCGCCATTAGGTACCCGAGCATACTTCAGTCTTGCAGATCTTGTTAAGGGAAAAGGCCATATGCTATGGAGTAGAGTTGGGTATGGGACATGCATGGATGATGATTATAATGTAGAGTTAGGACCGTTTTTTGAATATAAATATTTTTCTTATTTTGGGTTTTTTACTTTAGCACCATATAGAATGACATACCATGTTTATTGTAAGTTGGGGTTTGTATCCAGTTTTGTGAGATGATTATTATGCATGTTTGTTGGGTTCATTAACTTTTACCACTATTTATGTATCTTATCTATTCTGGATTACTATGGAAATGAGGGTATAGTTTTCCCATGTGACTAATCTAGAACCTTGGTGCTAGTCGGAATCATCAGATGTACATGGAGGTGTGTTTGAGGTCATGTGGTGACTCGGCCTGAGGCACCATTAAGTGGATTCTAGGACGAGGAAATTAAACCCCACACTATATTTTATATTATATGAGAGATTTTAAATGTGTATGAACATAAATAATACTGCCAGGGGAAGATTATAGATTTCTCTAATTGTGTTGATCATATTCTACATTTGAGCTGATATTTGGGGAAAAAGAAAAAAATAATGAATGTTTAAATTATAAAAATATGTATTATTCTTTTAGTGTGGGAAGATAATAAAAAATGATTTAGTGAAATGTGGTTTGCGAAATAATATATACAATATTTATTAATTTATATTCCAAATTTATGAAATATATAGGAGACATTCTCTTCAAACATGATTTTTCAGCCACACATTACCATATCAAGCCTAGACAGGGAGATTTGGAATAGAACTTGTAAGGGGTTGTGATAGTGAGATCCTATATAGGGGTGCCACTAAAAAAAGAGGAAAAATGATCATGGAGTGGTTTGGAAACATAAAAACCAAAATAGAACACTAGGAACTATGTAGGACCTATGCGAGATGTGGTATGGTAAAATTAAGAATGTAGAGATCAATAAACAAGGTAACATTAGTGGACGAATAAAGATGGCATGGATATCATTGATAAAGCTCCTGAAATTAGAACAATGATGTCGCTATGAAAAGATAATGTCACACTATCAATAACCTCTGAACCCGAACAAGCATGAAATTTGAGAGGAGGAGAAAAAAATAACATACCTTAGATATAAAGCTTAATTCGTCAAAGAGAAGGTCGAGGGGTGCTGTGACAACACTTGAATTCTTTGACATCCTGAATGGTGTGACTAAAATCAGATCAATTAGGTTCTTTTTAATATATTGGAGACGGTTTTATCCGCATTTCCAAAAAAGTGATGACAAAGCGAGGATTTATTAGTGCTAAATTAATAATCATTGATAAAGAGGGGAATTATCAGTGATAAAATAATAAGCAGTGAAAAAATATCTATTTATCCTTTATTATTTAGCACTGACAAAAGGGATCTATATTAGAGCTAATGTTTAAGAACTGAAAAAGAAATATTTTATTAGTGGACAAAATTTAGAGCTGATAAAAATAGATTTTATTAGGGCTTGTTTATCATTGATAATGATTTATATTTATAATTATATATAAATGTATATGTCAATATATTTACAAATATTTGTAAACAATTATAAATATGTTTATATCATTACATATTTATTTAAATATATATATATGAAACAAAATATATAAATATAAATATAAATACATTACATATATTCATTATTTAAATATATTTATTATAGTATTATAATAATTTAAAAATATAATATTTTTATTTATAATTATATAAATACTTTTTCAAAATATTATATATACTTATTTTTAGTTATAAAATTTTTATTTTATAAATATTGAAATCATATATTTATAAATACATATATATGTAAATATATTTGTTATTTATTATTCAAAATTATAAATATCTTTATATAATTATATATATTTATATAATTATATATATATAGTAAATATATATAAATATGGTAAATATATTCAGGATTTTAATATATTTATTATTATTTTATAATTATAAATATATTTATATCATTGTATAAATATATATATATGCTTCTTGGGTGTATCATTACATTCAAACATGCACATAGCACACACACAGGCTGGAAGGGCGGGCCATAACCCTCCAAGGGGATATCCTACCCATTAACCTTTATTTAGTTAATACCTGAACGTGTAGGCCCAGTGGACATGAATCCCATAACCACTAAACCATAAGGCCCCGCACCATCACAATGGCCCAAACTATCTACTGGCCTATAGGTCCCTGAACTGCCGCCCAACTACTAGCATCCTCCACCTTCCTGCATCGCACCGCTAGACCACCCCGGTAGATGCTTTTCACGGTGCCTCTCCCACCAACCCAAGCACTAGACACACCTTCTCATCATGCATGTCGGCAACCCCTCATCCCACTAGCACAAGAACCATCATTGCTTTTGTCCCCCATACAGGCATCGTCCACTGGTCATCCTGCCCATCGGCGACCCCACATTCAGTTGACTCCCTCCTTTTTGCCCCTGATTGACACTTCTAGAATCACTAGTGGCCTCTCATCCCACCGGTAATGGCACCGACCTCACCTTTATTCTCTATCAAGCTTGCCATATCTTAGCCATGACAATCCACCTACCGTTGATGCCCAAAATGGACGTTGTGGGTGGGAGTCAAACACGAGACTCCTACCCACTGGCTGTCGATGACAGGTTAAGATCACCAACTAATTTTCACCCTATTAGATATATCATTATTTATATTTATTTCATTATGTATATTTATTTCATTATATATATTTATATCATTATATTTATATATTTAATAAATATATGTAAATATATTTACTAAATATATTTACTATTAAAATATATTTACTTTACATCAGGAATTATTTAAAAACATAATTATTTATTTATAATTACATGAATAAATTATTTAAAAAATTATTTTTAATTTTTTATAATTACAAATATATAATTTTATAAATATAGAAAATAAAAATTTATAAATAAATTTATTTATGAATATTAATTTAAATATATATATTTTACTTTATTAATGAATATATAATTTTAAATGCATGAATGCTAAAAATGATTGAAATTGAATAATTAAACAAGAGTATACATTAAAATTATTGAAAAAAGGATAAATTTTAATAAGAAAACAAATTATTAAAAAATATGTTCTTATATTGAAAGGACGTTTAAAACATGTTGAAAATATTAAATAAATATAAAAATTGATTAAATTCCAAAAAAAATTTAAAAAAATTTAAAAATCAATAAATAATACAAATTATAATAATATTCGAAATAAGTAAATAAAATTTACCAAATAAATACCTAATATATTAACTATATTATGTTATAAAATGAATATTAAAATTTAAATAAAATACAAAAATATTAGTTGTATATGTTTCTATATAAGTTTTCATTAATTATATAAATATGAGTCTGTAAAATTAATGTGTTATATATATATATATGGGTTTGATATATATTAAATTGAATAATAAAATTATATAATATGTAGAATCTATTTATTAAATATATAATAATAATAATTAATAAATCTATAAGAAAAATTAATTTTATTAATTATATATATACATTGAAAAAATAAAAATTAATATATTTATATATATATTAAATGGGAAATAAATACAAATTATTTAAATAAATTACAACCATATTAAAAGAATTAAATATTAATGAATAAAAATTTATAAATAAATATTGAAAATTTATCATAATAAAAACATATTTAAAAATTAAAAATTAAAAATGAATAATTCACAAAAATATTAAAAAACATTTAATATTATGAATGAATAAATAATATTAAAAATTTATAAATTTGAAAAAATATTTAAAAGTAATAAATTACATATAGTGAATTAAAATATAAAATTTAATAAAATTTACCATTTAGAATAATAAAATATATAAAATATATTTTGTTAATAAATATAATTCTAAAATGAATATTAGAAATTGAGAAAAATTATAGAAATATTATGTTTGATCGTGTTGTTTATAAAAATGATTTAATTATGTATATGTATGTGTGAAATCAATGTAACACACGTTTGATATATATTAAATTTAAAATTAAAATTGCCTTCAATTAAATGTCCAATACTCGATATAATTAGTCCATAGTTTTAATTAATTTTATTTTTTAATTATAAATCATTTTTCAAAAAATATGTGAATATAGGCATAAATATTTTTTATTATATAAATCATATTATAGGAAATAATATATATTGATATATATATACATATATAGAGATATATATATGAATATATGAATATATTAAATTTATTAGAGAATAATTATGTATAAAAACCATTAAAAATTAATAAAGAATTAATATGTATTTAATTTTCATAATTTATTCAATTTCTATATTTATATTTAATATATATCATTTATTACTATTTATAAATAATAAATATATATATATATTAAATTTATCAATATTTATTAATAATTTTTTCATAAATATTTTTTTACAAATTTGTAATTATTCCATTTTAATTTTTTTAATTGTTGAATTTTATTAATTTTATATATTTATATATAATAGATAATTTTTTATTATTATTTATAATTTTTCTATATCATTGTCATATTTATTCACTTTCTAATAATTATTTAATTAAAAAAATAATAATATTTTTAAATTTACTCATTTTAATTTTTTATTTTCTTAATTATTTCAATTTAATTAATTTATATAACTATATTTAATATTCAATATTTACTATTATTTACAACATATATATATATATATATTATATTTATATATAATCATTTACTAGAAATAAAAATTGATATTTTTTTATTTAATTATTTTTTAATTTTTATTTGTCTAATTATTTGATTTTTACTTTAAATATTTGTATTTTTCTATTGTTTTATATAAAAAATCAGGCATGGACCCAATCCGGGTTGTGAAATTTTTCATATAGGTGGGTCTGGCTGTAAAGGACCAGGCTAGTTGTTTGATGGCAGTCCAAGGCTCGTAGGAAGTAGTGGGTGGCCCAAGGCCTTGTCAGCATGTAAAAGGGCCCATTTATGTGGGATTCTATCCCTAAATAAGGCTTCTATACTAAGCATACAATGTAATCTCCCTTGCATTATTTTGTTGTCGGTCTGAAAAACGTGATCGAGAGCTTTATCATCTCTAAAAACGTATGGATAAAGGGCATCCTTGATCATTGTTAAAACTAAAGCATTGATAATTCCTGGAACAATATATTCCACCTTTTTTATTAGTGGATCACAAAGAAAACAAGTACCCACTACTATTGTCAGGACGTGGTCAAGCTCTTTGTTTAACTGCATGGTTCCTCATATATGGACTTTCAATAGCATTTTAGAGCGGAAAATAACCTTTTAAATTTTAATTGGAATCCCCATTAAATAGTTTCCATGTTATAATTTTATATTTTGTAATTCATTCATTTACATGGAAGACCAGATAATTGAAGTATCATTACCAATTTTTACAAGTACATGATTTATAAATTTAAATTGAAAATTCTTTTAATTATAACCATACCTTTAAAGTTGGTATCATAGTATAACAAGTAGTACAAGAAAATCTGAATTAATTAATAATTATTCCAAAACTATAGAGTTACATGCACTATTTTGATTACAAATGAAATGCATGTGTTCAAAATCAATTAACATTTCATTCTACGTAACATCAATTACAAAACCCAAACATGTGATAATTGGTTAATTAAGTTGCCATTGTTATCCTCTATAGGAAAAAACCATCAAGGATGACAAAAAACATTAATAACTATTTATTAAATCCATGTTTTTCTAACAGAATTTTGGATAGAGAACATATATATTTCTCAGGGAACATACATCAAGTATCATCCAGTCAGGAAATGTAACCAACATGGTATGTCATAATGCATGACTTATTAATTATATATGGTTCCTATAATGATGTCTGATCAGTGAATTCATACCATAATAGACCAAGGATAAAATTCAACCCGACATCATCACAATAAAATCATTTCATATCTTATACCTTACATAATGGAGGAATCAATACTACTATAACCAGCATAATCCAGAACATCATGTCCTATCCCAGGTAACTTGGATTTTTCCCTATACGTGGTATAACTACTCCAAGGAACATGGTAATTACACAATTATGACACATCCTAGTCACTTTTTATCTTTCTCAAAGTGTAATACCATGAAAAGAACATGATGATACCAATTTGTAATGCCCCAGACCCGGTTCACGCATTAATAACCAAAAATGATTGTCCATAATGCCTCAAGTTCACCTGCCCATACACTTGAGGCTACTAACTAGCCGTCAGGGTCTAAGGTTGTATAATAGGGGTAAAATACGCAAATAATCAAAGTATCATACTATTTTAAAAAATAGAAAACAATATAAGCATAATAAATGAAAACTACAATGGAAGATGTAAAATCTTCTAGATAAAATAATAAATAATCCTTAAATAAATATATCTACTACAATATACAATATAATTTAATGTAATCTCTCTGAACCAAAAAGAAATAGTAAAACATGGAAACATGCACACATACAAACATTTATATCAAAAGAACGAAAATGAAAAAAAACTCTATCCAAATAGCATCGTTAGATATACCTCAGTCATGTTATCCTTTTCTCATATGCTATAACCAATCAAGCATTGGGAACTGGTCACTTGATCTTGCCCCTACCTGCATCCATGATGTATTTTCGAGTACTAATCAATGACCCAAATAGGGTGCGAGGTTAACTCAGTAGTCTAACACTAACAGTTTCTATAAGATGTACAACTTATGTGTATGATCTATAAATATGTGTAGACATAATAGCCTATGATGTAAGTGAATAACAGAATAAAAATTCTATGAGAAGAATATTTTTTTAGGATAAGTGTATAACAGTTGAGCATCAACTTGTAAATTATTTTACAACAAAAATTAATAACCAAAATTACATACAACCCATGTGGAATGATTAATATACCTATAAGGGATAGACCCCAAGGTGTATAAGTAGGGATACATATATCCAAAGATGTAATGTATAAAAAAGTAATATGGTCCATTAATCTATCTTGAACATCAATTCTATATTAAAATGATCATACATATGGGTTTTAATTTCCATACCTCCATACGCTTTTTAGTTCAATGCTAAATGTAATAATTACTAGGGGTCTCAGGTTCCATACCTCGATCCCCTATTCGATACCATATCATAATGCAACATTTACTATACATTCATAGGATGTCACTTCCATAATGAGAAAAAAATATCAAGAATGTATATAAATTTTCAAGGTCTCTGTTAATGTCCATACCCAATTAAAATTATCCAAATTAAGAGGCACAAGCCAAGACAATACCCAACTTAATACAAATTATCATTTAATCATGTTAATAAAATTTAATACTATAGGAATGGTGGAAAGATCCTCTCAAACTAACTTATTATATTTTAAAATTTTCTCCCACATATGTGTAGAAAGATCACAACGTTAAAGGAGTTTTTTAACATATCAAAGATATAAGATCCTACCTCAAGGTGGTTTAGGTAGAGGTTGAAAACCTCCAACCAGGATTACATGCTATAAGAGTGAAAAATATTTGGGGTAATAATTGACTGAAGTATTATCATTAAATTTTGAGGCAGTGTCCTAAATGAACAACATGAGGGATAATGATTGTAGTCAAATATATAAAAAATAGGGAAAATATAAATACCATCAACATTTTTTGAAACACCCAACTAGTATCAGCCTTTGTATTAGTCTATATCAGACGATAATGAAAGATCGGATGAACACCCTGAAAATATGGAATAATTTATCACACTAAAATAAATCCATTGATTGGATTAATAGTGAGAAAATGAGAAAATGTAATGGAAATATTCAAAATAGAGATAAAAAATGATGAACAGTGGCTCGATCGGATTTTAGTTAGAGAAAATAATTTGAATCCTAGTATTAGGATTGAGAATGTAGAAATGGGAGGAGGAGATGCATTGTGCACATATGGATAAAAGAATGTGAGGTGTGAGGATTTAATATAAATAAGAGGAAACATGAAATTTTCCATTTTTTAATAATTCACATTTTGGCCTGATGTTTGGCCAAACATTTCACCAACCCTACACACCCCACGATCTAGGGAGCACACCCTGATGGGATGTAGTGCAGGGTTAAAGAAAATGTGTACATCCCATGCACACTATCGTTCTGAACCCCGCATGAAAAAATTAACCATTTAATTTTTTATACAAATATTTTATCACCCTTACAGGGCCTCATTGTTTTAGTTTCATGGTTATCACTAATGGTTTTCTAAGACTATGCCTCTATTATTTTCTATATAACTCAAAGATCTGATCTCAAAAAAATCCATTGAAACTCCAACTAAATTATTATTGTTTAATATTTTACCCCACCTATTACTAGAAAGATAACACCCTCAAAGGGGTGTTTTAACAAGGATATGATATAAGATCTCACCTCAAGGTGGTTCAAGTTGATGTTGACAACCTACAACCATGATTACATGCATTAAGAGTAACCCATATTAGGTTTAATAATTGACTAAAGGATTATATTTAAATTTAGAAGCATTGAACAAAACTCCCAGTATGAGGGAAAATGATTGTAGTAAAATATATAAAAAATAGGAAAAATTTCTATACAATCACCCTTTTTACAAACACTCAATATATATCGGTCTTCGGATTGGTCAGGAATAGTAGAAAAAAAGATTATATGAAAAACATGAAAATAAGGAATAATATATTAAACTAAATAACACCATTTATGGGATTAATAATGAGAAAATAAGATAATGGAATAAATAAATTACAAATAGAGATAAAAAATGATGAATATTGGCTCGATCAGATATTGGACAGAGAAATATGTTTGAATCCTAGCTTTAGGATTGAGAGAGCAGAAATTGGAGGAGGAGATGAATTGTGCACATGTATATAAAAATAAAGAGAGGTGTAAGGATTTAATATAAGTAATGGTTGAAAGGAAAATATCCATTTTTATGAGGCCACACTGTTTGGCCTCATGTTTGGCCAAACCTTGAACCAACCCTTCACCCCCCACTATCCAGGGAGCACATCCTGATGGGTTGTAGTGCACGGTTAGACAATCTAAATGCAACACATGCACAACTTATTTCTAAACCCCACATGAAAAAATTCTCCTTTTCATTGTTTATACATATTGTGTATCACCCTTATATGGAATTATTATTTTAGTTTCGCGGTTATTACTAATTGTTTTCTAATCCTAGACCTCTCCTATTTTCTCCATAACTCAGAGATCTGATCTCCAAAAAATCCCCAGAAAATTTTAATTTAACCCATATGAGATTAGGCACATTTATAATTATAAAACAAATGAAACCAACTGAAATTATATATTACTATAACATGATATAATGTCATAATCTTATAGGAGGTATAGTGAAACCCTTTTTTGTATACAAAAAAATTCTATGTTTTTTTGTTTTAAGGCCAAATATATTGTTTATACTACAACCACTCTTTATATTAAATTCCAAATAAAAATAAAAATAAAAATATTAAACATTATATAATAGGAAAGAATGATTCTTTATGGTCTAGAGCATACACCACTAAAATAACTGATGATGGGGAAACACCCACCTCTTTACTATAATCATAAATTGTAAAGGATTTATGATCTACTTTGTATCATTAGATAATAAGAATTTACATAACGATGGGATCCAAAGGCACCCCTTTTGAATTATCAGGGATTTCTTGATCACACCATTTTATGTCCCTAATAAAAACATACCTTTAATTCCACCCGAGGAAGAGAAATTATCCTAAAAACAATTATTAACATATATACTAGGTGAGGTAACCTCGTCCCATAAAATTAGTGGGAATATTTAAGACCCTCATGTGAGTAGTGATAAATGAATTAACATTATCTTATTGGATAAAAGAACATATATTTATTGATCACATGGGTATGTTTCCTATATTTTTCTCTAAATAGAAATTATTCTTGAGAAATGGGTTTTCAAAATTATTTACCAAGGATCTGTATACCCTCCTTTAATTTAAATTGTTACAATTACATGATCTAATGGTAATCAATCATCTATGATGACTCACTAAATTGATCATCATGAATCTCATTCATCTCACATTGCGGATCTTGACTCATCAAGGATGAAGGGAGATTTTTTTAGATTAATATTACTTACTGGGATCTTCCATTAAGTACTAATAAATTTATCTTCATAGCAGCCCAAAAACATGATAATTCATAAAGGTATGATCTTGAGGATGTAGACGATGTAAAAGATATTAAAAAGTGAAGATATGTTCATATAATTGTTCTTGAAAAAATATCTCTAACACATTTAGGATTTAAATACCACCATAATTTTTCGTTGAGAAATTCATTTCTACACCGATGTGAGTACTTCAGTGTTTAAAATGAAAAATAGTGGATGAATCAAATTTGATTTGATTAGTAAGATATCCTCCGATTTAAAAAGGGATATTGGTTTGTATATGTGTAGAGGAAGGCTAACAAATCCCACCCAAATAGGAAGAATAATATATTTTCAACCATCTAAAATGAAAAAAAGCCATCTAGAATTATTAATATTAGATCCAATGAAATTTAATGATTTTATATTCCTATATAGGTTATAGTCTTTAATCTCTTGAAAATTTAAAATCATTCTCAAATAATGGAAAAGGACAATGGAAGTACTAACAAAAATAAATAAAACCATAATATTAGAGATTTTGAAGATTCTTGGTTGAGAACCATAGAATCAATAAATAATTGTGAAATGATTCATTTTAAAAATGTTTCTATACACAGCTTCTAAAAATGATATAATTAGATCCCCACTAAAACTAAATGAGAATAGAAGGAATAATAATTGAAAAAATATCATCGGGGTCGTACATAATAGGTGCAGACAATATTATAATTGAACCATCTCTAAAAATATAAAAAATCACATCTCGGAATGTATTTCTTAAAAGGACATCTTAGATCAAGGAAATGATTGGGGGAGGAGTGCAGTTAGGCTAGACCTTCTTCAGAGTCTCTATCAAAGATTTATTTAATATAAATAATTTCGAAAAAAAGTATTTTAAATACTATTTAAATTTATATGTAATAGAAAAAAATATTCTATTTCGAAAAAAATTGTTATTTAGCTTGTGTTAATTCCTTTCACAGAAGGCATTTTAAGTATTATAGGCTTCTATGAACAACGTTCACTCAAGAGAATTATTTTTGTTAAAAGTTAAATTGTATGAGAACCATTTACCTAAGATATATAAGTTATATATATATATATATATATTTAATGATCCTTTTTCACAAAATCATACATGTCTATCATGTTTAAATTGAGTTCACATATGTACAGACCAATTTTGTGAAACTTTTTAACTCCATCCCATTTTTTTACAGTTCTCCAAAAAAACCTAAAATAAAAAACTATAAATAATTTAACACATTTATTAGTGTGTTTTTTTATTTCTTTTCGTATTCTATGATGTTAATATCTTTCAATTGATGATATTTTATTTTAGGAACCTTAATTAATTTAATGATTCTATATTTTTTATTTTTCAATTTGTTAATGATTTTTGAATCATGGTTACGTAATTTAACCATTTTAATTGGTCAAAATTCCATCTTCATCATAGTTCTATTAATTTATAAGAGTTTTTCATGGAATAAATTTTTTTAATATCTATATCCAAGTAACTATAAGTATCTTTTAGTGGCTTCCTTTCTGAATATATATATATTTTTAAAAAAATTATTCTATTATCTATGGGATATTTAGGATACCAGTTCAATATCAACCCTAGGTACCATAACTATTACTAGAAAAATGAAAACATCAATTTAGACTAAATTTAATGTTTTATGTTTTGGGATTTTTTTTCGAGGAATTGATTTCAAATAAAGGTTATTAGTTGTTATGAATGATGTTTTATGGATTCTCAAAGGTGTTGTGTGGTTTTATAATGAATAAAATAGTTTTTCAGTTTGTTCATTAGGACCAACTAACATTTTACTTTTGAATACTAGAATATAGATAAATATATTTTAACATAATGATTGTTCTTCTATATGACAATAATGAAATAATAACATTAGAGTATTTATCAATTTAATTGGATAAACATTTTCTCCACTACAATAAGAAGCTAGATATTATAATATGATATTCATAAAATATATCCTATAGTTTATACTATATCTATTTGATAGGAAAAATCTAATTTTTTACTATTAGGGTTTTGGGGTTCATAAGGCATTGAGAGTTTGTATTATGAAGCACACAGATGAAGATATCTGTAAATGGAGGTCATAAAGACAAATAGGAATTCTAAATTCCCTATGTGCCATTAGATATTCCTAAATGTGAAAATTTTTATTAGTCTTTTGAAATGATATTATTATTAATTAATATTTTGAATCACATTCAACGGTGAATTAGTGAAAAATACGATATAATCATGGTAAAGTAGTATATTTGATGTTTATTATAAGTGATATGACATAAATTGAATAAGACAAGAAATTATTTTCCCTTATATATTAATAGTGAAAGATATCAACATAACATTGAATGATATGGAACAATATTTAAAATTCCATATTCATTGCAGTTTATAGATAAGTTCATTTGGAAAATTCAAAGAAAGTTAAATAGAGAATATTTGGTGATGGAAAAAGTATGCATCCAACATTATGAGATATTGAATGAAAGATATGTTATATAAAACTATAGCATTTAGAGAAAGATTTTTATATTTTCTACATCAAATTACTTCACTCAGGGTGCCTCAATGTGTTGCTAATGTTTAATATACGATATTAGATAATTAAAATATTTTTATTGACGTTTTTTCCTAGAGGGTAACATACTAAGTGTATCTAAAAATATCATTAAATTATTTTATATTTAATATAAAAAATAAATTTAGTTCTGACTTTTGGAATAATATTTATTCATGTAAAGTGGAAAGAATAAATTCATTGAGGTGGTATTCATGTTTATAATATTTGAGATTAATTTTACCTCTTATTTATTTTTGAAAAAGATAAAAATAAAGATTTATTTATTTACTAGTGTAGGTATAAATTAATAAAAATACATATTTAATTATGAGAATAGAAAAATAATTTTTTAATCAAATGTTTAAAAAATATAATATTTTATAAGAGGATATTTATTTAGTTCAGAGATCCATCGGAAAAAATACATTTTATTTAAAATTAATTAATGAAATATTAATTGTTAATACAATAAATGATATTAAATACAAGATACAAGATATAATAATGTCAATATTAAAATTATTATTTAACATGGGGTATTACATAGTTTGATGATTTATATGTTATCATCTTTTAAATAATTTATAGTTTACCCTCTTTGTATATTCTATATTTAATCATTTCTATAGTCTAATTTGATGGACCAATAAAAAAATTCTCTAGATTTGTCTTAATACCTAGAGAGAAAATTCTCCCTACTCTCTTTCAAGAACATATATATAATATGAAAATTTTTGTGTGGTCAATGACAAACAACATGACGTATACAAATTTTATCACCACTACCTTGTGTTTTAAGGAAGGAATTCAGATATTTGTAGTGCATGTGTGGATATATCTTGATGAATCATTACATGTATCCTCAAATTAAATGATAAATTACCAAAAATATCTAAAAAAATTGATCATGATAAGTACAATTAATGGGGTAATTTTTATTTAAATTAATCATAAATTATATGTGAATATCATTTCTAGATATTATATGGCGTGTTCATTAAGTCATTTAGATTTTATCTATTTATAACAATGAAAAATAAAAATTGGGCACCGTCCTAATTGTTACATTTTAATACCTAAATTTAAATTGGTGTGAGAGTTTTCAAATTTAATTTATAATTATTTATAATTTATTTAATCAATTTCATGTTTATCTTTGGTAGTTTTATTATATATTTGTTTCATAATTCAATTGTTAAAAAGGTGCATTATTCCTAGTTCGTATAGTCTAGAATGGGCAAAGTGTGTGTGAATAATTCTCAATGATCCAATCCGTAGGTGTAAAGGTCACTAGATGAATTTATCTATTACAAAACTTGTAATAATAAATTAGACATAAGGTACCCATGGTCATGTCATACATGGAGCACACTACATAAATCACAACATGTCGTGTGGGCCAGTACACGTAGTCATTAAGCACTACAAATTGAATGCCACTATGGCCCACCATTTTATAAGGTGTACAAATAATATAGATAGAATTTAAACATTTTATAACCCCATACAATTCTTGTTCAATGTAATTTGGAGCACATAATATGGGATAGTATGTGGTGTAAATACAAGAAGTGTATTGAATTCCAACTGTACAATTTAAAAAAAAACTGAATAGATGATGAGTAACATGATTTTAAAAGTTGTGTGAAATTTGTCACTCCACACTAGTAATATGTTGTTATAATTCTAACATGTCATGAGGGACAAAAAATTTCATAATTGAAGCATTTCATGAAAAACATGGTGGGTACCCAGATGTATATATTCCATGAAACATAACTATCCATTCTAGGTACTCATTGATTCATTTTTGGTATGTTGTGTAGATTTTTATGAATAATAGTTACTCATTTCATGAAATATTCCATTACAATAATTTCAATTGAAATCATATATTCTATGTTTTTTCATTATTTTCTAAATAAAACATCATGTATTTTTATTGCATGACTTTTGGTCATAGATGACATGAATACTTACAATTTGACCTCTAAAAACATTGAATTGTATATAATGTCATGTTCAATGTGGGATTACATGTCGTATTGATATATACTACACTACATAGACTATAATCAACATGTTTTAAATGAAACATCAAGTGATAGTACATACTATGTAAATGGTGAATTCCAAAAAAAATGAATATGATGCAGATAGTACTCATCGTGTCACCTCTAAAGTTAATTCCCAAAACAATTTTTTTAAAATTTAATGTTATTTATTTAAATTATATAAATTAAAAATAATGGTATTCCCTATATGCCTCATGTATTATTAGTTTGATAGAATCAAAGATAAATAACTAATATATTAATTAATTTATTACATTATTAATTCATGTAAATTTAAATTAGATAATTTTGTTTATATATGATAAAAATACTAAATGTGTTTGTCATTTCAGGTTGCAAATTATCCATATCATTACCAACTTATTTTTGTGTTGTATTATTTATTTAATTAAATTATTTATCACAATTTTATGTGATATATATTATTAAAATATATATGATGATATAATAACTATCTAAACTCCTTTATTATGTCTGGGCATGAGGGACTAAGGTTTTTTTATTTAATAATATACCCCTTGGACTCCTCACCTATGTGTGTGTTGATATTTTTAAATGATGGATTTCCAAAATAAAGATTATGGTTTAAGACATAAACTAGGATGAATATAACCAGTGAGATATAATAGTGAATGTTGAATTATACAACTCAAAAATGATAACATTGAATTTATTTTCCCCTAGGGTATAGATTAGTTTATCAACACTTAATAAAACAACCAGTAGATAAAATTTCATGATCATATCATGCCTATATTTCAATTCATCTATGCCTGTTTATTTATTTTTTCATGGGATGCGTGGTTTATTTTGTTGATAAAATATGATCACATAATATAAATAAATCTACAAGAATTATTAGATAAAATTAAATAATTTGAATAATTTATATTTTATTGGCTATATAATGTAAATAATATGATATATTATACAAATAGAGCTAATATTCAAATATTATTTTATCACACATGGTAAAAAATTTAATTATGTTCCATATAAAATTATAAACCCTGTGTTTAATTAAATAAAGAGTATTTAGGCCTAATCCAAAAGGAACCCTCCACTGTAATATTAAATCCTGAAAAACCCTTACATATATGTAGTTTGGAGGAAACTATTTTTTAAGGATCAATCTATGCATTTTCAAGAGAAAATTCAATTACTAGAGAAGTATGATTAAATATAATGAATTAACATATCCAAATGAGTATTAAGAGAAACAGAAATAGTCTACATAATACAATTTAGAGGAAAGTGGTGAGAAAATATAAGTATAGGATTTAAATATTTGGATATCCATTTAAATGATAAATTAATTAAAATTTAATTTAGTTGAAATGTAAAGCATACCTAAATACCTTCATGTAATTTTAATGTCCATAGTTTGGGTTATTAAATGGGAAATATAGATCAATTCCACTATAATATCCATGTGACTAGAAACATCAAATCTAATTTATGATTACATGACTTGAATCGACCATCCTTGGTCAGTGGGGTTCCACATGACCTCATGTGGACCTTCTCATTCTTAATTGGTTTTTGGATAATGGAGAGGGAATAAGATGAAACACAGGGAGTCCATCTCGTAAGTAATAGATAACTAATTAGAGTACACAATAACAAAAGAAGTAATAATTAAAGCAAATAGTAGAACTAAAATGTGGAATAAATAAACAATAACAACAATAATAATAATAATAATAATAATAATATCATATGCTATATCAGTATTGAACACATTATGAAATACACCAATCAATAGAGATCCCCTACAAAAAAACAATTAAAGGAAAAATAAATAAATGATGAAACTAATCAAATCATACTGGAATCTGTCCTAATATTTCCATTCCCAACATACTGCTATACATCTTCGATATAAATTTTGAAATCCCTCATCTATAATCCCTGACCATAAAAAGGTTATACACACACTGAGACACCATTTAGTGTGTGAGTATGAACCCATTAGGGCACTACCAATTCATCCTTATCCTAAATAAAGCAAGTCATGTAATATTTTCTAGAATTAAGTATAATAAATAAAGTAAAAAATATATAATCTATTGAGTTATCATGCACATAATAGGTTTCCATGAATCCCAACCTAAATTTCTTCAGGTCTCTTCCATTCAGAAAATCTGTCAGACCCTATTACACATACATCCAAAAGACTATTAATATCCCATATGCCATGACCATCATTGTATCACGACCGATCCCACACACTCAACAGGTCATCAATTCACACATTACCATCAATATAGACTCTGGGGAGGATAATCATCACATAAAACCATCCCCTTAGGCTTTAGGTAGCCCATATACATGTTGGCCCATCTTTTCATATTACTTGGAGGCTATATAGGTGTTGACCCATCCTCACAGGTTCTAGGGAGGACACAAGAATTACATCCCATCCTTGAATGTTTTATGGTGTAAAATCACATGCAACCACAAGCATAAAAATTCAGAAAAGTCACACAAAAAAGGGGAAAAACCTCCTCACAACCCAACCCAATGTATTATTTATGAAGGATATTTACACAAAAAAACACCATCTAAACATATCATTCATGATGACTGACCTCATAATTGTGTGCACTATCTCACTTATGGACATCCACACATCTCACGAAAATATAAGTTGAAACACCCTTGTTCACCCTATGAAATAAAAAGAACCAAACACTAACTCACCTTTAAACTCTATGTTAGTAATGGAACACACCCCCCAAGATCCAATACCACTTACCCATGTCATTTTATCGCATAATGATTCGAGAGGAAACATTATAAGACTATTTTATATAGATTATAATCCATCCATAATCATATTTTTACGGTTATATTTCATTGATTCCAAGATTTACACTCAAGGGGAATCAATAATTTAACCCCTATACCCGTTATCCTAGTTATGACGACCACATCTCAGCCCGAACATCATATTTCAATCCTAAAAAACCAAGAAGATAGGCCTATGAGAATTCTCAACATGAGACTTCCTGTCATAGTTTTCAAGACACACACATTGAACACCAAATATAAAGATCCAACCATTCTAATAAAAAACAAACCCACTCCCACAAACATCAGATTTATAGGTATCTAAGGGAAATGAAAATTTAAAAATAATTATGAGGAATGAAATTTTATATAAATTCCATAAAATTGTAAGGACATCCTACCTCAACCCTGATAGATCCCAATTTCTGAGAACCACCATCTAAATTGATACTGACATGAAAATTACCCAAATCACCCGCTAATTCATAAAATTTGGTTTCTAAAACTATAAACCAAAAATTAATAAGTATTTAAGAATATATGGTGTTGGAATCACCAATAAAAACCCATGATAAAAAACTATTCTTAAAATGTTATGAAATTAGGGAGTGGAGTCCAAATCCAAAAAGGAGGATCCCCAACCATTTCTCGGTTCCCATAATGGTTGGCAAAGCATAGGGGGGTGGGGACAAGGGTTCCCAACTGAATAGATAGACCTAACACTTAAAAAAATACCATAAGACGTTCATGGTATGAATTGAAAATACAAAACACCCCAGATGTTGGACATGATTTATCATGGTGTGACTCCCATGTCATAGTTTGAATGTCCACATGTAGCTACTAAAAAAGTTTCGGTCTCTCTCTCAACCTTATTGACTTAAATCCAAAACTACCCAAACACCTCCAATATCCATAAAATACCCTTTAAATGAATTTAGAAAAAACAAATTCCTTTACAAGGCTGATAATTTTTATGGGCATTACAAACTCCCCCTCCGAAGGCTCCTCATCCATTATAAGTTTCTATAGGGTTTCCTCTAAAAAATTTCCTATCAAACTAAACATATAAAATCTAGTTATGAATAACTTCCTACCACTCTCAAATCATTTATAATTATTTCCTAGTAAGAAAAATTATTGATTATTAGGAATTACTTTCCCTAATGTTCATTTCTGAATCTTATCCAGAAAATGCATTTGATGCTCCTAAAAATGAACACCAACCTATAACTATTATTTACACTACTATTCCCCATACATTTTCCTTCCATAATGCACAAGACATGACCCCACTTGATATTATTCCCCAAATTTCAATTCCTTAAAACATTGTTTTGTTTTGTTTTAGAATATCAACCATCCTATGATTTACACAAAAAAATAGGTTCACCTCCTAAAATAAGAAAAGGTATTAGGTTTACTACATGAACCATTTCATAAAAAATTGGTTCTAACCTTCAACCATGTAACATAACATGTTTTACCCCACTTTTCATACTTTCAGCACACTATATTACATCAGAGGCCTACCCTACCACCCAGTCCCCACTCTACTGGTTAGAACCATTAGTTTAGAGTTGAACACCTATAAACAACACCCACATGTCAGTATCTCTTATTTATTGATGTTACTCATCCACTTACACATATATACCCTAAAAACACACCCTTAATCATAGGTTAAGCTCACAAAAATACTAATTTTAACATTCACTATGTAATTTCCATTCGTACCAATTAATTGGAAGTTACATTCTTTGATACCAACCAAATACTAGTATTCACTAGAACCACCTACACTTTCTCAATAAGGATCACATTTTCCAAATCCAAACAAATTCCATAAAAAAGTAAATCCTAATATTTAGAAACTAGGATACCAATGTAATAGTACCTTGATTGTTTTCCCAACCCTACTAGTGACCAAACCAATCCAAGCATTACACAACTCGATACTCATTTACACCCTTTTGAATAGGGGTCACCACGCTTTCACGACTCTATTGTGATGAAACCCTATTACTCATGTTCAATATTCCACAAGGGATCAACTCATAGGATCAATTCCCACCTAACATGGAAACCATAACCCAAGTCACTCATTCCAAAACTTACAATGTAAATCTATCCACAACCTGTATCTAATTCATTCAATCTATAGTTGTTATCTCAGTGAAAACACCTTGGGTATTATATATAAACTCCCAACACACTTACGCTATGTAACTCCAAACATTAATCCCGATCACACAAATTTTTCTCTAATTTTTTTCTGTCTTCAAACCACCTCAACCATAACCCAAATGGTTTTCTTAATGTAGTCTCTACCTCATAAATTCCATTTCTATAAAAAAACTAGTTGGACATTCAATGGATGAATTCCACTAAATGTTTTAGAACTTAGCCACCTAGGTATTATCATCTCCTAATAGTGATTCCTTAACATTTAGTGAATCAGAAAAATTCTTAATGATAACATCAAAATTTCATCCCAACTATTAGTTTTACTACATATTTTATTTTCTAACGGACCCATTTAACCACCATGCTCCACTAATGAGAACTAACAAAACTCCAATATGAGTCACCCTTAGATAAAACCCCACTCTTAACTGTATTGACTATTATTGAGTATATCCAGAAGTTCACCACATAACTTTTCCAAAGGTATTTCATCCAGGATCATTGAAATATACCCAATCTATAGAATTTACTACCCACTAGCATTGAACATTCACACCAAACATATCACCTAATAGTCAATCTAAAACAACCTTTAGAAAACACAAGCCCCCACAAAACTTGAACCCAAAGCCCAAAATTCATTTAAACATGATTCTATATGCATGAAATTTTACACCCCAAGATTTAATAGTATGTTATTTTCTTTAAAGAAATTCGACAGCGTGCGCTACGCACAACACCGAGTTTGAGTGCATCATGACTTTCCAAAATAACTGTTCAAAAAGCGGTTATAAATAGTATTAACTGAATTTTGAATTTTATATACTCCATATTATTTTAGAATCTGTATTTTGTGTTTATTATACATAATATAAGAACTAATTCATTTTTTCTGATAAAATGTATTTTTTTTAAAAGAAATTTTACCACCAATTAATGGAAAACCCTTTTTAAAACTAATATTTGACAATTTTATATATCAAATTTGATAAAATTAAATTCTTCTTTAGAATCAGAGCATAAAATTTATTTTGGATAAATATTTTGTACTTTTCTGATAACATTCATATTTTGATGAATAGTGAAAAATACTAAATTTTAATTGAAAGAATCTGTTCTAATAGAAATAATTTAGAGTGTTAAAATATGCATTGAAATGGTTTCTAAGTATAATAAGATTATTGTTTTATCATTTACTACAATGTAGGTAATTATATGTAATTTACATTTAAATTTGACAAAAACACATGTCAATCTTTTTATAGTTTTAACTTTTTCAAAACCTTCTTTTTGGTTTTGAGAACAGGAATTAACATTAAATTAATTATGTATACTTATATTTTTCTAATTTTGTAAAATAGGATTCATTTTTAAATTTGTAATATCAAAATTATATTATAGTGATTTTTTGGTATTTTTCTGAAAACATTTAATTTATGATGAATCGTTAAAAATATTGTGATATTGATTAAAAACAAAATTTTTATTTAAATAATGTTTTTTATTTAAGTCAATATAGATAAATAATACCTATATTAATTCACTTTTATTCATTGGTCTAATTTTTATAATTAAATTAGCCATATAATATTTTATTGAACTTTTTACTATCTTTTACCCACCTTCTAGGAGAATTTGCATATTTCCATAAAAAATAATTTTACCACTTCTACGAGTTGAATTTCAAAAATTATAGAGACATGGTTTACATAATTAAGTAAAATGTTCTTAAATATGATGAAAATAAATTTGGGTGAAGAGTTACTCTTGACTTTTATTTATCAAGATTAAAAGTAAATAGGATAATTAATGGAAAAAATAATATTAAAATTACATCAACACATATCCTAATTATATTGGTAAATTATAATTCGACCAAAAAACCTTAGTAAGAAAATATGAACCTTTTGGTCCACTTGGAATATATTAAGGAATTTATTATTATTTTATTTAATGAAGAGTTAAAAGAGTTAAATCCAAAAATTAATAACCAAACCATTTTTAATATAGGGTTATACGTAAGATAAATTTGACTATAAATATTAATTAAGAAGAAAAAGATATTTCCTACATAATGTTATTTTATTTATAATTTTTAGATATTAAGTAATTAAATTTATTTATGATACAATGATGACGCCGTAATTACCTTATTAATGAATGATTAAAATAATTGATATTATAAATATCAAAATAAATGTAATTTAAGACTTTTGATGAATTAAAAATTTTCTAGGTTAATATGAAAAGTTAGGGTTTATTAAATATTTTTTTTCTATTTATTCATGTTTTTATGATTTTCACCAAACCAAATACAATATAGTGTCAAAATTGACATAAATTAGTTTTTAAAACAAATACATTATTATTGGTTGATAGAATATTCTTAAAAATATAATGTTTTTTAGAAGGGATTAAATAATGTTATATATGTTATTAATTAACCAATTGATGTTCTCTTGAAATTTTATAGTAATTTTATTAACCATATAGTGTAAGAATACAAGAAGATATGGTAAAAGTTAAACTATTTAACTAATAGTTAAATCTAAAAGATAATGTTAATATGGTGACATAAAATCATCTAAAAACTATTGGGTGAGAGTATTTAGGCCCATAACCACCTTATATTCGAAATAATCAATTTGGATCCATTAGAAACCGAAAATTGTTTATAATAAAATAATATTTCAAGGTTTTCCTAAAGTGACCCTCACATCTCTTATAATAGGGTACTTCCCGTTCTCTCAAACTCACACCTCCAAAGCTATTTGTATTGGCCAAAACCAGCCTAAATATCCTCCAAATTGCCCTCACATCAACCTATAGTACATAATTTGATCAGAAAACCAACCTAAGGAGCCCTTTTGATTAACTCAAAAAGTCACACCCGAAGAAGAAGTAATAATTTCACCACCATCTTTTATGTTCTTTTCATCTTCCTCTTCCTTTTTTGTTATTGTATCCATACAAAAACAATAAATATAGTTCCAAATTCATTATATTATGTTATTATAAATATGGTACAACCATATTCGTTATTATATCCATCCTATAAATGACAAAGTCACCATACGTGGGTACGTACGGCTAATCGTCTCCACGTCTTTGTTTAGTTTGTTATTAAAAATCTTCATTACTTGGATGGGTATAATAATGAGTATAACTTATTAAAATAATAAATATAACATGTTAATTATTCTTTATATAATATATACCATTCCATTATATATTATTTCACCATCAAAATAATGATATTGTCGCTCGTGCATACGTACGACTTACTATCTCAATGAATGTGATGAGATTCATTCCCCATCACAATCATTCAATAATGATTTAATTTTATTATTAAAAATAATTTTTATGAACTTATTATCATTAAGGATATGAATATAATACATCCTATACATAAAAAACATGACTTATGTAACAAAACATATAAAGGAAAACAAATCAGTTTACAACCAAAACAATGATACTACTGAAATATCATTAGAAAAGAAATATTACAAGATCACATATGATAAAATATTTATGTATTTGGTTATTTTATAATCTAATAACAATGATTTAACCATTATAAAAGATTTTAACCTACCTTATACTAAGGATAATTACAAGTTTATAGGTTTTCATCTCACTTCTTATTCCTGTGAGATTCATGCTATATTTCCACTATACTTTGTGTGTGGTGTATGTACTTCCCATGATTTTATTATTTAGGAAATATACCTTAATTTATGGGTATTTAAGTCATCATTTTATGATACATCCTTCATGGGGTTTATGTTTCATAGGTTTCTAAATCGGTAAGGTAATTTCAAATTTCAATTTCCACTCATTGGGCATTACACATACTTCATTGATTATTTTACTCCAAGATTATGTATGGAATCAATATTTATTATTTATGTTGTAATTTCCACTCTACTTTATGTGGATATACATTTGATACACATAATTCCTCCATTTATAAATTCAAATTTCACTAATATGATCTTTTTAAGGGTAATCTTAATTAAATTTCAATTCATTGAGTTAAACATCCAAGTCATTATTTTTTGTTTTTACAAGAATATGTGTGAATTTAATCTGATTAATTTACAATGAATATACAATTATATTTACTGTATTTATATTTTTCACACAAAAATATTTCATTGATTTATCACTAATCAATGGATAATATCTTTATCATGTATTTTGTCTAAATTTACATTCCTTTGAGACATCTTTGTCGTTATGCAACAATTCACTTTTATGTAGTCTATATACTTTCCTTTGAAATATTATATCAGGAATCCATTTATTCCGATGATATTATAATGTTTTGATTAATTTCATTCCCCATTTACTTGTATTCAACCATCTCTTATTTGGTTAGGAACTCTTTAACTAAAATATTATTTTAAATGTTTAAAATATTTATTCTTCTAAATAATTCTCATTAATGTTATTTTTTTAAAAATTATTTTAATTAATTATTTATATGGACATAAGTTTTTTGAAATTATTATACTTTTAAATGTTTCAAAGTGGTACGGGACACTCTGATTCAAAAATCTCTTTTAAACGACTTCGTTGATAAATAGTGCGACATTTAAATGTTTTCATGAAAAAGGGTATATATATCTAAAATAGTTTTAATGACTATTTTCATCTATGTCAATACCCATTAGTGTATTTTATTCTTTATTGAGGTTGATTTATCATAATAAAATCATCCATATTGTATTTAACGAGTTATATTTGACTGTAGATGTGATATTTTTATGTCATTCATGGTTTGTGGCTAAAATATTGACATTTCGTTTTCTAGTTTTAATACAAATGTTTATATTATGTTTCAACCTATTAATATGAAGAATGAATAGGACTTAGAATGTGATAGGTGGATCATGATATAGCTACTCTATGAATCGGTAGGTCTCATGAGAGAAACTAGTGTCTTGGCACAAGGCCTTGAAAAAAATCTTATTTTTAGTCTTGGCATGAGGCTTTGACTATGTCGTTATGATTTCTGAAATTATGCATTCCATCAGTAAAAAATTGGCTATTGACATTACATTTGATTATTCAAGTAGTAGAATATCCATGTGAATATGTAAATGTAATTATTTAATTTATCTTTTCCACATTTTTCTGAGGTTTATGTTTAAAAGTCATCTATTCTAGTCTTATACATTTCCTTAAATGTTTATTCTTATTTATGACTACTTCTATTATATTGTTATCCTTACTGAGAATCTGAGCTCACCCATTTCATAATATTTATTTTTCCCAAGATGAAAAAATCATATTACGATTAACCTACAGGAAAATGATAAGGTATACAAGAGTGTTCAAAGGGAACACAATGTTGTTTATTTATTTGATGATGTAAATATAAAACTTATGTATGTATCTAGTACTTCTAAGTCTACTAAACAGGTTGGTATTTCAGGACATGATTCCTTGTATCAAGGAATGTGATGTTATAATGCACCGATTCTGGGTAATTTGGGTTAGGGTGTTACAGTTGGTATTAGAGGAAGGTAAGTAGAAGCCTTGGAAGATATATTTAGAAAAAACACTAATTAGAAATCACAACCTAAGGATAAACATTGAGGATTAATATTTAAAAACATCCATTTTTTAATAAAAATATTGTTTGGGAAATCCATGAAATACAGCCCTGTATGGATACAAGTAGGTAGAGGCGGCTCTAGAACAAATGTACATATGAGTGAAAACTATGACAAGGTGTTTCAGGATTGACTGGGGGTATCCTGGTACATGACAACGGGCCTTGCTGCACTATCAGTTACGAAACTACCAAGGGATATGCTTAGGATAATTTACATTTTCTTTACAAACTAATTTGAAGGATTTTAATATAAGATGAAAATAAATATCCTTGGTTAATCCTAAGGTATTTTAGATTGAAAATAAGGTTGTATAATATTCTATAAATGAAATTATAACTCCCACAATTATTTCATGTGTTAGTCAATGGCTGGATTCCAAGGAATTAATAGTTACATTGAACATGATGTATAAGGTTGGAACAATGGTGGAAATGAGAAAAAAATGGAATTTTTATAGTTTTAAAAGATATCATGTTCATACCGAATCAGTTTTCCAAAAATATGATCAGAAATATATATACTAACCAAATCCCAGACTCAACAAAGAAGATAAAGGCAGTGAATGATAAGAGCTCAAGCAGTGCAGACCATGGAGAAAAGAAAGCCCAATTTCCATCATGTAGAAAATTTGGAAGGAGTCACCTAGGAAGTGTCTCAATGGAACGAAGAAATGATTTATGTGTTGGAAATAAAGATATAAATTAAATAATTTCCGAGGATAAATGAAGAGTACGATGGAAGAAAGAAAATTTTCCCAATAATCCATGTACAGTTATTTCCCATAATTTTAGGGGAACTGGGAATTTCCCAAGTGAATTCCCTATTCTATAGGATAACCTCTTTATTAAGGAAGAACCTATGTGGAAATAAATAGATGACTAAATGTTTAAATGTATTAGTGCTCTTTCTTGATGTGATTAATTTGGAAGACGTTTTTATTGTATACGTAACCCTGCAGTTTGTTATGTGAAAATTCTATTTTAGGAATAATTATATTTTATATTGTTGAAATAGTTATAAGTTACTATTTGGAATTATACGATCCATGAATTTGAAGAAATTAAAAGTTATTAAATTTTGGGATAAAAATATGAGGTGTGAGACAAAAGTTGTGGTGAAATTATGTTATGATTATTTTGAGGAATTTATCTCATTTTGGGAATGTTATAAAATATAAGTTTTGAAAAAGGACAACACGCAGACCGTGTGACAACCCGCCACGTCTGAAAAATCTATGGGATTCGAACCCACAACCAGAGTGAAATTGGAATTTATCGCCTACCACGGGACCACATGATGTTCCTAGTTAGTGTGACTAATTCATTTTAGTTAAATGATTCTATTGATCAACAATAAGTTGATGTGGGATCTTATGACTTATCAAATGGATATCCTTATTATAGGAAAATTATTTGGTTATTAAGTAATAAATGTTATTTTGGAAGACGTTCGCTCTGTTGGAAATACTATATGCCTAATGAAAATGGAATAGTATGGGATTTCATTTGAGGAGTAATGGTGTATTTTTATCTATGTGTTTATTGTGGATTTATAGTGATTTGGGTTATTTATAGAAATGATTAATCTATCATACAGAATATGTGGTTAGGTTAATTACATTTAAGTATGTGACTTTAAGAGTAGTCGATGTTATTTGGATATACAATTTAATGTGGAAGAATACATAATCAAATTCTTTTATGTTTTGGGTTTCAATATTAGTTTGTATTATATTGATGCATTTTAAGCATAAATGATTATTTAATTATATTTATTGAACTTTGGGTATGGTTGGTCTAATTTTAGAAATTAATATTAGTATTTTGTTTTGTAAAGGATTACCCTTTTTGGATCATCTAATCTTGTACTAACCATTTTGGTTTTGGTTATTCTGTAAAAATAAGGGAAATTTATAGTTTATCCTTTGTGAATCATGTGATTCTTTAGAAGATGTTTCTAGTGCTTCAGGTGTGACTAAGTTATCTTGAATACTTATTTTTTGAAAAAAAGATGTGTTAGTGGTAAGAATTTATTAAAGTATGAAACACTACTTGAAAAGTAAGTATATTGATTTATGTTATTAGTCAACCTCATAAATAAATTCCTCAACTTTATGAAATGGAACTTAAAAAAAATTATTGTTTTACTTTTCCTACTGGGAAACTAATGACCGTTTATCGCATTACAAGTTTGTGGTATTCATGTTGCTAAATTTCTCCTGATAATGTTTTCTATCACTATCCATCAGAACATGACAGTTAGTTTATAATCCATGTCCATGTTTTCCTACATTTGATCCTAGTATGAGTTATCTCGGGTGACCTTTGTACTTCACTTTCTTTCTTTTAAAGTAATTGTTTTTTGACTCTTTTTCTGATGCGGGACTTTCAATGAAGTTCCCAAGCCCAATTTTAATATTGTGAGGATTAAATTTCCAAAAGGGGGGAAGAATGTAACACCCCAAGATTTCATAGTAAGTTAATTTCATTAAAGAAATTCAATAGCTTGTGTTACACACAACACCGAGTTTGAGTGCACCACGACTTACCAAGATAGACATTCAAAAAGCGGCTATGAATAGTATTAACTAAAATTTTAATTTTATATACTCAATATAATTTTAGAATCCATATTATGTGTTTCTTAGATATAATATAAGAACAAAATCATTTTTTATAATAAAAAATGAGTTTTTCAATAAATTAAGTTTTACATCCTTTTAATGGAATTTTTTTAAAACCAATATTTAACACTTTTATATATTCAATTTAATAAAATTAAATTCTTTTTTTCAATTGGTAAATAAAAATTTATTTCGGATAAATTTTTTGTACTTTTCTGGTAACATTCATATTTTGATGAATAGTGAAAAATATTAAATTTCAATTGAAAACAACTTTATTAATAGAAATATTTTTTAGTGTTAAATTATTCATTTTAATATTTTAGAAGTATAATAAGATTATATTTTTATCATTTAATACAATGTTGGTACATATTAGTAATTTCACATTTAAATTTGACATAAACTCATGTCAATCTTTTGATGGTTTTATCTTATTTAATACCAGATTTTTGGTTTTGACAATGGAAATTAATATTAAATTCCCTAATACTAATTCTATGTTTTTAATTTGGTAAAATACAATTCATTTTTGAATTTTGAATATCAAAATTATCTTACGTTGAATTTTTGGTATTTTTCCGAAAACATACAATTTTTTATGAATAGTGAAAAACACTGTGATATGTTTAAAAACTGATTTTTTATTTTAATATTTATTTATTATATTTATTTATATCAATATAGATACATAATACCTATATTCTTTCAATTTGATTCATTTAAGTCATTTTTATAATAAAATTAGATGTATAAAATTTTATTGAACTTTTTACAGTCTTTTACCGACTTTCTAGGAGCATTCGAAAATTTACATGAAACATAATTTTATCGCTTCTATGAGTTGACTTTAAAAAATCCTAGAGACATGGTTGACATTAGTAAGTACAATGTGGTTCAATAAGATGAAAATAATTTTTTTGAATAGTAACTTTTAACTTTTATTTACCACGGTTAAAAGTAAATAGGGTAATTAATGTTAAAAATGATTTTATAATTATCCTAACACATATCCTAATTCTATTGGATAATTATAATTCATCCAAAACCAACCTTAGGAGAAAAAATGATTCCTTTGTTCCCCATGGATTAGATTAGGACATTTATTATTATTTTATTTAAAGAAGAGTTAAAAGTTTTAAATTCAATGTTTAATAACTAAACCATTTTTAATATATGGTTATAAAGAATATAAATTAGAATATAAAAATTTATTAAAATTATAAAATTATTTACTACATAATGGTATTTTATTTATAATTTTTAGACATTGAATAATTAAATATATTTATGACACAATGATGATGCAGTAGTTACCATATTAATGAAAAATTAAAATAATTGATAATATAAATATCCAAATAAATTTAATTCTGGAGTTTTGAGAAATTAAACTAATTTTATAGGTTAATATGACATGTTAAGGTTTATCAAAGAATTTTTTTAATTAATCATGCTATTATGATTTTCAAAAAAACCAAATACTAAATAGTGTCAAAATTGACATAAGTGAGTTTTTAAAACAAATACTATATTATTTGTTGATATAATATTCCTAAAAATATAAGGTTCATCCAAAGTTCTTATATAATATTATTTATTTCATTAATGAACCACATTAGGTTCACTTTTATGTTTAGAGAATTTTGATTAACCTTATAGTGTAAGAATACAAGAAGAAACAGTAAAAGATAAACTATTTAGCTAATAGTTAAATGAAAACGACAAGGTTAATATGGTGACCTAAACTTGTCTAAAACATAGTTTTTGAGAGGATTTAAACCCATACCAACATTATCTTCTAAATAAATAAATTTATATCCATTAGAAACCGAAAATGATTTATAATAAAATAATATTTCAAGGTTTTCTTAAAGTGACCCTCACCTATCTTATAAAAGGTTACTTCCTCTTCTCTCAAAATCACACCTCCAAATCCATTAGGCTAGGCGAAACCCTAGCCAAATATCCTCCCAAATTCTCTCAAATCCACCTATAGTCCTTACTTTTATTAGACATCCATCCTAAGGAGCCCTTTTGATCAACTCAAAAGGAAACACCCAAAGAAGAAGTAATAATTTCAGCACCCTCTTTCATGTTATTTTCTTCATACACATCCTCTTTATTTGTTATTTCCATACCAAAATAATAAATCTATTACCTCATACATACTATCATGTTTTTATAAGAATGGTACAACCATATTTGTTATTCTATCTATTCTATAAATGAAAAAGTCACAATATGCACGTACGTACGACATACCATCTCCACGTCGGGGTGTAGTTTTTTTTTCAAAAACATCATTATTTGGATGGGTATAATAATGAGTATAAATTATTTAAATAATAAATATAACTTGTTAATGGATATTTATATATGATATACCATCCAATTATATACGATTTCACCATCAAAAGAATGATATTGTCTCCCATGCATATGTATGACTTACCGTCTCCACGAACATGATGTGATTAATTCTCCATCGTAATAATTCAAAAATAATTTTAATTTGATGATTACAAATAATGTTTAAGAACTTAATATCATTCTGGATATTAATCCAATACATCCTATATATAATAAACCTGACTTACATAATGAAACATTTAAAGGAAAACGAATTAGTGAATAACAAAAACAATGATACTACTGAAATATCAATAATAAAGCTGTATTAAAAGATAATATATGATATCATATTTATGTATTTTGTTCTTGTATAATTTAATAACAATTATTTCACCAATATACAGGAGGTTAACCTAACCTATACTATGGAAAGGTACAAGGTAAGGGGTTTTCATGTCACATCTTATTCCAATGAGATTCATGCTATATTGCCACTATTTTATTTTGTGTGGTGTATGTAAATACCATTATTGTATTATTTGTGTAATATAAATTATTTTATGGGTATTTAAATATTGATTTTATGATACTTCCATCCCGGGGTGTATGTTTCAAATGTTACCAAATCTATATGGGAATTTCAAATTTCAATTTCCACGCATTGGGCATTACCAATACTTCATTGATTATTTTACTCCATGATTATGTATGGAATCAATATTTATAATTTATATAGTAAATTATACTACCCATTATATGGATTTACTTTGATACACATAATCACTCCGTTGATAAATTCACATTCCATTGATATGATCTTTTTAATTGTAATCTTAACTCAATATCCATTCATTGAGTTAAACATCAAGTTAGTGGTTTTGTATTTACAATAATATGTGTGAAGAAAATCTGACAGATTTAGACTGAATATCCAATTATATTGAGTGTATTTATATTTTTTCACACATAATTATTTCATTGATTTATCCTTAATCTTAGGATACGATCTTTATATGGTATTTCACCTCAATTTATATTCCTTTGAGGCCTCTTTGTCGTTATGCACCAATTCACTTTTATATGGTGTATATACTATCCTTTGAAATATTATATCATGAATCCATTTATTCCAACGATATTTCAATGATTTGATTAGTTCTATTCTTCAATTACTTATATTCAACCATCTCATATTGGGTTAGGATCTCCTTAACTAAAATATTGTTTTAAATGATTTAAATATTTATTCTTCTAAATATTTCCCATTAATATCTATGTTTTAAAAATGGTATATGTATTTATTTATATGGATATAAATGTTCTGAAATAAAAATTACTTTTATGTGTTTCAAAGTGGAATGGGACACTTTGATTCAAAAATATATTTTAAGCGATTTCATTGACAAATAGTGCGACATTTAAAAGTTTTCATGAAAAAGGAGATATTTATCTCAAATAGTTTTAATTACTATTTTCATCGATGTCAATATCCTTCAGTGAATTTTAATTTTTATTGATGTTGATTTATCATAATACAATCATACATATTGAGTTTAATGATTTATGGTTGACTGTGGATGTGCTATTTTTATGCCATTCATGGTTTGTGGCTAAAATATTGACATTTCATATATTGGTTTTAATAAAAATGTTTAGATTATGTTTAAAACTATCCTATCAGGAATCCATGGGACTTAATAAGTGATTGGTCGAGCCTTCTATAGCTTCTTGATGCATCAGTAGGTCCCACGAGACAAACTAGAGACTTGGCATAATGCCTTGACAAAATCTTATTTGTAGTCCTGGCACGAGGCCTTGAATATTTGGTTATGATGTCCAGCATTCTGCATTCCAACATTATGAAATTGTCTATTGATATTACACGTGATTATTCAACTATTATAATATACATATGAATATGTAAATGTAATTATTTGATTTGCCTTTGCAATATTATGCTGAGGTTTAAGTTTAAAAGGCTTGTGTTCTAGTCATATACATTGCCTTAAATTTTTTTTATTATTTGTGAAAATTTCCACTATATTGTTATCCTTACAGAGCATATGAGCTCACCCCTTTATTATTTTTTTCAAGGATGCAGAGAAGCATATTACGATTGACATGCCGGAATAGGGTAAGAGATATAAGAGTGTTCAAGGGAGACACAATGTTGCTTTTTAATTTCATGATGTAATTTAAAACTTATGTATGTATCTAGTACATACAAGGATACCAAATAGATCGGTCTTTCGGGAGATGATTCCTTGTATCATGGCAATTTTATATAATAATGCCCTGATTCTAGGTAACTGGGGTCGAGGAATTACAGTTGGTATCAGAGGAAGTTTAGTACAAATATTGGACGATAAATTTAAAAAAACTCATATTAGAAAACACTACCCTATGATATACATAAAATATTAGTACATAAGAACATCCAAAAAATTGTCAATGTAAATATTATATGCTGTTTCCAAGAAATAAATCCATGTTTGGATATGAGCAGCTAGAGGCGGCTCTGGTAAAGATGTACATAGGATTGAAAACTCCGACAAGGAGATTCGGGCTTGACCCAGGGTATCCTGGTACATGATAATGGGCCATCCTGCACTCTTAGTTACGACACTCTCGCGTGATATGCTTATGATAATTCACATTTTCTTTACTAACTGATATAAAAGATTTTAAAATAAGATTATAATAAATAACTTTGGTCAATACTAAGGTGTTTTAGATTGAAAATACAGTGTTATGATATTCTCTTAATGATTTTAAAACTCGCACAATTATTTCATGTGTTTTACCCCAACACATGTCTTAATTCTACTGGCTATTTATAATTTGACCAAAAACAACCTTAGGAATAAAATATGATCCTTTTAGTCCACATGGATTAGATTAGGACATTTATTAATATTTTATTTAAAAAAGAGTTAAAAGTATTAAATTCAATTTTTAATAACTAAACCATTTTTAATATAGGTTTATACATAAGAAAAATTAGAGTAAAAATATTCACTATAAATCTAAAAAAATTTCTTAAATAATGGTATTTTATTTATAATTTATAGACATTAAATAGTTAAATTTATTTATGACACAATGATGATGCAACACTTACCTTATTAATGAAAGATTAATATAATTGATATTATAAATATCCAAATAAATTTAATTTGAATTTTTTTTTTGAATTACAATAATTTTTTGGTTAATATGACATTTTATTTTTGATTAAACATTTTATTTTTGAAGTAATCATGCTGTTATGATTTTCTCAAAAACCAAATACTAAATAATGTCAAAATGGACATAAATGAATTTTTTAAACATATACTATATTATTGGTGGATATAATATTCCTAAAAATATAAGGTTTATCCACAAGGATTAAATAATATTATAAATTTTATTAACTAACTACTTGATGTTTTATTGGATGTTTAGTGTAAGTTAATTAACCATATAGTGTAGGAATACAAGAAGACAAAGTAAAAGTTATACTATTTAACAAATAGTTAAATCTTAAAGATAAGGTTAATATGGTGACCTAAACTTGTCTAAAACCTATTGGTTGGGAGGATGTTGAACCATACTCACTTTATCTTATAAATAAATCAATTTGGATCCATTATAAATCGAAAATGTTTTATAATAGAATAAAATTTCAAGGTTTTTTTAAGGTGACCCTCACCTCTCTTATAAAAGGGTACTTCCTATTCTCTCAAAACCACACCTCCAAACCCATTTTCCTCATCCAAAACCTAGACAATTATCCTAAAAACTTCCCTTAAATAAACTTAGAGTACTTACTTTGTTCTGAAAGCCAACCTTCAGAGCCCTTTCGATCAACTCAAAAGGAAACACCCGAAGAAGAGGTAATAATTTCACAACCCTCTTACATGTTCTTTTCTTCTTCCACTTCATCTTTATTTGTTTTCCATACCAAAATAACAAATCTAGTACCTCCTACATACTATGTGGTTATTATAAATTTGGTGCCTCTATATTCTTTATTCTATCAATCATATAAATTACAAAGTCTCCATACGTGCGTACGTACGGCTTACCGTCTCCACGTCATGGTATTGTTTTTTTAAAAAGGTGAGGCAAGCAGCACCTTTATTGAATTTAAAAAGAAAAGAACAACATAGGAAAAAAAGGACAACACAAAATCAAAAAAAATCAAACAGCTCGTGAATGAGTACGCATGTTGTGGTGCGGGGCACCTCCACCCCGACCACGTGGGTGTCGACCTCTCGGAGAAGGAACAAAAGTTTTTTTCATGGCCATAATGGGGGTTTCAGTACATGAACCACCATATCTCATTATTTTTGAAATAGGATCACTAGCCCGTGTAACCACAAACTCAGTATTTTTCACACTGATCAGACCCAAGGGAGGAAGAATGTCCTCCTTGTGTTGTCTGCTTTTAGTAGAATATGATACCTGCAAAAGAGATGTAACATGAGCAATTTCCATGATAGAAGTCCTTATAATCACAGCGGGCTTGCATGAATCAAGGCTCTCAGTATTCGAAGCAATAGTTGATATCACAACACCTACAGGAGGGATAATTTTACCAACATCTCACTGGATACATACAACCTACAAACTAGATGATTTATTGTCCAAACGGATTGGACCCTGAATGACACCTGCTAAATGAGCAGCAACATATTTAGCGGTGTTGCCCTGAGTGATTGGAACATTGAGTTTAGAAACCATTGAAGACGGAGAAAAAACCGCTACAGAAGGAGATTTCCACAAAACTGGATCGTTTCCTGGTCTTGATGAGAGCATCATATTATCCTAAGTTTTCCATGAAGAGACAACAACCATCTTCAATTTTCCTTTTCTGTTTGAAGAAATTGTTTTTTTCTCTTTCCAGAACTCAAAATCTACATTCTCCTGTGCTTCAAGTTCCATGTCAGCTTTTGAATCATCATATTCCACAAAAGTATGTTTATCATTAATGCCTTTGAAAAGGGCATCCTTAAATGACATCCCTCTAGTAGCAAGATGGGGTTCATCTGCTAAATCATCCCAAGATGATGGAATCTTTACATTCAATTAAGTAGATACAACATTACCATGGTCCTCTTTTCGAGGTGAAACAGTTCCAACAGAAGGTCATACATTATCCACATAATCGACAATCAGATTTTCTTTTGGCATGGAGGTCCCTTCCCCATGAAAGGCCTGTGAAACAAGGGGAGTGAGAACATTAGTAGGTCCACCTTTATCAGTCTCTTGATTTTTAGTTTCATTCACAATGGTTTGATCATTATCCTAGTTTCCTTTCTTCCTACAATTTTTCACATAATTTCTTCTAAAGTGACAATTGGTACAAAATAAATCAGCTCTGCACATAGATTTTGAGTGACCAATAATTCTGCAAGAGTCATAAAACATGGGTTTTTTTTAAATTCGATCTTAAGAGGAATTTCATCTTGTAGGGCTGACACGATCACCTTATCAATAAGTGTAGCACTTAAATCTACTTCCACAAGGAAACACGAATAATGGCCAAAACATACCTTTTCAGCGGTATTATCCATCATAATTTGATTGCCAATCACCGATAGAATATCATAAAGAATTTTAGGATTCCACAAAACCCAATTGAGTCCAGGAATTCTAACCCAAACTTGTGCATAAGTATCCCTAAAATCATCCAAATTGAAATTTATCTTCCAATCATAAACTCTCAGTGTACTTGGCCTAAGATTGAGAGAACCTAAAATCAATGATTTCCCTTTAAGATCAGCTGAGGGAAATAGGATGTGAAAGAAACCACGCCCAAGAGAAACACATTTAAAATATTCTAATCCCGAAATAAATGCATGTCTATTAATCAGATCTGCAATTTTCCAGGGTTTCAATCCATTCAACAGCAAAACACGAGCGATAAAAGAAAACTTACATATATTGATCCTATCTAAGATTGCATCGTCTGAAGCTGAGACATGTGCAGTCAAACCTTTCCTGACAATTCTTTTCGAAGGATGATTCACAAGCGTAGCAAACGACCCTCCCACGAAACCAGATAAATTCAAAAAACCCTTCAAATATTTCACATCGAGCACCTTGGATCTCTTTTAAGAGGTTATATTATGTCAATAAATCTGGTGTGAAGATACATACGAATAAATTTTTAAACTTCTGGGATGTTCTAGGGCATACTGATTGCTATGGGTCTTCGGGGGATGTTTCTCCCGTTCACCCATTTTTTCCCACGTCATGGTGTAGTTAGGTATTCAAAAATGTCATTATTTTGATGGGTATAATAGTAAGTATAACTGATTTAAATAATAAATATAACATTTTAATGATTCGGTATATATGATTTACCATCCAATTATATACGATTTCACCATCAAAAGAATGATATTTTGACACGTGCGTATGTATGACTTAACTTCTCCACGAACACGATGAGATTCATTCCACGTCGTAATAATTCAAGAATAATTTTCATTTTATGATTAAAAATAATGTTTAATAACTTAATATCATTCTTGATATGAATAAAATACAGCCTATACATAACAAACATGACTAAAATAACAAAACATATAATGGAAAATGAATCAGTTAACAACCCAATCAATGATAGTACTGAAATAACATTAAAAAAGTAATATTAGAAGATCATATATGATAACATATTTATTAATTTGGTTCTATTACAATGTAATAAAAATTATTTCACCATTATACAGGAGGATAACCTACCCTATACTAAGGTAAAGTACATGGCAAGGGGCTTTCGTCTAACTACTTATTCCATAATGATTCATGCAATATTTCTATTATTCCCTTTTGTGTGGTGTATGTACTACCCATGATTTTATTATTTGTGTAATTTTCTTTAATTTATGGGTATATACATCTTAATTTAATGATACTTCTTTCATGGGGTGTATGTTTCATAAGTATCATATTTTAAGGGAATTTCAAATTTCAATTTCCACTCATTGGTCATTTCACATACTTCATTGATTATTTTACACCAAGATTATGTGTGGAATCACTATTTATTATTTCTGTAATAACTTCCACTCTGCCTTTTTGTGAATATACCTTTGATACAGATAATAGCTTCATTTGTAAATTCTCATTCCATTGATATAAACTTTTTAAGGGTAATCTTAACTCATTTTCCATTCATTGAGTTAAACATCCAAGTCACTGGTTTTGTTTTTACAAGAATATGTGTGAATGTAATCTGATTTATTTACACAAAATATCAAATTATATTGAGTGTATTAAATTTTTCATAAATAATTATTTCATTATTTTATCCTTAATCTAAGGATATGATCTTTATGAGGTATTTCGTCTCAATTTACATTCCTTCAAGTCATCTTGATCGTTATGCACCAATTCACTTTTATATGTTGTACATACTATCCTTTGACATATAATGTTCTGAATCCCTTTATTCCCATGATATTATAATTTTTTATTAATTTTATTCCTCAATTACTTGTATTCAATCATCTCTTATTTGGTTAGGAACTCTTTATGTAATATATTTTTTAAATGTTTTAAATATTAATTCTTCTAAATCTTTCACATTAATGACCATGTTTTGAAAATGGTTTTAAGTATTTATTTATATTGACGTAAATGTAATTGAATTTCCTTTTAAACGTTTCAATGTGGTATGAGACACTTTTATTCAATAACCTCTTTTAAATGACTTCTTTGATAAATAGTGCAACATTTAAATGTTTTAAAGAAAAATGGATATTTCTATCATATAGTTTTATTGACTATTTTCATCTATGTAAATATCCTTCAGTGTATTTTATTCTTTATTTAAGTTGATTTATCAAAACAAAATCATATATATTTTATTGAATGAGTTATGTCTGACTGTGGATGTGCTATTTTATTCCATTCATTGTTTGTGGCTAAAATATTGACATTTCGTATGCATGTTTTAATACGAATGTTTAGATTATGTTTCATCCTTTTCATATGAGGAATGCATTAGACTTAGTAAGTGACAGGTGGAGCCCACTATAACTCCTCGATGTATCGATAGGTCCCATGTGAGAAAATCGTGTCTTGGCACAATGCCTTGACAAAATCTTATTTTTAGTCTTGGCAGGAGGCCTTGAATATGTGGTAATGATGTATGGAATTAGGCATTCCATTATTATAAAATTAGCTGTTGATATTACATGTAATTATTCAACTAGTATAAAATCCTTGTGAATATGTAAATGGAATTATTTGATTTATCTTTTCAATAGTATTCTATGGTTTACGTTTAAAATGCTTTTGTTCTAGTCTTTTACATTGCCTTAACTATTTATTCTTATTTATGAAAGTTTCCGCAATATTGTTATCCTTACTATGAAACTGACCTCAACCCTTTCTTAAGTTTTATATTTCATAGGATGAAAAGAATAATATTATGATTAACCTGCATGAATAGGTTAAGGTATAAAAGAGTGTTCAAGGTGGAAACTAAGTTGTTTTTTTATTTTATGATGTAATGTAAAACTTATGTATGTATCTAGTACTTCAAAGGATATTAAACGGATCGGTCTTTCGAGACATGATTCCTTATATCATGCCAATTTTATGTAATAATGCAACGATTCTAAGTAATTGGGGTCAGGGTGTTACATGAAACCTTTTATCATAATAAAAGACCATTCTGTCTTTCTAGGTATTTATCACTCAAAGAAACAAATAATAGACCATTTTACTATAAGGGAAATCTTTTTTTTCATATTTATAACTACAAGTTAAAACTTATAGCATACCAAAAATAGCTATTCCAATATGGGTCTACCAAGGAGAAATTTAAGGGAGTGGACACATGGTTTTTGTTTTGTACCACTACAGACAGTATCACTACAGTTTTTTTCTGGTATAACATCCCAAAAAACACTCTCAAGCTTGTCTAAATGCTCCAACAAACCAAAAAATTAATATTCTCTATCCCACATCAATCGAGAACATTCACATAAGGTTTACACAAGCTAGGTCATGTAATACCACACATCTAGAATCGTAAATGTCAAACTCACATTCTACATAAGGTAAAGGTAAAAATACACTAACATGACTCACAAAGCATGATAAGTATTACCATCCAACTAACTACCACGTAAATAATATCCTACAAGCATAACCATTTTTCTACACTACTACTTGTCATATCTATCACACCAATATAATGTCTCAAAAACCCATCTATATTATGTAACTCTGCCCAAAATGACACCCAAATTGGCTAACCACTATAGGTTCGCATCTAACCCAAGGTTAACACAACCACATTCCACCCATACCATTGTTATAGTCACTCTAGAGAGAGCCACGTAGCCACTAATTGATAGAAAAAATAATCCTAACCCATTGATAGGCCAATCAATGACCAATAACATTAGGCCCAAGAAGAACAAGAACATACAAGCCTATCCCCTTAGGGAGGCTACTCACCAAAATACACATATAGATAACCTACTCTAGGGCCAGTCACAAACTACTAAAGAAGACAATCAGGCTATATTACAAATCAAATACAACAACCCCCCCCAAGGGTACATACTCACATATAATAAAAGACTTGTTTTATACTGCTAATATAACCTAAGTAAAATCCTAGATCAATGACCCAAAAGTATTACTTTTGAAATACCATTTAAATTCATGTTTTTGACCGAATACAATTATAATTTCCATTAAATTTGTTTTAAAACCATTAAAATTAAAACACATTTTTAATATTAAATTGATTGGGAGAACCAAGACATTGCTTATTTTAAACCATTCCATAAAAATAGAACACATTACAATGTTCCTGAACCAAATGAGGAAAAATAAATTTCAAAATACCGATTTCATTTCAAAAAATCCATTAAATTCATTTTTTTGAACATATGGTATACAAAAATCTTATTAATAAACATTCATATTTCAAAAACCCTTTTAAAAAATCCAGTGAAAAACCATTTAACACCATTTTATTCCATGTGAGTTTACCATTAAAAACACTTTGAAAATATAAGAATATAATATCAGGGTAAAGGATATACAAAAATAATATGTACCTTTCTACTCAAGGTTCATGTCTATTACATTAATTCATATACGTTAGTCATAGTCAAGATAAAAAAATCACTACATGCTCTAAATAAATTAAATAAATGTCACTAATAATGTATTTATAAAAACACTGAATATATTACCAATATAATTTAATTAATTTAAGACTTAATCTGTCATAAGAACCCAAGAACATGAATTTTATCATTTGTTCCTATCCATGATTTTAAGAACTCACTCTTTCCTATTAGTTAGATAGAAAATCTCAAAAATCAAAAATACCAAAATCATGTGCATTAATCAAGGTAAAATAAGAAATTAAAAATAGGGAAAAATGAAAATAGAAAGAGCACCCATTGAAATAGGGACTTCACTCATATGTGAGTTTGATACCCCTAGACTTGAATTTTATAAAAATTTCTGACAATTCCTATCTCTTGTATATAGAATACAAAATAGTAATAAAAAATTAAAAAACCCCACTAATACAATTTTTTGACTCCTTACCCAGATCACACAGATCCGGATGAGGGGGTGCCATAAAATCTCATGTACTCCTCCCTATATGAAAGAGGCTACCGAATAGCAGTGAGGGCCTAAGATGAAACATTAGGAGATTATACCAAGATACCAAATCATTTTACACAACAAAAAATAAGTAATCATCTGATTAAACAATAGAAATGAAATTCAATGTTAATGGCCAACAAAAATAATTATATCCCATGGTATTTTAATATAGGATACAACATTAGTTAAAGTAGTCAATAGTGGAACCACATATAGAATATCAATATAAAGAAATTAAAGGGAAAATAAATTTAATAGGTGACTCCTCAACTGATCGGGATGTTTTTCCTTACATAATCTTCCCGACCTAGTCCTCTTGCAAAATTCTCTAACTAGAGACGAATCCCTCATCAAAATTCCATAAACAAACAAAGTCTACACTCACACTGAGATGCCCATGAATGGTGTGAGTATAAGCCTTATATTAAAATATAAATTCCTCCTTCTCTTTAATGTTTCCAGTCATTTAAATTTGTATGTGATGATAGAAAATGAGTACACTAATAAAAATGTAACATTATGGGTTATCATTTTCTAACCATGATTCCATGGACCCTATATCAACTTGATTTGGCTCACTCATAGAAGGGACATCTTCTAGTACCCTATTTCACTTATATCCCATAGCCTATGCTAGTCCAATAGGTCACGACATTTTTATGTTGTCTTACACATATTGCGTACCCAGAAGGTCACCATGTCACCCTGACCAATCCTCATTGAATTAATGGATTTCAATCATGATGTTGGCCTATCCACACAAGCTCTATGGAGGTAACATACATGATGAACTGTCACTATAGGTTTTGGAGAGGGCACATACACGTATACCTATCATTGTAGTTTTTTGGGAGGTCATTCACACACAGACACACATGCATCAACATGTTTAATTATTACAAAAGCAAGGAGAAGAACACCATCACAACCCGACAGAATGTCTAATTATAAGTGAATATCAAAACGAAAAAAACCCCAACCTAATGTCTCACTATATACTACCAGCCTCACAATAGGACCAAACCGTCTCCATAATGGTCGTCCACATGTCTTATGAAAACAAAATAGAAATACCCATGGAAAACCAAATATATCTCATGAACTAAAAATAAAATAACTTAATAAATCCATTTGATTATGTGAATACACTATCTAATCTCGTACACTACTTAACCAAGTCATTATAGACCACACTAAGCCCAATAGAAAATTTAAAAACCCATTTACCTAAGAGGAATTACCTAACAAAATTTTCCTTCTAAGTCATCCATTCATCCATTATAAGACTCACACTCAGAGGGATTCACTTAACAAAACCATATTCCTACTACCCTATCTATGATTTCTATAAATGATACTAATAATATTATTCTAAAACCAAAAAAAATCTAGAGAACATCCCTACATGAACTTTCTATAAAAACATTCTTTAATCAATTTCATTGAACACAAATCATAGTACCTATCTAAAGTTATGACGGCTCTGAAATAGACCTATCTTTCTCTCTCTAGAAACTAAATTAGAAGTTTCATATGGATACACATAAAATCAGAATAAATCTAAATCATACTATCTTATATAAATTCTATAAAATGGATAGCACTTCATATATCAATCTTGAGAGAGGCCAATCTCTAGGAGACACAATCCAAATCAACACCAACATTACAATTCAAATACATTTTCCCCAAATTAATCACATTAGGTTTACATGACTAGGGAAAATGAAAAATTAATTTAATGAATAAATGATGTTCAAATCACCAATATAAAACCATTACCACCCAAAAAAAACATTAATAACTAAATAAATGGGGGTGATGAGTCCAAATTACCAATGTAGGTTCACATCCCATCATCTAGTTCACATGGAGTTTATTGAAGGAGTGGTGGGGGGGAATAAAGTGTTCCTTATTGAATAGATGTCCCAAACCCTTAGAAAATACCATCATAGTGTAAAAATTTCATTCACACCCTGAAAGAACAAGATAAGACTCCCCCAAAGGCCAACCATGTTTATTTAGGACATGAACTCATATGTAATATCTAGAATTCCCACATACAGATCACAAATATATGATGGTCCCTCCCATCGTTCATAAATTTTCTCCCAAACTACCCCAAAACCTCTAAGCTCCTAACACAGGAACTGAGAACACACATCTCATCAAAAAACCAATAATGTAACACCCCTAAAAAATTCAGGGTGTGTTACAAAATGGTGAGGGATGCTGTAATTCAATAAAATAGTGGAAAAATTAATTAAATCAATAATTATATCATAATTGGTAAATAATATAATGTACTAAAATATTCTTTTTTATAGAAAAGGTAACAAAAAACCATTTAATTACTATGATTATTTATGGAAATAGAGAATTTCATCACAAAAAATTATTTCTAATAATGTTACAAGCACTATCACATTATACCACTATTGGAAAATATGATGTATGTGTTGGAGTCACCTAAAATTGATCATCCAACTATGGAAGAATGCGAGGGTGACATGGATGGATACAAGAGGAACATATAGGATGCATCATATGTATGTTTCATCATGTTTTCATCTTTTAAAAAATAGTATATGATGCCTCATAAACCTAAGGATGCACTCATAATGTTGAAAAATATCCACGATCATGATAAAGATCATGTGAGGTAAATGATAAATGATACGTACATTTCTTTAAAAAAGTATAAACTAGGAGATATATACCAAGAAAGTTTTCCCACACTCAGTATATTGATGTCTATCAACCAGATAGAAAAATTAGGTTCCTATATTGAAAATAAATTAACCATTAATCCCATATTATGATCCTTAAAACAAATATTATCTATGTTTTATAAAAATTATAAAATTAATGGTACGTAGAGTCCACTCATTAATATTTTGAAGTTCGTTAACCACTTTTTTACGGATTTGAGGTAATTTAGTTCTGTAGTACTTTTGGTGAATTAAGTGAAGGAAAAGGTTGAAAATCTTATGGATCCAACAAGATTTCCATAAAATAAACAAAAGGTTTAGAGGGTGAGAAATGAAAATGGGGTTATCTTCTTTACATGCAGCAAAAATATTTTTAGGAATATGAATTATAATGAATTAAATATGAATCTAGCATAATCTTCTACTTCATGTATATTCATCACTAAATTTAATATTTAGATTTTAGTTATTCGGTATTAAATAGAATATATGAATCACTTATTTTTAATGAATTTTAGGAACTATAGAATATTAGAATGATTATAAGAAGTAATTTCAACCTTAAAGTAGTTGGAGGGGTTTTATTGTTATGTTATCTAAGTAAAGATGAAAACATTAAATTACTAATTGTATTAATTATCAAAAAACTATTGTTTTGTTTTTGGTATTTATAAAACATTTATCTCTGTGTAAATTTTTAGACACAATGATAAAATATTTTAGGTATTAAATGAATTTTGTTATGGTATTCCATTCTAAAGGAATAATTTTCTTATAGATAATCATAGATATACAATAATAGTAATTAATGATGAATATAAAATATAGGTCTCAAATAATACACGATTGTGGCCAAATAATTCATGGTCTAGTAGAACTAGTAGTATTTGTTAAAAATATACATAAAACAGTGTGTAAATGATTTGGAGATATAACCCATAAGAATTATATATATATATATATATATATAATTTTTTATGACAAATAATCCCTTTTACAATAAATTTTTACAGTTACATAAACCGTTAATATATTTTTATACAAATTATATGTGAACTATTCTATAAAAAATATAAAGATAAATTCATTTACATTATGTGGTTAATTTGAAGAGATTTAAGGATTTTGATTTTGAATTATAGAAAAGTCTTGATAAAAGATAACAGTATTGTTCTGTAAGTTGTTCCAAAATAAATCTTAAAATGTATTTATTGATCACTAAAATGAAGACTAGTGTTTTTCCTAAAATCATATTACAATATAAATATAAAATTTATAATGTTATTAAAAATATGATTAATGAAAAGTCCTGTAATTTTTATAAGTATTTTGTTCCTTCTTTGCACTCATACATAAAAAATTAAATTTTCAATAATTAACCATAATCCAAATATAATAAAAATTCTTATCGTATATTTTTTTAATCTAAAATATATCCATTATTTCATAGTTTCATGTTTTTATATGAATGTAATTTATTAAAGGGTTATTTATGATACTATATAAAATCATGAAAAATATATAAAATGTGTCATATTTAATTATCCTTGGAAAATAAAAGATATAAAAATATATAATGTATAAAAGTATTAGTCAAGTGAATGACTATATTTATATATTAAAAATGTACATATAAAATATTTGAATTGGGGGAAATCTATAATTTTATGAAGTTATAGATTTAGATGCACATTATATAGAATAATAACATAAATCCAACAAGATATATGTGAGGAGTTGTTATAGAGATAGATAAAATGTATGAAATAAAAGACAAAGAGGAATGGGTTTTAATTAACTAAGTTAAGTGATTAGTTATTTAGTGATAATATTGAATAAATATCCTAAATTGAAGCATTAAATAAAAATAACCTATCATTGAAAATTTTATTTGAATAGAGAAATTTATTCATTATACCCATGTTAGAATTTATATTATAGTGGGTTCTCAATATGATGTTAATCCCATTGGTGGGTATTCAAGAATAAACAATATATGGATGATAAAAATGGTACCTGTAACAAACAATTAGTTGAAAATTTATTAAAGAAATTTAATGGAATAGATTATGGAAAAACCTTTTCCACGAATCACTATTCTAAAATCAATTATAATTACACATTATATAAAAATCATCTATGATCATTCGATTTAGCAGATGTATGTCAATACCAATTTTGTTAATGAGAATATTTTATAACATTTTTACATTGTGACACTAAAATTTTTTATGAAACCAAATGATTCCAAATAGGTATGAATGTTGTAGAGATCCATTTAAAGGATAAATAATTCATCACGATCATAGAATATTCATTTTGATTAATTCATAAAGGGGTTTAGTTTTCTCAAGGGCATATATGATCCCTTTGTCTATATGTGTTCAGTAAGGTACTGTAGTTCTCCATGTTACATTTTTTGATTGCACATGGAATATAAATATTAGTCTTGTAGTTAGTTAATACTTATTTGATAATTATTCATAAAATGAATGACTAAATATAGTCATTCAAGTGTTTGGGTTAAATTTCTACGAGGATAAATCTATGGGATCAATAAGACCAAATGATTGCATATTTACTTACAGATTATTAAAATATAATAGATAAAATGATATATGATAAAAAATTACCAGTGTCACATAGAATGAATCTATCTAAGATGGTTTTTAAACAGTAAATGAAAATATTAATAACATGACTATAAATTGACATGCTTAGGAAATTTGATTTATCATGTCTTCCATTATATGGAACAAAATTTGATAATTGTTATGTATAAAGAATGGGGAAAATATTAAATTGAATGAGTGGAAATGTATTATTGAGTAATAATAACTATAAATAATTACATGAGATAGATTATTCGATAAGAACATTTTACATAGAGAAATGGGAATCTTAGTTACCAAGGGAATAAAATAATATTACTCCATAAGATCATATTGATCTTATATCAAATTAAGTATAAAGTTATGTGTATGATAACCTTATTAAATTTAGTGTAATCCATATATAAAAACAATAAGTATATCATCCAACTGATGCAATTAAAGTGGCACTAAAAAACATGTTATGATATATTGAAAATCATGTAATTTTATGAAGTAAATTAATTTCACAATATATATATCTATATGATAATCTTATTATGATGGTAAAATCTATGATTTCATGTTTATGATAGATGGAAAATGGTGTATACCTATAGTTTTTACCTCTTCAAAAATTTTACTCAAGGAGGTGAAGTTTAGGTATGAAAATTATCCATAACAAATTTGACAGGCCCAATATCAATAGATATACACTAACAGAAGCATGAATATCATGTTAGATCTACAAAGATGATAATAATTCTTAGTTGTCTCTCATGAAACTTGCAGGGAATTTTAGTTTTTTACCAAGAATCACATGGCTTTATACTTTTTATTACAATATTATAGTAAAATACATTATAACATAACTATGTTTCTTATGAATAACATTAATGTGATATCATACATACAGTATTTTAAAATTATTAGGCCATAGATGTCCACCACTATAGTGAAGACAATGTAATGATATGATTTTATTCATAAAATATGTCATATGTCCTAGAAAACATCTTTTTGATATGAAAAAAACGATTTTTGACTATGAAGTGATGGGGATCAGTAGAAATTTATAATTTCTCTCATGAAATTCACACCCGAGTATCACTGATCATATAGTTCATAAGGATAATCCCACCAATTATATTTCTACATGCTTTATATGTTATTCTATATTCCCATATATGAAAATGTCTATTTCTCCTTAAAATAAAGAATATTATTAATGTGAATCACGAATCATGTAGTTTTCCATATTGATGAAAATCATGATGACATGTTCTTTCAATGAGTGAACATTTTTTTCATTATAAATGAAATGAATTTAATTTAATAAGTCAATTCAGGATTTTTACCTTACAATTTTAATTTAAGAATATATCTCAATATCATTCATTGAGGATGAACATTCTTATGAAATCCATGGCTATGGTTTTTTACGGATTATAACACCCCTATAAAAGAGATACATAAAAGGATAAATTGTAATACCAATGTTAACATAGGGAACCATTCTTTTTAGAAGACTGTTTGAAAATAAATCTTTAGTTAAACATGCTTGGTGTAGAGTAGTGTTCGGAAGGGTGATGTTATGGGATGTTTTGTGGGTTTGAGTGAGTGATGGAAAATGAAACTTAAATAACATGTGTTGGCTGATGGGGAAAATTATTTTTCTGACAATTAATCCAAATGGGTATTTTTCATTTCATTTTCTAGGAAATAATGTAATGTATTACGAGGGAACCATGATATTAGATGAGTAAGTCATTGTCCTGAGAGGATGGGTTATGAAAAAGAGGTATCAAATCCAATAACATGATTTACGTATAGAGACAGTACCTTGGAATTTGGTTTGAGGTCTAGAATGAGGTCATTGTGATGTAATGTGGGGGAGCGTGTAACCTCACTAGAAAAGTGATACGTAATAGGATAACGGTACTACCCACGTTGACATAGTTAAAATTTATTTTCATGATATTTTGAAATAATAAATCCATAGTTAAACATTATATTCTTATAACACAATCAATGTGAGTGACCTCTTAGTTTGTTTCCCGAGGTGTGTGTGAGTGAGGAAAAATCACGATAAAATTACATGTGTTGGACTGTGGGTATATTGGTTAGGATGGTAAGTGGCCATTATGCAAAATAACATGTTATGTTCTAAGAAATTATAAAAGGTTAATAGAAAACTGATGGGGATAGATGAGAAGGTCCATTGAATGACAAGTTTTGGCAACGACAAACATGAGACATCATTGGAAAGTAAATGAATGAAAAACCAAAAATATAGAACGATGAAAAAAGTATGAATCCTTCTTTATTTGATATTGGAAGGAGAAGGAAATATATCACATAGAATGATTCATTAGATGGATTTTATAATTATTATATTAACTTAATTATCTATGGATTCGTTGATATGTTCATAGATTATAATCTTGTACATTTTTTAAATTCCACTAATTCTATTGAGAATGTTCCCTAGTAGATCAAATAGTATGTGTAACTGGAATCTCACTAAATTTTGTGGAGTTAAATATTATAAATAATATTTTCCTTGTTTTTGGAATAATACTAATTTGGTGATTTTGTCCATATTAATCCAATACTGGGATATTATTATTTTTAGTTTTTGACATCAATTTCTTACGATTATTATTTATCCTCAATCAAATACATCAAAAAAATTCACTATTTAAATAAATAAATAGTATAAAAAATCAATTGGTTTAATGAATATTAAAATAAATATTTATTCCCTTGTTTACTGAATATAATATTTTATAGGAGGACATGGATAGAGTTCAATGATCCATTGGAAATGATATATTTACATTAATATCAATTTAATAAATATTAATTTATAATTTAACGAAATAATATTAAAATAATTTCCTCAGATATAATGGTGATATTATTTGTATTAATAATTAACATTGGGTTTTACTTAGGTTTCATATTTGAATAAGTGATTTTATAAAAATATTTATATTTTACCCTCAGTATGCATTTTAAATTACATAATATTTATTGTGAAGAATGCTAACAAAACAAAGACACATTTTATAGAAATTTCTCGAACACTAGAGACAAAATCCTCCCTCCCTCCCATTTATGAAAATTATTTAGATTTTTCAAAGAACATATAAATCTGTTAGTAATCCATGATTTGATCCTCAACTAAAAGGATAATTCAAAAAGATAAAAAAATATATTGGTCAATAACTTATTGTGAAAAATATAATTATTATTTATATTGATTATAACTTAAATGATAAAGATCCTCTTTAGAGATTCCAGGGTTTTTTGTTTTGTACTTTGTTTTTTTTCAATTGATAGTGGTGAAAAATAAAAAATGGACATAATATCTATACTTCCGCCACAAACTTTAATCTTCATAATGAACATTTTATACTGATACAAAAACTATTACATCATCAATGGTCTTTGTGTATGGTGAGAGTTTATTATATTAGATGTTATGTGTGAAGAAACTAAAAATAATGGGGCATCTAAAATGGTGTGATACTATAATGTGATGATATTTATTCATATAAAAATCCCAAACAAGGTGGTAAATTCAGGGTATGTAGGGGAGTGATCATTATATGGAACAACCCATGAAGAATGAAAATTCCACGATATGATGTCATTTAATAGTTATAAAAAAGGACCACAAAAATTTTCTAGAAGTGTGATACAACTACTCGGTGAACTGTTAAATATTGGAGATAAAATCATTAAAAATAATTATTTTAATAGAGGAAGAAATACATGATCTAGTAAATTTCATGAAATCATAATATTTCGACATTATATATAGAAACAAATATATTTTTCTAGGGAAACTAGTATTTAGTGACATGTGTTTCTAAATATCCACTAAATATATAAAAACAAACATGATAGAGGTTAGAATGACATGGTGTTTAAAAAATACATTAAAATTGAAACATAGTAATTTTTATAGTCAATCTATGATTTAGCTTCATGATTTCCAAGATCTCCATTGATTTATGAAATTAATGTCATATTGTAGAATTAAATGTGGAGGTGTGACTGATTTTTTGTAAATGTATTCCTATATCATTCAAATATGGAATTTTTGGAAAATGAATTGCATATTTCATTTCAGTTTTATGAAAAGCTTAAAATTTTATTACACAGAAATAAGAGATTAGAGATAAATAAAAAAAATTAAAATATTTGAGGCAAAGATATATATATTATATTCATTACAATATGTTATTATATTATTGAAAAAATAGAGACCCATCAAATGGGAGGATCCCAATTTTTTATCTATGATTTTCGAAAGAATTTATAGAAGAAAAGGGTGATGAACTGGAGATTAAAAATGATGTTAATGTTATATAATGATTATTTTTGTTCTACTTATTATGTATTTAATCATTATTATTTATTATTGATTGTTTTATTAATAATTTGAATGATGAAAATATATATAAGTGTTGTTTGATTATAGGTTGGGTGATTTTTTATAATTTTTTAAAATAATTTATTTTTTTATTCATTTTTGATGACACATCATTCATTATTTAACCATTGATTAAACTCCACAATAGAGTCGAACCAAGTAAATTGCTGGGAAATATATATATTTTTCACAAATATATGATGATGATGGTTGAGAAAAATAGTTTTATTAATCATATAATGAAATCAATATAGGTCAAATAGTTTTAGTAGTTTAAAGTCTCATCACATCATAATTAAGCCCCAACTAAGGGTATCTTATTCCCTACATGCCAAAAAATTGTATTAGAGAAACTTTTTCTTTAATTATTTTCTCTTAAATATAACATTATGGGGAATCTAGATCTATTATATCATAATAGTTGAATATTCATTACATTACACCAATAAAATTCATTATATCATATAGGTATTGTGCCTATGGAAAATTATACCATTACACAGTTGGTTCATATGTGAACCAAAACATCTCCCACTAAGTTATTCATAACAACCATCCATATTAGACATATCATTAATAATACATTTATTTATAACATGAGGGAAGGAAAAATTTGAAAGTGTGAGATCAGATGACCATTAAGTGTAAATAAAGAAGATATATAAAAACAACATGATAATAATTGTAAGAGAACAAGATAATAACATATAAAAACCATAACATGCATATCAAAGGTCATAATCTTGATTCATAGAATAAATTTTTGAAGTTCATAAGATATGAATAATGAAAGAGTCAATGAATATAAGCCATGAAAACATAACATAGGAAAAATACATAGAGTTGAGGAAAGTACATAATCATAGGAAACTATTTCAATAGTAGTGAAGGTGGTTTTACAAGGATATCACAATGGAATGGGTTCAATCACCAAACCATCATTGTAGTCATGGTTCATTACTGTGATTATCATGGTGGAAAAATCCCCTTAAATAATTGGGTTAAATCCCCATTATAGTCTTTTTCATCTAAGGAAATTTAAATATTTACCCATAGTGTTTGAGGGATATATATTTCCCACATTTGACATGATGAAATTCTCTCATAAATGTGCCAAAATATCATGAAACATTCATCATATCAGAACCCATGAAAAGAAAGTATTTGTTTAACATTTCATCATTTAAAACCACTAAAAAATACAATTATATTAATCATTTCATCATTCCATAAATGAAAAGAGGAATGAAAAATAAGAGTGTTTTATAATAATTTTATCAATGTATAAACCCTAGAAGAGAAACATGTTTCATAAATATCTTTTCATCATAAAAATAAAACATCCAAAGAAATAATATAATTGGTATTCTATGACAACATCCCCATTAAATCAAATAAAATAGAAAATGATGCCATGTTAGATGGAAAATTATTTCAAATGATCTCTCTGATAATTTATTCAGGAATAGAACCTTTGGACACTGAAAATAACTTTCTAGAACTAAAAAGTCATAAAAAAATTCAAAATCATATTCCTTGAAAATAAATTTTGAAACATATAAAATAATTTTTAAATAATTGATAGGTCATGGAAACATGAAATATATTTAACGCCGCATGATATTTCTTTAAAATCACAAGATTTCCCACATATTTTTATTAATTCATAATGATTTAATTAATTATATTTCACGTTTTCATAATTAGTTTTTTATTTTTTATTTTAAAATTTAAATCAATAATTAATCGAATTTTATAAACAATTTTGTTGTCTTTAAAATTATTAGTTTCTCTCACTTACATTATTGGTCATTTATAGTACTATTTACGTTTATATTATTCTTATCATAATAATTTTAGAAATTTATATATAATCATTACTAATTTAATAAAATTATTTACATTTAATTAACATAAAATTCAATTAAATTGTTAATCATTAATTTTTTTTAATTAGATAAATCTATTATTAATCATTTTTTAATTAAAATATTTTCAATATTTTATATGAATTTATTTTTGAGTTAATTAATTTGTTTAATGTGTCTTGAATATTTTTTTGTTAAACGTTAAATCATTTAAATTTCTATTTTTTCTGCAGTTGTTACGTTAAAAAGAAGATAAAGGTCGACACATCACTTGGCAACAATGATGTCTCATAAGACACCACCAACACCTCTACATAAAACCCCAACAGACCAGCATTGTCTCACTTATTCCCACACACTACCATGTGAGACACCACACACCCCACCGCTCCATCGACACACTGTCATCCCTTTTCCATGTGAGGCACTGTTCCACTACAACGGTGAGTCCTGCAGTCACCATTCTTCCTGCGACAACTAGTCATCATGCCTCTTCAATGACTCGCTACCATAGATATTTTTTCACCCCTAGTATCAAATCTCTATTGTTGATGATAGTCCACCATATATGAAGATGTCATACTATTGTCATTTTTCACACCGCCCATGCTAAATCTAACCTAAATCAAACAACCACTATATTTGAAACCTTCATGGCACTGACCACTATACTTGCCCGAAGTACCTTCACCACCATTTCCAGAGGAGTATCGAAGTTAGATCCAAGCCAGGTGAACATCAAGATGTGTCCTATTTGACTTCGCACTACGCAGAGTACAAATCTGCAATGAGTTTGTTGTTCACTACTAAGGAGGAAACCACTCGAACCCAGTAGAGACATCGTTAGGAGTTCACAATCGCTAACGCCCCTAGGAATTAGACACTACTGATTGAGGAAGTGTCATAGAAGGAGGAGCCCCGTCTGATCGATGCGGCTTGGGGGAAGAGGAAGCTCAGTTTTTCTTCTCGAGAAGACCCTCTATCATGCTCAGATAAGGGATAACATGGGTAAGAGTGAAAAAACAATAAAAATAAAAATAATTAAATACTAAAAAATTAAAAAATAAAAAAATAAAAAAAATAAAAAAATTATTAATTATTAAAATTTAATTATGAAAATAAAATAATCGAATGAATTAATTTTATAGTTTATCTTTAATAATTTAAATTTAAATAAATTAAAAATATTTCTACAAACTAATTAATAAATTAATAAATTTCATAACAACAATATTCCATAGAATAAATAATTACTAATTAACATAATAACATAATAATTTTTAGTAATCTAAAAATAATAATAATAATAGTTTTTTTTTAAATTATAAAAATATTAATATAATTAAATAATAATGATTAATAAATGTTTTAAATAAAACAAAAAATTTAAAATAATAAAAAACAATTAATTAATTATTACTAAAGGTTAATAATTAATAACTTCTAATAAATATAAATTATTTTACATTAGAATATATGATAATAAATAATTAATTGATTATGACTTCATTTTAAGCAATGTAATGTCTAATTACTTTTTATTTATATTTGTCTATTGTTTTTCATATTCAAGTGAGGACCAAGAGTATGTCAATATAAATTTAAAACCACATGTTACGATTCAGTTCAAAGATATTTGAGAGAGTCACAAATAGTGAGATGGGTGGAAAGATTACAACATATGTTCAATTATTTTGAGGAAGTCCAGCCTGATTTAGTGGAAGTCTGTGGTGAAAAACTGAGTTTGATAGAGGAATTTAAAAGAAGACAAAGGTAGTGTTAGTAGGGAGAGTGTCATTCACTTCTCATTCATTCAACATCGAGAGAGTGGATCATGGATACTTCTTGGTCCTGGAGACCTGAAGACCTTGGAGAGTAGTGACCAAAGAAGGAGAATATAATTGATTGGGGGATTTCTTCTCCTTTCATTTTCAATTTAATTACAATGTAATTGAATTGTTTCAATTTGAATTTTGGAATATGTTTTTTTTTTCTAAATAACTTATTCTTGGGGGATAAAATTTTACTAGTTTAAAATTTATACTTCTTCACTTAATTCATTCAAAAGAATTTTAATTGATCCATAAGGTTTATTCTAATTCATAATATGTTAATTGTTCCTGCACCATTCTCAAATAATTTCATAATAATGTGGTCTTTTAGTGAGAGTGATCATGGTTGTAATTAAGAAAAATTTTAATCCAAAAAACATTAGTAACTATTGATGAGATGGTTTCTGAAGAATTTCCATAAATATCCTTTTAGATTGAATGCTTTTAGAATTGGGGAACTTCAAGATTCAGTATAATGTAAGTTCGTTCTCTTGGAGAGGGAGGTAAAAAAATAAATTGTAATGGTAGAAAATTAAATTTATTTATTTTAACTTGATTTAGTAAATATCTCTCAAGTAGTAGAGATTATTTTCTTTGGAAATTTTTCTTCACTGTCTTTCAAAATTTTCTCCTCCTTTTCAGTAAAAATTAATTTTTCCTCCATTTTCTCCTCACAATTATCAATTTCTTCTAGAACACGAAAAAATAAAAAATTCATCACCCTAATATATCAACTACAATATAGATACTTTAACCACTCTTTTAAATAATGGTAATATTTTCAAAATTTGATTACTCAACATACTTCTTCACTTTCACATGGGTTCGACTATATTTATCACTATACAATAGTTATTAAGTTTTATAAATAATTTAAATTTCTCGTGATTTAACAACGGTCTGGTCATGTTTTTGGCGTCGTTTCCTTAGAAGTATTCAAGTGACTACTTTTCAAATTTTTTTTAAAAAATAAAAAAATTCACATAGAAAGAAAATCAAAATCAAAATAAAAAATTGAAAACAATAGTATTTTTTTTTCTGGTACTACCTAATTTTGATTATTTTTACATTTTTCTATTATAATCAATTTTCTTTCATTGTACTTTTACTGCTTTGTTGTTACTACATTAGTACAAATTTTTCTCTGTTATCACATTTTTATGAGCATGGTTAGTCATGTTGATATATTTGAGACCATACACACTAAAATTGATAAATACTTAACTGCTCTAAAAAAGTAAAAAAATTGTAATAGAGAGATTATGATATAGTGATCTTATAAATAATTTCTAAAATATTCATTCTAAACAAAGTGGGGAGATTGAGAGGGGTTTTATTAGGGTGTTTCAATCCCTCAATATCTATGTAACACTTCATATATTATATATTATCATAGATCTAGAAATTATTAATGAAACATTCCCAAATATCACTACTTATAGCCTTCAATGGACTCTATAATGAGGACTCTCTAGCCTTTATTATGGATTTATAAAACATAGTGCATCAATTTCCACTTCTGGAACTCACTAAAAATTAGTCAAGATTTTGATTATTTCCCATTTTCCTTAACGTTAATGCTTGAAAAATGTTTTTGAGTCTACATAAAAAAATATTTGAGAATTGGGACCAAGTTTATAATTCTTTGACAGTGAAATTTTATCCCCAATGATTAAAAGGAGAGTTATGAACTAAAATAATTTTTTTTACCAAGAGTATAGAAAATACATTTATGTGGTTTGGAATAGATGTAGGTACCTCCTTAGGTAGTGTCCCTATAATGAAATCTCATCCCATGTCCTTATGGACTCTTTCAATGAAAGAAATATCTTCTTCTAGTCAAAACCTTATTGACCAATCTGTTACGGGTAAATATAATGGAATGTCTGATAAATAATTAAGATAAAATCTTAACAACCCTTCCCTTAATTATCAACACAAAAATTCAATGAGAATTAGATTGAACTGAAATGTAATAAAAACTTGTTCTGGAATAGAAATGATATCACAACTGGTTGAAATAACAAACCCTATTCAAACTATAATGAACCAATATAAAAAATTGTGTGTAAACCATGTGGGATTTCAAAATACCAATCAATCACTTGGGGAACAATGTTCCCATGGGAGATTTTTTTGGGAACAATGATCATATCTATCATAACTCTGACATGCCTTCCCAATAAAATGAAAAATCAATTCTTTACTATGGTCATAGGATTCTTACCAACGATGACTCATTTTTTCTTTAAAAATAAATAATTCTATAAAAACTATCTTAATATCTCACGGAAATAAGAATGTATAATTAAGAAACCCATTTCCCCAGGTTACAAAAACCAAAAAAGACAATAATTTTCAAATCAACCAATGCGTGAGTATTCTAATTCACAAGTACATTTTGGGGGTCAAAAGATTTCATAACTAGTTCAAATATTAAATAGGATCGAATGTGAAGAAGAAATGTTCAAGAATAAAATAAATAAAAAACAATACAAATATTATTCATATAAAATTCAATATGATGATAGAATGAATAATATGGAAACTCAATTGGGACAACATGCTATAGAATTGAATTCTAGGGATAATGGATGGTTGGATAGTATAACTGATGTCATCCATTGGGAGAATTTCATTGATGTTATTACAATAAGTTGGATAAATACCAAAAATTTAGATAAAAAGACTCAAAATATTCTGAAACTGAAAAACTTAGTGAAAAAAATATAAATCTGCAACACTCACAATCTTGAAATCAACAGAATAGTGCGGAAAATGAAGAAATTACTTGTTTTTTAACTAATGGAAAAGATGTAATATTTTCTGAAAAAAAGACCAAAGATAAGGATAAAACACTAAAATAATTGAGGTACATGCTTACTTTTTTTAAGACCATTATCCCACACATCCCTTTCCCTAAAAAATTGAAACTCAAGAGTAAAAACATAACTGAGCTTCTTCAGCTATATGGACTTTCATCCAACCTCCATGTGAACATCTTTTTCATCCAAGCCTTAATCCAAATAACATATTATTTAAAATATATAAAAAATTCCAATAAATAGGAACATAGAAGAATATTATTTATATATCCTTACTAATGAGTATACTGCAATACTACAAAAAAATCAATCTCAAATACCTAGGTTGTTTTTCTATACCGTTCACTTTGGAAAATTCTAGTGAACTCATCTTTAGATGTGAAATAGGTTCTATAATCAACATGATCCCATAAAAATTATTCCAAAGGTTGATTTTTCATGATATTAAACCCACAATATAAATCATATAGATGGATGATCATTCATTCACATATCCTACAGGGAGGTCAGATGGCCTACTAGTTTTTTTAGGGAATGTTTTTCTGCCTATTGATTTCTTAGTTTTGATATGGAGCGTGACTAAGAAGTTACCATCATTCTGGGCATGCCCTTCTTAGCCAATGGTGGAGCTATTATTGATGTGTCTAAGGGTTAATTAATTTTTAAAATTGGGGTGCATGAAGCAGAATTTAATGTCATTGAAAATGTCAAAGGGCCATCATTTTCTGACAATTGTTCAATGGTAGAGTCCTTAAAAGCTGATAACTCATTAGAAAATTATTATATGTATTATAGAGGTTTTCATGGATTATTTCTCTATATTTGGTAGAACATTTGATAATTACATAAAATATCTAGAATTGGCATTAGAGAGATGCCTAGAAACCAACCTTTTTCTTAACTAAGAAAATTCAAACTCCTGGTCACTGATGGGATAGTTTTTGGACATAAGGTGTGTAAGAGAGGTAGAAGAAGTTGATATTTACAAAGATAAATTTATTCAGAAATTACCACCTCTTAAATATGTTGAGGGTGTGAGTAGTTTCATAGGGAATACTTGTTTTTAATAGATCTTATCAAAAAATCTCAAAAATAACAAACCCTTGTGTTCATTTCCTTTCAATGATGCACCATTTTTTTGATGATAACTATTTGCAATCATTTAATCATTTAAAAGAAAAACTCACTTCATCACCTATCATCACTAAGACTGATTGGAAACTGCCTTTTGAATTATTGTTTGTTTAATGTGATATGGATATTTGAGATGTCTTATGATGGAGGAGATATACAAATTTTCATGTGGTCTATTATGCTAGCAGGATACAAGATAGAGCATAGAGAAATTAACCTACTACTAAATAGGAGTTATTAGGTGTGGTCCTTTGTCTTGATTAATTTTTCCAGTATCTTCTAGGTTCAAAATCCATCTATTCACTAACCCTTCTACCTTAAAATAATGTTTTTTTAAAAAATAATCAAAATAAAGTCTAATTAGGTGGATTCATTTATTACAAGTGTTCGACATAGAAATTGGATATAACCAGGGAGTAGAGAATTTAGTTGCAGATCATATATCTTGGATTCCAAATACCCACTACGTATATCGAAGGGAAATAAATTCTTTCTTTCATGATGAGAAATTTCTTACTATCTCCATTTGTTAGTATGATTAGTTTTTAAAATTTACCAACTTTATAGTGGGAGGTGTAATTCCAAAGGCCTTTTCTAATAACCAATGAAAAAAATTCATTTCATAACATAAGTATAATCTTTGGGGTTACCCTTTTCTATTTAGAAGATGTGATAATGGTATTCTGAGAAGGAATGTGGTAGAGGAAGAAATGTTTCCAATTCTATAAAGTTGTCACTCCTCACCATGGAGAGGACAACATGGTAGTGATAGGATAACCCAGAAAGTTCTCCAAGATCGATTTTATTGGACCACCTTATTCAAGTATTGTAGAAGTTATGTAGTTGGCTGTGATAGATGCTAAAGGCTGGGGAATGTTGTACATAACAATAAGATTCCTTATAATAATAATTTAGAAGAAGAATTTTTTGATTGTTGGGTCTTAGAATTTATGGGGTCATTTCCATAATCTCATGGGAATGTGTGCATCTTAGTTTCTATTGATTATGTGTCTATGAAGGTAAAGTAAGTGGAACTACCCATAAATCAATCTAATAGTTTAATCAAGCATGTAAAAAAACATTTTTCATGATTTTGGGCGCTAAAATCCATTATATTAGATAATATAACACGACTTAAAAAATTAAATATTTAAGGATCTAATGAAAAAATATTGATGCACCCATATGAATAGAAAATCCTACCATCTATAGTCCATTGGTTAGTGATAAATTATTAATATAGAGCTAAAATATATTTTTGAGAAAACTTTCTCACATTTTATGGAAGGTTTGTTTCTGAAGTTAGATGATGTTTTGTGGGCCTATAGAATAGATTTCAACACCAAAATTGGTATGTCTCCATAAAAGAAGTTATTTGGTAAATGGTTTCATTTTCTTATGGAGTTTCATCACAAGTTATATTAGGCAGTTAAGGCCTTAAAATTTGATTTTAAATCTGTTGAAGAGATAAATTTTGTAATCTGAGTGAGGTATATTAGGTAAAGAGAGAGTCTCATGATAAATATAGGATATATAAAGACATGTCTAATTTTTTCCGTTATTATGTTGTTGAAAATAATCAATTTAGAACACGACATAAGGTCCTCATCATTAATTATAAACTTATTCTCTTTCTTAGAAAGCTAAATTATAAATGTTATGGGACTTTCACAGTTGATAGAGTGATGAATAATGGGGATGTTGAACATGTTGGTGGGGGAAAATCACATTCTTATTAGTTGTCAATGATCCAAAAATTATTTTGAAGGGAAACTAATGGGATTGTTGCTGCCACTATAATATAAAATTTTTTCATAATAAAGTCAAACTGAAGACTAAAAACTCAATGGTTTATGGGAGTTAACCCATGGACTTTATTTGATTTTAATTTTATTCTTATTTTGTTTTGAATAAACTTCTCCCTTTATCTATTTTATATTTTTTATCTATAGGATATGAGTTACTGTTCTTCCTGGTATTCATTTCTTAGTGAATAAATTTGTTGTAGGTGTCACTACAAAAGCATAACTCCCTCTTTTTCTGAAATAGCAATAGTCATTCTATAAAAGAATTATTAAATCAGGGAGTTTAAATTTCTATATTTATTTTTTATCATCTTCATTATTGACAGACTCCCTTGATTCTTCTTTAAATCGTTTTTCATAATGAAATGTTATTGTAAACGTTGTTGGATTTCTTGAAAATCTAGTAATTAAAAAAAATAAGTCACTGTCAAGTCCTTGACTCACCGATGCACTTGAGTCACCATTCCACCATTGGAGGCGAGTCACCAAAACATTGACTCACTATAGTGGAAGTTGAGGTGAGTCTTGATAATTTGATGTTTTTGAAAATTTTTTTTTTCATATGCATGAATATGGGAAATTAAATTTCATTCATTTTAAAATCATTTTACTATTAGATATTAAATGTGGGGGGAATTACCAGTGGTTTGATATTTTTTAAGTAAGGTGTTTAGTATACCATGAACCATGAGGATTAATATTATTTTGAATCAAATTTTGGAACTTTTTTAAACCCTTTACACAATATTTATGATTTACATGTTACTTTATCAAACATATTTGAAAAATACTATTCATTGTATTTAAAGATAATTATTGTGAATCTGTTAACATATTTTTTGTGGAAAATAAAATACTATTTAAACTATATTTTGACCTTCATACATGTCATTAATTTTATTTAATAAATATTTTTTTGAACTTTTCAATTCAAATGTTTTTTCTCCACCTTGGAATTCATCTTTGGGGACAAATATGGGTTTTAATTATGTGGTAGGGGTAAAATTATATTCAGTTGTTATGTGAATCAATGGAAACCCATCAAATCCCTATACCTCTTATCTTTTTTTTTAAAAATAATGGTTATATATTTTGAATTTCATTAAAAAATTGAGTATCCTTAGGCATCACACTGTACTTCAAATTTGTTTTGTTTAAGAATAATATCATACATTAAACCAAATTTTTTTAGGATGAATGTTATTTGGGTAAAATTTCATAGTGATATTACAAATGTTCTATTTACTAACAAGGTTCTAGATTTGTATATATGATATATTTTTATTTAGTAATCATAGTATATTTTAGAAACTGGGTGTTCGAACTTCATCATAGGGGAATAAATTTTTAATTTTTAAAAAATAACCAATTTAGTTATCCAATTTAAATGGTATTCATATAAATATTTTGAAACTATAGAAAATTGGGTGTTTGGGAACACATAGTGAAGCTTTGAGAACCTATACCCTATGTGTGTGTGAGTAGTCTCTTAATACAATTCTAATATGTTCATTGCATAGTGTTAAGCACAAGTTAAATGGATAGATAAAATTAAAAATACAATAAAGTTACTAGTTGTCAAAAATGAGATTATTAAGGTGAGTGTAATTTTGAACACCAGAGTAATAAGGGGAAAATCGGTTCAAATGAAAGTCATTTAAATTTTAACAATAAAGTGATTTATAAAATTATTTAATTTTTTTCTTTTCGGAACCTTAGAGTAAGTAAAAGTATAAGGTGAATTTTTCTATGTTATTAATTCCACTCATATTTAACCGATTATTACTCTTAGACTTAGAACATGAACATGAATTGATGTAAGTGGGTAAGTAGATTCATATTTTATGAATGAAATTGTAAATATGGAATTATTCTTTGTCACTTGATTATTTGTAGGTATGTGATATTCTGCTGGACCACTTTTTAACATTTATTTTCAAAATCTGAATACTTTGTTTTAGTTCCTCTACTCTTAAATGGTTTTAATTTTTTTGTGACCTTAATTATTAAAAAATTCTCTATTTTAAAATATAATAATACATGATATTGATTGAGGATAATAAATGATTAGGTGTGAGGGATTTTATGTGGCCTTAAAATCACTTTATTTTCAACATATTTTTACTTTTTTTAATGATTTAGTTAATTAAATTTTCACCTTTTGTTAATTAATTTCATATTTGTTATTTTATAATTTAGTTAATTATTTATTCAATTTTTATAATAATTATTTTATTTCTAGTATTTAAAATTATTAGTTTCCCTGAATTACTTTTCTAGTCCATTATTTTACTCTTTAATTTAGTATTATTCATGTCATAATAGTTTTAGAAAATTCATTTTTATTAATTAATCAATTCATAGAATTAGTACAGTTAATAAACTAGAACATTATTTTAATTTGTAATATTATATTTTAATTTTCTGTTAATTAAATTCATCCATTATTTGACTATTTTTAGTTTAAAACATTTCAATTTTTTATTTGAATTTCTTTATCTGAGTTAATAAATTTTTCGAATGTGTGTCTTCCACTTTTTAGGTTAAAATTTAAATATTTTAATTTGCTTTTCTGTCTACAATGATTACATTTGAAAAAATGGATAAAATGAGTCACCGCCAGCCTACAAAATTGTCTAATAAAACACCACCAACACCTCTACCTAAAACACTACTAGAATGGTTGGGTCTCACTTATGTCACAATACTACCAACCAAATGGTGTCTCAACAAGAAATTGTCCACCCCTCCCCTTCATCGACACCCTATTGTCTTAACTTTACTTGTGAACCACCATAATGTTTTTAGATACCTCTAGAAAAATTCCTCACCCATGATTTCTTTAATCTCCTTCCCCCTATTCCACCAAGTCATACCATCACTACTTAGATATACATAATACACCCTTGTCCCCACACATCAGAACAACCAAACCCTTCACCACCAAGATGAACAAATATGACACCACATAATCTTGTCTGTTTTCAATTGTGATGGGATTGAAGGTTCCATAATCATTCAAGAACCTCTGTTTCAATCTTTAATTGAGTATAGAGGACCTCTGACACACTTTGATCATCTGTGATCACTGAAATATTACACTTAGTCCTACAACAACCGACGATGATTGAATCTGCTTCCATCACCCAGATGTGGAATCCTCCACTGCCACAAAGAATAATGATTCATGCAACCATACGACGTTGAAGAACCCAAATCCATCCTAGATGAGGACCGTTGATCCCATTAGACGAGTAGTCGCGCCGAGCAACCCCACTGTGGAGAGGAGAGAGTAACATCTGACAATAGTTGAGGAAGAAGAAATCCATATCCCCTGCGGTATGCATTTCTACATATTGGAGTAGGAAAAAGAAAATAATTAAAATAAATAAAATTAAAAATAAAATTTGTAAATAATAAAACTATTATAATAATAATAGTTATAAATGAAATTAATTATAAATATAAAATAATTTAATCAAATAAATAAATATTAAGTAATAATTATTTTTAACATAATAATAATAACGTATAAACAAAACATATAAATTAATAACATTAATTATAAAAACATTTAATCCAAATAAATAATTATAATTTTTTAATCATAAAAACATTTAATAAATAATTAAAATAATTATCTTTTATTAAGTTATATAAATATCAATATTAACTATCATATATAAATAATTTAATAATTATCAATTAATAAATGTTTAAAAAAATAAAATAATAAATAATAAATTAAAAACTATAAATATAAATTAATTAAAATAATATTTTAATATTTTAACTCTAATAATTATTTTTTAAAAAAAGTTATTTTTGTAAAGGTTTATTTATTCATTAAATAATGATTTTTTACGCTTGCAAAACCCAACCCAAAATTACTTACTAGTTCCACTCAAACAGACCACTGTTGAGTATGTTTAGTTCGTTACAAGAGATAAGATAATGTCATAAGGACTAGAGAAGAACAAAACGTGTACGATAACTTTGTGAAATACCATGTTTATTCGACAGAGGATGTGGGTGTCTATGAGTTAGTCAAAAGATGATTTAAATTTAGAGGGGTACAATAAACAGGGATATCTGAGTAATCTAAAAAATCATCAACATCAACGAAACTTCTAAGAGATCACACCAAGATATTGACTCATGGTCCAAGGAGGGATAATACAGAGTAGTAGATCTAGGTTGGGGGGGGAATTCTTCTCCCTTATTTTTCAATTTCTAGACTATATAAATAATTTTTTTAATTTTTTTTATGAATATAGTAATAGGAGAAATTATTCTTACATCGGGGAATTTATTTTTTTAATATATTATTAATCCTTTCATGTCCTCACATTAGCTAATAAATGTTTTAGAATTGATTGATGGGGTCGATTCATAAATATTTTATTCTGTGTCACACCAACTATAATTTTCCAAAAAAAATCATGATTATTCAGAGAAAGTTCATGGGATCAAATTATTTAAATCCATTATTTAGAACCATTAGAAACAATCATTGATATTGTTCATAATTACTTATTCACAAATTATTATTGCAGTTGAATCTTTCTTAGAGTGATGAACTCCATCAATTTTTAATCTATACCATTAATCTTATGGATTTGGAGACTGATTTACCATTTTGTTTTGTTTTGAAGGTAATTAAATTTATGTGAAGAATATACCTTTTTAAAATCATATGATTTGATTTTGAAATCCATTCATACTCTGCTCACTTCCAGATCATTCTCTCTATCCTATATAGTTATTTTAATTTATCATCATCTAAACACTTTTTCATCACTAAATCTTAATCTAACCCCTCTTATAAAAAATAAAACAAAAAAACTGTTGAATTATTTATTAGTGTAATTTATGAATATTGGTTTCACTAAAAATATTTTAGTAGTCCCTATGGTTGTAACATTCACTACTATAATAGTGTAGTTTTATAAATGATATTTTGAATTTCATGACGACGTCTGACCCTATCACCATAAACATTAAAAAAACAAATATTTCTTTTACATTTTTGGTTAATGTAAAACCATCAATTTTTTCAAAATTAAAAAGAGGTTACTTTAAACTTTTTTATGAATATTTAAACGTGGGTAAAAATTCTTTTAATAAATATCTTAGATAATGTAAAAACACTTTTAGAAATACTTTTTGAATATTGAGATATGTATGGAAAACAGTTATTAAAAAATAGAGAAATAAAGGCAAGTTATCTAAAAATATATATTTTTGAATATTGACTACAAAAATATAAGAATATGAAGGGAAAAAATTTATTCTAATAACATAAATATAGTCGAATAAAATTCATGTGTTTCTTTATAGATCAATCATATTATTTCATCATTCGAATTGTAATAATAAAAAATATCGATAAATGATGAGATTTAACCATAAAACCATTACCACATTGGTAACATTGAATCATAAACAGAATGAAAGAATAAAAATAAATAAAAATATAATATCTTTATAATAATTAAATTAATGGTATTACATGTTATAGGGCTATGTATGAACCTCATAAAAGAAGTCCGAAGCATAACATAATGTGTGTCCCAAAGAAGAAAAATTGGGAAAAATTACCATTCATTAAAATTTTTAACCTATTGTATAATAAATATTATTTTATTATAAATATATTAAAGAACCATTATCATATGTATCATAGCATATATGATTTAATTATGACTTTTTATTACCCTTCTACAAATAATTACTTGTAAAATATTGTTCTGGATAATACCTACTTTGTTTTTTCTGTTTGTTTTGATTTTTTATTTTTGGTACACTTACATTGATAATGGTTCTATAGTCTATATACTATTATCCATAATATATGTATAATAAATATTAATTATATAATTATTTAGAGTAATCCTTAAAAAACAAGAGATATAAATTAAAATACATTATTTATGGAGATAATTGGTCATACGTAAACAAGAACACAGTTTCAATTTTATTGACAGATAGAAAGATAGATAGGTAAATAATATATTACCATTATAGAATAAGTTTTATATCTTATAAATCCCATATGATTATTTATACCTACCCTAATTATCCTACATATAAAGAACGAATCAAATCGCTTCATGAGGAGGTAATCCTCCGTATACATGAAGGATATTATTGTATTCCAAAAGAATTGATAGTAAAAGGTTATATGTGATATTATATTTAAATAATTTTAATTATATCAAAATAATCATATATAATAATTAAATCCATCATTATATTCAACCATGAGAGGTGGTTATGTAAAAAGAATAACATCGTTTCACGAGGCGATAGCCTTCCGTACACAGGAATGATGATTTTGTATCCCATTTCATGGAATAGGATATAGATATAAGTTAAGATATTAACATACTAAAATATTATTATATAAGATTTTTTAACTATATCCTCATAACTAAATGATATTTTAAATAGTTAGAAGAAGAATTAAAACATAAATGTATAGTTTAAAACATTACTTATTCTTCGTAAAACCTCATTAGGTTTAATACACAGCCTTCTATGATGAAATTTTTGACAAGAATAATTCATCTACAATGTTCATAAGGAATTAAAGATGTTATTTTTGAAGGTATTGGCTGGAAACAAAATCAGTTTTTTGCAATGAATAGTGGTGGCGACAGTGTTCCCTTTTATAAGTTTTGTTAGTGGATGAATTTAATTATTCAATATAAAATGGTTTACCCATGTTTTTATATTCCATAGGGCTCCAAATTTTTTCCATTATATAACCTATGCGGTGATACGGTCTAAATATGGATATAAGATTTGTTTTGTATTATTTTATTGGTCATTTAACCCCTTATTGTTTTTTAACCAATAATAAACCAGTTCCAACCATAACCGTAGTAAATAATTTATATTGTTTATAGAATTTATTATGGTGAAAAATTAATTTAAAATTATTTGATAATATAAATTATGATGATAAAATATTTTTAATCCATTTATCAAAATTTAATTCACATAAGTGAAAAAATGCAATTTAAAATTAATCTCATAGAGGCCATTAAAAAGTGGTTTTCCAAAGAGAAAATTTTCAAAATTTATAAAAATTTATATCCAAATTATAGTTGAAATTGTTTTAAATGAAATATATAGGGTTAATAAATATATAATTGAACAAATAATAATTTTAAAACCATATAAAATTAAAATTTATTTTTTTAAATTATTTAAATGAAAAGGTAGTTTCAAAAACCCTCAATATCTTTCACATATCAATGGAAAAGTTCCCTTTTATGAATATTCTAAAAAATTCAACCAAAAATAAATTTGAAATATATATTTAAAAATTTATGTTTATTTATTTCAAATAACATTTCAATATTTTAAAAAATATAACTATTATTATTTGTTCAATAAAATAATTGTTTTTAGAAAATAATATTTTCGAAACATGTAATGAATTTTCCATAATGTAAGTAAATTTTTACTAATTTGAAGTTTTTATATAAAACCATTTAAATTGATGATTTAAATGTGGGTACCTCTATTTATACCACCAATTTTAATGGATAGGTATTAATGATCATGTTTAATATTAATATTAATAATATATCGTACTCTGTTAGAACCTGGTATTGTGTGTAGCATAAGATATTAAAGAAATTAATTTTATTTGAGAAAAATTCATAAAATATCTGGGTGTTAAATTATACCCACATTAAAATGAATTTACCCACTTGAAATTAATAACTCAAATATAAAAAATAAATATATAACAGCATCAATACATTCTCGGGTGCCCATGGAGATTCCTCAAAATGGTTATTTCATCGCATAACATTAACCTGGTGAGTGGTCATGTTTCAAAGGATATTCTATCAAAAATGAATAATCTCTACCAGTTTCTCCTTATAATAGTTATATTTATCTAATGGAATGATCACTAAGACCAATACATCTAAATGGTCTAGTATGTACATACTAAAGAGAGATAAATGGAAAAAATCATGGGCATGAGAGTGTTTTATTAGAAGCACCAGCTGATAGGCTACCATCCTTATACAATCATGAATTCGAAAGGGGCCAATATACCTAGTGATAAGTTTCCATTTCTTATTGAATATCCTAAATTTTTCCAACAAGATATTATTAAAATCACTTTATCACCAAATTCAAATTCGATATCACATTGATGTTTATTATCATTACATTTCTGTCAACTTATTGCCACCCATATGTGATTTTTAATGGATCTAAAATTTTCTTCCATTTATTTTGATATCACAGGTCCCAATATCTTTATTATCTAATATATTTCTGTCATATTGTATATCATCTACTATTTCCATAAAGGGATTCATTACGAGCCATGTGAATACTCAAGTTAATGATATTATTATATGAAAAATCAACTAGAGGATGGTGTTAATCCCAAACACCTTTTAAATATTGAGAATATTAACTCAAAATATCCTCTACAATTTAAATTTTACCCTAAGACTATCCAAATTTATATAGAGGATAAGTAGTGATAAATCACATCTTAGTATTAAGAGTTTGTTGATGGATTTTTCAAAACATCGAGGTAAACATTAAGTCATCATCACAGACAATGGAATGTGTTACAACATTAAACATTTAAAATTCTCTATGATATATACAAGAAAGATGATCTAGAGGGAATGTTTCTCGGATTTCAATAAAGTTCTCTGAATTTGTAAGGTAGTCAACTAAAACCTATATAGCATTATTTCCTTTATATATTTTAGGGAGTATGATGACAAAATACATGGTGACGTTTTTCCATTTCTATTCAGGTATGGGTAGTGGAGATAACATCCCCATGGACTTTTTTCTCTTATCCATAACTTGGTAACAAACCAATAATTGAGATTCAAACTCTATGACATATCTTTAAATTCCATACAACTATAAATACTCATTATAATATCTATACATCTACGTACTTCCATGATGTATAGAGAACTAAGTACAATGATCCTCCTCTTGAAAATAGTACATCAAATATTGAATGGGTGTAACAAATACATGGTTAACACGCTATAACATTCTATCATGATTAATGTTAAACTCATAAACATTTAAAACATTTTTTACATCTCTATATCTTTATCATATATATCTTTAATAGTCACTTGAATTGATGGTTGAACAGTCAGTTGAGAAAGATAATATTTCAACTATTCCTTCATGATTTTAAGATCCTTCATTTCCAAATATAGAAGTATTGGATTTTTTCTATCCCCATTATGGATAATCTAGCATAAACCTTTCAACTCAAACTATCATCCAACTTGTTCACATTCCCATGGTGGTAATTTATTGAATAGTCATAATCTTTAATCATCTCTAACAATTTTTCTCGTACATGTCCAAATCCTTCTATGTGAATATTTACACGAAACATTTATGATCAATATATATTTCACAATATTCCTTATAAAGATAATACCTTCATTTCTCTAATTCTAGAATTACAGAAAATAATTCCAAATTTTGACTTTGGAAATGTTTTTTATAAACCATAAATAATCATGAGTGATAAGATACAACTGTGTATGTTTTCATAAAACCCATATCATACCCTTATTGGATCCATACATTAGGTAAAAACCATTCTCCACTATAAATAAATATTTGAATTAGTACACTAAGTAATCTCTTATTTAGTTATTGAAATTTGACAAGAATTTATCTTTCCAAAGGAACTTGGATTCTATTGATGTTAACTTGGGGATTGTATTATATTTTCACGATAACTTCTCCATAAAAAATTGATAATATCCCACCAGACCAACAAAACATCAGATCATAGTGATTGTGGTTGGTCTATGACAATATTTAACAGCATATATCTTTAATGGATCCACTTATATACCTTCTCTTGATATTATATGACTAAAAAATGAAATCCTTTTTCTCCAAAATTTACAGATTTAAAATTTTACATATATATTATACTTTATCAGGGTCTTTGGTAGAATTATCAATTTATTTTCATGATATTTCGTTCTCATTGAAAAGATAATAATATAATCTATATATACAATTGGAAATATAAATATATTCTCTAAATACTATATTTACTAACTCCATAATGATATTGGGGGAATTAGAAAGGAAGAGTGTCATCACTATATACTCATAGATTTAATAACTTGTACAAAATGCAGTCTCAGTTATATCCTCCTTCATGACCCTCAATTGATGATATTCAGAATGAAGGTCAATATTTGAAAATTACTGAGCTATATATAGTTGATTAAATTATTCAAAAATACATGTTATATAATACTTATTCTTGATTGTGATATTGTTCAACACCCAATAATAAATGTGTTGTTGTATTGATCCATCTTTCCTTAAAATAATAATTGGTACACCCCACATTAAGACACTTTCTGGAATGAACCAATTTTCAAGGTTCTCTTGGAGTTTCTTCGAAAATTTGTACAATTCAATTGGGTATATTCAATACGGAGACTATGAAATTGGTGTGTTACTAGTTATGAGTAATATTTACAAATAAAATTCATGATTAGGTTGAATAATGTAAAATTATTATATAAATACATTAAAACCTCCCATATAATAGTAATACTATCAATGTTATGTTTCTTCCCAGCCATCTAAGATAAATTTCCATTTCGAATAAGAAAAAATACTCAAAAATTGTATATTATTTCCCTAAAAATATAATAATTATCATCAATCCAATAGATGATAATTATTTGATTTTTAATATCTACCATAACTTCTCTTACAAGGAAATTAACATGGGATTTAGGTAGATAATGTTAATCTATTCCAATGATAACATCAAATTATACCAGAGGAATAATGTCAAGATTATTAAGAAGAACAGTCTCACAATCATCAATAAATGAAGAATTCTATAAATAAGATATACTAATAATACCCTTAGGGGATTTCCTTTATAATTATACAACTAATAAATTTAGATTAATTCTAATATCCTTATATAATTATTCATATTTAAAAGAATGTGATGATCTAGAGTCAAATGAGACATTAGTAGTTCTAGACTGGATGATATTTTCACCTTTAAAAACATCATTATCTCATCCCTTATCTAAAATAGTGATTACCTGAGATTTACATTCTTCCATACACTTAATAGTTTTTTGACATTGATCAACATCATTAAACTTACGATTTGGGAACAAATTAGCATAATTCCTAAACTGATTGTATGTTGCATTCTATGTATCTTTCTCTATATTCAAATCATTGTCTAATTTCTTCCAATTACTTATTCAATAAATTTCTCTATGAAACTATTTTCCACACATAAAACATTTCCCAACCACATTAAAAAAATTACTATATATTAACATCCAATAATTAAACATTAATGAAATCTCATCTTCTTTTCTCCATGGATTTTAGAGTTTTCATTGAATTTAATATTCCTTCTCTTTTAAACACTATGTGATTAATGGGTAACATGGATCTTCGTTTCTACACTACCTCATGATGAAAACAATTCATATACTTATATTTAAGAAAATTAAGAAATGATCAACCATTCTTTTAGTATGGATGAAAATACCTGAAGTGTACCTCACAAGTGTCGTAAAACATTCTTTATTTTTACCAATGGATTCATCATAATTATATTTTAATAAAATGATTAAATTCCCCATTTTCATGAAAAAATATAATGAAACTATTTACTAAAAACTATGTTCTTAAACCCATCCCATTTTATGGATTAAATTTCCTCTTTTTGACTCATTTTTTTAATATGAGTCCATCGTTAATCTGCTTCATCTTCCAAATGATAGACCTCAAAAATTATATTTTCTTGCTCTGAACACTAAATAAAGAAATATATGTTCCCAATGGTACTAATCCATTGTTTTGAAACTACTAGATTATAAGAATCAGTGAAATAATTTGGAAATTTCCTCATGTAGTAATGAACAAAATATTGTTCCCTATAATAAACTCTGAGTAATTCATACAGATAGTGGAAAAAATGACTACTCACCATGAAGAGCTAATCATAGTGGATCTAGACACCTAGGTTAGTAAATTTCACTAATAATTATATTGACTATCTAATTATAATAATCTTAGTATCATGTTTAATATGTTTTTATTCTCTTTCAACATGTAGTGGTACCCCTATTTTGTGAACCTTGGTTTGAAACATTTTTTCCCTTAAAGTTTCATAATAAAAATTTATATTGGATGAAGTACAATTCTCATTTGGATGTTTGACATGATTCTTAGAATGATAATGTGTTTTGATCATAGAAATGAAGTTTTTCATTTCATATTATATAAAATTTGGATTATTAGAAGGGAAATCATTCCATTTTCTATCACACTTAGCATTAACATGGTTACATCAAGTTCTAGTCAATGAAAAAAACAAAAAAAAATGTAAAAAACAAAAAATATAGTAGAGAACCACATAATCTTGAAAACTAAGTTTTAGGATGTCTAAACCATGAAAATTTATGTTCAATATATGACACTATAGACTTAAACTAATTTATTCATGTTATTCATCTAATTAAATCCTTTTTGATTGTTTATAATGAGAGGGAATTTATAAATCACATCCCCCAGGAGTTTCAAACTAGGTGTGTAGAAAATTCCACTGTCACAAGCCCGATGATGATCGATTCTAGCTCAATTAACCCTTTTCAGTGTTATTACCCCTAGGGTAATTTCTACTAAATCCTCATCTACATGATGTATCCAAATCGGGATTAAATTTCATTGAAACATCTAGAACTATATTTCACCAAATCTCTACAAAATTTTCCATGGATTTTACTCCTCTTTAAACTTTTCCTTAAAAAGGTCATAAAATATTTATCATCATTGTTTTGAAAGGTTAACAAAACCTATTCATTGATACCAACTATAATGTTCAAGTCTTTTCATAAATATATATATTATATCTCAATTGGTGAATTCTCATTACATCACACAAACATGTGCCTGAGGATCAAAAAGTTGTATTGCCTTTAGAAACATTAACTCAAAAACCTATAGATCATAAGTGAACTAAATAATCTCCAACTATATTAATCATAACTAGAAACATTATTATATGTATCATACATAATACATTTCTTTGTAACATGGGAATTGAATATATAATAAATGGTGATTTTAGAAACTCATTAAAGGTAATCAAGGGAGATACATAAACATAACATGAGTATAAGGGTATGATTACATGAACATAATAAATAAAAACCAAAAAATTCATATAAATGGTAAAAATCATAATCCATGGAATTATGATGGTCAGTATATAATACATGAATCATAAATTAATATATTAAAATAATCCCTGGTATCATAACACAAACATAAGATAATGAGTTATAGTATAAAAACATTATAGAAAATCATTTCCATTGTAGTCAAAGATTATTTCCAAGACTATCATAGTTGAATGGATTTACTACCAAAACCATCATAGTAATTAGGGTTCACTACAAAGAATATCATAATGGACAGTTTCCCTTACTGATATGGGTTCACTCCCCAATCTATTCCTATTTATCCCATGTGATTTCAATCTTTTCCAAATTAATTGGAGGGAGATATAGGTCCCACTTATCATATAATGATAATAAAAATTATCTGTTCCATAAGATAATAAAATATTCACTGTATCAGAACCATTGAAAATACATGGGCTTCATAAACATTTCATCATATCATATAGTATGGATATTAAATAGGCAACTAATTCGTTTAATCAATTCAAAAAACCGTTACTCGTGGAAAATGGAGCATGTTTCACTTTAATTTTATGATGGTATAACTCGTGGAAGATAAATAGATTTCATAAATATCTTTTCATCATAAACATATTCCATCTATAGAAAGAATAATAATGATATCCTTGGATCACATCTTTATTAAATAATAAATAACACCAAAATATTTAATTTTAGAGTGAAATTTATTTTGAAATATTGCATTGAATATTTATTGAGGAAAGTATCATTTTTTCATTGAAAATACCTTTTTTAAATAAAATTCCTAAATAATTTTCAAAATAATTTTATTTGAAGATTAATTTTGAAACACATGATGGAATATTTAAATCATTGATCATTCCTGGTGGCGGGAAATATCATTCATTATAGGCATGTTAAAAAACAATGATCCCTTCCACATTATAGATAAATGGTAAACAATCCAAGTTTAAAAAACTCTAAGATGAATACTTTATAAAAATTAAAATTAAAATATTGTTAATTTTTTTTTAAAATATTTTCTAGATAATGAGAACACATTTTTGGAAATGTTTTTTGAAAACAAGTATATGGAGTAAAAATGGTTTTTTCTACTAAAGAGTGAAATATAGTTGGTTCACTTAAAAAATATCATTTTCGAATCTTGAGTACATAAAGTGGGAAAATGGAGGGAATATTGTATCGTCTAAAACTAAACATAGGGAAATAAAAATAAAGAGTTTATTGATCTATATATATATATCATAATATTTTATCATTCTAAGAATAATTATAAAACCACAGATAAACCATAAGATTCTACCATAAAACCATTACCACATTGGTAACATTGAATAGTTAGTACCATGAAATAATAAAGTAAATAATACTTATAAAATCCAAGGAATAAATGAATTTGTGATAATACATGTTATATGGGATTTATATACCACACATAAAAGCAGATATGTGGATAACATACTGTTTGTCTCAAAAATCACAAATGGGGAATAAAATATCTATCCTTAATCATTGACTTCCTTTGTACATGTTTAAAGATACCATATAATAAATATATATTTACTATAAATCTATTAAAAAACTATAATAATTTTTATCATACCATATATGATTTATTTATGATCATTTATTTCCTGTTTATTAAAAATTCCACGTTAAAATCACATTTTAGAGAATACATTTTTTTCTTTTCAGGTATGTTGTGATTTTAATTTTTCATTTCACTTAATTTTATAACATTTACACTATTTTAAGAAGTTTAAACATGATCTAAAATCATATATATAAAGTATATACTTATTTAGAGTAGTCAATAATAGTTAGTGATAGAAACTCAAATACATCATTTGTGGTGACAGTAGGTTGTACACACGCATGAATGATTTCTCCATTTTATTGATGGATTGAAAATTAGAAATAAAAAATTTTTAAATTAACCAAATTATTTTTAGGTCATATATATATCTTATTTTTATTTCGTAATTTTCTTGGTGTCATTCATGTAAAGTGTATGCGATGAAGAAATCACATCACATCATGAGGTGGTGGTATGTCGTACACTCAAACAATGATATCATTTTCTAATGGAATGGAATATAATAGGATATATGTGATACTATAATTTTATAAGTGTAATAATATCATATATAACTATTAAATCTATCATTATATCCAACCGTGAGAGTAGTATATGCAAAACGAATAATATCGATTGGCGAGGTGGAAGTCCACCATATATATGAATAATGATTTCATATCCCATTTGATAGAAGAGGATATAGATATAATTTTCCCATTTAATAAAATAAAATCCAATAATATATAAGATAATGGTTCTATTATATCATAAAATTATAAGGATGTTTTATGGATTTATACCAACAAGTAAAATGAAAAATGTATTATTTAAAACATTACCTATTCATTGGAAAACAAAATTTAGCAAAACATAAAGCCTTCCTTGATTATATTTATGAAAAAAGGATACTAAGATGATGATAGTGAATTTTGAAATATATTTTGGTATGTATATGAAGAAATTTTTTTGATTTTGAAGTGTTAAAATGAGAGGAGAGGCGGTGGCCTTTTATAAGGGTGGTGAGTGTAACACTTGTAATTTTTTAAATGAAAAGGTTTTAGCCATGTTTTTTATTTTAAAAACTAATCAACAATTATAAATTATTGATCATTAGAGGATATAATGTCTTAATATATCTATACAATGGATTTTGGGCATGTTTTTGTGTCATTGTAACCCTTATCATTTTAGACTAACCCTCGGTAAAACCAATTTAAACATAATCCATCAATTATTTTTTACAGAATTTTTTATTCATTATTGAAAAAATTAAGTTGAATTTATTAGATAATATAAATTATTATGATTCCAAATATGGAATCCATTTTTTTAAAATTAAATTATCATAACTAATAATATTTATTGTAAAATAAATCTTGTAGATGCGACAAAAAAGTGTTTTCCAAGGAAAACCATTTCAAAATATTAAAAATATTTTATATAAAAATTAGATAAAAAATTGTCTCAAATGAACTAAAATTTATTAATAAATATATAATTGAATTCATATATCTTTTAAAACCATATAAAAATAAAATTTAACTTGGAAATGGTTTGAATGTCAAGGCATTTTTTTATTAAAAATGTGTATTTTTCATTATTCTTTAAAACATTTATCTATTATGAAAATTATAAAAGAATTTCTGTAATATAGGTTAAAATTTTAGATTTAGATAATAATTTTTATTATTTTAAATTAATTTTCTATAATCATAAAAAATTAATTTTATTACTTTTTCACGAAAAGAAGAAAAGCATTTTTTTGAGAAGATAGTATTTTAAGAACATATAGAGAGTTTATAAAACATTAATTAATTTTTTATCAATATGTTAAATTTATATGAAACCATTATATTTAATATTTAAATTTTTTAGTATTATTAATATCTTAAATTTTTAGGGCTAGGTTATAATGGCCCTATAAAATTGTAATATATGTAGTATATTACAGTTTTTTACGACATGATGTTGCATGTAGGGTAAGATATAAAATATATTAATTCTATTCAAAAAAGAAACACTCATAAAATAGCTGTGTGTGACATTTGGTTGATATTTATTAAGTTATATGTCTGTAAATTTATGATAAAGTAAGCAAAGATTCAATATTTTTCGAACAAATATAATGATTTAAAGAAAAATATACCAAATACATTTTTTTATATTTTTCAAAAAATACTATAATGTTTTCATAAATAAGTGAGGAATATTGGAGATCATTTATTTATAAATATAATGAATATTAAATTAATATATCAAAAATACTTTAATCTAATGGTATCGATTATTAAATATAAGGATCTAAAAATCGACTCCAATAATGATTTAAAATGTATGTTTTTTTCCTATGAGATGTGAATTAATATAGATCATACTATGATGTGAAATATGTATAATGGTATTTATTTTGAATCAAGGTATAAGTTATCTACCAAATAATTCAACTATGAGAAAGTATGAAGATAATATCCTTTCTCTTTTAAAATCTCAAAAGTGAAAAATGAAAGATTAACATTAAACTCAAAATTTCATTATCTTGATAAAAAATATTTGGTAAAATTATATAATTTGTTCAATGTAATTTTAATAAGAATAAAACTAACATAATTAACAAAATTTACACTCTAAGAATATACTAAACTAGATAAATAATCAAAAACCTCAGAATAAAAATTAGTTTTCTACTGTTGGATAGACCTAATATGAATTTTAATTTGTGATTTACAGTTGAAAATATAATAATTAGGAGGATATTGATAGTATTTTAAATAAATGAAACCATAATAAAATCATTGAACAAGATAATGGTAAGAAATATTGTACAGTTTAATTAAATTTGAAATTTTAGGAAACATTTATTGTAACTAATGTCCAAATAGATAAAAAAACATTACGATTAGAGATTTAAATGTATACAAGAAACTAAAATAAAAACATATTACTAACATAAATATGAGGGAAAAATCATGAATTCTAAAATTATAAGGAAAATACAAAAATGGTTGTTGAGATGAAAATAGAAATGGAATAACAGTCAAGGATTATTGGTAGAGAAACCATTTTATAATAGGATGTGAGTAAATGAATCATGGAATATTATGTTTATCTAGTATAATCAATGATAAATTTAGAGTCAAAACTAATAATGGGTGATTTTATTGTTTTGTTGATAAAACGGTTTTGTGTACTTGATTAAAAATGTATAGGAGATATATTTTTAATCCCTAACAAATCGTGGGGATTTCTTATGAAGGAAGTGATATTACTCTAACGGATAAGGTGTTATAGTGAATAATTCAAACATGCTAAAATTAAGAATTTATTCAAGGAGAACGTCTCTTTATATAAGAAGAAATTTATAATCATAAATCCTAAAAGTTTGTTTATTGTTAAAAAAACTAAAAAATGTATCCCAAAACAGGCATTTTTTTTGAGTAATCTAGAATATTTAATGTATGTCGTTTTAATTTCAATAAGGAGGAGAGTTTCTAAATAATCTCAAATAAAATTACAAATTAGTTAAAAATTATTTCATTTCAAAAAAAATGTTTTTTAGATGGTAATATTATTCTACATTTTATGGATATCAAGAATCGCATTAGTCATTTCTTAAGGTATATATTTGGACCAACATAGAGGAACATTCAATTTTAAAGGATTCATTAACAAATAAATCCTATGAAAAATCTGTAAAGATAAAATCATTTTTTTTCTTAGAAGGTGAATTTGAAACTATTGAAAAATGAGTAACGGAGATACCATCCCTTCCTACTAATTCACATAGATGAAAAATTTATAGAAAGAAATAAAATTCAAACACTTCTGAATTGAATCTTAAAAAATTATTGGTGAATAATTATAGATTATTGACATTAAAGTCCCGTCATATATGAAAATATATAAAAATTATCTTAGGAATATGAGTAAAGTGGGATTATACTGTAAATTTCAATAATTATGGACAAATGAAAATTAAATTATCTATACGTTCATGAATTAGTTTACATAATAAAATAATTCTTATATTTACATCATGGATAGACAATTGAATAATATCACATATATGAGTTTTCTTTGTTCTTTATACGTTCTATTGATCTCACCAAGAGGACATACACAATCAATTTGAGAGATAAATTTGTAGTAATGAGATTATGGACAACAAGATGTAATTTATCTTAAATCAATGGTTATAAGTATTATTTTCTTAATGATAGTCATTAAAATGTTATGGTAGAAAATATTTAGCCACCAAAATAAAAGCCATATAAAAAACATCTAGTGTGAAGTTTCATAATACAAAACTATTCTGGATAGATATCAAGTGATTTAATATGGTGATTTTAAATATTGAAAATCGTAATTTTTAATCACTAAACAATGGAGAATAACGAAATTATTTTAAATAAACTGGTTTATAATGATTTTTAAAGAATACTAATCCCAAGGGTGATTGGTGGATAAAGGTATTATATTCTATTTAATGATGAATTAAATAATATGGGATAGATTATTCTGATACGAATAAATAATAATATGGTTAGATATATCAATATTTATAAAATATTGAGTGAGAATATATCAAAAAAATATTATTACATTTAGAAATAATAAATTTATGAAGTTTTCAAATCATTAAATTGAATATCATCTAAAACATTATGGGATATTTCATCAGGTTGTACTATCCAAAAATAAGAAATTAGAAAAAATAAATTGATTAAATAACAACATGGTGAGGATGATGTTCATTATAAAAGGGATTCTAGTAAAATTATAAAAATAATCAGTTCTGGTAGTGATATACACTCATAACATATAATTTTAATCCTATATCATGAACCAACAATTAAATTTTTTCATAAAATAATCCAAAACTAGAGTACTTTAATATTTTGAAAATAATGTTTTATATCATTAGAAAACATACTTATCAAGAAAAATATGGAAAAAGAGGAGATAATGGTGCATTTCTTGTAAAATATTTTAAGAGCGTGCTTACTATTTCCTATGAAAAATATAAAAAATATAGTGTAGTACTAATATTTAATTTTTATAAATATTAATTTAGTACTATATAAAAATAAATTAAAATTATTTAATTAATTTAAATAGGAAACAATTTTTTAAGAAAACAAAAATGTTAATTGTTATTATTTATAAGATATTTCAATATATAATGTTGTTTTATTATGATGTTATATTACCTAAAACTTCTATAAAACATTGTATAATAGATTAGGATAATGAATAAATCAGTATTAGTGATATTATTACTTTACTAAAAATAAAAATGATGAACAAAAAACAATAAAAAAAATAAAATCATTTTAATTAACCCAAAATGTTTAGAATGAATTTAAAGAGGATATTTATGATAGGGAAATAAATTTCAATAATGTTAAATTCATGAATAATAAATTCAGAGATATTAGACCATGACAATTAGGTAAAAACATCATTTGAATCAAATTTTACTAAGAAACATAATTAATAATTTTATATAGGTCCATCAAAATAAAAAAATGAGTTTCAAGGGGTACTCAAAATTTAATCCATGAATATTTCTTGGATATTTTACCATATTTAAATATTCGACGTTTTTATATTATTCCATAAAAATTATATGAAAATATATTTTTCAATTTACTAAATGGATATAAATTAAAACGTCCTTAAATGTTTATTTTAAGTGGAAGTGAATATAATTCTACTAAATAGGGTTTAGATTTAACATGATAAAAACTATTTTTTCAAGGTTAATATGTTATTATACAATCTAAAGAAAGTGGAAAGATCATGATACTTCAAATTTTATTAACGTTTTACAAAAAAAAATTCATAGATGGAGGTGATGACAACAAAATAAATGTAAGAAAGGAATTATGGGGAAATATTAAGCATTATAATCCATATATATGACATAATATTCAGTAGATCAATGGAAAATGTTTTTTAGAGTGTGCTACAATGATAAAATATTGGTGGTACATATATTTTATTGGTAAACTATTATTTTCATTAGTGTATATGTTATATAATTTATTTTGGATCTTTTATCTTTCAAAATAATAAACATAACAACTTTGATTAAAAAGTGTTTACTATCAATGAAACCAAACTATTGTTTAACCAATTAAAAATGTAATTATCCATACCAATGATAATATTAAAAAAATATGAATGTTATAGAGTTCACATAAATCATCATCTGTAAACACTATTTCATGGTGAAAAGTAAAATTTTTTTGTTTGTCATATTAATAAAAGTAAAATATTAAATATATTTGAGTGAGAGTCACTTATTGGTGAAAATGATAGCCTATTATAAAAAATGTATTCTGGTATATATAATGTTTTATACCACATTAGAGAGTAATTTTCCCACAAAAAGAAAGAGTTCCATCTCAACACCAGACCTAGTCTAGGGAATGTTATAAAGGGAATTTCCCATCCCCACAGGTAGAAAACTAGTACATGGGTATGAAAAACATTATTTGGGAATGATTTCACCCATTTTCATAGGCATAATAAGCAATAAAAATAAACAAAAAAAATTACAAATAACCAAATAAAAGTAATGAATAACAATTTTCTAAATAAAATTTTTACAATTTAAACCAATAATGAATGTTCAATAATTGAATGGATAACTGAAAACAATCCAAACATCCTTTGTTCGCTGTGAAGGGAATCACCCTCAAGCCCCCACCACCAACATATGCAATAAGACGAAATCTAGAAACATGATCCATGATCTCCACACCACATTTTTCCTTTACATGGGTCATATGTAACAAAATTCTACATACAGTAAAAGGTTTATGTATGGTGTGAGCCAAGTCCCAGTAGAATGCCACTAGATGAAAATATTCCACGCTATAGAATTACAAGACAATTTAACATGAATGATTTAATTAAAAAGGAATGAAAACATTTTTATAGAAATCATTTTTGAAGGAAGAATATATTATTCTAAATACATTCCTTACATCAAAAATGAAACAAAAAGTGCCCCTTATGTTGACGGTAAATACGATATCACAAAAGAGCACTATGTCACAAAAAATCCCTAAAGGAACTAGCTCTATTGGGAATATAGGTACGACAAATTTTGGTGAAATGTGCTATAGTAACAACAATGTACAGTGTCCCCATGCACGAGCCACTAGAGAGAACTATATCCAAAATTATAGTGGTTACTATCATAAAAATAATTTATATATTGTTCTAATCATCAATAATCATCAGTAAAACTAAGAATTTCCACATCTAAATCCCTAGAGTACTAGTACTAGTCCATCCAACTTATCACCTAGATTCCCTTTGTGCTCAATTTCTATTACATATATAACATATAATATCAACTTCACATATACATAAACCAAACACCATAACACACATGATAAACCACCATTTTCTACATCCAAAAACCATTTTGAAACCAAAAACACACCAAATCCATTTAAAAACAAGATTTAAAAAACTTAGATTATTTATTAAACTTATTTAAAAATTCATAAAACCCATTTGGAAACATAAAAATAAAATCACATAATTAATCCAACCAAATACACATGCCAAACCCATTTTTAAACCGACACATAATCCAATTTGATTTAACAGAATACTTCACAACAATTACAAAATACAAAAATAACATTTAAAAGTGAACAAAAAAAGGCAACATGCCAGATTAATCCATTTTCAATTTAAACTCCACATTTATTTTCATTATCACAGTAAGTTCTATTAAAATCCCACTTTTCACCTTTCACATAATCATATAAACACATTCAAAGAAAAATCCACATTGAAACACACATAAGTAATAAAAATTTTCCTTCTAAAATATCATTCTACCACATAATAATTTCAAAACACTTCCCAAATACATTTATCACCATATAATTAAACCATTGGGATTTTTCATGGAGGAAAACAAGAAATTAATATTTTTTTAATAATATAATATCATGGAATGACCTACCTCAAGTGTAGAAACTTCAGGAAAATGAGGTGAAAACACAACATCACCCTAATAAGACCCTATAAAGAAATTATTTGACACTAAAAATCAATATATTACTCAAAAACCCAGGAAAAAACAATATTTTCATCATAAAACCCACTATAAATTAAGAACTCAAGTTGGAAGGAAGAGAAACCCTAAAAAGAGGGGAGAAACCAAGGGAAAAATTAATTACATGATGTTTCCTAGATAAATCCACACCAAATCCACCAAAAGGAGGGATCATAAGGGAGAAAATAGGGATCTTGGGATGTTTAAAGGTATGAGAAGATCAAATGGTGTGAACAAGGTGGGGTTTGGGGTTAAATCCCAAGAGGACGCAAGAGGAATTTTCAAAATTTTAATGACCTAGAAAGGTCACACGGTTTTCTAGCATGGTTTTCCAAACCATGTCGAAAATGTGCACCCCATAATACCTGTGAAGAACATGACACATAGTTGTCCCACATATCTTTGAAACTATGTTCTAACATTGTGGTTGAACATTATCCAAAATGTCACCTTGGCCACACAATTTCATGGGAATGGAACGTTGTTTTCCAAATCGTTCACCAATCGTGAACCACCTGATGTTAACTCAAAAAGTAAAATTTTTTCAAAAGTCAATAAGGAAACTCATACACAAGAACTATACAGAAAAAAAACCTCAAAATCAAAACTATTCACACCCAGAACTCAATAAAAAATCTATGAGAGAAAAGTGAACTACAGAAAAGGGTAAAAATAAAGAAGCTGAGTATGACTATTATTTTTGAATTTATTGAGATAGATTGGGTTGGTTCACTGGTTATATAATATTAACATATAGAGTTTATTTTTAGTATTAAATAATCTTCATATCATGGTTGAGATACAATAAAATAATATACCCTAAAAGATAACTGAATTGGGGAATATAATATCAATATAATTGATATGGATGCAGAAAAAATTAAAAATGTGGGTAACATGTTTTTCATGCCTATTTCAATATTTTATAAAAATATATTTTCTATAAATATTATTAAGAAGTTATTTGAACCATAAATTTTGAACCATAAATACAATAAATTTAATTCGATCATGGGAAAAGTGTAGAAGTGGTCAACATTCCCAATAAAGAATAAATTTCAATTATAATGAAAAAATCCATCAAATTTATTTATAATAAATGAATAGGTTGAATATTGAATATTATCCCTATATTTTACATTAGAAATAGATAAAAACTCCCTCTACCAATTTATCTTATCACATTATATATTTTTTAAAATTTTGAGTGATTGATGAAATTCACACTGTTGGAATTATTTTCAATGTGAAAGAAATGGAAGTGAAAATATCTTATAAAAAATTGTGGATATGGAAGAAGAATAAATATGGGTAAATGGGAGAGTAAAACATATGGTGGAATTGATTAATTAATGGTGAATAGTGAAATCATTATAGATCAAAACGTATCAAGTCATGTGGAGTAATTTTTGAGGTAAAAGAATTTGTGTTATTTAAAAATTCCTAAAATGATATTGATTTTTTTAATATAGAGGTGTAGAATGTTAATTAATCTAACAAAAATCAACCGTACTAGACATAATTAAGTAGTGATAATTAGTTTAAATTAGTTAAGTGGTTGAAAATATTTAATAAATATTTTATAGTTAATTATTTGTTTGTTTTATTTAAGTATTGATTATAATTTTTAATTATTCATTATAATTACTAACAAAAAAATTAGCAAATTAGAGAATATAAATTATAATTGAAACTACACAAGATGAATATTTTTCTTTGATAACGGTTTTATATTACCTAAATCATGATAAATTTTTAATCATAATTGAACACGATGAACATATGAGACGTTTAGGTGAATATAAGTTATCATGAAACAATTCATGTAAACTATTTGTTATTAAATCCATTTATATATTTTTTGAAAATTGGTATATAAAAATATATTCCATTCATTTTAATAATATATTCATCATATTTTTCAAATATATTTCCGTAATGTTTTCATTTTATCATGATTTTCAAATTATTTAAAAATTTGGGTAGAAAGTTTAATGTTTTGTCGTTATTATGAATCCTTTTTGGGAAATGTAATTTTTTTCAGTATTTAATAAGCTAATATTAATTGGATGGAACAATTATAAACCATATTGTTCTCTTTTTATCAATTTTTATCTAATTATCTATTGGTTTCATTTTTCTATATTGTATTTTATTAAATTTGTCAGTTTAAACTGGTTCCCTTAACAAATTTAAACATATCATTCTCACACAATGATCAATAAATAATTATTTTTATGTTGATAAAGGATAAAAAAGTATTATATTTAAGGTAATTGAATTATTTTATAGTGTAAATATTAATAATTTTTAATGATTATTTTATATTTTCTACAAACCGAATGGGTGGATATTTTTGAACCATTTTTTTATGTATATATATATTTTTCTTTTAAAAATCAATTGAAAGAAGTGTGTTAAGTGGAAAATAAGGAATTATATAAAATTATTTAATTATATATATATGATATGGAATAAGATTTATGGAAATACTTTTATCACATTTAAAACATGCAATTAGTGTTTCCATAGGCCACATTTATTTCAACTATTATATTTAAAGATAATGAACTCTCAGTTTAAAATTATTTGAAAATAATTTTGGGAATTTTAATGCCTAAAAATGAATGAATAATAATAAATTAGTATTTAGTTATTTGTATTTATTAGTACAAAATATATTATAAAAGTTAATGTTTTTTGAATTTTTTGTGGAATCATTTTAGAATTTGTGAAATAGTCAAGATTTTTATTAATTTGTTTGAGAACCCACTATTTCGAAAAAAATAGGGGATTAAACTGAGATGTATGTTGTTAATTGTGATATCCTTATGTGAAACCAATTTATAGAATCTAAATACCTATATCATTAATCATCCATTCTTCTTTATCTAACACAATACACACTTATCCCTATGGAGAAAGAAGATATTACTAATTGAACTAATGAATGTCTATAGAGATAAGAGTCCTTTTGTTTTTGTTTGTAGATCTTGATTAATCATGTGTTGAATAAGAACAATAGGATTAAAAGGAATGTCATCCATTAACATTTTTTTTCTTAAATATCACTCAAGGAAGATCTTTTCAGAAAAGTGGTTTGTTATGTTATTTCACTTCTTATGGGAATATTGAGGTCTATTAAAACCCAATAGTGGTATTAATTGCACGTCACTAAATTCTACAATATGTTTTTATGTTTTTTAAAAATTCTATAATTTTTAAAAGCATGGATATCACATGAAATGATATATCAAAATCATTGTCCAGGATATAAGATGCAAAAAATTACTAAAAATCATAGTCCTTTAACTTTATATTGTATAGAGTGGTATGTTTTATCACACTCAATGATAGTGTTGGTTTATATATTTTGAAAATAGTGTATCCTAACTTATTTTCCATATGGAATATATCTAATTTCATTATTGTTCAAAATTAATTCTTTGGTGAAATATGGATTGTGATATATTGACATCACTATATATGAAAGAAAAATGACTAATTATATAGTGATATATATATATATATATGTGATACAAAACCTGACTTGAGATAACTAAGAAATAACAGTTATTTATTTTATCATTTCTTGTGATATGTGATATCACTGTCATAATTATGTGTTGCATAAAGGAAAACAGTAAGCGTTATCAGAGAGATTGACATACCATAATTAAGATTTTCCTATACCTCAACAAATGATATAATGTATATCTCTATGTAAGATTCATTATTTTTAAAATTTCTTTTTTTATTTTCTAAATAAAAAACACTTTATAAATTGTTCAATAATTATTATAAAATAATATTTAAAAAATTATTAAAATTTATGAGTGGTTTTAAAATTATATTTATACTTTTGAATTGTCTATAATTAATTGTGGAATATTTATAAATGTTTTAATAAATAATTTTTCTATATTAATTTTAAAAATTAAGCTCCCTCATTTTAATAGTATTCAATTAATTATTTTTAAATAATGGGTTAATTTTAAAAATCATGAAATTTTTTAAATCATAAAATAAATTAAATACAACTGATAACATTGATTTTCAGAAATATTCTTAAATAATAACATGAAATGGTCTTATTAATGACATATTTTACCATTTTTTAGACTATAAAAATAGATTTTCATTAGATTATATCAGGGTTTAGAGAAATATAATATATATGTTATAAAGTAATACAAATTGATTAACATACTTTTCAGAATTTTTTATATGAATTAAAAAATATAAAATTTCATGTTTTGATAAATCGTATAATTTGATATGATGGATGCATTCCATGTAAATATTTTAAATTAAGCGTTTCTAATAGAAATATAAATTTAAAGTGTTTGTGTTTATATTGTATGGAAATTCAATATTATTATATAAATAATTATATATTATATGTATTCGAACTTTAGGAATCCTTCATTATATATTTTCATTCAAATTATGAATTTTTTATTACTTAATTTAAGTAATTATTCAAGGATATGAATTTTTTATATTTTGAATTGTAATATAATATGTCTAAAATTACCAAACTACATCTATAATTTTTATACCATGCAATTAAGGTTTTTATACTATAGTAAGACATAATTTTTCTAAAATGACGTTAGTGATGTGTTTTCTATAATTCAAAAGTATATATTTTATTATAATTATTATTACACATGTAGAGTTAAAATAAGATTGTAACATTGAATATATCTTGATTAATGATCTATGGAAAGTGAGACTTTGGATAAAATTTACATTTTTATAGAGACTACAAATCTATCTAACAATTTTCCGAAGACTACCTATCACACTATACATACTCATAGGTAGGATATTTTTATGTTGTTTTTTATCCTTTAAATTAAAGAGTTATATATACAATTTATATGATATTATATGAATATTTTTTTGACTAATATAGTAAAAAATTAATAATGGATGCATAACTTGAATAATTGATTAAATAATGTTTTATACATTATATTTATTAGTTCAAGTTTATGTAGATGATTTTTAAATTGAAAATTCATCATGACCTTGATTCTCATGTCCCTCCTCCAAAAGTGTACCCCTCATTGACAGATATGGTGAGAATGGGCTTGGTGACTACCCATGTCCCTCCTAAAGTAGATCTTGTGTTGGTGAATATCACTGTGGTTATATCATAAAGACAAATGAGAATCATAAAACTCTATGAGAAAATCAAGAATAGGGAAAAAAAGTCATATACACTAATCAACACCTTCTCATAAAGGAAAATGTGACCCCAAGTTCATACATGAAATGTAATATAGTACCATAATAACCAAATGTAAACCTTTATGTTCCAAAAAGGTAAACTCATCAGTTACCATTAATCGTAAAGTGATTCTAAAAATCCATGAGAGATTAATATTCAACCCACTCTCTATGATGATACCAATGACGTGAAAAAGATTATATATTTTTGTAGTGAGTATAACAGTATACTCAGTCATTGGTTATAACAATCTATCAAATTGGATAAACAAGATATCCACTATCAAACATGTTTGATCATCCAGTAAGACTAAAATTCCTCAATTAACATGCCTTTTCATTACATTCATCATTTATAAGAAGTTATCATCATGTTATTAAAAAAAACATTAAGACATGGAATGACATACTTTATCCAAACATACATTTATCATCAATATCATTACTATCAAATTGTATGATACACTAGATTATTATACATGTCTTTTATTTTATTACATTTCCAAAAAACACTAATTTTCAACTTATATTATTTACTAATTTCATCAATTAGAATATGCTAAACCACGTATAATGACCTGATATATAAGCATAGTATATATATATAAATATATAGAAAAGAATGAGGAAAACCTTCATCATGATGGAAATCAATAAAATATGATCAATAAAATAATAAACCAAATTTCCTTTTTAATCTGATTCAATATTTATTATATTAATTAAAATTCAATATAACTGAAGAAATTATGGTTAATTTAGGAAATCAAAAGTATAAAATAGAATAAAAACATACCCTGGAATAAAAGATTCAACTTTCTTTGGATATGAACTTTTCAATGTAATGGATCTCTATCACCACTCTTGTGATAAACTGCATATCCCAAACAACTTATTCCACGAACACATAATTAAAGAGTAAGTAAAAAAACTATTACAATAATGGATAAAAAATGAAATATTGGAAATATGAATAAGATAAAAAAACATTTATCTAATAATAAACCACAATAAAAGGGAGATGGAATGAACCTCATATTGATGTGGATCAAAAATGGGAAACTATGGTCAAACCTGGTCAAAAGGTGATCCACTTATCCTTAAAAACCACCCTAGTGAACATGGGTTTTGAGTTGAAAGGGTCGGAGAAAACATTATTTGAATGACATAGGGAGTATTTATAGACAACCAAAATTTTACATGACTCTAGAGAAACACCTATGACCACACAGTAGCCCTCCTGGGCACATGAAATTCAATGATGAAACCCAAAGGACCACACCATATCTAACTTTTTCAAACTAAATGTCTGCAAATCAAGAAAATATCCTATAAAAGTGGACCTTTGGGATACATCACATCCTTGATCACCACGCTATAGGACCCCTTCACCAATAGGGGGCCACTCCATAACCCAACCACTATGGCATAACAATGCCTAAAAATGTAGTAGATGTGTTTTCATCCCGGTGATACCCCCACACTAAATTGTAACATGGAGACAACACCATATCCATGTATGCTTTGGTAGTGTGTCCTCAAGGAACTGTGGATCAACCACCATCTCCACACCACAACCACCCATACAATGTTTCTTTCAAGAGCACTACAGCTCATACATTCCATTTTTTGGCATAGGCACCCTCCTTATCTTTCAAAATTCATCTAAAACCCTTGAATCCTACTCAGGTTTCCTCCAATACTAAAACATGATATTGGAAATTATATAAATATCATCACCCATACATCAGATATCTCCGAAACCATTTATATCCTCAAGACTACATAACCAAAAAAGAGATAAAGACAATGAAGGGTTTGTCCTAACCACCAACCCCCAAGATACCTCTCAAGAATCTCACCATCACAAAATATCAACCACCTCACTTATAGGGAACAAGAACTAATCTATTTAACAAATAAATAAATTATTCAAAAAACAATCTCCCATTGAGATACCACTCAAATGATTGAAAAGTTACCAATAAAAAGGAAACAATAGAAAACTATGTAATAACCCATAAAAGATTCCAAATCCATAAACAAGTGTTACAAAAAGGAAAGATATTTAAAAAAAATATTGGGTCACTCAAAACATATCTTTGAATCATCCTGCTAATTAATCTCCTCCATTCCATAGTTACACCAAATTACATGAACCAAGAGAATAACATACCCATATTACACCATCTCCTGGTAGTCCTAGTTGTCCATAAGATGCCCTTTAATGGTCATATCATCATGATCATCGATATGAATCCATTAAATGATGTGGGAGTCATCATGAAGATTAAAATGAATATTTGAAACATTACATACATCATGTATTTGGTTCATATGAAGGGGAATTTATATTAGATACACTATATATGAAACATGGGACAACACCTCAAATAGCCCAAATAATCAGGGAGATGTTTTACTCTCCTAACCGTACCATCACCTCCTATTATATAGAGGCACCTTCAAGAACACATGATCTCCAAAGTAAAAATAAACTGGTATCCTCCTATGACATGTATAGTATTTTTGATGTTCCAAAATTAAATTCATCCTCTCATGAATCACATAAACCATCTCTGTTGATTTTGATACTAGCTCCAACTTGAGATTTACTAACTCTCCAACCCCATTCCAGCACAACAGAGAACAGAAAGGTCAGATATAAAAATTCTCGAAATGTTCCAAACCAATGGTGGAGTGCAAAGTAATATTGTACAAAAATCACCCAAAAGTATGTTCCTTATCCATGAAACTCCAAAATCATGGGCCTAAGAACACAACATTTCTTTAAGAGTCATGGTGGTCCACTCTATTTGAAATAATTATATGGATGAAAAGAAGTGATTAGGAAAAATTAATATCCAAAAGTATGTTGAAGACCTCTCAACACCATAGAGGTAAATTGATGATCAGGATATTATTGTATCATCTATACAACTCTTAGGATTTTCACCACCCCCACTAGGTACTATTTCAATAAAACCTTCACCAATCATGACTCTTTAATCACTGTGGAGTTGGATGATTTTTCCAACTGAAACATTATCACCCATAGAGTTTCATATGCTACATGAGCTCAAGGTAAAGAGAATTTTATGTATATTGACATAACCTTCCCATTTTAATGGGGAATATAATACATTTAGATAAATCAACTAGGAACAAGATGTTATACCTTAACCATATATTAGAGAAACACAGATACCCAATATTTGGAACTTCATGCCTTGAAATAGGCCACATAAACTAACCTCTTAGATCTCATTAATTCATTGTCACGCTAAGATGTATCATCAAGGATGAGTTATGGAACTCATAGAGAACCATCTCCTGAATAATAAAACGGAGGAAAAACCTTCCCAAGAACACAACATGGTGTTTTTTATCCATAGACTAACCATCAGGGGATCACCAAAGACAACATGGTCTCTCTAGACGTCAACCTTAGAATCCCCTAACCGAGATTCATCTACATTCTGTACCAAATATGAATTTACTTTCATCTAAAAAAGGAAACCTATAACACCGCCCTATCCCATATCAGGATGCATACTAACAGATCTTCCATAAATCTCTAGGAATCCCAAAATTAATTCATGACATCACTATATGACTTTCTCCTCAATACATGAGCTACAAAATTACACTTTATTAGTGTATATAAAATCTCAAAGTTGTAATCCAATAATATTTACATCAATTATCATTTTTGAAAGTTAAATTTATGATGGGATAGGACATACCCTATGCTATTATTATTAGTAAATACCAGAAAATTCTCACCAATGAGGTAATACCACAAAACATTAATGTAAAAAAAACTACCACTAACTCAATATCATGGGTAACAATGTTATATTACTAGGGATATATACTAAGATCCATAAGAAATGATCAATCACAATTACATCAGAACATAACCCATTTCAATAGGTAAAGTTTTATAGAGACCCTGCCTTTTCTTACATTAATATTACATCATAATATATATAAACAACATATTAGTAATACACCATGAGGATCTAGAGGTTTAGTGTCTTGGGAAAACTAGGACCACACCTAACATTTATAACATTAGGAAAAAAAGTTATTTAATTCCTTCTTATTTATCTTTTTATTTTCACTTGGCCCGTCTTTAGTATATATAGTCACATAAGGATATACATAAAAAATGGGTGATCTAAAACAACACTAAGAGGGTAGATAATAACAATATATCAAGAGGTGATCATTTTCATAACATGGTCATCAAAATCATGGGAGTAAACCATTATAAAAGACATGAAATGTGGAAATTCAAAAAAAATGAAACATCAACTATTAGTGGTTAACTACCACACTAAGTTGTGAACAATGCTAGAATCATGTTCAAATATAATTTCCCTTTTACTAATGAGATTTATCACATTACCCAATTCATTGGAAAGATATATAATTCTTGGTGCACCCATCACATTGAAGCATTCATATTTGTACTATATCATTCCGAGCACTCCCATCACATCATAATATTGACATTATCATTCATGCCACATTAAAAATATATAAATCATGAACATAAAATAACACATGGAAAGAAATAGGTTTCAAATAATAAATCATACTTTCATAAACATTTAGTCCCCAAAATATTGATGGAATATCATTCTTGACATACAACTATTAACCAAGAGTGAAGAGTAAAACAATAATCAAGAAGTAAAAAAGGGTGTGTTTACTTGAAAGATGAGTTCTTTTAAAAAACATTATTCTTTTCATAAAATAAACTAGAGGGCATCTATATCCCCTAAAAGATATGATAATGATGAAGAAAATATTTTTAATGGGTGGACATACCAAAAATTTAGTGAAAGAGGGAGAACCCTAAGAAAGAAAGTTGGGTTTGAGAATTTCCCTTTACCTCGTATCCAAATGATTTATTCACATTAAAGTGTTGTATAACCATAATATATTCATTAATTAACAACATTAAAACCTCATGTACATAAAAATGGTTCATTATGGTTTCATTGAGTTAATTTGGGCCTTTGTAGGAGTTATATTATTTAAATCCATTGTTCAGGATTGTTCATTTTTATGTTATTCTTGAACGGTTCACTTATATTCATAAATGGATATTTGTGTAGAACATGGGTAAAAATACATAATGGATATTTCATATTATTAATGATATTACAGGAGTTCAAATTATCTTATAATTAATTATATTATATACAATGTGGAAGAATCATTATATAGGAATTTAATGATGATCGGTTGGGTTTATTTGGGTGGTTTTTCGACCACAACGAACTTTTTTTGTTTAATAATTTATTAATATGTACATAAGTTAGATCAAAAACATTAAATAGTATATAATACATATAAAATAAATGGGAGCAACCATAAAAATGTTATCATTAATAGATATGAAGTCATAAAATAAAATTGAAAACAATTCATTCTTGAAGGTGAAAAATTAACACCACAGAAACAATGTTTTCCTTTCAAAAATAAAAAAGGAGAAGGGGGTTGGATGATTTAATATCACATTATTATCATAAAATTCCATTATATGTATTATAATTGAATTTACATACCATGTGGATGAAGATAGGTAGGATGATAATAATTAAATAACTTGAAATTGAAAGCAATTTAAAGGAAAGATAGAGAGAGAGGAATTACCTCTGGAATCATCATCCGGAGATCCTCCTTAAGGATGCTAGGAATGATCTTTTGATGAGACCAGAAGCTCTTGGACATTGGGGAGGGGATAGGGAAGATTCTTGGGTAGATTTTAGGCAAGTCTTGATGCTTGAGAGGTGTGAAGAAATGAGGGTGTGAAAGGTGGTATATATAGTGGTGGGGAGGGGGGTTTCCTTAATATTTAATTAATTAGTTTATTGATTTCCCCAAAGATAAGAATTAGTCATGATTCCATGACCCATAATAGTAAAAAGGGAATGCGATTTTGAGATTTCGTTTCTTGCATCACTTTTGATGTCAGGAATAGTGTGTTTAAATAAAAAATATTTATATAGTAAATTAATGTATTTTACTATTCACCAAAAATTCTAGTATTTCAAAAAAATATCAAATATTTACCCTAACCGTTCTTTGATGTGTTGAATCAAAAAATGAAGTAATTTTTTCAAATATAATTTTCTAAATATTATTATTTTAATTTTCAAATAAAATCATAATTTACTTGAAAAATACATTTTCTAAAACATTCATTAACTTATTTCAAAACATAGGTACATCTTGTTTTCACAGAAATCATACATATATACTATCATAGGTAAGGTTACCATTCATAACAGTGCATTACTATTCATAAGGGTATGTAACTATTCAACAAAAATTATGTATGTTCTTTTAGAATCCAAAGATATTATGGATTGAAATTGCACCTGTCAGATTTTCAAAATTCAAAATATAGAAGTAGAAAAAATTATGTTTAATGATCATATACTAATTAGTATCATGGTATTCTATTGTTTATCCAAATGTTATTATACAATAATTAATAATTTTAAGAAGGTAATAACATTGACAAAACATTGGGTCATTACACTCTTCACCCCATATGAAATTTTACCCTCGAAATTTCATTTTACATAAACAAGTGAGGGTACTTCTCCTCCATCACTTCCTATGCTACCCAATTTTCTTCTTAAAACATATATTTACATTACAAAACATAGAAAAAATGTGTGTTCTTGTTGTGTAGAACCTTCTCTCTCCATTCTAGAATCTTTACTGGTTTCTCCTCATAAGAGAGATCATCTTCTAGGTGTACCACCCCTCAGTTTAGTACATGTGAGGGGTCTGGTATGAACTTCCTCAATAGTGATACATGAAAAACATCATGAAAATGATCCATATTTAGTTGATGGTCAAGCCAGTAGGCCATAGATCCTTTGTGATCAAGGATCTCAAAGGGGAAAATTTACCTTGGGCATAGCTTCCATTTTTTTCCAAATCACATGACTCTCTTCCACGGTGATATTTGAAGGAAGAATTTATTTCCATTGTCAAACTCCAAGTCCCTTTTGACAGTTTTTAGTGTAGCTCTTTCGCCGACTCTGAGTAGCTTTGATGTGATTTTGGATGACATGAAAATTCTTTTTCATCTCTTTCACAAGATCGAGTCCATGTAACTTTATTTCCCTATCTTCATCCAAATAGGTTGGATTTCTACATCATATTCCATATATATCATCATTAGAAGCCACTTGAATACTCGAGTGGAAGCTATTGTTGTATGAGAACTCAACCAGTGGGATATGTTGACCCCATATACACCTTTGAATTCTAGAGATTAAGATCTTAGCATGTCTTCAAATATTTGAATAGTCCTTTCAGATTGGCCATCAGTTTGCGGTGATAAGATCTGATGAAATTTATTTCATTACTCAAAGCATGTTGAAGGCTCTTTCATAATATAGATGTGAACCATGGATTACAGTTAGAGACAATTGAGAGTGGACGACCATGCAGTCTCACCACATCGTTCACATATATCCTTGCTAGTTGTTCAAGTGAGAGATCTTTCCGAATAGTGATAAAATGGGATGTCTTGGTGAGTCATTCAACAACAACCCATATCAAATTATTTCCCTTCGACGTCTTTAGGAGATCCATGAAAATGTCCCAGGTGACATTATCCCATTTCAACATGGGTATTGGTAGTGTTTTCATTATCCCTTTGAACTTTTTTCGCTTTTCTATAACTTTATGGCATACCAAGGTCCTTGAGATATATTCTACATTCTCATTCTTCATGTTATCCCACCAAAATATTTCTTGGAGATCATAGTACAACATGTTAATACCAGGATGGATAGAGAATGTAGAGCTATGTGCATTGACCAATAGATCCTTATTTATCCTGGGTGATGAAGGCACACATGGCCATGTTCCAAACCAAATCACACTTGTATCATCATTATGGAACTCATGAAACTTTCCTTATTTTATTTCATTCACCCTCTTTTGTAACTCAAGATCTTCCCTTTGTGCCTCTTCAATCTTCTCTTGGATAGATGGTTGTGAAATAATTTGGGCAAGGTAGGATGTATCCCATGCCATTATGATTTCCAAATCCATTATTTTAATATCCAAGAAAGTAGGGTGTTTCTAAATCCATTACATGTATATAGTAGCATGTTCTTTTCTTCGTAGAGTATTAGCTACCTTGTTCACCATTCTAGGATGATAGTTAATAGAACAATCATAATCCTTAATTAGCTCTAACCATCTCCTTTGATGTGTGTTGAGAACCTTTTGTGTGGATATATACTTTAAGCTTTTGTGGTCTGTGTATATGTCACACTTCTCACCATAAAGGTTGTTCCACAATATTTTCAAGGAAAAATCATGGCTACCAGCTCTAGATCATGCGTAGGGTAGTTCTGCTCATGTTTCATTGACTCTATTAAGGCATAGGCTCTCACATTATCATTTAAAATGAGTACACAACCCAATACGTTCATTTAATCCTCACTATATATCACAAAACATTGTCCAATATTCAGTAATGTGAGTACAAGTGCAGTTATTAGCCTTATCTTTAGCTCCATGAAGCTCCCCTCATATTCCTCCATCCAGACATAATTTACCCCTTTCCTTGTTAACATACTTAGCGGGCTTGGAAATCATGAGAAATTTCTCAAAAAACGTTGATACTACCTTGTTAATCTAAGAAAACTACATATTTATGTGACACTAGAGGACCTGAGATATTCCTCAATCACCTTTGTTGTTGAAGGGTCCAAATAAGTTCCCTCACTAGTGATCACATTTCCAAATAACAAGTCTTTCTTCATCCAAAAGTCACACTTGCAGAACTTTTCATATAACTTCTCCTTTCTCAATGTCTCCAACATAAGTCTTAGATGTCCTTCATATTCCTCCTTTATCTTGGAGTGTATGAGAAAATCCTTGATAAAAAACACCAATAATTTTTTGAGGTAATGTCTAGAGACTCAATTCATCAAATACAAGAATATTGTTGGGGAATTTTTATGTTTGAAAGGGAATTAAAAAAACTCATTGTGACCATACCTTGTACGGAAGGCAGTGTTATGAATATCTCCCTTCACCTTTAGCTGATGATATCCATAACAAAGATATTCCATTGAAAAGTATTGAGCTCCCCTCAACTGATCTAACAAGTCATCAATCCTTGGAAGAGGATACTTGTTCTTTATAGTGATGTTTTGGAGTTCTCAATAATTGATACACAGCTGCATTTTTCCACCCTTCTTCTTCACAAAGAGGACCGGTTCACCCCAAGGTGATACACTAGTGCGTATGAATCCTTTTTCAAACTACCATTGAAGCTAATTATTTAACTCCTCCAGTTCGATAGGATCCATCTTATAGGGACACATTGAGATAGGAGTAGCTCCGGGTATGAGTTCTATTGAGAACTCTTCCTCACGATCTGGGGGAAGTCTGGGTAACTCTTCGGGAAATACATCATTGTATTCCCACACAATGGGCATTTTTTAGGTTGGAACATTCCTTTAACTAAACCATTTTTTCTAGGTATGCTTCTTCATAGGGAATAATTACCCACACAGTTGAATTATTTTTCAAATAATATTCACGATCTTCCTTGCATTTGTAGAGGTGCATGGGATGGTTCTGAATATGAAAAGATATTTCTTTTTTCCAACAGTTAATACATGATATTTATAAAGAGAGCCAGTCCATTACCATTATAGCATCAAATTCCAAAAAAATAAGTATTACAAGATTCTCTAGATGAATCTTATCATATACGCCAATAATAGAAGATTCAAACACTTCAGTTTTAATGATTTCACCACTTGGTGTTTTTAAATATATCCCTACTTCATGGTTTTAGGGCTTCGATTCAATAATTATCACATACTTTCAAGAAATAAATGAATATATAGAACAATAATCAAATATGTCATTTTCCATTCTTTAGTAAAGTGAAAGTGTACATCTTATGAATTCATTATCTTAATCCACTTACAAAGTAGTGATGGAATAATACTTCCCTTCTTCCTTTGGATCTGGTGGCTTCTGTTGCTAGTTACCCTCGAGAACTCTAGGATTAATGAACTGTATGCAATAGCGCCCTTGCTCCCTACAGTTGCAGCATTGAACCATGGGTGGTTTCCTCCTTTCTTTAGATACATTCTTCTTCCTTCTCATCACTTTTCTACACTCATGAGCATGGGGTCCTTCATCCCCAGAATTGAATCACTTACCCATCTATTTAAGGCAGTTACCATGATGCAACTTTATACATTTTTGGCATGCAGTTCGTTGTGATTTTTTCTCACTTTTATCATTAGATCCTCTATAATGAAACTCCATATTTTGTTTTTTATCACCATAGTCATGTGACCATTCTACAGACTCCATATCCACTTTGAGAGCACACTAAACAACTTCTTCATAACTCCCAAAGTCTAGAATTAAAAGAGTAATTTGAGGGTGTGGTTTTAATCCACTAAATAATATATCAATATTTATATCATTGTTGATAACATAACATAACGGGAACCTTAAAAGCATTCTGAAATTCACTTCATAAGATGTGATAGATTCAACTTATTTTTTTTAGCTCTATGAATTCTCTCCTTATATTTTTACAATGTTTTCTTGGGAAATAATTATTAAGAAACATGATCTTAAAGTCTTCCATTCCATATCTTCAATTTCATCCCTTATCTTGGTGTTCTTAAAAAAATCCCACCATTGATCGGCCTATCCATTTAGACGATAAATGGTTTTTGTCACCTTTTATGTCTTAGAATAGTGATGCACAAAAAATAACTTTTCCATGGAGTTGACCCCCTATTCTACAACCAGTGGATCAGAAGATACACTAAACGTCAGTGGTCGTTTCCACATAAAACATTCGATAGCTAGTTTCTCTTTCTTTGGTGAAGGAGGGAATTCCCCAGTACTTTTTTTATTATTCCTAATCTAAGATTTTTGGGTAAGAGTCACGATGATGTTTATAACTCCGCCTCCCAAATCATTGGGAATGTCATTCAGGCAATCATAGTCTTTCCCTCGCATGATTTGTTAGCACAGTTTCTGCTGGTTCCCACCATTATCTAAAATAGAATAGTTTAGAACAAAACATAAGTCAAAAATTTATGAATAAATAACTAATTCATTTATAAATAGTAGACTAAAAGCGCGAATTATGGGATCCCTTTTTAAAGATTTTTGTGAGCATGTTTTCCATTAGTCTCATACTATAGGTTTTCTCTTGGGTTCACTAATCCTAATTCCCAAATTAACTAAACCTTGCCTCTGATACCCACTATAGCAACCCATAATTTTCTTACATTACTATTACATCATAATAATGATAAAAAAACATACTAGTAACACACCATGAGGATCTAGAGGTTCTGTGTCTTGGAAAAACTAGGACTAAACATAACATTTACAACATTAAACAAAAAAATTTATTTATTTATTTCTTCTCTAGATTCTTATTGACACTTAGCCTCTCCTTAGTAGATGTATTCACCTGAGGATATACATCAAAAATGGGTGAGATAAATACCTCGTAAGATGTTAGATAAGAATAATAGAGCCTCGGGTGAGCATTATCATTACATCATCATCAAAATCATGAGGCGAAACCATGATAAACGACTTGAAATATGGAAATGTATAATAATAAAACATCATGTCTTAGTGGTTAGCTACCACACATAGTTGTAAACAATGATAGCATCATGTTCACACACCATTACCCTTTTAATCATGAGATTCATCACTTTACCCAATTCATTAGCGTGATGTATAATTCTGGTTTCAACCATCATATTAAAACATTCATATTTACGCAATATAATTCCGGGTGCACCTGTAACATCATAATATTTACATTATCATGAATTACGCATTAAAATATATAAAACATGAACATAAAAAATGCATAGAAAGAAATGGTTTTTACATAATAAAGAATAATTTCTTAAACATTTGGTCCCTAAAAGAAATATGGAATATTATTCTTTTCATACAACCATTAACCATGAGTGAAGAGTAAAACAATAATCAAGAAGTAAAAAAGGATATGTTTACTTGAAAGAAGAGTTCTTTTAGAAAACATTGGGTTTTTCATAAAATCAACTAGAGAAAATTTATATCCCAAAAAATTTAATATCATGATAAATATTATTTGTAAGGAGTTTCCCTACAAAAAATGTAGTGAAATCCGAAGAACACCAAGAAAGAATGTTCGGTTTTAGAATTTCCTCTGACCTCATATCCAAATTCTTAATTAACATTAAAGTCATGTATAACCATATTAGATTCAGTAATTAACAACTACAGAAACTTTTGTAGATAAATATGTTTCATTAGGGTTTCATTATATTATTTTATGGGCCTTTGGACGATTTATATTGTTTAAATACATTGTTAGGGAATGTTCATTTTTATGGCTTTCTAGAACAGTTAACTTGTATTCAAAAATGGAAGTCTGTGTAGAACATGGATAAACATCCAGAACAGATAATTCTTGTTATTAATCATATTTTATGAGTTTTAAATGATCTTATAATTGAAACTATTATATTCCATGTGGATGAATCATTAGATAAGAATTTAATGATGATCGTTTGGGTTGATTTGGGCGGTTTTTCGACCACAACGAACTTTTTTTTGTTTAATCATTTAGTAATATGTACATAAGTCATATACAAAACATTAAATAAGATATAATTAATATATGAAATATTTTTAAAATAAAAAATGATTCTATGACCATATCTGAAGGTGGAAAAGAATATTGAAAACAAGTTGTTGTTGAAGGTGATAAATTAACACCACACAAACAACATTTTCCTTTAAAAAATAAAAAGAAGAGGATAAGGGTGTTGGATGATATAATATCCCATTAGTATTATTAAATTATAGTATATGTATAATACTATAGTTTACATAACATGTGGATGAAGATATGTGGTGAGATAATAAGAAAAAAACTATAAATAGAAAGGAATTTAAATGAAACAGAGAGGGAGAGAGGAATTACCTCTTGAATCCTCCTCTAGAGATCCACCTTAAGGAAGATAAGATTGGTATTTTGATGAGACCAAAATCTCTTGGATGTGGGAGAGGGGCTATAGAAGATACTTGGTTAGATTCTATACAAGGTATGAAGCTTGAGATGTGTAAGGAAAAGATGGTCTGAAGGGTGGTATTTATAGTGAGGGGATACAGTTTTCCTTAATATTTAATGCATTTGTTTATTAATTTCCCCTACGATAATAAATAATGATTATTAAATGACCAAGAATAGTAAATAGGTCTTGTGAGTTTGAGATTTGGGTGCTTCTTACATCACTTGTGATGTCAGTAATAGTGGATTTAAATTATAATGTATTTATATATTAAATTAATGTATTTTTCTATTCAATAAAAATTCATGTATTTCTCAAAAATCCCAAAAATTCAACCTGACAATTTTTTTATGTATAGAATCCAAAAATGATGTCCATTTTTCAAAAATAATTTTTTAAATATGATTAATTTAATTTTTAAACAAAATCATAATTTACATGAAAAATACAGTTTTTAAAACATTCATTTACTTTTTCCAAAACATAGGTACATCATGTTTTCTCTTAAATCCTACATATGTACTATCATATTTGAGGTTTTTATTCATAAGGGTATATTACTATTCATAAGGGTAACATTTCTATTCATAAGAGTATGTTATTATTCACCAAAAATTATGTTTGTTCTATTAGACTCGAAACATACTACTGATTGCAACTGCGTAAGTTCGATTTCCAAATATTCAAAACATAGAAGTGGAAAAAAATTATGTTTAATGATCACATAGTATTTAGTATCATGATATGTCATTATTATTCCTAATGTGATTATACTGTAAGGAATAATTATAAGAATGAAATCCCATTGACAAAACATTGGTTTGTCAGAAGTTTCATAGAAAACATCAAACTAAAATACTACTTTTGGAAAATGAAATACTGGATCACTAACCAACATTACGATCAGGAACATGATAGCTTCCTGACAATGCTCAGTCTAGGCGAACACTAATTATTTTATTATAATGGTTATAACATGATTCATAACCAATGATAAATCATCTCTAGACATATTTTAATTGACTATAAAAACATGGAAACTTCTCTCATATGACACACTCTTATAGGATTTTTATGAAATCAACACCTCTATATTCAATGGATCCAATTCCACTCCCTCTTGGGACATGATCTAAACTATGAAATAAATATCAAGAACCAAAAAATCACATTTGAAAACTTCTCGAATAGCTGATGATGAAGAAGAACATCCAACATTATATAAATATACTATGAATGGTTTACCTAATACATAGAGTACATAAGGATTTCATCAATTAAAGCAACCATAAACTTTTCCAGAAACTATTTTAACACATTATTGATTATCCCCATGAACAAGTAGAGAGAATTACTCATAATTAATGACATCAAAATGAAATCATAATTCAAAATAAAACAAAAATAACTTTTAAAAATATCCTCATCCTTCACCTAAATCTTATTATCTCATGAATGGAGATAGGTTTTTGAAAACCTACTTGTGAACAACTTGATATTCTAAAATAAAAACAGTATATTAAATAACATATAAAACATATGAAAACATGATTAGAAGATAATATAATACCACCACGACATTATAATATTATTATTGTTAAATAAATTTAATAAATTAAATATCTTGAATAATTTGAAACAACGTGTTTATCTTACATTACACACAACACTACGTTTAGTCATGCTTTGTGCACTTAAAAAGAAATTTTTTCTAGGAAACTATATTTTCCTTAAATAATATTTTATTCATGATTCGTACACATAGTATAAAATAATTTATACCAAATTTGTAAAATTTATTTGAAAAAATGACCATGATTGTTTAAATAATCATACCAAAATTTTTAGTGTGATTTTTTTCTAAAATATTTCATTTTTTGACGAATTATCAAAATACTTAATTTAAACTAAAAACATCATTTTCATTTAAAATTTTATAAGGTTAAATTATATTTTTAATTTGTATTAAATTAAAATTTATTAAATTGTACGTCAATTAAATAAGTTTAATTAATTTTTATCATTTTCATATTTAATTTTGAATTAAAAACATTCTAACCTTCTGAACATTTTATCAGTAAAAACACACATTCTTATGGAATCTGTAGGATTAATTTTGAATTAAAATTTTATAATTATATTATTTAAATTTTAGAAAATGGATTCAAATTTTTGAATTGGAGTAAATTATAATTTCTAATTAGATAAACATAATTTTTTTAACCCAATGAATATTGTAAAAATAAAAAATACTTATCTCAGTTATGTTAAAAAATAGATTAAAAGATAGTTATATTTAGAATACAAGGGATAAAAATGACTTACCAAATTTCCCAACACACATTTTCATGACATATTTTAACCTGAACTATTTTATTTTATATAATTTCTCATTTTTATGGTGTATGGGATTATAAAAATGAGGATATTATTGAATCATTTCAAAAAATTACACGTGTGCCGCTCAACTCACTTATTAAAGGCCACCTCTCTCCTCTCTCATTCACACCTTAAAAGATCTTTTCTTAGGCCAAGTACAGACCAAATTACTTCATAAATTCACTTTTCTCATCATATATGACTTATTTTGGGCATACACTCAACTACTAATGTTTATTGTAAAATCCTAATGAGGATACCTAAAGAAGAGATGAAATTCTTCGACGCACATTTTAATTTTATTTCTTCCTCAAAATCTATAAATACATTTTAAACAATGATGATAAAATATAATAAGTATGTTTCATATAATTATATGTTTTTATGAAAATTTTATTACCTAATAGTACCTCTGCTTCCATAAAATGGGTTATGAAATAATTTTCCTTCTATACGGTGTATTACTACCTCATGAACTAATGTCATTCATTTCTCCATTTCCATTTCACAAGGATGATTATGATGATGGATATAAATTATATATAAATTATATTTATAAAAAATTTATTTCTTTAGAGTAATTATATCATATTTATATATTTTAATTTATATTCCATATGGCTTATGATAATGTCACTCGTGTGTATGATGGACTACTGTCTTGTGAAGAGATGTGGTTTGTGTTTCACTAATTATTTACATGTAAGGGGATAAAGATAAATTTAATCATTATATATGATAAAAAATACATAATAATTATGTTCTAGGAATATTTATCATTCTTTAAATATATTATATATCATTTTCTTACATTTTCTACACATTGAAAGACAATAATGTCAATTTTTTTATGTGCACTACCTCTTTCACAAAATGATATGAATCTATATTTATCCCTATACCACATGAATTATATATATATATATATATATCTATATTTAAATAAAAAAATATTTTATATATGATATTATAATGATTTAGTGAAGATAGTATGTTACTTTATTTATTTCCATAATGATCATCATAAAATGAAAATGTTACTTAGAAATATGTACGACCAGCCGTCTACATGATCATATATACATAACTTCTCAAAACCATATTTCATGACTGCTTTTAAAATTAAAATTCATGGAAAAATATGATAGTTATTTCAGGATAATTATTTTTTATGTGACATAACTATATAATGTTCACATGTTCCAGATCTTTCATGATGAAACACGCATGAGAAAACATGACAATGAACACCCTAAATAATATAAATAATTAACGATAATTAATTAATTGATGATAAGATGTTATAAAATATACATATATGATATTATAAAATCATAATCTGTTTATGTTATAATTTAATAACATCTATAAAATCACACTACATGAGTATAAAAAATCTTCAATCAAAAGAGGTAAGGGATTTCACCTCAATTTCAATTCATTGAGGCATATTGTAATGTTATGAACCTGGTTTTATTTATATGTTATAAATTATTACCATTTGATATGTAATATCATGTATAATTTCTTATTTATGTTATTTTTAGTTTCAATGTTAATTATTTCTTATAACTAGAGTTTACATTAATGTTTCCAAGGAGAAAATAATTGCATAACTCAATTTATCATCATTGGGATATATTACTTCTTCATTTTCATAAATATAATATAATTATTTTCATAATGATTTTTCATTATATTATTTATTATTTAAACTTGATTTATTTGGATTTATATCTGATACACATGATTTATTCATTTACTAATTCACACTTCAATGTTATGATAATTGTATGGGTTTATTTCCCAATCTCATTCTCATCGCGAATGTTTATTACTGAATTAAAGTTGAATGAAATTATTTTATCACTGTCTAATAAACCTATATAAATTTTTTATAATGTAGTTATTAATGATATATATAAGTTTTAGAACCATTTTTCTACTCTGTTGTACCTTAAATAATTTAGAAAATGTTTTTTAAAGTCCATCTTCATATATATCTTCAATCAGAAATCCATATTCTTTTATAACCATGTTTTTTTTAAAAAAAATATATAATTATTTTTAATCTCCTTAAAATTATTTATTAAATAAATTTTAACCATTTTGAATTTTTAGAAAATGTTTTAAAATATATATTCTTGTTATTTTCTAAACAAATCACATTTCTAACCATTTTGTAGTCAAAAAAGGTACTAGTTAACTTTTATAACCTCCATGGAATTACCTACCTTTTTGACCTTCATATATATAAAATATTAATTTCATTTTTAAAAGAAACTTTTTAATAATTTTGTTTTCATAATATTCGAGAAATTCATAGTTTTTAAATGTGATTTTCTAATAAATTTATTTTCAATTTTTTTTTAAAATTTCTAGGTTTAAAATGTTATTTCTAAAATGAATAATATATTTTCCTTAAGAATATTTTTAGTGATTATTTTATGTTACTTATATTAATTAATTCCAACAACCATTTATTCATACTCCAATGGGTATATGATGTATTTATCAGATCTTTATTATTCATCTGGATGGTTTATGATCATTTAGACCATGGAAAGTATTGAGTTTCACTTCCCTTACTAACTTTTGTAGCCATTAACTTCCGATTGAAATATTCACATAAATGTTATCATTATACATTAAATTTACCCTAATTATTCATATAATTTATCCTAGATATTATAATTTCTTTAACCAAATATCATTTCTACATATTGTGTTTTACATTTAATTTTATTTGATTAATTGTGGAAATATTTAAAAAACTTGAATTTCCATAATTAATATAGATATTTGATGAAAAGATACATGATTTTTGAATTAAATAGATTATTGTATATATGAGGAATTATTTGGAAAAGAAAAGCATGTCTGGGACCTAATTACTTATATCCCCTTAATACCCCAGTAGTCTCATGAGGAATATAAATATACTATGATTTAATGGGTTTTTACATGTATCTTAAACCACCATGTGAAATTTATTAATGCCTACAGTATCATGATGTTTGATATCATGGATTCCAATAACTATGAATTACCTTAATTAAGATTCAATAAATATTATCGATCATATTTTAAATATTATATTATCATTGGATCCATTTCATTCGTAGTTTAAAGATTAAATGGAACGTGCTTTCAATTATTTTTCATTCCATATTGATTACGTGTCATCTATTTATGAAAACCTAGTTAATGGTGAAACGTAATGTGTTTTTTGTTATTTACCTTTCCTTGTTGATTATTTTTGATGATATTTCTTCATTGATATTATCATTAGATGCACTTCCTTATTATATTATTGATTATATGGCATGCATGTTCATTTATATACCTTTCCTTATTAATTATCATTATTGATCAATTAAAGATTCTATAATTCTTAACCCTTGTTGAACACTTGATCTCACCATAATTTATTTCCCCTCTCAAGAGTCTATGAAGTGTATTATGAAGGATAAATAAGAACATGCCGGAGGGAATAATTATATTATTGAAAAAAATATTGTGTTGTGATTTTGGTATTCAAATTTAATTTGAGAATCATGTATGTATCTTGTTTACCAATACAACTAAATTATATAGTATACTAGGATGGAATTAATTGTATCTTATGCTAATGTAATATAGTGGGCATCTATATTTGGATATTGGGGTTGGGGTTAAAATAGTTGGTATTAGTGGATTTTTAGTACAAACCTTGAGAAATAGATTTAGGAAAACATAGATTTATGAATATAAGTCTCTGATAAAGTTTGTGAATAAGTATTATAAATAATAATTTTTGAGGAATATATTATATGGTATTTCCTTTAAATACATCCCTATATGGATAATACTAGTGGATCTTGTTTCGTCACAATGGTAACTATGGGTAATAAACCCCAAAGGGTGAATTGGGATTAACCCGATCATCACATCATGCAGGAAAATGATCCAAATGTTCACAAGCTCAAACCTACCAGGGTAGATTATTTAGATAATTCACATTTTAATTACAAAACATTATAAGGGATTTGAATATATGAAAATAATTAATGACCTAGGTTATACCTATGGTGTCTAATATTGAAAATATAGAGTTTTTTACGAATGTTAAAAGTATTTATGTTTGAAAATAATTGAATAAATAATAAATTACCGAGGAAAAATTAAGATTATGATGGAAGGAAAATAATCCAATCATAAGAATCAAATTTTTGTACATCATAATACATATGGGGTGCCTATTTATTATCCAAATCAAAGGCCTTAATAATGGTTATACGCTAGACTAGTAGGGCCCCATATTGAAATAAAATTGATGATGATTTTTTGTATTGGGATTCAAAAAATTAAAATTTTGTAGTGTTTTCGCCATTGGTACTTTGGTTATTAGGGTAGTGAAACATCTACGTATTCTATTGAATTTTATAATATATGTTTTATTCATTAACATAAGAGTTATGGATACCATAATGGGTTATTATTTTAAGGTTTATCCTATGTGGAATTTTATAAACACCCTTTTTAGGGTTTATTTGATATATGCCTACCATGAATAAGGATATTTTGGTGAAATTTATGGATATTATATGTTTCAGTGGAAACAATATTTGAATTTTAATTCCTTTACAATTTATAGACACATGTCTATATGTGTTGATATCCTTTAGAGTTAATATGACAATCAATTACTTTAAAATAACAGTTAAATACGATTATTAAACATTGTGGGAAAAAATAGATATATATATATATATATATATTGAAAGCCATAGTAAAATGTTTATCTAATGATTAATTATATTTCAAGAATGTCCATCATATTTTTTGGAAACATTATAGGAATTATATCAATATAGTTTTAGAAAAAGTTCAACCCACATGCTAGATAACAACCCATCGAATTTGGAAAGGATGAGAATCGTGAACCCCTGACCAAATGATGATACGGGTGTAGCACCTACCACTAGTATACATAATGTTTTTGTTAATATATCATTATTTTTAGTTTAATTATTTTAGAAAAGAAAATTAATGATGAAAAAGTGGAATTAATTTTGAAGGTTAGATAATAATTTATTATATTGGACAACCAGTGCTAACTATATTGAATTTGGAAAATAGTTTGATATAGATGGAAAGCGTTTTCACTCTTTTTTTGGATCTTATGATCCATTAAAAGTGTATTTTTGTTCTTCATGCATAAAAAACTCATTTTTTAATATTTATTTCTTGGAGTGAGAGATGAATTGGAAATAGATCAAAGAATAACCAAAGGATGAAACTATTATTATGAAATAAAAATGTGTCAATGCAGGTATATTTATTTATATTCATAGATTGTAAAAGAATTTATCATATTTAGTAAAAGTATTTTAAAACAACAATGTTTTAATAATACATTCATATCTGATTAATTAGATTGTCTTTTAAATCATCGAAGAATTATGCTTTTGAGGCACCTAATTTCCCATTAATCATTCACATTATTGTGATCTACGACCTCAGTTACTATCTATAATTATTTATTATTTTCTTATATGTCCTAATCATCAATTTTAATAAATGTTTTACTATAAATAATACTAGTTAGATGTTACTCCACATGACCATTGTACTTGCCTTTCTATTATTGAGAGGTTATTTTATTAACCCTTATTACGATGTTGTATTTAAAAAAAATAATTTTAAAATAAGAAAACCTGGATTATTTAGATCAATTTTAAATAGCTGGGAAAAAAATTATTTAAGACGAGGGGAAGGTAACACCAAGAGATTTTAATATAATAACATTGTATTTGATAAAATATGTGACACACAACACCATGAATAGAAGAAAATGAAACAATTCAAGAATTTAAGATTTATTTATTTTTAAATAAGTTGAATCTCATCAATATCTTGCATTACACACAAAATGAGTTTACATGTGTTACATGCTATACTGAGTAAAGCATGTCTTACATGTAACACCAGGTTTAAATGAATTATTAAATATTATAAAAATATTTTTATTTCAAATAATATTTATTACCTAGGTGTCATAATTTTTGGGTATTAATTGTACAAAAAATATATATAAATATATGGTTATCTGTTTGTTATTAATTAAATAATGATCATTTAGATGAAAATGAATAGTTTTCTGAAAAACAGTATTTTCCTAAAAGACTGTTTTTTCATGCATTGCACCTATGATATAAATTATTTTTTTCTAGATCTATAAAAATTTATTTGACCAAAATAAATTAATTATTGAAATCATCATATCAATATTATCTTAGGGTGATTTTTTGGGATTTTTTTAAAATATTTCATTTTTTGCTGAATAGTGAAAAATAATACACTTTAATTTAAAAATTCCTTTTTATATAATTTAAAATTAAGGATTATATATTTATTTTTTAAATGTAAAATTATTCCATATTTATATAATTTAATCCATTTTATGTCATTGAATCCGTTTTCAAATGTAATTTTGATATATAAACATTGTAAAGAGTAGATCATTTTATATTTAAAAACCCTTCTTTCTCAGTGTAACTACCATAAAAATTTTAAATTTAAATATCTCTATAGGTATATTTAATTTAGAAAAATGGATTCCATAATAATAATCAACTTAATATATAATTTAAAATAGGTTAAACTTGATTTTTGACCAAAATGAATATTGAAAACATTAAAAATCAATTACAGTGATTATAGTAATGCTGGATTTACTAGGGAGATAATTTAAAGATATAAGGGTTAAAATTTCATAAATTTTTTTTAAAAAAACATTTAATGGACCTATTACAGCTGTATCTATTCTAGGATCCATAATGGACTATTTTTTATGCTTTTTTAATCATAAAAACGATGGTATGATTGGATCTTTTCAAAAAAATTCAAATTGTGTGACTCACCTCACATATAAATGGTAACACCTATCCTCTATTATTAACAAATTAAAAACATTTATTTTATGCCAATAACTACAAAAATAACCTCCAAAATTACCTTATAATATCCTAAAAGGCATATTTTTTGCCAAAATACACCTAAAAAGGCTTTTAGTGCAAAACTAAAGAGGAATCCCAAAAACTGGTAACATTCTTCAACATGAATTTTTATTTTATTTCTTCCACCACATCCCTTGATTATTATTAAAACATGATGATATAATATCCTCATTATATTTAATACACATATTTAGTTTTATTTTATGTTAAATACTTACAACCATATCCACTCTCGTCTAATGGGTTACTAAATCATCATTTGTGTGTACGGTGGACTACCTCCTCGTAAACCGATGTCATTCATTTTTTTTCTATTACCACCTATCAAGGATTGTTATAATCATGAATATAATGTATATATATGCTATTTATAACATAATTATATATCTAGAGTCATTATAAAATATGTATACCTTTTTTAATTTCCATTCCATATGAGATATGATAATGTCACTAGTGTGTACGACCGACTACCACCTCGCAATGTGATGTGATTGGCCTTTTACTAAAACATTACATGGAATGTTATATGGGTAATGTTAATGATTATATGGTATATAAATGAAATAAATATTTTAATTATTAAATAATTAAAATTATTAATGGATAATATATATCATTTTTCATACCTTTTCACTTAATGAAATATGATAACATCAGTCATGTTTGTGTAGACTACCACCTTCCCGAAACGATGTGAATCCCTTTTTATAACAACACCGAATGGATGATATATATTAGGATATTTTAAAAAATGGTATATATGATATCATGATAATTATTTAAAGATAATATGTTACATAACTTCTTTCCATAATGATCATTGTAAAAATGGAAATGTTTCTACTACATACCTACAACCTATCGCCTCTATGATCATAACATTCTTCATTTTTAAAATACATCATTCATGAGTGGTTTAAAAAAATTACTATTCTTATTCTAGATATGATAAAACAATACAATATATTCATGAAATAAATCTTTCATGTTGAATTATTTAGGAGAATACAAGTTAATTAACACCTAAAATAATGAAAATAATATAATATAATTAACTAAAGGTTGAAAAGATGTTATAAAAAGATCATATATGAAATTATAAATATTAATTTGGTTTTGGATAGATTAATATCATGTATTGAATAACTATATTGGATTTTAATGCATGTTCAAGCAAGTGGAAGCATGAGGTAAAGGGATTTCGTCTCATTTTCATTTCATTGTGGAATATTGGAATGTTAAGAACCTAGAATCATTTATATGGTGTTTATATCACCCCTTTTTCATGAATTATCATGAAAAATTCATTTAAAATTACATTTTATGTTTAAATTTGAAATATTTATTTTATAGGGTTATAATTATAAAGTTTCGAAGTGGTAAAGAATTTAATAACTCAATTTATTTTCATAGGGTTATATTATATATTTATTTCCATTGATATTATAAAATTATATGAACAATGAATTTTAGATACATTATGAAGTATTTTCTATTTTTTGGATTTATAGTTGATACACATAATTGATTCATTAATTATTTAAAACATCAACTTTGTCATTAATGAAATGTATTATTTCACAATCTCATTATCATAGAGATTATTTATTCAAAAAATTTATTTAATAGTATTTATTTGATTATTGACTAATAAAAACATATAATTTTCTTATAATATGGTTATTCATTGTATTTTCAATTAATAGTACCATTTTTTCACTTTATGGTTTTTAAAATAATTGAGAAACTATTTTTAATAAAATCAGACACCATTTCTCTCCTCATTCGGAAATAAATTTTATTTAAAAACCTTGTTTTCTAATGATGTTTTAATTTAATTTACCACTTAAAGATGATTTATTAATAAATTTTTCTACACATTAATAGTTTTTAAAAATATTTTGAAATGAAAAACATGGTGATTCTCTAAATGAGAAAATTTTCATCACTTTTTACAGTGTAAAAGAAATTTTATTTTTTTCATGTATGAAATATAAAAAATTATAGGCTACCATGACCATAATTTCATTGAATATTACTTTGTATGTTTATTGGGATATGTTTAAGGAATGTTTTTGTTTTAATATTCTTGAAATTATTTCTTTTTAATGGTCATTTTCAAAGGGAAGGATTTAAATTTTTTGTAAACTTTTAATTGCGAAAAGTTATTTTCAAAATGAAAAGTATATTTTCCTTATGAAAGATTTCAAAGATATTTTTATGGTATTTATATTCATAATTTTTAAAAACCATTTATTATTACTCTAATTGAAATATTATGTATTGATACTATCCTTATTTTCCTTATATATGATTTGAGGTCATTTTTTACCAATGTTTGTACAAACATTCACTTCCATGATTCATTTTTGTATTTAATAACTCCCATATAAATATTAAATTTTTCTTAATAATTGTAAATTAAATTTAACATAATTATAAAAATAATTTATAATGGATTTGATTATTTCATAAACAATATACCATTTATACATACAGTTTTTTACAATGAATGTTAATTAATTTAATTAGGAAATATTGATAAATCTATATTTCTTTAATCAAAAACGGGTATTTTATGATAAAGTAAAAATGTTAATTAATTAAATTGATTTTATAATATATGAGGAATTATTTTTACATGGAATACATGGGTGGGGATGGTTAATGATAACCCCTTGATGCATCAGTTTTCACAAAATGTGAATAAGTAATATAGCATTAAAAATGCCTTTACCTATAGTTTAAACCTTATTGTGTAAGATCTTAATGGTAGTGGTGTCATAACTCACAAGATCATGGATTACAATAGTTAATCAATGCCATCATTAATAATTCTACTATTATTATCAATGATATTTTCACAATAATGTTATCTCTTGGTGATTTTCATTCTCAGTTTTTTAATTAAACGAAATCTGTTTTCAATCATTTACCATGGAATATTACTTATGTATTATCAAATTATGATATCCAAAATATTGATTAGATGAAATCAATTTTAATTATTTACCTTTCTATATTTACTATTATTTGTGATATTTTTACCTGGATATTATCTCTAGATTTACATACATCTCACCCAACAGTTTACATGATATGTGTGTTTAGTAACTTATATTTCCATATTGATTGTGATTATTGATTCAAGATAGCTTATGATAATCTTAAACCTTATAGATAATTTTATCTCACCCTTATTTTGTTAAATTTCTTATGAATCCATGATGTGTGTAATTAAAGATATCAAAAAATATTCAATATGGAATAATGATATTCTCAAAAAAAGTCTTAATTTGTGTATTCAAATTTTATATATAAATAATATATGTATATATTCTACCAATAAAACAAAACTTTTTTGTTCTTCCGGATGTGATTCCTTATATCACATGCAAATATAGTAAAGTAGGCACTACGTCTGATTTACTAGTGTTGGGGTCTCTATAAACATTCTCCTTTTAGCTGGTCAAATAAACCATCAATCCATGGAATATGATAGGGGTTATTAAATATAACATGGTTTATGTGACAATAATTGATAAAAATATGTGATCTACCGTCAAACTTATTTAGAAAAAAATGGTGCACCTGAAGGTGACACAACTGACCAAACAAATCATTGTTACTATAGTTTATCATTTTTTACATATATCTATTGAAATATAGAACGATCCATCCTATATAGATATATATAGATATGTGAAATTCCATTTTTAGCTCAATCCAAAACATTATATCTCATTGAGGTGGTAAGGCCACAAAATTCCCATGAAAAATATCAGGGTACTCATTTAAAACCCAAAGAAACTCGGATAGATGAAACTCTAAAAAACTCAGCATTTTCTCATCCACTAAGGAAGATAATGATTGAATATTCCTCTAAACCATAATTATGAGTCACTTACAACTGAAAATTGTATTATTTTATCATCATCATTTAACAAAACCAATCTCTTGAAGTAATCCACAACAGCTTACACTGAATACATCCAATCCTTAACGTGGCAAATTTCATAGGGTTCTATCAATAAACATTAGAAGTATCACAAATAGTGGATCTTCCCGATAACTAGCTCATATATTCTCTATAATTAATACATATAATCTCAAATTACCAATAGAATATTGTAACACCCGAAGATTCTGTGAAATACGTTTTTTTGAATTTATTTAATCTTTTTTATATTTTTTTCACAATAATGAATAGAACTTTCATTATTCAAAAACAGTATGTTTGGATTATGTTATATGCAACCACAAGTTAGGATTTAACTGTAAGAAAACATAGATTATCTAACAGTATATGAAAAACTATTCTTGGCTTATGTTACACACAACATCGAGTTCCTTGGATAGCTCACATTACACGCAATATTGAGTTTTACCAAATAATAGTATATTATAAAAATATTATTATTTAACATAATAATATATTACCTATCCATTAAATTAGTGATTATGAATAGTATTATATAACTTATGAAAATAAATGGTTTATAATATTAATTCAATTATTAAAAATTAATTAGAATTGATAATATATATGAATTGAATATAAAAGAAATATTTGTATTTCTTATACTCCCAAACTCATTGGGTCTTAGTAAATTAAATAAATTACAATTAATGAATGATATTAATAAAATATATATGTTACATATTCAATAAAATATTTCTTATGTCAAACATGTTTATTTTATAAGTATAAGATAAGAATAAACCCGATCTCATACATAAAAACCAATATTTTTCAAAATGGTTATTTTATCACCTTTTAATGGAGAACCAATTTTAAATTAAATTTTGACATATTTATATATTATATTTTCCAAATTAAACTTATTCTTGTAAATTATAACATAAAAATTACTTTGTTTTAATTTCTTGTATTTGTCTAGTAAGTTTCATGATTTGATGATTAGAGGAAAAAAATATCCAAAATTTTAATTGAAAACAACTTTTTTCGATGAAATAATTTATAGTGTCAAATTTATTTTTTTATAGGATTGAATGAATATTTATAGAAAATTGGAATCAGTTAATCTAATATATTTCATTTTCATTAATTTTACAATGAATTTAGATATAAAAATGTATCAATTCTATTGCACGATTTAACATTAATTACCTGTTTTATCACCCCGTCAATAAGATTAATTTTAAATTAATTACATGAACTTCTTTTTTTTAATATTTAAAAATAGATTCCATATTTTGAATCAGTTCATAAAAATTTTCTAAGTTGGTTTATTTTATTTTTTGAGCATTATGAATATTTAATTTAGTAATTTTTAGTAGCATAGAAAAACTTAAATCAGGTAATTAAGGGTAAAAAAATAACATTTTAAATATTTTAATTTACCATACCACTTGTACTATTTTTATTGAATGAGTGGGTTTTGACCAAAATCATCATAGGGCAGAAATTATACCCTTTTGAAGTCCCTTGGAAGAGATTTGGAGATTTACTATAATTTATTTAATGAAAAGGTAATGATGTTGTACTCATATTTTAATAAATAAACTTTTTTTAATAAAGTGTTATACAAGATCTAAATTCAACTATAAATATTCACTTTAAATATAAAATATTTTTCATTATTAGAGTATTTTATTTTTGACTTTTGAAAATAAATAATGACCTTAAACACTTGTACAATTCTGATGCAATGCTTTTACATGAAGAAAAAAAATAAAAAAAATTATTAAAATAATAATAATTATTAAATGACGAAGAAACAGTGATAATTATTTCTTACTATTTATATCATGTCCATGGTTTTCCAATGGTCTAATTAATGACTATTTGCATCCAAATGGATATGAAGAAAACCATTATAATATTTAAAAGGATTTCAAGTTGTTCACCTTATATGTTATTAATTAATATACTATTTTAATTTATGGTTTTCCAGAATATTGTGTCCAACAGAAATAGTCACTCAAGAGAAAATATATTTATCTTCATCATGGAAATTTATTTATAATTTTTACGGAACAAATAATTACCATAATTGATTTAAAAATGATGATATATTAATTATTTTATAAATGAATATATCAAAATAAATGGTATTAAAAATATTTAAATAGATATAATTTCTATTTAATAATTTATATAATTAATTTTGGTTATGATATTGACCTGTGAGTTATATAATCATTCTTTTGGAGTTAACTTGTTATCATTATATTTTTAAAAATTCTATAAATGAATATTGTCAAAATTGATTCTGTTGATATTTTATAAAAATAATGTTTTATTAAATTATTTTAAAAAAGATATTTATTTTAAATTCCAAATATTAATAATATAGTTTAATATTTTATAATTTGTTAATTTAAGGTTTTATTAACATCAGATATATAAAATTTACACTATATTAAATTTGAAAATTTTATTACCTTAGTTAAAATTACAATCGGTTAACTATGGGTAAATTAAAATGATAATGTTTAAATTAAAATCAATATATGTTTGAAATAATTTTGTTGATGAAATTAAATATTTTTCTCATCTCATATTCTAATATATGACATTTTTTGGTATTTTTATTGAGATAGGTTTTAATATAAATTAATATTTTTAGAGATTATAAAAGTGCCCCACCTCAATTATTAAAGGGGAACCTACTCGCCCACTTATTCACATCACATTGATCCTTCATGATTTCAAATACCCTAACTATTTCCAATATCAATAACCTTAGTAACATTATTAAGGTTTTAGTTTTCTTAAAATACTAACTCCAGTGTCCTTGAGAGGTGTTCTAAAGGGTGCTTATCGAAGAAGAGGTAATCTTTTTTACGGACACATTCAATATCATTTATTCTTCTAGTTTTAATTGATTTTTTGTTTCTATTATAAAGTAATAAATACAATATAAAAAATATTCTTAGATTTTATTTTTATTATGGAACAACCATATTCCACCTTTTATCTATCCCACGAAAACGAGAATAACAAAATGTGTGTACGTGCGACCTATCGTCTCTATGTCCTGGTGTAAAACGTTTTTTAGAACAAATTTACTTGGATGAATATAATGATTTATGTAATAATTAAATATGATAACTATAAAAAGATATTTATTATGTAATAAAATATATACCATTAACTTTTTTTACCATTTCATAATTAAGGTAATGTTATCGTTGCTCATGCGTACGTACGACATACCATCTCGACAACGTGATATGATTAATTATCCATGATCACCATTAAATAATTATTATAAAAATATATATAATAAATAAAAATGATATATATGAAATTAATATCATTCTATAAATGATATAACTACATCATAGTGTAACGTCCCGGATCCAGGTGCCACACAACGGGTGCCCAGAACCTGGTTGGTCACACAACCTCAAGCACATTTTCCCAAACGCTAGAGGCTGTCTACTAGCAATGAGTTCCAAGGTCTGATAGTGGGGAAACAATGCCATCATTTATCAAAGTATAACGTAGCGGAACAAAATACAAGAATTCAAGAGTGCAGAATCAGTAAACAATACTAAGGTGAAAGGACAATGGTAATGAAGAAAAAGATAACCAACAGTCATATATAATGATGCAATATGTCCCTATGTCTATGAAAGCAGCTGAAATAGAATACACTGCATTTTGAAACAAAATAGTACAAGGAACAAATATAGTAAAGAAAAACATAATAGCGCAGTAGGAACTCAGTAGCATCGCAGGCCTAAGCTTGGTCCCATGTTCTCCTACTCCTCTCCAACAATAAAGTACCTGTATAGGTACCATTTCCATTATCCACACCTATAGCAATATAATCTGTTTAGACCAAAGACATGACCCAAACAGGGTGTGAGAAATAAATCCAAATAGGAAATGACCAAAGGCCTGTGCCCAAGTGATAGTGAATTTGTGTAACAGTAGTGTGAAATAATGAACATGCAGAAAACTAAGAAGAAATCAAAAGGATCTACTCATACCAGTTCCATATCCATTTAATTATTATTTAACAATTCATAATTAGTGAATTATAAATTCTCAAGACTCAGCCTCAGTCGAAAATCTCCTAAATAGTGCTGTAAAAAAACTACAACAATATATCTAACAAGTACAAGGTAAAACAATACCAATCTTGTGCTTTAGATTGGTAGGTATAACATGTAAAATCACTACAGTGAATATATGAACTAAACAGAGTCCTCAGACATGAAAAGTTTTACCCTCATGTAAATAGAATCAACACCCACAGGTGATTTCCCTTAGGCTAAACGAATACTTCCCTCAGGCATGAGTTATTTCCCTCAGGCATGGAATATTTTCCTCAAACATATGAAACATTTCCCTTAGGTTAAATAGAACACTACTCTCAGGCTAAACAAATACTACCCATAGGCTAATAGAACACTTTCCTGAGGCTAAAGGAACTGGACCAAGTCTAAAACATAAACAAGAAATTTATATAAAACATTCTCTCAAGAAAATACAATGCAAAAAATAATCATGACATACCCTAAAATATCATGTCTAAATGGCTAAACAGAGGAAAGAACCCCCCAGGTGGTCATGGATCCAAGCAGTGATCCCAAAACGTAGTTTAAAAATATCATTAGATTATCTTTACAATTCTAGATTTCTTTCAGCAAAGGCCTCAGTCGTACGACACCCCAACCATGGGTTTGTAGCACAACGATACACAAATTCAACTCCAAATTTGTAAATAAAAATCATACCACCTACCTAGATCGCATCTGATCGATATACGTGAATGAAGCCTCCCGAAACAACCATGAATGGTGTAGATATAGGATACAATATTTCCTGTACAAAATCAAATAACTTTTCCCCAGGAAAGAATAGGTAAGAACGACTCATGGAGAAGGAAGGTCTTACCCACACGGTTCAAACTAGATCGACGGTGGAAGAATCTGATTCCTGGCATGCATTCCGAAGATCTTCTAAGCTCCGGCCTCTCCTCTTGGTGCTCCCAACGCATCCACTGCCTCCTTTATCGAAAGAGAAGGATACTTCCCATTTTAAGTGAAAAAAACTAACTACACGGCGTGTACACTCAAGTACACAGTGTGTACATTCCATTTTTTAACCTGTTCATATGGCGGCTACTTTTCACCGCCGAACTGTTCACCTGTCAACATAAGTTCATAAAATGTATTCCTGAGTACACAGTGTGTACTTATGCTCTACTGGCAGCTACTTCCACAACAATACTATTCACCTGCTGACAGATTATAGGGCATGTAAATACCAAGTACATGATGTGTATTCTGTTTTTACACCCTTCATCACCGACAGGCCTACACGCCCTGTGTACTCATCCCACATGGCCAAAGTACACAGCGTGTGGAAAAGTACACTACATGTACCCACAAAATTTATGATTTTCCCCCATTTTACTTATTTTCTCAAAAACACTTAAGGAGAAAGGAATATAAGGAACCTGTACCTCTAAAATAAGAACCGAGATCATAAAAACATTACTCATTAAATAAATTCGTCCCCGAATTTCCCTACCAAGGGTAGTAAAGATAAAGCTGTGAATAAATATGGCCACTGAGTATGTACATCAGTCTCCCGCTGCCAGGTTTCATCCTACACTCGGCCATGCTGCCATAACACCCGTACGAGAGGAAATAACTAGCCTCATAGAACCTTCGTTCTCCAGTCAACAATAATAATTGGATTCTCCTCAAGGGATGCATCGACCTAAAGCTCAACCTCCTCGGACAGAAAAATGTGAGATGGGTCTGAGTGATAACGGCGCAGCTGAGATATGTGGAAGACGTCGTGCATAGCCCTGTACCTCTGTGGTAATTGAAACTGATAGGCAACTGGCCCAAATCTCTCTTGAATATCAAATGACCCCACATACCTTAGTGAATGTTTACCATGTCTCATGATCTGCCTCTATCCCAAAATCGGTGAAACACGCAAAAAAATATGATCCTCGAACACGAACTCCAAGGGTCATCTTTAGCGATCAACATAAGGTTTCTAATGAGACTATGCAATAGCCATCTGCTTCTAAATCAACTGGACCTAATCTGAACTCTCCTACACAAGACGTAGTCCCATTAAAGCTGTCTCACCTACCTTTAACTAGAACAAGGGTGATCGGCATGACCTACCATATAAATCCTCGTAAGGATCCATCTCAATAGTTTCTTGAAAACTGTTGTTGTAAGAAAACTCGACCAGGGTTATGCGCCTCTCCTAGGATCCCCCCAAGGCATTGGATGCATGCACTGAGCATGTTCTCTAGAACCTCTATCGTACGCTCTGAATGGCCATTGGTCTTAGGGTTGTAATTTGTGCTCAGAAGCACCTGTGTACCCAGTTCCCTATGAAAAATCTGCCACAAAGGAGACGTAAAATGGGCGTCCCTATCTGAAAGGATAGAATGATGGACCCCATGAAGACGTACTACCTCTAGGATATACAACTTTGCAATATATTCCACCGAAGGTCTCCTTGATCGGAAATAAGTGATCTACCTTCATAAGTCTTTACACAACAACCCACACAGCATCCCTGGATCGAGGTGACCTCGGAAACCCAGTCACGAAATTCATCATGATATCATTTCATTTCCCCTACGGAATGGGTAACTGTTGTAATAGTCTACCAGTACTAATGTCTGAAGTCATGGTACATCTTGGTAACTCCATGATGCACTTCCCAAACTAAAACATGAAATTCCTACATCAGCTCCTCGCGTATATCCCTTAGAACCCACACTCTTCCGTGGATACACAGTACCTCATCATCGTCTATCGTCCAACCAGGAGGAGGTTCCTCACATGCCACTGACACCTATAGAACTAGGCCTTCAGAATTTGATAGAAGTCTCATCCTTACTCTATCTTGGAGGGTAGAAGTCACTTCTAAGGATGAAAGATATGTTTTCCCATGACTATTATGAACCACCAAATGCATCTTAGAGAGAAAATCCATAAGATCCCACTCACCACTAGCCTCCTACACTGTCTGTATCTGAGTCATCCTACTCAGTGAATCAGCAACTGTGTTACCCTTACCATGTGTATATGCAAGCTCAAAGTCAAAGGACTGAAGGTATTCAACCCACATTCATTGTCACAGATTCAGGTCATGCTGGGTAAAGATATACTTGAGACTTTTGTGGTCTATAAATGCCACAAAATTTTGTCCCAAGAGATAATTTCTCCAACAGTGTAACACATGAACAACTGAAGCCAAATCGAGATCATGCCTCAAGTAATTTCTCTCATGTGGCCTCAACTACTGAGACCCGTATGTAACTAATCGATTTTCCTGCAACAACCCTGCTCCTAGACCAATACCTGATTTATCACAGTAAACTGTATAGATCTTCCCTTCCTCTGGAAGTATCAGGACTGGTGTTGAAGTCAACCTTACCTTTAGCTATTAAAAGACTGTCTTGCAAGATTCTATCCAAACAAACTTCACACCCTTCTTAGTCAAACCCGTAAACGGCACTGCTAAGCAAGAGAATTCTTGTATAAAGCACCTGTAGTAATTATCCAACCCCAAGAGACTTTGTATATCAAACACATTCTTAGGCTACTCCCAAGAAACTACTGCTCTCACTTTCTCTGGGTCTACCGCAAATTATACCTATGAGATGATATGACCTAGGAAGTGTCTTTTGTCCATCCAAAAGTGTAACTTTGAGAGCATAGCATATAGCTGATGATATCTTAGTGTACTCAATACGAACTCAAGAAGGGTGGCATGGTCGTGTCGAGTGTGAGATTACACCAAGATGTCCTCCAGGAAGATAACCACAAAAGAATCCAGATATTGGTGGAACACATGATTCGTTAGATCCATGAAAAATGTTTTCACATTCGTGTGTCCGAACGACATAACCAAGTACTCATACAAACCATATCTACTCCGAAAATACGTAAGAGGAATATCCAATGGTCTAACTCATAACTGATGATATCTTAATCTCAATTAAATCTTAGAGAACACTCGTGCTCCTTGAAGATGATCAAAAATATCATCAATCTTTAGTAAGGGATATCATTTCTTGACTATCAACTGGTTCAGCTTCCGATAATCCACACAGAGTCTGAGGGTACCATCCGCCTTCTTTGCAAACAGGACAGGAAAACCCCAAGGAGATGTACTGGGTCAGATGAAACCCATTTCCTATAACTACTCTAATGGCCTCTTGAGATCCTGAAATTCTAGTGTAGCCATATTATAAGGAGGAATGGACACCAGTGTTGCACCTGGAACAAGCTCAATAGAGAAATTCACCTCTCAATTGAGAGGTATACCTAAAAACTAAGCTGAGAAGACATCCCTGAAATGATCAAATACTAGATGAAAATACTTCAAACAAGTCCCATGGTCATCCATATATAAACATGCAATCTGGGCTGTCACTCCACCTCACCCACAATGCTCGGGTCCAGCTCGGCTCTCCTAGACATCCCATTCGACCTTGTATAGAAACTCCCTGCCCTCTGATGATGTGAAACCCACCCGGCGATGATAGCAGTCTTCAAAGGCTTGAAATGGTACCAACTAGTCCATCCCAAGAATGACATTATAGATCGTCATCTCTAAGATATAGAGGTACCAGAGAAAGTGACACACACCAACCTCTAGGGGGAACTCCTTCCACTGACGCACACCTACCGTTCTAATCCCCAAAAAAGTTTCTAGTTTCATAATAACAGAAGATGAAGAAACACAGAGCCCAGGTATCTCCATAATGGGCACAAATATAAAGCTATGTGTTGCAATCATATTGAAAAGTACAGAAGACAGAACAGAATATACTAGAATAGTACCTCTTACAGTAGAAGGTCTGGGATCCTACTCATGTTGGGTCTGTTGCATTGCATATGCCTGCCTAGTGTCGCGACCCTACGACACAGCCTGGCTACCCTTAGCTGACCCACCCTGCTATCTCTAAGATCCGGGTGTCTGGCTACCCCAGCCATGACCACCACCTCTGCATGACGTATTCCATTTCCTCGACTGGTAAGAAGATACTGGCCCAGATCCCATATGTTGAGTCTGCACAGAACCCCTCTGACTAGCCACTTGTGGAAACGCCCTGCAAAAGCATTGCAGATGACCCACCTTGCCGCAAATCGGCACTCCACTAGGTCACGTGGACACTGAGGTCTCTTGTGCCCCTCCTTGCCATACTGGTAACACATGACCTTGCCACCTAATGAAATCTTCTTGCTAGTACTTCCACCATGAGAGGATTCCATCTATTTCTTCCTCTAACCAGTATAAATAGTACCAGAAACTGGTGCTAAACTACCCTAGCCTGCACCACTCACTTCCCGCAGGTTCCGCTCAGCAATCAGTGCCTAGTTCAAAATAACATGCACTCCAGGAAACCTGAAAATATTCACCAGTGATCATATGTCATATAAAATACAATCCTCAATGAATTGACCCCTCAATATCTCATCTCCCACCAGAACAGGTGTGAAGCGTTGTAGCTCAGTGAAATGGGCAGAATAGTCCATCACTAACATGGTGCCCTATTGTAGATTCATGAAATCTATAGGCCTATCTACCCTCAGTTTCTCTGGGGAGAAAAATTCATAGAAAACTGCCTAAAAATCTTCCCACACCATGTCCCGGTGATTATCGGTCTCGGTGGTAACATCCCACCACCACTTGGCAGAATCACACAACATGTATGTAGCGAGCATGACCCTCCACCCTGGAATCATCTCAAGATGATCGAAAGTAGTCTTCATAGAACCCAGCCAATACTCCGCATCCTGTGGTCTTCCATCCCCAGAAAACGTAGGTGGATGCTGATGCTGAAATATACGGGTCAGCTCTGGCATAGATGTGCTAGCCTGCGGTGCTCCCTGGAAGGTCTGCATAAACTGCATGAAGACTTCAGAGAACTACGCCTTCGCGCCTATGTTTGGTATAATGGCTGGTGCCTCATTTGGCTCTGCTGGAGGATCGATTATTATCCCATGGCCTACCATCTCTAGAGTATAATCATTGCATCTCTCTTGGAAAACAACTTGTGGTCGTCTTGGTGGCATGACTCTAGAAGGTCAAACACTCGCCTGAGATTACGATCATCAAGGACTGAAAACAAAGAGTGTAAGAAGGGAACATGAGAAAGAAAGAAACCATGTTATACAAAATAGGACTACACGGTGTTTATAAAAACTACACGGCATGTTCCCTTATGTATTTTACATGGGCTTGTACTTATTCCAGAACTGGTCATGTAACACCCCAAACACACAGTTTGTTGTCCACACACATGGTGTATACTTGAATTTTCTTCCCATTCTCATGTCCATCTACATAGTTTAGCCACACGAATTTCATTTGAATGAGACTACATGGTGTGTATAATAACTACAAGGTGTGTAATGGATGATCTTCACCGACTCATGTTCCCCGTTACACGGCCGGGTACACAGCTCTTACTACATGGCGTGTTCTAGATAGACATCGCATGTACTACTTAAATTCCAACAGCCCGTGTTGTCTGTGACTCATCTGGCTACTCGGATGACTCTACACGGCGTGTTACACCTACACACAGCGTGTACACCACCCCGTTTTCCTAGCCACATGGCCAAGTCCAAACGGTGTTTCAACGGTCCGGACTACACGACGTGTCCATCTGGGACACGGTGTGTTTACGAGGAGGAAACACCGACCCGTGTTTGTTAGTTACAAGATCGAATTCCCAGGTCCCACTACACAGAGTGTTTTTCATTGACATGACGTGTTTAAGATCTGATTTCTCCACTCATTATGTTAGTTACACGGAACCCATAGGGTCACCCCAACATGGTGTGTACAATTGTTACATTGCATTTACCCTTAGAGTTTTCCCAACCCCATGTCTTTTCCTACATGACCTATGACACTGTTAAGAACGACACGACGTGTACATAGGGTACACAGTGCGTACATATTTTTTTTTTCAATTTCTTATCGAACAGAAGATTAAACGACATGTAATAAAGACTACAAGACCTGTATTCTCGGTTTTTCCAGATTGTAAGCCTTAAAAACTACTCCAGAGATAACAAAACGCTGAAAACAACACCTAAGATCCAAATTCCGATCTGTGAGGGCCTATACTCCCCACGAATAAAATCTTGGCCTTTTATGCATGTTAGAACCAAGGTGAACTATTAATGAGCCACCAAATTCCGATCAATGAGAGCCTATACTCCTCAAAACCAAGATTTGGCATTCATTCAATGAAACATTAAATAACAATACACTATCAAATAGCATGTATTTTTTCAAGGAATCTATCACAACAACATGCATTTTCTAGCACAACATCAATCAAAACAACATGAAATTTCGAATTCACCTATATGGAATGGAAACTATGCATGGCATGTGATTCTAACATGTGCCTAAATGATGAATGAGATGGAATACCCTCATGTCATCGTGTTTCAACTAAATAAAACATGTTTATAAAAATATAAATAGAACACAACAACTGTGTCACCCAATGGTGAAAATTAGATCAATCATATTAATCATAAACTAAAAATCACAATTTAATTCAAGGGAATCCAGTCATAACATATACTCAGGGTAGCTATTCCTAGGAATAGTTATTACCGATTCCCTTAACAATCTATCTTCCGTCATTTCCAAATGATAAGATAACTTAGATAAGAGAAAAACTCCTCTGATACCACATTGTAACGTCTTGGATCTGCATACCATACAATGGGTGCCCCGAACCTGGTTGGTCACATGACCTCAAGAAAATTCTCCCAAATGCCAGAGGATACCGACTAGCAGTGAGGGCCTAGGTCTGATAGTGGGGATACTGTGCCTTCATTTTTAAAATTGTAATGTAGTGGAACAAAATACAAGCATACAAGAGCGTGGAAGCAGTAAACAATAGTAATCTGACAGGACAATGGTACTAAAGAAAAATATAACCAATAGTCATATATAATGATGCAATATGTCCCAATGTCTATGAAAGCAGCCAAAATAGTATACACAACAATCTGAACACAAAATAGTACATGGAACAAATATAGAAAAGTAAAACCAAACAGTGTAGCAGAAACTCAACAGCATCGTGATCCTAAGCTTGGTCTCATGCTCTCTTACTCCTCTGCCAAAATAATGTACTTTTATATGGACCCTTTACCCTATCCACACCTGCAGTAATATAATATATTTATGCCCAAGACATGACCCAAACAGGGAGTGAGAAATAAATCCGAGTTGGCTACCACCAAAGGCCCGTGCCCAACTGATAGTGAATTTGTGTAACAAAAGTGTGCAGTAATGAACATGCAGTAAACTAGGATGTACTCAAAATAAGCTACTACTAACAGTTCCATATCTATTTAATTATTATTTAACAATTCAAGACAAGTGAATTTTAAATTCATTAGACTCATCCTCAACCGACAATCGCCTAAACAGTGCCGCAACAAAACTACAACAAGGTATCTAACAAGTACAAGGTAAAACAATACCATGATTGAGCTTTATCTTGGTAGGTATAACATATAAAATCACCATAGTGAATATACGAACTAAACAAATTCCTCAAACATGGAAAACCTTACCCTCAGGTAAATAGAATCGAAACTCATAGGTGATTGCCCTCATGCTAAAAAAATAGTTCCACCAGGCATGAGGTATTTCCCTTAGGCACATAATACTATCCCCGGACATATGAAACATTTCCCTCAGGCTAAATTGAACACTACCCTCAGGCTAAAAAAACACTGCCCACAGGCTAATAGAACACTTCCCTCAGGCTAAAGGAACTGGGCCAAGCCCAAAATATAAACAAGCAATTTATATAAACATTCTCTCAATAAAATTCAATGCACAAAATAATCATGGAATACCCTTGGGTATCCTGGCCAAACGGCTAAACAGAGGAACGCACCCCTGGGGTGGTCTTGGATCCAAGCAGTGATCCCAAACAGCAGTTTCAACTTATCATTAGATTATCTATACAATTATAGATGTCTTTCATCAAAGCCCTCAATCGTATGACACCCCAACCATGGGTTCATAGCACGATGATACACAAATTCAACTCAACAGTTGGAAATAAACATCAGACCACCTACCTCGATCGCCTCAGATTGATATACATGAACGACGCCTCCCAAAACAACCAAGAACGGAATATATCTGGGATAAAATATTTCTTGTTCAAACTCAAATAACTTTCCCTTGGGGAAGAATCAGTAATAATGGCTCAAGGAGAAGGAATGTCTTACCCACATAGTTCAAACAAGATCAACAGTGGAAAAATAGTATTCCCGTCCTGCGATCAGGAGCTCCTCCAAGCTCCGGCCTCTCCTCCTAGTGCTCCAAACACATCCACCGCCTCCTCTGCCAAAAGAGGAGGCTGATTCCCATTTAAGAAAAATAAACAAACTACACAGCGTATACTCTTAGGTACATGGAGTATACATTCCATTTTTTTAAATTGTTTCTCTGGAGGTTACTTTTCACCACCGAACTGTCCACCTATCGATATGAGTACATGGCGTGTAATCCGGAGTACACGGTGTGTACTTTCGTTCTACTGGTGGCTACTTCCACCACCTTACTATTCAGCTACCGATAGATTACACGACATTTAAATACCATGTACAATGTATGTAGTCTGTTTATACACCCTTCATTGCTGACAGCCCTACTCACCCTGTGTACTCGTCCCACATGGCCAAAGTACACAGTTTGTGGAAAAGTACATGGCCAAAGTACACGGCTTGTGGAAAAGTACATGGCATGTACCCAAAAAATTTGGGATTTTTGCCCATTTTCCTTTTTTTCTCAAAAAAAATAAGGATAAAATAAAAGAAGAAACCTATAAATCAAAAATAATAATCGGGTTTATACACATATGAAGAATAATTTGATGTTATATGATATAAGAACATGAAGCAGGTAACACCCAAAGGATGATAAATAATGAAATATTATTAAGAAACAGAAAATAAGATGATCATATTTGATATCATAAATATGAATATTTTTCTATAATAACTATATGACGTCTTTTAAAAAATTATACAGAAGTTTTGTATATGTATGATGGAAATCAGACTTTCAGTAAGAGATTTATGTTTCATTTTATTTCTGTTGGACACAAACCTTATACACTACATTCATCATCTATGTGGTGTATATACTACCCATAAATGTATTTTATGAGTCTTATCAATAATATTATGGTATTTTCATTACCTTTTAACATTAATTCTTCCATGGGGAAGAAGATAACATTGATTATAATATGATGAGTATTTATTTCACAATCTCTTCACTATTTGGGATTAATTTGATTTAAGACTCTCTTGGGAAATACTTATCATCCATCTACATGTTTTATTAATTTTTTTTAATTTTTTTTACTATTAATCTATATATTTTTAAATTCATTTTTCCGATTTTTTACGGTTTACTACATGGTTTGAAAGGTGTATTTTGTTCATTACCATAAGGATGTACTTTCTGACTTATCTAAAAAAACATGTGGATAATTTATTTAATATTATATTGAATGAAATTATTTTTTTGATTTCATTATTACTTAATTATACAAATATTAACTCACACAATTAAATGGTTATTTTCAATGATTTTTTTTCTCGTTTAAATTTTCATGGAATTTTAAGAAAATGGTATATTTTCAATGAAGAAAGGATAGTTTCTTCAAAAATAATTTTTAACTGATCTATCAAAATTATTTTTTATCTATGATAATATTTTTTAACTTACATATTTTTTAACGGAAATATTGTTCAGTGACACTATACCTATTATTCCTATAGTTAGGTTATGTTTATGAGGGAATAATATCTATGAAAACCAATTCTTTTCTACAGGGTTTTTAGGATTTAATGGTGTTTATGAAACCCATTAATTTCCTTGGGTTATGATATGATGAATAATTTATGTTCTTATGGAACACATTTGTATGGTTTTCATTATTTTTTTGGTGTGACCTATATCTCCCTCTAATGCATTGGGTAAATATTTATATCTCATTAGATAGAAAATAATGTAATGGGAAGTGATTTTGGATTAGTAACACATGATAGGAAGGGGAGTAATCATGGATCAATTATAGAGGGATGTAATTAGGTGTGAACTTGATTCAGTAAAATAATTATTCCAATATTATATTCTGGGTAATGAGCCTTGAAAAATACGGAAAATATTTTCTTTGATTATGTGTTTGCCATAATTACATGCTTTGTGAGAAAGTTTTTCTTTTATGATTCTTATCTTATGAATTTCTGTGATTTATTCTATGACTTTAGTTTATGACCTTTGTTATGTTGGGTATAATTTTCAAATGTTGAATTAATATTCTTATAACCATATATTTATGTTATGATTCGTATCACCCATGTTTACCATTACTGAAAATATGAGCTCACCATTTTCATAGGTTTTCCCTTTCCCAATTTATAATGAAATGATATAGGTATGGGAACTAAAGGAGAATATCCTTTTGGGAATCATTGAAGATGTTTCTCTGTATTAGAATTTTATATTCCATGCCTCTAAAGGAACTAAATTAATATGATATTTTGGTATATGTTTAAGTAATGTATTAAATGTTCCACACAAATTATCTAATAAAAATATATGTCAAACCAGGGTCGCTATAGTTGGTATTAGAGAAAAGGTTTAGTCATCCTTTGGGAACTATGATGATAAAATATTATTAAGATCCCTATGGATAACTATTAGTGTTGTTTTCAATACTATAATATTTTTACCAATCATGGATAACCTTGGAAAAAACCCAATATGTTATAGATTGAAAGTAATATCTCTTTATTTTTTGGTTTTAACACCATGATTAGTGTTACTAACACTACAATCTTGGGTTTAGTAAATGGAGGTAACTAGGAGGAAGTAGATTAACATTGAATTTGGTAGATAATTTTATAATGAGAAGTCAAAAAGGTGTGTTCACAAGAGATATGGAAATTGTGATCATGCCTTATATGTTTTCATATAACACTATTTTTTGGGAAAAATCATTCAATGTTTCATCTCTATTCTTTTGCATCGATTGTGTTTGTGGAAAACGTAAACTTATTGTGATTGAATATGGTTGGTAATTACAGATGTAGGATTTTATGTTGGAATAGTATCCTAATGTTTGCTAATGTTTTTGGGCCACAAAATCGAGAGTTTGATTCTTCAAAAATGGATATTTTTACACGATAATAATTTTTGGACTGCAAAACATAGTTCATGGAATGAAAAGGGGAAATGAGGAACAGCTTAAGAAAATTAGAAAATGCATTTTTCTTATATATAAGCTCTATACAAACTACGCAGGAATCTACATGGACTTTTAATGAATAATAGTTTACATGTGAATTAAATTTCATGGGTGGATTTAGGCTTTTGGGAAGTCCAATGTTTGTGGATAAGAGGTGGTGATTCATCTACGGACGACATCAGTCACTGTGATGAAGGAAAGAAGCTATGCATACCTAATAACAAATCCATGGTTAAGGATGTACCACATCGATGTTTTTGGTAAATATGTTTAGTGGGTTTGGAGGGACTATTTTCATATATAGAGACCACTAATAATATCATTACTTTAATCTATTTTCATTATAAAACAACATTGCCTCAGGGTGATTTTGTTTATGTCCAAAACAATTTACATGGAAGGATTATGTGAATGAGAGACGTCACAAGGGAGAAATTCTGCGAAGGGCTATCTTAGATTCAAGTTCATGGAAAAGGGGTTTTCTAGATAATATATATCAAAATGGAAAAATTTCCTCAAAGGAGGGGAAGTACATATAAGTATTTTCTTTCTGTGAACATGGTATGGTCCACAAAAGAAGAGGTGATTCACGAAACACTCACTCCAAGAATTTCAACATAGTTCATAGAGGGAGTGAGGTTGTAAAAAGAGGATTCAAGGAATCTTTCATATGGACAAAAATATTTTGTGAATGTTATTTACACAAGATCAATGTTCATATAAAATTGTATTTCATCTTTGGGTGAAAGAAAAACTTCAACATTGAATTTACCTACAGTTGAGGATGTGTGTATTAATGAAAATTAAAGGACCTAAAATTCCATAAACTCTGAGTGGATCCTTTCCAAATTAGTGGAAAAAGGATGACTAAGACGGTGATCGATTCCACCAGTAGTGATCTAGAAAAATATACTCAGGGAGTGACCCTTGGGAAAGTATTTAGAGGACCCTATACTTTGTAAAGGTAGTGAATCTAGGAAAAAAATGATTATTCCCAAACTATGTAATTGGTAGTGAGTATTAGTGTACCTTGTACATCGTCACATCTCCATTGAATGCTCCTTGAACGTAGCCCTATGAGGGTGAACCAAGTAAAATTGATATGTCTTATGCATGATTTGAGTTCTCTTTATACATTATTATGATTAAGATATACAAGAGGGGTTTTAATAATTAAGTAACAAGAAATAACTAAGTAGGATTTTTACATAATGGAGACCATCAAAGAAAGAAGATTCAGTTTCTTACATGTGTAGAATGTGGTCAAAAACATCCAAGTGAATAACTCAAAGGAACATGAAGATGATTGGACCGTGGATAATTAGAAGAAAAGGAAAGTAACCAAAAAAGGCAAATGAAAAGTTTAGTTCACAAAATGGATAAAAATATTGGCCTCCTTAATGTATTATCCACATTTGAATGTTTTATGTGTTGAATGAATGGGAATTATGAAAACCGATTTCCTAAGAGGAAATATCCTAAAAGGAATCATCATGGTCATACAAGTTATGGTTATATTATAGATGAGGATGATACTGCAAATGAAATGTGAAAGGAAAGAGTACTTACATAGTGTGATGAGATATACTTATTAAAGTATTAATGATGAAGTAGAATAATAAATGTACTTATGTATATAGATTCCAGAATTAGGACTGGTTAATTATGTAAGGATTTTTTAATTTTTGGTTTTTGTTAAGGATTTACAAGAATTTGTGGAATGGTTTTGATGGACTAGAAAATTGATTAAATATCAAGGTGATATTCATGGATTAGGGGAACTATATCCCTTAATATGTTCCCAATGATGTTTAGAAAAAGATATATTAGATATGAATAAATAAATTAGATGGTACTAATTACCTTGGAAATAATTAAGGATTTCTTGACAAATTGTATTATGTTATCACAAATGCAGTTTATAACATTATGTAATTGAGGAATATATCAAATAATATTTTGAATAAGAAAGAATTCATGTTTTTTTGTAATTATTAATGGTAATTACCATGTTTTTGGAGAATACATTATAACGGTATTCACATGTTTGGTATGTGGAAAATAATAGCTAATTTATAATATAAAGGGGATCAATGTTGAGCTACTATTGAGGAATTTAGTGACCTTATCTCTAACGTTTTTTAATTTCATATTTCCTATGGGTTAAAAAGGTAACCATTTATATAATGATTTATGATATACATTTGATGATGTTTTATAAATTAAACTATTATCATTCCAAATTAGGTTTTATGAATGTTGGTTAACTTATGCTAACCAATTTATTTTGATAAAGATAGATGGAATGAACTATCATTCTATTTATGGATATCAAGATCTACTAATTATTTTGGAATGAAAAATCTAAATTCATTTCCTAGAAAATGAGATTATGTGTAAATATATCAAGGAACAAAACAAGGTAAAGTTGTCCTCAAATCAAGTATGTATATCCCATTTGGAAATTATTCAACTTTTGGAAAATGATCCTGTAAAACAATTATGTCCTATTATCAACATTATTGATGATATCAATGAACTCTTTCTTGGTTTTTTAGTTTATTGTTTTAGGATTGTTAAATTTCTTCTAATCACCCACTTTATTAGGATTAGATATATTTATCAATCACAATGATTATTTATTATTTTCCTCTAATCCCAAATCTTATCCTATATTCTCAAACATAGAAACCTTATTGTTAATTACATGGGGTAATCCTTACTTTATAACCTTTCCTTTTTAAAAAATATTTTTAGTATTCATTTTTACAATGTGGGTTTCTATGAAAGTAACATTCTAGTATTAAATCATTGGAAACCCAAAAAAATTTCAAGGGACAAATTTATTTTATGTGGCTAAAACATAACACCCTAAGATTTTATGAAATATGTTTCTTTAGAATTAACATAATGTTTTTGATATTTTTATTTTTACAATATACTGAATATAGATTTTATTATAAGAAAAACACAAAGTTTGGCTTGCATTATACGTAACCCCAAGTCAAGATTGTGCTACCCACAACACTTAGATTAGCTTGTATTATGTGAAACACAATTCTTGGCTTGTGCTACAAACAACGCCGAGTTCTCTTGACTATTTGCATTACACACAATACTGAGATTTACAAAACCATAGAATATTATTATTTAATATAGTAGGATATAAACTAGCCATTAAATTAGTGGTTATGAATATTATTGACTATTTACTATAAATATATGGTTTATATAATGAATTAAATGGTCACTCGTTAATTAGAAATGAAAATATATAATAATTAAATATAAATATATTTTTTTTATTTTTTTTATACTCCAAAAGATGTTTTCTCTTAATAAATTAAATAAACCAAAATTATTTAATATTATTAAAAATATCTATAATTTAAATATTCAATAAAATATTTTTATGTTAATCTATTAGATTTTATAGGCAAAAGATTAGAATTAACCCAATCTTATGCCTGAAAACATTTATTATTCAAAAGGGTAATTTTATTTCATTTTAATGGAGAACCCATTTTAAATACAATTTTCAACACATTTATATATTATATTTGACAAAATAATCTGCTTTATTTTGAAATTTTATATAAAAATTTACTTTGGTTTAGTTTTTCAAATTTTTAGGATAAGTTTTAATGTATTTATGAATAGAAACTGCTTTATTTTGAGTCCCTTCACCTTGATATACTTGTAGAAGCACTCAATTCCTTCTGTAATGAAATTTTGGGAGTATTTTCTCTCCTTGGAAGAATTTTCAGGACCTAAACAATGCCCCAATTGGAATGGTGTCTATTCAGATTGAAAATAGAACTATTCTGATGTAGAAGTGGTCTTGAACTGAAATGGTTCACAGTAGAACATGTAGACCCTGTAAGAGGGGACCACACTTACATATAGGGGCCCATTTCATTTTTCTTTTACCTTTTCTCATGGTGAAAATGACTCCTGATTTTTTTCGACCTCCTTCACTCTAGCGTACTATGATCTTGTGAAAAATATTGTTCGTGAACTTCTTTGTATGTTCTGAAAACTGATTTTCTCACCATTTCTTTGTTTGTATATCATATTTTGGAATCATTGAATGGAACTGTGGAATTTTAAAACATAAAATCTGGATTCCAAAGTGAAGAATGCTACGGGGATGACTTGTTCACATACTAAACTTGGATAGGAAAAATGAAGTTCAAAAACTATTAATACAAACATTAATTTTAGTCCACAACATCTGATTGAAAACATAACCAAGGCTGAGGTCTGCAGTTTCTTCATTCTATGGACCATTCTGTTCACCGACCAATGGTTCATGGGCTTGCGCCTCAAATCTATTTTTCATACCATGGGTGTACACGGTGAACTATATTCAAATACCACAGCTGTAGGATAAGTGTCTTATGTGTGTTATGTTGTAAGCAGAACACACCTTCTGCGTACCATTTCTAGTATGGGAGGCCATTTTCAGACATGTTTGATGTACTTTAGACACTTTCTCCATATCCTTTATCCAACATAAATTTTTGGACTATATTCTCATCATCTTTTGGATCTACTTATGTTGGCTACACTGGATGATTCACAGCCTACTATAAAATCGATGAAGACAAGGTCCACCACAGCATGGGATAACAAAGAACCTATTCGAACCCACATCTCCCTCATGACATATTTTTTATGGTCTTTTTGATGCTAGATATTTTAGATTACCTGTTATCCATACTTTTGTCACTTTACAACATTGTTCTTCCTTCTGACATGCCTTTTCCATTTCCAGACCCCAAACTCCCTTTCGTTCTCTTAGAGAAACCACAGGATTATGATAGTGCTAATATTTTCCCAATCAAAGATTTTAGCACCTCCCATATTCTGGAAAACATCTTCATATTGTGAGGTTTGTCATGGACTCAGGTAAATCACAGGTGCCTCAATGGTGTTCCAAGACTAGATGTTTGAGAATACACCTCCATTATCTGCATCTCTCTAGAAAATCCTAGTGGAGAGTCAGGAACCAAGTGGGACTTTCAGATTGGATGATGTTTCATTGATGAGTTTTCATGGGAGTTCTGGTGCATCAGTCCTTTCTAGAGTCCCTCGATCAGCTGGAGGTGGTGGGCTTGCACCAAGTAACCTGTGTGTCTTAGTTTTCAATCATTACTCTAGGTAAAATCCTACAAGAATTGTTGAGCCACTAGTGTTCTATCACCAACACCATTCACCTACTACATAGAGAGGTTTGGATTAGTCTATGTGATATCTATCAGCTTGGAGGTATCCCTATTATTGGAGAGATGTGTGAAGAGTTTCTCCTAGAGGTTTCCACATGGAATGATACCAATCATGTGTCTCCTATGACAATGAGAATACTGTTCATGGTAGTGGGGTCACTGGATCATCCACTCGGGGATCGTTCCCCAATCCTATTCCATGCATGGATAAGGTTATTCTTACAAAATAACGGGCCTATGCCGAAGGCTCTCCATAGCAAAACTCACCCAACCAATCAGTCACACCAAACTCCAGGGTTATACTATGATATCCTTGAAGTAGGGTTATATTTAACATAGGGATTTGAGAATTGTCTAGAAATATTACCAATTCTTTGTCTATTAGGTTTCATTTACATGTTTTTAATTGGATGTTTATTCCCTTCTCGGGAGGTGTAAACTGGGGTTTGGGACTGTACCTTGATGATGGTGGCCATGCCGGAAGAGGGTCGACCCATTAATTTGGCCCTTCCTACCCTCACCTAGATTTATGAATTGCTGGGACAGATTCAAGAAGGCAGGTATCTGCATCGTCTTAGGGATAGTTCCAATTCCTATATGGGCATATTGCAGAACACTTCCCCTATATAAATATCGACATACTTCATGGGTTCCCCATTTTTACATTCATCCTTCTATTCTTAGCATTTCTGTTGTTCGTCCCAGGACTCTGACTGTCACTGATGTAGTTGGGCTGTTGAATGACCCCTCTCATTTCTCATTCACACCGCATCCTTCCCCTTTTGGATTATTGAGATGTGATAGGGGTGGTTCCTTGGAGGAATGTTCATACCTTATCATGCTTTGGGATGGTATGATCACTGCTCATGTAGACCGAGTAGTAATTTGTGATCCATATCCTCCCATATGAGTTTTCCAGGTAGTTTGGATACCTTTAATAGACTGCTCTACATCTAGTTGTTCGACCAAGGGGAGAATCTCATCCTGTGGTTCTGCTCCAATTGTGGCTTGTGATGATTCATGATGGTGTTTCTACGGAGATTATCATTCCTATCTAGACGAGGCACACATTACCATCGCTAGAGTATTCTCAACTATGGGTAGATTGTTACCCCATGGGGATGAAGAAAGAACCAGTTCGGTGTGTGTAGAAACCCTTGACTGTTCCCTATCATGTTCTTGTCCCTACTACAATGCCAAACATTCCTTTTATCGTGAAAAGTTTATCGACAATGAATTCTACTTCCGTCCCTTCTGAAACCAAGATGGACACACCTCATAATACTTATCTTGTGGAAAGAAGTCATTTGGTCAATCGTCAGAATTTTTTGGGAAGGGTTTCATTAGTACAACCCATTTTGGTGGGAATTGATTGATACTACTCCCATTATGCAGATACTTCACAATAACTTAATGAGACTGGTACAAGGCAAGTATCATCAATCTTCCTGAAGTCTGTGGTTAGTCCTTTGCATCTGGATCCAGTGGTAGGACCATCTAAGGGAAAAGATACTCTATCGTCTTGGGTGACATGACATAGGTCCTTCCACCCTCTAATGTTAAGGTTTCAAACATACAAACATCTGGTAGTATAGGAAGAGCGAAGTGTTGGTGTTGTGGTGAGACACCAGGAAGTGTGCAAAGAGGCAAGGTGTCGGCTCTGTGCCCTTGTCATGGAGAGTACCCTATCAAATTTTGATGAAGAGAATGACAACATTCAGTAGTTATTCATTGAGCTGGGTTCTAGTTTATTTCATTATTAGCACTTACACCACCTCATTTACCAAATCATCATTTCCCAAGAAGACCTTGCCTTCTGCGAAGACTAGTTGTCCAGGTTCAATCCTTTCTATTATCAGGTAGCAACCTTCCAATATATTTTAGAATAAATTGATCATCTTTTGGCCGAGGAGGTGAAGCCCCGTGATTTGGTGGCAACACTAGAGGTGGATATGTGGGAGTTCACAACCCACGTAGCCAGGTTGAGAGAACAACTGGACTCTTCGGGTTCTAACTATGAAGTTGTCCAAAAGAAGGGGCAAGAGTTTAAAGCTGTTCTGGAGCAGGTGTGTCCAATGGTCAAAGCCTAAATGGAGGAAATAAATTCTTTGGAACAAACCATAAACATCTCACGGGAATCACATTCCATCCTTTTGGAAAGAGGGAACTGGGTCCTATAGTAGTTCTATCCCAAATTACGATATGTCCTCCCTTTTTATTATTACTCTGGAGAGGCTCCGAATTGGGGATGTTCCTCCATTTTTTCTGAACCCAATGAAATATATTTTTCTATAAAAAATATCTTTTTGGTCTCTTCCTGTCAATATTATTTCAATCACATATTTAAACCATGACTTGAAATCAGTAAATAGAAATAATTGAATCAAGCTCTAATTTTTTCCTATGCTAATGGAATCAGTGAGTGTAGTTCGACTATTTCTGAGGATGAATGGAATACCTCATGAAATTTTATTTCTCTTTCAATATTATTACCCTCATATTTTCCTAATCCTGCTTGACATGGTCTTAACGCGAATAACATGGATTTTTATATAGAATCCCTTTGTGGGTTTCTAACCAAACATGATCTGTGCATTTTCTATGGGATCAATGTTTTTTTAATGAACTGATACTCAAAATTTCCCTTGAGGTGACTTCTTCAGATTTTCCCTTAGGAGAGTATGGATTATTTTTCATTCTTTAGCATTCCACATTCCCATTAATCAAGCCCATTACCAATGTTTTTGGTTGATTAGCTTTGACCAAACATATTGGGGGTAGGGGCCTTACTTGGAAACCTTAGCTATGAATATTCTAGTATCCTTAAGACATTAATTAGGGACTTTTTTTAACCCTGTATTTTTGGATTATGGACAAGAATGAGGCTCATGAGCTAATTTAGGCATACAGAGGTAGGATATAGCTCTCCTATGGATGGATTTTCCTTTGATTAACGACTATTTTTTTGGGTGTCATATGTAGAGCCACCAGGGAATGATGTGCATAGTGAAGAAAATGTGTATATAGCACACTGCCCTTCTATTTCCGATGGACTGGTGGGACTTGAAACATTTTGGATTTATTATGATGTTGTGAGCCACTATGGGTGGCTGGCCCGAGTAGTGTTGTCTGAGAAAATTAGGAAAATTAATATCCACCTTTGAGTTGACAAATGATCATGCACATTTTGTACTTGTGTGAGGGAGAGATGGTGAATGGTCTGTTCAATTGAGAGTCCCCCATTTTCTTTTCATTTTGTTAGGGGAACTTGGAATGAATGAGATAAACAGGCCGTCATTCAAGAGTTTTCCAAATCTGGGGGTGTGACAAGACATGAATTTCATTTGAGATTATGGAGGTTGGAGAAGACTCTCCTGGGCATATATTTTCATTTTATTGATTGAAACTTTTTTGGTTGAGATATGTAGATCCGCTGGGGTATGATGTGCATAGTCAAGAAAAGGTGTCTATAGGAAACTGGCCTTCCTTCTCTGATGGCCTTTCAGAATTATGGGGATTATGAACTTCCTAAATACGGTGCCAGACCTCTGGCTAGGGGTGCCCCTTGTAACACCCGAGACTTTTATGAGAAATATTTTGTTTTTATGTTATATAAATCATCAAAGTAATCTTTCACTACACACATCACTTTCTTGTCTTTCTTTACACGAAATCATGACCTTCCTCGATAGCTTGCGTCGTACGCAATACCGAGTTTCACTAAACAATGATATGTTATTAAAATATTATTAAAACTAGTCGTTATGAATACTAATAACCACTTTTTTAAATTTTTTAAATTTTATTTTCCAAAATTGACTTCATTTTTGGATTCGGAAAATCGAAATTAGCCTAGGGTGAAATTTTGGAATTCTTCTAAAAACATTCAATTTTTGATGAATAGTGAAACCACTAAGTGGTAGTTAAAAAAACTGAATTTTTCATAAAACTTAATTTTACCGCTTCTATGAGTGGAATTTCAAAAATCCGAGAGACACAGTTGATTTCAGTATGTAAAATGTGATTCAATGTGATGAAAATAATTTTTGGTGAATAGTAACATTTTACTTTTATTTACCACGGTTAAAAGTAAATAGGGTAATTTAGGGTAAAAATGATATTATTATTACCCTAACACATGTCCTAATTCTATTGGATAAGTTTAATTCGACCAAAAACAACCTTAGGAATAAAATATCACCATTTATGCCCACTTGGATTATATTAGGACATTTATTATTAATTTATTTAAAGAAGGGTTAAAATAGTTAAAATCAATGTTTAATCAGAAAATAATTTTTAATATAGGGTTATACATAAGATAAATTCGACTATAAATATTCATTAGAAATATAAGACTATTTCCTACATAATGATATTTTATTTTTAATTTTTAGACTTTAAAAAAGTTAATTTATTTATGACACAAAGATGATGCAGTAATTATCTTATTAATGGAATATTGACATAATTGATGTTATAAATACCAAAATAAATGTAATTTGAGACTTTTTATGAATTAAACTAATTTTATAGGTTAATAGGACATTTATTATTGATTTAACTAACTTTTTTAGAACTAATAAATCTGTTAAGATTTTCACAAAAATCAATTACTAAATAGTGTCAAAATTGACATAAAATAGTTTTTAAAACAAATATTATATTAGAAATTGTTATTTTATTTTTAAAAATCTAAGGTTCTCCCAAATGACTTATATAAGGTTATATATATTAATAATAAACAACTTGGGGTTCGTTTGGCTTGTTATAGTATGTTTATTAACCTTATAGTGTAAGAACACAAAAAGACACGGTAAAAGTTAAATTATCTAACTTAAAGTTAAATATAAATGATAATGTTAAAATAGGAACCTAAACATGTCTAAATTCTATTGGATGAGAAACTTTAGACCCATCCCCACCTAATCTTCTAAATAAATCAATTTGGTGCTATTTAAAACCGAATTTGGCTTTATAATAAAATAATATTTTTAGTTTTTCCAAAGGAGCCCCTCTCCTCCCTTATAAAAGGGCACCTCCTCCCCCACTCCCTCACACCACTATGAGCCTTCAAGCTCGGCAAAACCCTGCAAATTTCTCCTCTACACTTTCCTAAAGACATCCTAGAGGTCCTGGTTTTCTTCAAAGACCAATTTTAGTTCCCTAAAAGGAGGTCTCAAAGAACCACTTCAAAGAAGAGGTAATGTCCGTTACCGATTCCTTCATCTTTATTTCTTCTTCCACTACTTCTTATATAGTTGTTTCATTATGAAGTAATAACATCAGTATCACTCATATACTGATATGTTATTATATGTATTAAACTACCCAATTTAACCATCTATCCACCCTACGAAAAATGAAATCACTGCGCGTGCCTACGTATGGAAAATCGTCTCCACGCCCTGGTGTAATCAATTTTCCACCACCACCTTACTTGGATGGGGATAATGGAGTAAAGAAATAATATATATGATTATTGTGAAGTGATATTGATTCTGAAATAGTATACATACACTCCAATACAATTCCACGATCATTGGAACGATATCATCGCTCGTGCGTACGTACGGAATACCGTATCCCCGATGTGATGCGACTCGTTCTACATGATATTAATTGAATAATGATTATATAAATGAATTGAATGAATTAATATGATATATATTACACTAATACCATTCCTTAAATGAGGTATCTATAACCTAAAAATAAAAATAATAATTTATTCGACAAAACACGCATAAGAACAAAATCTAATAAACACCCGTATAAACAAGAAGTAATGAAATATTACTAATGAGAAGCTAAGAATATGACCATATATGATACGATAAAAATAATTATGATTCTAGAATAAGTCAATAACATTATTTAAATAATTATACAGGAGTTTCAGACACTTACGAAGCAAATCGGACCCAAGGTAAGGGAAATATCGCAATCTCATTTTTATCCAAGATTGTTTATGCTTTAGAAATTAATGGGTTGTATTTTATCATCCACATCCATGTTTCCTCAATATGTAATTTTATTTCCATCCACCTACAATTGTTTGAATCCAATTTTACCATTCGGTGAGTTTTTAGTAAAAGAAATGAAAAGAATCTTTTGTCGTTTTTCGTATGAGGTACTTTTTGACTTTTCCGACAAAAGTACGAGAAGAATTTTTTTTAACATATACGGCATGAATGGATTTTTAAAACATTATTTACAAGAAGCTTATTTTACATGTTTTAATGTTTATTTTGAATCAACTTCTTTTAGTTTAGAATTGTATGACATGTTAAGAATGGAAAAGTGTTTTTGAAGTAGAAAGGATATTTTCTTCAAGAATGGAGTTCAGGTGTTTTATCAAAATTATTTTCCATATAAGATAATTATGGGTTATGTTTTTATCCCTATTATTACATTGATTTGATTGTGTTGTGATGGAATTATTTTTATGAATTCCTTTATCTTATAAGAATTGTTTTATGATGTCACGATGTTTAAGAATCCCATTTTTATTACATGGGTTATGCTATGATGTATGGTTTATGATTTTGTGGCACACATAAGAATGGTATAATTATGAGATGGGTGGGACCTATATCTCCCTCAAATGCATTGGGTAAATATTTTATATCTCATGAGATAGACATGGTTGGAACGGTAGGTTAAACCGGTTTAGTGAAACAGGACAGAAACGAGGAGTGAACTCGGTTCAGAAATGGACTTTGTCCACTAAGATAGTCTTGGAAATGAGTCTTGAATAATAAGAAATGATTCTCTATGATTATGTGTGTATGCCACAATGTTCCATGTTTTATGTTATGATTATTGGGATTACATTTCACTACTATGATTTATCCCATGTTATGAAATTATTATTTTTTTTGCAGGTTAAGATTTCCGAAAAGTTATGTTCTTATGTATACGATGTGATTGATATTTCTTTTGTTTACCCTTACTGAGCATTTGAGCTCACCATTTTGTATGTTTTATTTCCCCAGGTCAGGAAGACGGTTATTAAGTATGATATGCCAAAAAGGGACTCTATATATGATGAAATAAATGGGAGGAAAAGTAGATGCTTTATGAACCAGTTGTTTATGTTTCCCAGTTTCTAAAGACTCTATACCTATACGGTCCTTTCCTGGTTTTTTTATATGTTGTAATAAGTGTTCTTTAATTCTAAAGTCATAAAAATGTATGTAAAGTATGGGTCATTGTAGTTGGTATCAGAGGAAAGGTATAGTCATCCTTCGGTAACTAGGATGTGAAAGCGTTAGTAAGAACCCTAAGGATAAGTCTAATCATAGAACACAATCTTAGTGTTTTAGAAATGTCCATGAATAACCTAGGATAAGACCTTAAGTGTGAAATTTTATTCTTGATTGTGTGGTTTTCCTATTATAATTAATGTTGCTCACACTATTCTTCTTGGTTTTAGTCAATGGCTGGAACCCGAAGGAACCGTGTTAATGCGGAATGCGACGGGAAATGCAATGACTGTCCCCCTGGGAAACCAAAGTTATGGGAGATGGAATGAAAAATCTTGTAGCCATGCTCACATAACTTTCTCATGCTATGAATCATGCAGGACTTCCAAACGATCAATGGAAGGAGAAACATTCTGTTGAATCCTTCATGAGGCAGCGTCCACGTTCATTCAACGGGTCTACTGATCCATTAGTTTCTGAACAATGGATTAGTACTATTGAAAAGATATTTTCAGTTCTTCAATTTTCTAAACATGATAAAGTCATCTTAGCAGTGTATCGTTTGGAAGGTGATGCTGATCAATGGTGGAATCTTATTCAGAATACGATTCAAAGAGATGAAATTGAGTCCATGGAATGGGACGAGTTCAAGAACTTATTTTTCAATAATTACTTCCCTCGTATTCTCCAAACAAAGATGTAGAAAGAGTTTCTTGAACTGAAGAAAAAGGATGATGAATCTGTTGGTACCTAGGAAGAATATTTTACAAGACTTGCAAAGTACGCTTCTGGTATTATTATCCAATCTAAGAGTAAGATCGATCGATTCTTTAGTGGCTTAAAACAAAGTCTTCGAAGGGCGTTAGCCATAAGGGACTTCAATAGCTATGAGGAAATCATTCGATGTTCTCTCAAAGTCGAGATGGAGATTGGAGTAACCCATCAGTCATATGGATTTGATAAGAATAGGAAAATGGAATTCAAAGGAAAATCTAAAGAGAGCACTTAAAAGAAGATGAGATTTCCCTTATGCTCGAAGTGCGGAAGGAAACATGGAGGTAGTTGTCTTAAATGGACAAGTAAATGTTTCAAATGTGGAAAGGAAGGTCATCGGGCATTCGAATGCCGCAATGATGGGAAGAAGATGTCTAATGATGCGAACAAAGGAAATGATTCACAGAATGAACCTACTACACTACAATGTTTCTAGGGCAAGGGGATGGGGCATTATTCCAATCAATTCCCAAATCCAAGGGTTGATGATGATGGTCGACGTCAACAAACCTTTAAGGCTAAAGAAAAAGAAAAGTCACATGTAATTTCTATCAACGATGTGGAGTACGATAACGAAGTGGTGAAATATACACTTACCATCCACACTAAAGTAGAAAATTTTTTATTTGATTCTGGATCCACCCACTCTTTTATTTCTAAATAATTTTCTAAGGGTATTTCCATATTACCTCAACATTTAGATGTAGAGTTAGCTATGACAACCCCTAATGGCACAACAGTAGCATCAAATGTTTATAATTCTTCTCCGATTGAATTTTGTGGGTAAGTGCTTCCATAAAATCTTGTGATCCTTCCAATAGTGGAATTTGATGTGATTCTTGGCATGGATTGGCTTTCTTTATATGGAGCTCATATCAATTTCCAAAGAAGGGATGTCACATTTCATATTCCAGATCAATCTATGATCTTCTATCGATGCAAGGATGAACATAACCTTCCCGTGGAAATCTCTTCCATCTTATGGGTCTTGATTCCACTAAATGAAGGTTATTTATCTCAAATGGTTGGTGAGAAACTCACGATTAATAATATTCCCATTGTACGAGAGTTTGATGATGTCTTTCCTGAGGAATTACCGGGTATTCCACCAAATCATAAAGTTGAGTTTTCAATAGAACTCGTACCAGGTGCTTTGCCTATTTCAAAGAAACCTTATAGAATGGCCCCAATTGAGTTGCAGGAATTGAAGAAGCAACTCCAAGAAAATCTTGATGAGGGATTCATACGCCCTAGTGCGTCACCTTGGTGAGCACCTGTTCTATTTGTTAAGAAGAAAGATGGATCAATGAGACTCTGCATTGATTATCAAGAACTTAACAAGATCACTATCAGGAAGAAATATCCTCTCCTATGAATTGATGACTTATTTGACCAACTACGCGGAGCTCAATACTTTTCCAAGATTGATCTTCATTCAGGGTATCATCAATTAAGGGTAAAAGGGGAGGATATACCAAAGATGACTTTCCGTACAAGGTATGGACACTATGAATTTATACTGATGATATTTGGTCTTACTAATGCCCCCGCTATCTTCCTGGATCTAATGAATAGAGTCTTTAGAGAATATCTTGATCATTTTGTGGTAGTCTTTTTAGATGATATTCTGCTATATTCAAAGAGAAAGGAAGAACATGAAGATCACTTGAAAATTATATTGAAGACGCTGAGAAAGGATAAGCTTTATTCCAAATTTACCAAGTTAGAATTTTGGCTTCAAGAAGTTTCATTTTTGGGTCACATAATCTCAAAAGAGGGGATATATGTGGATCCAGCAAAAAATAGAGGTTATTGAAAGATGGTCGAGACCAACAATAGTGACTGAGATCCGAAGTGTTCTTGGTTTGGCTGGATATTATCGACGTTTTGTGAAATTTTTTTCACAATTATCTAATCCAATCACCAAGTTGACTCGGAAAGAAGTTAAGTTTGTCTGGATGGAGGAATGTGAAGATAATTTCAAGGAGTTGAAAAGAAGGTTATCCAGTGCACCTGTGCTCACACTTCCTTGTAGTAGATAATGTTTTGTGATATACAGTGATGCATCCAAGAAGGGATTGGGGTGTGTTCTTATGAAAAATGATATGGTGATATCTTATGCCTCACGACAGTTGAAAATACATGAGAAAAAATACCCAACTCATGATTTGGAGTTAGCTGCAGTAATATTTTCATTAATGACTTGGAGGCATTATCTTAATGGATAATGGTGCGACATTTATACTGATCATAAAAGTTTAAAGTATATTTTCATAAAAAAAGGAGCTGAATATGCACCAAAGAAGATGGTTGGAGCTGATTAAGGATTACGACTGCTCAATCCATTACCACCCTGGGAAAGAAAACAATGTGGAAGATGCATTAAGTCGACAAGACCATGCCACTTTATCCATGATAAGGATTACAAAAGATCCAGTATTTATAAATTTACAAAGGATGGATCGTGGAATTATAATGGTAGGGGAAAAATTTTATCTATCTCAAATGAATGTTCAACCATCTATACATGTGAATATTAAAGAGGCACAAAAAGAAGATGTCGAGTTACCAAAGAAGGTGATAAATGTTCCTGAATTCAACCTTGATTGGGATGGGATAATAATGTTTAGGAATCGGGTTTGTGTTCCTCCCATCCCCGAATTAAAGAAGGAGCTCCTGGATGAGGCTCATAGTTCTTCATTCTCTATTCGTCCAGGAAGCAGGAAGATGTATAGGGACCTGAAAGAGTATTTCTGGTGGGATGTAATGAAAAGAGTTGTTGCTGAATATGTCTCTCTATGCTTGGTTTTTCAGCAAGTTAAAGCTGAGAGATAGAAGTCTAAGGGGATGTTACAACCATTACCCATACCCGAATGGAAATGGGAAAACATCACTATAGACTTTGTCACAGGACTTCCTAAAACATCCAAAGGCAATAATGCTATCTGGGTCATAGTTGATCATCTTACAAAGTCTGCAAACTTCATTGCTATTAGAGAGGATTTCTCTCTGGACCAGCTTACCAGGATATATGTAAAGGAAGTGGTAAGATTTCATGGAGTACCACTTTCTATTATATCTGATTGGGATCCGAGGATTACCTTAAAGTTCTGGAAAAGTCTTCAGTATACTCTGGATACAGAGTTGAGTTTCAGCACTGTTTATCATCCTCAGACAGAAGGTCAGTCTGAGAGAACAATTTAAACTCTAGAAGATATGTTGAGAGCTTTCTCTATGGATTTCAAAGGTGGTAGGGATCAACACCTACCTTTGGTGGAATTTTCATATAATAATAGCTTTCACTCCAGTATTCAGATGGCTCCTTATGAATCTCTTTATGGAAAGAAATGCAGGACTCCAACTTGTTGGGATGAAGTTGGGGAAAGAAAGCTATTAAGACCTGATCTCGTTGATGAAATGGCAGAAAAGGTCTGATCTATTCAACAACACATAACAGCAGCTCAGAGTCGATAGAAAAGTTATGCCGACAGCCGAAGAAAATACCTAGAGTTTGAAGTGGGTGATAAAGTGTTCTTATGAATATCTCCCTGGAAGAGGGTCATGAGATTTGGAAAGAAGGGGAAGTTGAGCCCTAGATATATTGGTCGTTTCAAAATACTGGATCATGTTGGGAAGTTAGCTTACCGATTGGTGCTTCCACATAATCTCTCTCATGATCATGATGTGTTCCATGTATCTCTCCTGAGAAAGTACATTCCTGATCCTTCACATGTACTCAGCTTAGAATTTATACCGCTGGAGCAAGATCTTTCTTATGAAGAACAGCCAATAGAGATTCTGGATCTTAGTGAAAAAGTCCTACGAAACAAGACCACTTGATTGGTGATAGTTTTATGGAGAAACCACCAATTAGAAGAAGCTAAATGGGATCTTGAGGATATGATGAGGGAGAGGTAACCTCATCTGTTTGTTACAAAGTGACGAATTTCGAGGGCGAAATTCATTTTAAGGGGGGTAGAATGTAACACCTGAGATTTTTATGAGAAATATTTTGTTTTTATGTTATATAATTCATCAAAGGAATCTTTCACTACACACATCACTTTCTTGGCTTGCTTTACACAAAACCGCGACCTTCCTCGATAGCTTGCATCGTATGCAATACTGAGTTTCACTAAACAACGATATGCTATTAAAATATTATTAAAACTAGCCGTTATGAATAGTAATAACCACTTTTTGAAATTTTGTAAATTTTATTTTTCAAAATTGACTTCATTTTTGGATTCGTAATATCGAAATTAGCCTAGGGTGAGATTTTGGTATTTTTCTGAAAACTTTCAATTTTTGATGAATAATGAAACCACTAAGTGGTAGTTAAAAAAACTGAATTTTTCATAAATCATAATTTTACTGCTTCTGTGAGTGGAATCTCAAAAAACCGAGAGACACGGCTGATGTCAGTAAGTAAAATGTGGTTCAATGTGATGAAAATAATTTTTGGTGAATAGTAACTTTTTACTTTTATTTACCACGATTAAAAGTAAATAGGGTAATTAAGGGTAAAAATGATATTATTATTACCCTAACACATGTCCTAATTCTATTGGATAAGTTTAATTCTACCAAAAACAACTTTAGGAATAAAATATGACCATTTAGGCCCACTTGGATTATATTAGGACATTTATTATTAATTTATTTAAAGAAGAGTTAAAATAGTTAAAATCAATGTTTAAAAAGAAAATCATTTTTAATATAGGGTTATATATAAGATAAATTCGACTATAAATATTAATTAGAAATATAAAAATATTTTCTACATAATGAGATTTTATTTGTAATTTTTAGACTTTAAAAATGTTAATTTATTTATGACACAAAGATGATGACGTAATTATCTTATTAATGAAATATTGACATAATTGATGTTATAAATTCACAAATAAATGTAATTTGAGACTTTTTATGAATTACACTAATTTTAAAGGTTAATATGACATGTTAGTATTGATTTAATTAACTTTTTTCGAACTAATCATTCTGTTATGATTTTCACAAAAATCAATTACTAAATAGTGTCAAAATTGACATAAAATAGTTTTTAAAACAAATATTATATTATTAATTGTTATTTTATTCCTAAAAATCTATGGTTAGGCTAAATGACTTATATAAGGTTATATATGTTAATAATAAACAACTTGGGGTTTTTTTTGGCTTGTTATAGTATGTTTATTAACCATATAGTGTAAGAACAAAAAAAGACACGGTAAAAGTAAAATTATCTAACTTAAAGTTAAATATAAATGATAAGGTTAAAATAGGAACATAAACTTGTCTAAATTCTATTTTATGAGATTATTTTGACACATCCCCACCTTAGCTTCGAAATAAATCAATTTGGAGCTATTTAAATCCGAATTTGGATTTATAATAAAATAATATTTTTAGTTTTTCCAAAGAGCCCCTCTCCTCCCTTATAAAAGGGCACCTCCTCACCCTCTTCCTCACACCACATTGAGCCTTCATGCTCGGCCAAACCCTGCCAGTTTCTCCTATCCACTTCCCTAGAGACATCCTAGATGTCTTGGTCTTCTTCAAATACCAATTTTAGTTCCCTACAAGGAGGTCTCAAAGAAGCACTTCAAAGAAGAGGTAATGTCTGTTACCGATTCTTTCATATTTATTTCTTCTTACACTTCTTCTTCATTAGTTGTTTCATTATGAAGAAATAACATCATTATAACTCATATACTGATACGTTATTATAAGTATGAAACAACCCTATTTAACCATCTATCCACCCTACAGAGAATGAAATCACCGTGTGTGCCTACGTACAGAATACATTCTCCACGCCGTGGTGTAATCTATTTTCCACCACCACCATACTTGGATGGGTATAATGGTGTAAATAATGAATATATATGATTATTCTGAAGTGATATTGATTCTGAAATAGTATACATACACTCCAATACAATTCCACGATCATAGGAATGATATCATCGCTCGTGCGTACGTACGGAATACCGTATCCACGATGTGGTGCGACTCGTTCTACATGATCTTCATTGTATAATGATTATATAAATGAATTTAATTAATTAATATGATATATATTACACTATTAACATTCTTGAAATGAGTTATCTATAACATAAAAAGAAAAATAAGAATTTATTCGACAAAACACGCATAAGAACAAAAAGTAATAAACACCTGAATAAACAAGTAGTAATGAAATATTTCTAATAAGAAGCTAATAATATGACCATATATGATATCATAAAAATAGGTATGATTATGGAATAAGTCAATAACATTATTTAAATCATTATACAGGAGGTTCGGACACTTACGATGCAAATCAGACCTAAGGTAAGGGAAATATCACAATCTCATTTTTATCCGAGATTGTTTATACATTAGAAATTACTAGGTTGTATTTTATCATCCACATCCATGATTCCTAAATATTTTATATTATTTCTATCCACCTACAATTGTTTAAATCCAATTTTACCATTCATTGAGTTTTTAGTAAAAGATATGAATGGAATCTTTTGTCGTTTTTCGTACGAGGTACTTTTTGACTTTTCCAAAAAAATTACGAGAAGAATGTTTTTTTAACATATACGGCATGAATGGATTTTTAAAAAATTATTTCCAAGAAGCATCCTTTACATATTTTAATGTTTATTTTGAATCAAATTCTTTTAGTTTAGAATTGTATGACATTTTAAGAAAGGAAAAGTTATTTTGAAGTAGAAAGGATATTTTCCTCAAGAATGGAGTTCAAGTGTTTTATCAAAATTATTTTCCATCTAAGATAATAAAGGGTTCTGTTTTTATCCCTATTATTACATTTATTTGATTATGTTGTGATGGAATTATTTTTATTAATTCCTTTATCTTATATTAATTTTTTTATGATGTCACGATGTTTAAGAATCCCATTTTTATTACATGGGTTATGCTATGATGTATGGTTTATGATTTTGTGGCACACATAAAAATGGTATCATTATGAGATGGGTGGGACCTATATCTCCCACCAATTCATTGGGTAAAGATTTTATATCTCATGAGATAGACATGGCTGGAACGGAAGGTTAAACCGGTTTAGTGAAACAGGACTGAAACGAGGAGTGAACTCAGTTCAGAAATGGACTTTGTCCACTAAGATAGTCTTGGAAATGAGTCTTGACCAGTAAGAAATGATTATCTATGATTATGTGTGTATGACACAATGTTTCATGTTTTATGTTATTATTATTGGGATTACATTTCACTACTATGATTTATCCCATGTTATGAAATTATGACCTTTTTTCAGGTTAAGATTTCTCAAAAGTTATGTTCTTATGTATACGATGTGATTGATATTTATTTTGTTTACCCTTACAGAGAATTTGAGCTCACCATTTTGTATTTTTTATTTCCCCAGGTCAGTAATAAGGTTATTAAGTAGGATATGCCAAAAAGGAACTCTAGATATGATGAAATAAATGGGAGGAAAAGTAGATGCTTTATGAACCAGTTGTTTATGTTTCCCAGTTTTTAAAGACTATATACCTATACGGTCCTTTCCTTGTTTGGTTATATGTTGTAATAAGTGTGCTTCAATTCTGAAGTCATAACAATGTATGTAAAGTATGGGTCGTTATAGTTGGTATCAGAGGAAAGTTATAGTCATCCTTTGGAAACAAGGATGTGAAAGCGTTAGTAAGAACCCTAAGGATAAGTATAATCATAGAACACAATCTTAGTGTTTTATAAATGAAAATGAATAACCTAGGATAAGACCTTAAGTGTGAAATTTTATTCTTGATTGTGTGGTTTTCCTATTATAATTAGTGTTTCTCACACTATTCTTCTTGGTTTTAGTAAATGGCTGGAACACGAAGGAACCGTGTTAATGCGGAATGCGACGGGCAATGCAATGATTGTCCCCCTGGGCATCCAAACGTTATGGGATCTGGAAAGAAAAATCTTGTAGCCATTCTCACACAACATTCTCAAGCTATGAATCATGCAGGACTTCCATATCAGCAAAGGAAGGAGAAACATTCTGTTGAATCCTTCATGAGTCATCGTCCACCTTCATTCAACGGGTCTACTGATCCATTAGTTTCTGAACAATGGATTAGTACTACTGAAAAGATATTTTCAGTTCTTCAATTTTCTGAACATGATAATATCATCTTAGTAGTGTATCATTTGGATGCTGATGCTGATCGATGGTGGAATCTTATTCAGAATACGATTCAAAGGGATGAAATTGAGTCCATGGAATGGGACGAGTTCAAGAACATATTTTTCAATAAGTACTTCCCTCGTATTCTCTGAACAAAGATGGAGAAATAGTTTCTTGAACTGAAGCAAAAGGATGAGGAATATGTTGGTACCTAGGAAGCAAATTTTACAGGACTTGCAAGGTATACTTCTGGTATTATAATCCAACCTAAGAGTAAGATCGATCGATTTTTTAGTGGCTTAAAACCAAGTATTCGAAGGGCATTATCCATAAGGGACTTCAATATCTACGAGGAAATCGTTCGATGTGCTCTCAAAGTCGAGATGGAGATTGGAGTAACCCATCAGTAATATGGATTTGATAAGAATAGGAAAATGGAATTAAAAGGAAAATCTAAAGAGCACACTGAAAAGAAGATGAGCTTTCCCTTATGCTCAAAGTGTGGAAAGAAACATGGAGGGAGTTGTCTTAAAGGTACAAGTAAATGTTTCAAATGTGGGAAGGAAGGTCATCGGGCATTTGAATGCCGCAATGATGGGAAGAAGATGTCTAATGATGCAAAAAAAGTAAAGGATACACAGAATGAACCTACTACACTAAAATGTTTCAAGTGCAAGGGGATGGGGCATTATGCCAATCAATGCCCAAATCCAAGGGTTGATGATGATGGTCGACGTCAACAAACATTTAAGGCTAAAGACAACGGAAAGTCACATGCAATTTCTATCAGCGATGTGGAGTACGATAACGAAGGGGTGAAAGATACACTTACCATCCACTCTAAAGTAGAAAATGTTTTATTTGATTCTGGATCCACCCACTCTTTTATTTCTGAAGAATTTTCTAAAGGTATCTCCATATTACCTCAACAGTTAGATGTAGAGTTAGCTGTGACAACCCCTAATGGCACAACAGTAGCATCATAAGTTTATAATTCTTCTTAGATTGAATTTTGTGGGTAAGTGCTTCCTGAAAATTTTGTGATCCTTCCTATAGTGGAATTTGATGTGATTCTTGGCATGTATTGGCTTTCTTTATATGGAGCTCATATCAATTTCCAAAGAAGGGAAGTCACATTTCATATTCCAGATCAATCTATGATTGTCTATCGATGCAAGGATGAACATAACCTTCCAGTGGAAATTTCTTCCATCTTATGGGTCTTGATTCCACTAAATAAAGGTTATTTATCTCAAATGGTTGGTGAGAAACTCACGATTAAGAATATTCCCATTGTACGAGAGTTTGATGATGTCTTTCCGGAGGAATTACCGGGTCTTCCACCAAATCGTGAAGTTGAGTTTTCAATAGAACTCGTACCGGGTGCTTTGCCTATTTCAAAGACACCTTATAGAATGGCCCCAATTGAGGCACAGTAATTGAAGAAGAAACTCCAAGAAAATCTTGATAAGGGATTCATATGCCCTAGTGCGTCACCTTGGTGAGCACCTGTTCTGTTTGTTAAAAAGAAAGATTGGTCAATGAGACTCTGTATTGATTATCGAGAACTTAACAAGATCACTATCAAGAAAAAATATCCTCTCCCATGCATTGATGACTTATTTGACCAACTACGCAGAGCTCAATAATTTTCCAAGATTGATCTTCATTCAGGGTATCATCAATTAAGGTTCAAAAGGGATGATATACCAAAGACGGCTTTCTGTACAAGGTATGGACCCTATGAATTTATAGTGATTCCATTTGGTCTTACTAATGCCCCAGCTATCATCATGGATCTGATTAATTGAGTCTTTAGAGACTATCTGGATCAGTTTGTGGTGGTCTTTATAGATGATATTCTAGTATATTCAAAGAGCAAGGAAGAACATGAAGATCACTTGAGAATTATATTTAAGACGCTGAGAAAGGGGAAGCTTTATGCCAAATTTAGCAAGTGTGAATTTTGGCTTCAAGAAGTTTCATTTTTCGGTCACATAATCTCAAAAGAGGGGATATCTGTGGATCCAGCAAAAATAGAGGTTATCAAAAGATGGTCGAGACCAACAACAGTGACTAAGATCCGAAGATTTCTTGGTTTGTCTGGATATTATCGACGTTTTGTAAAAGATTTTTCACGATCATCTAATCCCCTCCCCATGTTGACTCAGAAAGCAGTTATGTTTGTCTGGATGGAGGAATGTGAAGAGAATTTCAAGGAGTTGAAAAGATGGTTATCCAATGCACCTGTGCTCACACTGCCTTGTAGTGGAGAAAGGTTTGTGATCTACAATGATGCATCCAAGAAGGGATTGGGGTGTGTTCATATACAAAATGATATGGTGATAGCTTATGCCTCACGACAGTTGAAAATACTTGAGCAAAATTACCCAACTCATGATTTGGAGTTTGCTGCAGTAATATTTTCATTAAAGATTTGGAGGCATTATCTTAATGGAGAAAGGTGTGACATTTATACTGATCATAAAATTTTAAAGTATATTTTCACAAAAAGGAGATGAATATGCGCCAAAGAAGATGGTTGGAGCTGATTAAGGATTACGACTGCTCAATCCATTACCACACTGGGAAAGAAAACAAGGTGGCAGATGCATTAAGTCGATAAGACCATTCCAGTTTATCTAGGATGAGGATCACAAAAGATCCAATATTTATGGATCTACAAAGTATGGATCGTGGAATTATAATGGAAGGGGAAAAATATTATATGTCTCAAATGAATGTTCAACCATCTATACATGTGAAGATTAAAGAGGCACAAAAAGAAGATGTCGAGTTACAAAAGAAGGTGAGAAATGTTCCTGTATTCAACCTTTATTGTGATGGGATAATAATGCTCAGGAATCGGGTTTGTGTTCCTCCCATCCCCGAATTAAAGAAGGAGCTGCTGGATGAGGCACATAGTTCTTCATTCTCTATTCGTCCAGGAAGCAGGAAGATGTATAGGGACCTGAAAGATTTCTTCTGGTGGGATGTAATGAAAAGAGATGTTGCTGAATATATCTCTCTATGCTTGGTTTGTCAGCAAGATAAAGCTGAGAGATAGAATTCTAAGGGGATGTTACAACCATTACCCATACCCGAATGGAAATGGGAAAACATCACTATGGACTTTGTCACAGGCCTTCCTAAAACATCCAAAGGCAATGATGCTCTCTGGGTCATAGTTGATCGTCATACAAAGTCTGCACACTTCATTGCTATTAGAGAGGATTTCTCTCTGGATCAGCTTGCCAGGATATATGTAAAAGAAGTGGTAAGATTTCATTGAGTACCACTATCTGTTATATCTGATCGGGATCCTAGGTTTACCTAAATGTTCTATAGAAGTCTTCAGCATACTCTGGATACAGAGTTGAGTTTTAGTACTGTTTATTATCCTCAGACAGACGGTCAGTCTGAGAGAACAATTCAAACTCTAGAAGATATGTTGAGAGCTTTCTCTATGGATTTCAAAGGTGGTTGGGATAAACACCTACATTTGGTGGAATTTTCTTATAATAATATCTTTCACTCCAGTATTCAGATGTCTCCTAATTAAGCTCTCTATGGAAAGAAATGCAGGACTCCAACTTGCTGGGATGAAGTTTTTTAAAGAAAGCTATTAGGACCTGATCTCGTTGATGAAATGGTAGAAAAGGTCTGATCTATTCAACAACACATAACAGCGGCTCAGAGTCGACAGAAAATTTATTCCGACAACCGAATAAAAAACCTAGAGTTTTTAGTGGGTGATAAAGTGTTCTTACAAATATCTCCCTGGAAGAGGGTCGTGAGATTTGGAAAGAAGGGGAAGTTGATCCCTAGATATATTGGTCCTTTCAAAATACTGGATCATAATGGGAAGGTAGCTTACCGACTGGCGCTTCTACAGAATCTCTCTCAAGTTCACGATGTGTTCCATGTATCTCTCCTGAGAAAGTACATACTTGATCTTTCACATGTACTCAGCTTAGAAGTTGTACCGCTAGAGCAAGATCTTTCTTATGAAGAACAGCTGATAGAGATTTTGGATCGTAGTGAAAAAATCCTACGAAACAAGACCACTCGCTTGGTGAAAGTTTTATGGAAGAACCACCAATTATAATAAGCTACATGGGAGCTTAAGGATATGATGAGGGAGAGTTATCCTCATCTGTTTGTTACAAAGTGACGAATTTCGAGGGCGAAATTCATTTTAAGGGGGGTAGAATGTAACACCTGAGAATTTTATGAGAAATATTTTTTTTATGTTATATAAATCATCAAAGGAATCTTTCAGTAGACACATCACTTTCTTGTCTTGCTTTACACGAAAGCGCGACCATCCTCGATAGCTTGCGTCGTACGCATTACCGAGTTTCACTAAACAACGATATGCTATTAAAATATTATTAAAATTAGGCGTTATGAATAGTAATAACCAATTTTTGAAATTTTGTAAATTTTATTTTTCAAAATTGACTTCATTTTTGGATTCGGAATATCGAAATTAGCCAAGGGTGAAATTTTTGTATTTTTCTGAAAACATTCAATTTTTGATGAACAGTGAAACCACTAAGTGGTAGTTAAAAAAATGAATTTTTCATAAATATTAATTTTACATCTTCTGTGAGTGGAATCTCAAAAATCCGAGAGACACGGTTGATGTCAGTAACTAAAATGTGGTCCAATGTGATGAAAATAATTTTTTGTGAATAGTAACTTTTTACTTTTATTTACCACCGTTAAAAGTAAATAGGTTAATTAAGGGTAAAAATGATATTATTATTACCCTAACAAATGTCCTAATTTAATTGGATAAGTGTAATTCGACCAAAAAAACCTTAGGAATAAAATATTACTATTTAGTCCCACTTGGATTATATTAGGACATTTATTATTAATTTATTTAAAGAAGGGTTAAAATAGTTAAAATCAATGTTCAATAAGAAAATCATTTTTAATATAGGGTTATACATAAGATAAATTAGACTATAAATATTCATTATAAATATAAAAATATTTTATACATAATGATATTTTATTTGTAATTTTTAGAATTTAATTAAGTTAATTTATTTATGACACAACGATGATGCAGTAATTATCTTATTAATGAAATATTGACATAATTGATGTTATAAATACACAAATAAATGTAATTTGAGACTTTTTATGAATTCCACTAATTTTATAGGTTATATTGACATGTTATTATTTATTTAATTAACTTTTTTCGAACTAATAATTCTGTTATGATTTTCACAAAAATCAATTACTAAATAGTGTCAAAATTAACATAAAATATTTTTTAAAACAAATATTATATTATTAATTGTTATTTTATTCCTAAAAATCTATGGTTCTGCCAAATAAATTAGATAAGGTTTCATATGTTAATAATAAACAACTTGGGGTTTTTGTGGCTTGTTATAGTATCTTTATTAACCTTATAGTGTAAGAACACAAAAAGACATGGTAAAAGTAAAATTGTCTAACTTAAAGTTAAATATAAATGATAAGGTTAAAATAGGAACCTAAACATGTCTAAATTCTATTTTATGAGAGGATTTCGACCCATACCCACCTTAGCTTCTAAATAAATCAATTTTGAGCTATTTAAATCCGAATTTGGCTTTATAATAAAATAATATTTGTAGTTTTTCCAAAGAGCCCCTCTCCTCCCTTATGAAAGGGAACCTCCTCCACCTCTTCCTCACACCACTTTGAGCCTACAATCTCGGCCAACCCCTGACACTTTCTCCTCTCCACTTCCCTATAGACATCCTAGAGGTCTTGGTCTTCTTAAAAGACCAATTTTGGTTCCCTAAAATGAGGTCTCAAAGAAACACTTCAAAGAAGAGGTAATGTCCGTTACCGATTCTTTCATCTTTATTTCTTCTTCCACTTGTTCTTCTTTAGTTATTTCATTATGAAGTAATAACATTAGTATCACTCATATACTGATATGTTATTATAAGTATGAAACAACCCTATTTAACCATCTATCCACCCTACGGAAAATGAAATCATCGCGCGTGCCTACGTACGGAATACTGTCTCCACGCCGTGGTGTAATCTATTTTACACCACCACCTTACTTGGATGGGTATAATGGTGTAGATAATAAATATATATGATTATTGTGAAGTTATATTTATTCTGAAATAGTATACATACACTCCAATATAATTCCATGATCATAGGAACGATATCATCGCTCGTGCGTACGTACGGAATACCGTCTCCACGATGTGATGCGACTCCTTCTACATGATCTTCATTGCATAATGATTATATAAAAGAATTTAATGAATTAATATGATATATATTACACAAATACCATTCTGGAAATTATTTATCTATAACCTAAAAAGAAAAATAAGAATTTATTCGACAAAACACGCATAAGAACAAAAAGTAATAAACACCCGAATAAACAAGTAGTAATGAAATATTACTAATAAGAAGCTAAGAATATGTCCATATATGATATCATAAAAATAATTATGATTCTAGAATAAGTCAATAACATTATTTAAATCATTATACAGGAGGTTCGGACACTTACGAAGCAAATCAGACCTATAGTAAGGGAAATATCGCAATATCATTTTTATCCGAGATTGTTTATACTTCAGAAATTACTAGGTTGTATTTTATCATCCACATCCATGTTTCCTCAATATTTAATATTATTTCCATCCACATACAATTGTTTAAATCCAATTTTACCCTTCAGTGAGTTTTTAGTAAAAGATATGAAAGGAATCTTTTGCCATTTTTCGTATGAGGTACTTTTTGACTTTTCCGACAAAAGTACGAGAAGAATGTTTTTTTTAAATTATACGGAATGAATGGATTTTTAAAACATTATTTCCAAGAATCTTCTTTTACAAGTTTTAATGTTTATTTTTAATCAACTTTTATTAATTTATAATTGTATGACATGTTATGAAAGGAAAAGTGTTTTTGAAGTAGAAAGGATATTTTCCTCAAGAATGGAGTTTAAGTGTGTTATCACAATTATTTTCCATATTAGATAATAAAGGGTTATATTTTTATCCCTATTACTACATTAATATGATTATGTTGTGATGGAATTATTTTTATGAATTCCTTTATATTATATTAACTGTTTTATGATGTCACGATGTTTAAGAATCCCATTTTTATTACATGGGTTATGCTATGATGTATTGTTTATGATTTTGTGGCACACATAAGAATGGTATCATTATGAGATGGGTGGGACCTATATCTCCCTATAATGAATTGGGTAAAGATTTTATATTTCATGAGATAGACATGGCTGGAACGGCAGGTTAAATCGGTTCAGTGAAACAGGACTGAAATGAGGAGTGAACTCGGTTCGGAAATGGACTTTGTCCACTAAGATAGTCTTGGCAATGAGTCTTGACTAATAAGAAATGATTCTATATGATTATGTGTGTATGCCACAATGTTGCATGTTTTAAGTTATGATTATTGGGATTACATTTCACTACTATGATTTATCCCATGTTACGAAATTATGATCTTTTTTTCAGGTTAAGATTTCCCAAAAGTTATGTTCTTATGTATATGATGTGATTGATATTTCTTTTGGTTACCCTTACTGAGCATTTGATCTTACCCTTTTGTATTTTTTATTTCCCCAGGTTAGGAAGAAGGTTATTAAGTAGGACATGCCAAAAAAGGACTCTAGATATGATGAAATAAATGGGAGGCAAAGTAGATGCTTTATGAACCAGTTGTTTATGTTTCCCAGGTTCTAAAGACTCTATACCTATACGGTCCTTTCCTGGTTTTGTTATATGTTGTAATAAGTGTGATTCATTTCTGAATTCATAATATTGTTTGTAAAGTATGGGTCGTTATACCCCTAATCTCAAAAGAAGGATTTTTAGCTGAACTTCATTGGGTAAACCCAGAAAAGAGTGCCAGAACTTTTCCTTTTCATGCAGATCAACTTCGTTCATACGAATGGGATATATTTTAGAAACCTCAAAAGATACCAGAGATGAACCAGGACAATATGTTCTGATATATCGAGGATATGTGAAAGGAGAAAAATGAAAACCCTCACATTGAAAGTCCTTGAATTTGGAGGGATGGGATGAGTCTTAGGATACATTGGGCGTACTGAGATAGTATATGACTCTCTTGGGGACTAATTTTCCTTTGATTTATATCAATTTTTGTGGGAAACATATGAAGATCCACTGGGGCTTGATGTTCATACTCAATCAAAGGTGTCCGAAGGACACTATTCTTCCATCCCACATAGCCATTGAGGGTTATAAGAATTAAAGATCACTCAAAGCACTGAGTTTGGAACATGCAAGGAGTGTATCCGGACATACTGGGGACATTTGGGTTGCGATTTACTCATGGAATAGTGTACCTTACATAGATATAACTCGTACTCAGGGTGAGTTATTCATTTCATATTTGGGATACCTGATCATTTAATCATCACATGGCCAAGACATGGGGTTACTCTCATAGGAGGGAATCGAGACATGCCTTTTATGGTCGTGTTGCTTGGACCAAATTCCTAGGTCGTTATTCCATAATGTCACTATATATATATCATTAAAATACCTAAGATAATGTGAGATATACATGGTGTGAGAAACAAGGGACTACATGAATATCATGTCATTTAATAGGATAGGAAAATCAGTGTAAGAGGGGATTTTTGGCCTTGCAGCTTAACATCATGTGGTGAGGTTGATTTTGGCCTTGTAGTTTAACATTGTGCGGTTAGGATGACTTTGGCCTTGTAGTTTAACGTCATGTGGTGATGAAGATTTTTCCCGTGCAATTAAACATCATGAATTGAGGATGATTTTGTCCTTGTATTTTAACGTCGTGCGACGAGGACTATTTTAGACTTGCAGTTTAATGTTGTGTGGTGAGGATGATTTTTGGTCATAAAGATCTTAAAAAGTTTTATGATAATTGCAATATGTATTTTGCGGAATTATATAGATGTGAATTATTATAGAAGGTGTAAACCATAGTCCCAGGGGTTACTTGAATCATGTTGGATTACATGTGTCTTGAAATACGTTGAGTGTACTGAGATAGGAGAGGACTTCCCTAGGGAAAACTATTCCAATAATTGTTGGCCATTTTTTTGGGCAACATTTGTAGAGCCTCTAGGGAATGATGTGAATATTCAATCAAAGGTTTCTACAGGACATTGGCCTTCCATCTATGATAGACTTTGAAGATTATAAAGATTTTCAACTTTCTGAATACGACGCGTGACCTTCGACCAGTGGTGACCCTAATCTGAAAAGGATGTTTTTAGTTGAAATTCTTCGGGGAAAACCAAAAATGAGTGGGGGAACTCTTCCTTTGAATGAGGATCAACATCGCTCATACGGGTGGTATATCTTTTAGAAACCTCACAAGAGACCAAAGATGAACTGGGCCCATGTGTTTCGATATATCTAGAATGTGTGAAAGGAGAAAAATCCAAACCATGAATCTTAGGGTACATTAATCAAACGGGATGTGATAAGGCTTGGGAGCCATTGGGCATACTAAGATAGGATAGGACTCTCCTGGGGAAGAATTTTCCTTTGATTGATAGCCATTTTTTTGGGCAACATATGAAGATCCCCTGGGACATTATGTGCATAGTCCATCAAAGGTGTCCACAAGACACTGGCCTTCCATCCCAGATGGCCTTGGAGGGTTATGATAATTCTAGATCACTCAAAGAACATAGTTTTGAAAATAGTAGGAGTCTATCTAGACATATTGGGTACATTTGGGATGCGATTTATTCATGGAATGGTGTCCCTTATGTAGATCTGTCTCATACGCAGGGTGCGGTATTTGTTCCATCTTTTGGATTCCCAATTGTTTAATCATCACATGGTAAGGAAACAACGTTCCTCTTAGGGGAGGGAACCATGATAGGCCTTTTTGGGTCGTGTTTCTATGACCAAATTCCTTGTCCATTCTCTGATAATGGCATTGTGTATCTAAAACTAAAATCCCTAATCTCATGTAACCTATGCCCGATGTGAGAAACAATAGATTACATGGAATCTATGTCATTTCTTAGGGATAGAAAAATCATAAATAGGGGGAACTTTTGGCCTTGTAGATTGTAGATGCTGAAAAAGTCCGTAACTCCTGGAGGAAGTTTTGAAATGACGAAGCGAAGTCATATTCGGAATCAGAGGCCCGATCCGGAGGCCTGGGAAGTGATGCGTTAAATACAGGAGGATCCGTGCAAAATATAGTTGTGCACGCGAAGAATCTCTAGGATTCGCGTAATTGAGCCGATGAGGCGCACAATATTTGTGCGCCCCTGTTCTGCGCGGCGAGATTTTGCGCGCCGACGCCTCCCGGTGCGAAAGATTTTGCGCGCTGCCTGGATTCCATGTCGGCCGATGCCTATAAATAGAAGGTGACCCCAAGCGGTTTCAGGGTTGTGGAATTCGTATCGTCTCTCGTGCGCGCAATTCGACTCCCCCACGCGCAATATGACTTCCAGGTAATTACCCTTTTCATGCAACCTCGCCCCTGGGTTCGCCTTTGCGCGCAACTCCACCGGCTAAAGTGAATTTTCCCTCTCTTCTGGGTTCCTTCCTTGTGCACAATCCGTGTCCAGTGCATTCAATTCCCTTCTGTGCGCGCAATACCCTGCGTGCAATTACCTCTCCGTGCACAATTACCTGGCTCCAATTGCGCTCTATCCCGATGTTTTGCGCGCAAACCTTCCCTTTGCGTGCAAAACCCTGGACCCTACACCTTGACGCCCCGTGGCTACCTCTCTGCGCCGGCACCTGATGTCTCCCCTACCGGGCATGCGTTCCATGTGTTGTTTTCCAGTACGGCCTTCCAGGCTCATTCAAAGTAAGCTCAAGGTCCTTTGGGCGGTGTTTCCCATTGTGTTGCTTTGCCTTATGCTTCTCCGCATAGGCATGCTAACGGCTATTTCTTCTTCGCATAGCCACACTAACGTGGACCCCCCAATGGTTCACCCTGCGACCCCCCTTAACTACGGCCTTGTCGATGCCTTCCCTCCCACAAGGGGTAGAGGGTGTTGGGAATGTAATCCCTAGGGGTGTGGAACGAACCCACCTTGTCCAAGATGCAGGACGTTAAACTGCTAAGCACCTAGTCCTTAACACATGATGTTAAACTGTGGTCTGACCCCGTGCTTCGCACGCAGGGTCCCCCCAGCTCGGGCATTCTTTACGCCCACTCACCTCCACGGGAATGGACTCTTCCTCACATGGAATGAGATCCTCCTTGTCGGAGTGGAGTTTGTCCACGGGGGAAGGGCCGCCTCAGAGCGTAAGCCCCTAGCCTCTCAACGGATGATTGCATCCGTGCATCTCCGTACATCCCCCTACCAAGGCCAGTGGAGTCCTTTCCCCACTACGCTTTGTCGCATCACGGGCCTCCACCCGGGAGTAAGCCCCAGCACAAAGGGCCTCTAACCACGCGTAATCCCCTGTTTCCACTTTGGGCCGCTTAATGCGTAAGCCCCAGTCCACTTCTCACGGATGCATCCTTTGCGACGTGATCATCTGGTCCCTGATTCCTCTTGTTTCTCACACCGAGCATGAATCACGTGGGCTTAGAGCACGCATCAACCATGACACCACCATGGGCCACCACAGAGCGTAAGCCCCATCCTAGTGAACTACGTGGTCTTTGATCTATGCTAACGCATGGTACGTAGGAAGCCTCCACGAGGTTCAAGCACACCACCCAGTTGTCCTGACCTCTCCATGCCGGTTCCCTGACCACCATGGGCCACCTCAGAGCGTAATCCCCAAATCCCTAGTCCTGAATGACGTTAAACTGTATGCCCTCCCCCCGCATGACATTAAACTGTATCTCGTCCCGCATGACATTAAACTTTATGCCCTCGTCCCGCATGACGTTAAACTGTATCTCATCCTGCATGACGTTAAACTGTATCCCCCATCTTGGGTCATCTCAGAATGTAAGCCCCATTTCTAATAGCCACGTCTCATCCTGACTTCCCCCCTGAGCCCACATGCCTTGGGAAGCTCATGTCCTAGCCCGGAGATCTTACTTCCTCCATGCTCTATTCCATGTGTTCATTCTCACGGGTCGCCTCTCCAGGTGTCCCACCGTACCACCGAACTACGTGGACTTTGATTCCCTGCCATGTGGATACGTAGGAAGCCTCCACAAGGTTCAAGCCTGTCACTCCACCATCCATCCTGATCCTTACCCAGGCCGCCACATCCCTGTGAGATCATGCCACCCCATCCCACTCCATGACATATGGGAAGTCTCCCACGTGTTGGCCCCAACATCGGTGTTCCCCCTAGGGGTCCTTCAACACGATCCGTCTCCGCAAGACGTTCACCTCGCGACATACCCTGTGTTAAACATGGGAAGCAGAGGAAAACCTGAGATGGTACACATTCCCCACATTTGATGTGGGATGCCTCAGGCTTCTGCGCCCTCAAGAAGCCCTGCGATAAGGGACAGAAGACAGACATGCCAACAACACCCCAACGTGACCATTCTCCTCACCGAAGGTTGCTGCCCCGAAAAGACCCCTTGGAGCATCTCGACGGAAGCAACTTAATTAATCGGCGTCCATGTAGATATGGCACCGGGAATGAGATTCACGAACACGTCTTAAATCTATGAGGGAGACACGGAATAGGTGACGAGCTCTGAGGAGGAATCCATGGAAGGAAGAACCAACATCCCATCATCCTGGTTTCGATCAAGGAGCAGACGTCCCTGAACAAGGAATAGATGCCTCCTGCCTTTGGAAAGAGGGAATGCGGGGTAACAAGCAGCCCGTCCTCCCCACAGACGGATGTGTGCGCCCCGGCGAAAGCATCGGAAACAACAAAATGGTGAACCCGATGTGAAACTCTTATCTTCAATACGGAGAATGGTAGCGGTCGGGGTGTCGAAAGATTAGCATGTCACCAGGTCTGGGTAACCACCACCGGGAAGTGAAACCCGCTAGGGGTCGAGGCCGTCAGGACGTTGACCACTCCGTTCTGCGACGTCATCAGCGTGGATCCCTCCCACCGACTATGGAAGATGGAATGGCGCTGGGCTTAGGTTGTTGATCTCTTTTTCTTGTTGATGCTAATGGGTTCATCTCCCTGCTTCCGGGAATTAGATCACAGCATTCGGAGCTCGATTTCCACCTACCCACCGGCGCAGAGGCAGGGGAAGTACCGACGTGGCTACCCCGCACGGTCCCACCTTTTCCACAGTCACTTCGACTTTGGCCGCCGTAGTAGCTGGGGGCTCATGCCCCCTCTCCACGTCAGAAATCATCCAGCGGTGGGTGATCAACGACCTGGTTCGTAGGTACAACGAGGAAGGGATCATCCCCACCAGGGGCATTGCCCATTTGGATCTAGAGGCGGCTGCGCCTCACCACCATCGCCGCCCTCGAGGGCCGTGTAGGGAGACCCTGCTCCCCACTCCGACGTTCAACCTCTTCGGGAGTCTATCCCCGGAATGCCTTGAAACATCCCTCCCCTATGCCAATGAGGTGGGGGATGTCCGGATCCGCCTGATCGGAGAACCGTCCTAGGGGTTAATGGCAAGAACCCCCGCCAGGCTGCGTCGACGCCGCCGCCCAACTCCCTGAGCCGAGGAGATGGCTATCTTCATGCCCGTACCACCGGCTCCAACCCATCAGACCCGACACCAGCATCGAGCGCGAGCGAAAGAGAATGCCCGTCCGGGGGCACCAACATCAGCAACCACTATGGCCCGAGCCACTGCTGACTCCTGTTTCCATATCCCCGCACACGTTAAGCAGGGGCAGCCACATGCCCGACTTGGATCGAAACCCCGACCGCCCTGCAGGAATGTTGGGTCGAATCTCTCAGTCGCGGGCACTGGCAATGGCCACCGCGGACCAATCCGTGGTCGTGCCACCCACCATGAAGTATCATTCTGTGCCACCGATCTGGAAAGCCGAAGGCTTCTTTGCGACGGCTATACTCTAGGTATGACTCTTTCCAGCACCCACTGCATCAGGAATGAGGTCACTCCCCCTACTGCCAACCGTGAGTATGGAGTCATTGCGTATCCAGTTGCTCACTCACATGGAGGTCCTCCCCGTGTCCCTTTCGACATCTTCCCCAGTGCGTCCCGCACCCCGGCCTTCAGTCCCATCTGCCCCAGCTCTATTGCGGCCAGGGGAATCCTTGACCGAAATCATCCTTACCTGGAGGAGCCACCCAGGGGCAGGAAGGCTGGGCATCATCGTCGTAAGAGGAAATTCAGGGGAGTCCAGATAGAAATTAGACCAGTCTGTTTCTCGGATTCTGAGGCGGAGTACGAATTGACGATGGAACCTTCCCCCCAACCCTTCGAGTTGAGGGTAGGGATGGGGATGTGATGTGTTAGTCTTTTACTCCCCGAATGCGAGATCTGTATGATTCCCTCCTCCTTCCGAAGGTATATCCAGGAGGACGAAGACCTGGCGTACCCCCAGGGGTCAAACCCGCAGTTTCCACTGGCCTCCCCAGAAGCACCTTCTTCCCCTGTTAGGGAGGGTGAGGAACCTTTCTGGGGACCGAAAGAAGAGTCATGAAGTGACACACCCTCAGCAAGCACCGATGTTGTGATAGGAGGCCCATTCGTTGGCCCATCCTATCGCGACGTGGTAGCCAGGGCACTGCAACCCCCGTAGGATGACTCTGGGATCGGCGGCCAATCGGCCTGTTCGCCGTATTCCCCGCCGGCCAGCCCACTGGCCTGGCGGCCTACCTCAACGCCATTGCAAGTGCCCCGACTATCCTCGGTGAATGAGCAACGGAAGCAAGGTCCGGACCCCGAACCCGAGTCATGGAGCTTCTGGACCGTCCTTCCAGTAGGCCACTTCCCTGAGAAGTTTTGGCCGGTCACAGGATCGGATTTTGATGTGCCAAAGTCACTCACCTCGGGAGAGTTTGAATGCTTCCTCCAGACTCTTCGGGTTACTCACTCGCGTCTTCGCCATCAACTAGCACCTTATCCCGGGATCCTAGCACATCTCGAGGATATCGGTGAGAAGTGTCATCGGGTCGACCTAGCAGCGCTCCCTGCTGTTCGGCACCCTGAGTCATTAGGCCACCATGGGGCCCTCCAGAAACAATGCGTCCAGATTTTTCAAGTACTCCGCAAAGTTATTGAGGAATCCACCCCCCACGCACACGTCCGCGGATGGGGGAAGTACGCTGCTCTTCTTTTCTATGTGATCCACCGATAGCTTGATTCCATGAACGGACCTGAGGGAACGTCGCCAAGCGTAGTGGAAGTCAACATGGCTAACCTTTCAAATGAGGGAAACAGTGTGGATCCCCTTGACGGGGACTCACCCCCTGAGGACAAGCCGCTACTGGACCCATCTGAGAGGATTACTCTCCAACAGAGGAGCCTCCTAGGTCTCCCTGTACCCACGGAGGCACTGAGACTGAGCCGAAACATCGGCAAGGGCAAAGAGCTCGTCGGGTCTATCAAACTCGCTAACCCATCTGCCTCGGTGCAGAAGGCAGAGGAAGATCCCGAGAAGGCCACACTACGCCAACAGCTTGCTGAGAAAAAGAGGCTAGTTGATGAGCTCTTGGATGAACGCATTGCAGAGCGGCGACCTGACTACGGTAACCCTAGACCAGTACAGCAGGGGAAGTAGAATCTACCCCTTGCAGAGATCCCCCCGAGAAATCGTGCCCATGTTGTGTTCGCCGACAGGGGAGACGCTGGAACCCATGGAAAGAGGGCGCGATATGTTTCTCCAAACCCTCCCGAGCAGCGGGACCACCTGGGGGATGCTGCTTGGTTTCCTCCCGCTGCCTCGAGAGTCGCTCTGCCAGCCGCCCCGTGATCTGCTGAGCGTGAATACCGTATCGAAGAGCCTGGAAACATGCTTGTGGTTAGAGATCCCTGTCAGGATAGGAATCCGCATACGAATGATCTGATGGAAGTACTCATCGCCCGCTTGGAGGCCCTTGAAACTCGGCCGGTGGCAATACCCCCAGACGACAAGCCATCCCCAGCATGGGTGGATGATATGTCAGCCCCGCCGGGATTTGGGAACCACACTTTCTCCCCCATTAACGGGACCGGAGACCTGCCACAACACTTGGCCCACTTCAACTCGAGGTTCGGGCCTATGATAGGGTCTCTGGTGCAACAGGAGGCTGCCAAGATCTGTTTCTTCGTTCAGACACTAGAAGGACCAGCATTCGTCTGGTACAGCCAGCTCCCTGTTGGATCTGTGACTAGATGGGAGGAACTTTGATGGCAATTCCTCTACCAGTTCAATTCCACAACCCGGAAGACGAACATTGCAGACTTCTTCAGGTGCAAACAAAGGCCCGACGAGCGAGTCACGGACTTCATCGCCTGGTGGAAGGGGCTCATGTACTCCCTTGACATGTCGCTGAATCAGGAGAAATTATGGATGATGTGTGTAGGGAACCTCAAGGCAGAGTTGTTTCCTTCTCTGATCACACAGAATTACCCTGGAGGGCTCCGGGACTTCTCGGACAAGGCTCAGCGCCTCGAAGAAGCCCTACAGCCGGCCGGTCAGGCACGCCCGCTGCCTCTTGTAATCTCTGCAGGGAGAGACGCCAGAGCCGAGCATGTCGCTATAGCCATGATAGAGGCCCCCATATAGCAAGAGTTGCTGCCAGTAAGGCCAGCTCACCAGGATCACAGGGTTCAACCCCCACGGGCACAGCCTCTGGCGCAGCAGCGACCACCTGAAAATCGGCAGGCGCCTCTGTGTAACGCACCGCCAACACTTAGGCGAGATAATCCAGCTCCGACTCCTCGGCCAGCTCCTTCTGCCCCTGGTCATGGTCAGCCCCCAAGAGACCCCTTTCCAGACAAAAGGAATCGAAAATACTCATTTGGCGAGCCCCAGGCCCCCAGTTATTTCCGTAGTGCCTTAGAACAGAGGATTGTGCGGATGCCTGAGTGTCGGAAGCCAGAATAGGAGTGTCTCACTGATCACCCTAACTAATGCCCTTATCACCGGATCCTGGGACACACCATCCAGCAATGCTATGTGTTCAAGGACTGTCTCCAAGACCATATTGACAACAACATAGTCAGGTTGGGCCCAGCCCCAGCACAGGTGGCAGGTGTCTTCGTGAGATCAGGTGGCAGCAGTGACAATAGGGATGAGTTGGAACAGGTTTCTGACCATGGGTCCCAAAAATATAACGACTGGATGGCCCGCTAGATGGTCGTTCGTGCCCATTGCATCATCCTTGCCTTCCTCAGTCATCCAGAGCCCTCGGAGCCTGCGAGCGCCGCTTTGGCATCATCATCCCAGCCTACCTCTTCCCAGAAGAGCAAGCGGCGGCATGAGAAGAAAGAATGCGCCCTGCCATTTCCATCATCTTCCCGCACGCTTGGCGATTTCATACCCCCAGAAATGAGGATCCCTCCGAGACTCCGTTCTGTAGTGGATGACTCCTCGAGTGAAAGCCCAGGGTACGCTTCGGTTAACACTTTAGAGATGGTAAATCCCTTTTTGACTCCCGACGATGTGGAACGCCAGGTGGACCTCCCCAATGTCCCCAGTCGTCGCCAACGTCGGAGGAGCTGTGGCTACGTGAATCACCGGGGCATGGCAGTCATCACCTCTAGTCAGTCCGTGCACACTACCGAGACCAGGTAGAAAGCCCGGTATAGAGAGCAGCACTCGCTTCTCCCTCACCCGGTGTCAACAGGTTCGCTTCCACCACCGTTTGTGTTACTGGATCGGGCGGAACCATCTCGTCTGTGTCACAACCAGCCCTACCCTGCCACCGTCCGACTACGGACTTCTGGTCCTAGCATAACATCCACCTTCAAGGCATTGGATATGAACATCAGGATGTTCCTAGTACCAGTTAGTCACCAGTCCCATCAGCATGACCCGTCATGCCCCCAATCGCAGAGCGAACTCCTGTAAGCAGAAGCCCGCGTTTGGATCGAATGTTTGGTGTTCTGATGCATCTGGCCAGTATCCTGGCAAGGATTTCTATCATTGAATCCCTTTTCCTGTCATCTTAAATGTGTGAGGCCCTCTCCAAGGCTCTAAGGAGCCCCCTCCAGTTTGAAACGGAGGTAGCGGCCGTAGAATCCTTCTACACCGAGGTGATTGATGACGCCAAATGTCAGGCGGTTATCTTGTTTTCCGGTTAAGATGAAGACCTTCCCATATAGGGGAACATCCGCCCACTATACATCACCGGCCAGTTCAATGGCATGGAAGTTCGTCGCTGTCTTGTCGACACGGGTTCCGGGATTAACCTGATCCCAACTCGGACACTGCGGAAACTGGGGTTGTCTGAGGATTATTTAACTCCCTCCAACCTCAGGATCCAGGGGTATGATAGGACCGAGCAAACTCCAGTCAGCAAGATTCATCTGAAGACACAGTTCGGCGGCCTAATTGAAAATACCGAATTCATGGTTGTCTCTCAGGACACCGCCTACAATGAATTGATGGGAAGGTTTTGGCTCCACCATCACGCAGCGGTCCCCTCATCGTACCATCAGTGCCTCAAATACTCCCTTAAGGGTCGAGTGGGAATAATCCAAGGAGATGCGTCTCCGTTTTCCTCATGTGAAGCCCAATACTGGACACTGACTATTACAAGAGTAAGGACAAGCAGATCCTGGCAGGTGAGGTCGAGCCCACCGCTGTCGCGAGTGATCCCTGGGCAGGTTTGGATGACGCATATGTCTTCCCAATCCATCAGTTGGAGGCCACGACCCCCGATATGGGAGAGTGCTTTGTTGTCTCGGGTACCGGAGGAAGGAATATTTCCTGGTCCAAGTGACGGCGAGAAATCACCTCATACTCTTACACCAACTAGGCTCAGGTGATCCCCGAGCCTCCTACCCCTGTATGATATCGGGACGTTGGGCTCATGGAAATGGCAGTACGTCATACGTGTCTGTTTCACCGGGCCAGAATCAACCTGCTCAAGACAACGCATCACTACTGCTTTGATGTTGTAAAGTGTGGCGCCTTAAGGCAAAGGCCAGATGATATTGGATCAACCGCCTTCGTCGCCATGGTCTCCGTGGGGCATGAGTCTCCCGTCGTGATGACCTCCGCCGCCCAAACTAGCGCCAACTCCCCATCAGGGTCTAGCCGCCCGAAACGGATTCCCCCATGGATGATCCTTCCACATGTGGAGAGGAGGACATAGAAGATGCTCCTCCTGCCTTTGAGGAGGGCGTCTCCACCATGGTCGACGAGTTAGTTCTGGTGAACCTCGGTAGCGAGGCGGTCCTAATACCCACATTGGTTAGCGCCGCTATGCCCCCTGAGGAACGGAAACAATACATAGACTTCCTCAGATATCACTGGGATGTGTTTTCTTGGAGTTATGATGAGATGTCGGGACTAGATCCTTAGGTAACCGTCCACCTCCTTGTCCTCCCAGAAAACCATCACGGGTTCAAGCAGCCTCCCAGAAAAATGCACCCCTCTCATGGTTCCATGGTTGAGGCCGAAGTTGATAAGATCATCAGGGCCAACTTTGTCAAGGAAGTCCAGTACACTAGGTGGCTAGCCAACATTGTGCCAGTCAGGAAAAAGAACAGGCAAATCAGGGTCTACATCGACTTCCGCGATCTCAATCGCCACTGTACGTAGGATGAATTTCCCCTTCCGGTGACAGAGCTGTTTATTGATGCAGCAGGCGTGTTCCAAGCCCTCTCCTTCATGGATGGGTACTCCGGGTACAACCAGATCCGGATGGCCCCAAAGGATGAAGAGTTCACTGCCTTCAGGGCCCCCAGTGTACTTTCTGCTACCGTGTTATGCCATTTGGCCTAAAGAATGCGGGTGTCACCTATCAACGGGCTATGCACCGCATATTCAAGCCGATCCTTAGGACACTAGTGGAGTGCTACATAGATGACCTTTTGGTTAAATCTTGTCAGCGCCAGGACCATCTCAAAGACCTTGAAAATGTTTTTGGCTTCCTCCATTCTCGCCACCAGAAGATGAACCTGTTGAAGTGTGCCTTCAGGGTCACCTCCGGAAAGTTTCTTGGATTCATTGTGAGGTATCGAGGCATCGAGATCGACCCAGAGAAGATCAATACCATCAGTCAGATGCCTCCCCCGAGTAATAATCGGGAGCTTCGAGGCCTCCATGGCCACTTATCCAATATACGCCGATTCATTTCGAATCTTCCCGGTAAGTGTAAGCCCTTTTCTCGGATCATGAAGAAAGGCACCGTCTATGGGTGGGACAAAGTGTTTCAGATCGCTTTTGAGGAAATAAAGCAGTATCTGCTTCAACCTCTTTTCCTGATGCCACCCGTTCCCGGAAAGCCACTGGTCCTTTACGTGACCGCCCTGGAGTGATCCCTCAATGCCCTTCTCACCCAGAAGAACAACGAGGGAACAGAGAATAGCCTATACTACCTCAGCTGCATGATCCTCGATGAATAAATTATATATTCTCCATTCGAGAAGAGTTGCCTGGTGCTCTTTTTTTCCATACAGAAATTTATGTACTACTTGCAGCACCACGAGGTACAACTGGTCTCTCGGGTAGGCCCGTTAAAATACATCCTGAACCAACCTATGTTGACAGGCCGATTGGCACGCTGGGCAGTGATCCTCCAATAGTTCGATATTAGGTTCGTACCTCAGAAGTCCGTCAAAGGACAAGTGTTGGTAGAATTCTTAGCAACCCACCCAAAATCTGCAGACCGGCCACTGGATCTAGGCTTTCCGGATGAGGCAATCCTCTCAGTCGATCACGCCATCCCATGCTAGCAGATGCACTTTGACAGCGCCTCCCGAAGCCCCACCGGTAGAAGGCTCAATGATCCTAGGCTTAACAGAGTGGGCCTGGGTATCGTCTTCATCACCCCGGAGAAATCCGTTCTGCCATATTCATTCCTGTTGTCAGAAGGCTGCACCAATAATGCGGTAGAATATCATTCCCTCATCACTGGCCTCGAGTTGGCTCCGGAGGTTAACGTACCCCATATCTATGTAAAAGGGGACTCTGAGCTAGTCATCAAGCAGTTCAATGGTCATTATGATGTCAGGAAGCCAGAAATCATGTCGTTGCTAGAGTGCACCCTCCATCTAATAGCTAACTTCCCCTCCCGGCTAGATGTTGTTCCCGTTCCCTGGTCACAGAACAGTCGAGAAGATGCTTTGGCCATCCTGGCCGCATCAATCGCGGAGCTCGAATAGGATGACCTAATCATCCACATGGCGCACCAGAGATTCATTGCTCCAGTTATTACAGAGGGCGATCGTGGCCTGTGAGTGAACCATCTCACCGCTGGGGCCCCTATGTCTGGACCCTCGGGGGCTTCAGGCGTGGTAATCGAGACATTTCCTGACTAGAGGATGCCCTTGGTTGAATATCTCCGGCACGACAATCTTCCGATGTACCGAGCAGATCGAGAATGAATCTGACACCGCGCACCGCAGTTCACCCTTTAAAGCGGTCCCAGCCGTGAGCAGCACCTTTACAGGCACGAGTTTGATGGTGTTCCCCTTCATTGTCTTCAAGAAGTCGAGATCCCACAGGTCATGCAAGAAGCACACGCTGGTTCCTGTGGCACCCACCAGGTCGGGTCGCAGTTGTCTCACCAGATTCAGAGGTTGGGATACTTCTGGCCCTCCGTGATCCACGACTGCATCGAGTATGCGAAGAGGTGTCATGCGTGTCAAGTTCATGCTAACTTTTTTGCATCGACCACCAGAGCCTCTCCATACTACCAAGTATTCTTGTCCCTTTACAGTCTAGGGGTTGGATGTCGTAGGGCCTTACCCGCCGGCGACGGCCCGCCAGTGCCGGTTCATCTTAACCACTACGGATTTCTTCTCAAAGTGGGCAGAGGCAATCTCGCTCAAGGAAGTCAAGGATTGTTCTATCACTAACTTCATGAGCTCCAATATCATCTACCAGTTTGGAGTACCTCACGCTATCATCGTGGATAACAGAACCAACTTCCGAGCGGCCGAGCTAAATAAATTTTACGCCAAGTACAACATTTGCTCTAACCCCATTTCCTCCTATCATGCACAAGTTAATGGACAGATTGAGGCATTTAACAAAACCCTCTCTAACATTCTACAAAAAATGGTTGGTCAGAACAAGAAAAGTTGGTCGGACAATCTCCCCAACGCCCTATGAGATTATAGGATGACGACTCGTAACTCCACCAAGGTGACTCCATATTCCCTGGTATATGGATATGAGGCCTTCCTGCCCATCGAGATCTAGCTGCACACATTACGCACGCCGGTCTACGACCAGCAAGTGCCGGATAGGGTTGCCTAAATCTATCAAGGCGAATTGGAATCGCGGGACGGAAGTAGGCTTCACGCTTTACATAACTTGGAAAGTCATCAGAGCAGGATGGATTGAGCTTTCAATAAGAAGGTTCGCCTCGGCTCCTTCCTACAAGGTGACCTGGTGCTGGCTCTCAGAGCACCAATGATTCCCGGCAGGAAACCACCCAAGTTGGAGCCCAAGTGGGAGGGGCATTTTATTATCCATAGGTCTATCCCAATGGCGCGTATTCCCTGATTTCTATGGATTTTGAGCATGTCACTCCTCCCACCAACGCCAGGTTCCTCAAACGGTATTTTTCCTGATTGTCAAGGGTCCGAGTTCTAAGACCTAAAACTAAGATCCTCTTTTGGTCCTGCATGACCTACCCGGTCCTGCATGACCATAAATTGCATTTTTCTCTATATTTGGGCTCTATGGTCCTATACGACCATAAACTGTATGGTCCCACACGACCAAAAACTACACCTGGTCCGAGTTCTAAGACCTAAAACTAAGATCCGTATTTTGTCCTACATGAAGTTAAAATGTGATTCTAGAACTACGTTTAGCATGATTCCCATCCTTATGGTATACGTAGGAACACCCAGACCTTTTGTCTTTGGGTCCAGCTTGAGGTCTGCTATCGCGTCTGTCTTTCCTTTGGGACCTTGACCACAGGATCTTGTAGCGTGGTATGGGATTATGTCCTCATTCACATCGGGTTTTCAATAGCTGCACCACGCGCACCCTGTACTCAAGATTAGCCCTCTTATGTCATATTCCCCATGACATTAAAAGGCACCGTCTAGAACTACGTATGGCTTGATTCCCATACTTATGGGATATGTAGGACCACCTGAACACCTAGATGTCAGGTTCAACCACACCTCTTAGGAGATCCCACGATCTCCCGGTTGGCAGGGTGTTTGGCATTAAGCCCCCCCACTTTTTCCCGTGGATCCGCCATCTTTTGGCCGCTCTCAGACTGAGCCCTTTGACCCTTTCCAGTGGTCTGCTAATGTGTTTAGAGTACTCTGGTCTAGGACCTGGAGTTTCAGATTCTACATAGGCAAGTTCCACCCACTTTCCATGCTTCGTGTTCCCCTTCATTCGGGCCCCCATCATCCCTCACAACCAGAGGGACCCCCAAGAACGGCCTGGATACAACACCGAAGGGCTCTCCTACCATCACGGGCCAACGCCACCAAGGGTTTCAGACAACAAATTTATACAAATCCCGTGTTGCGAATATGGTCAGCGGTTGATGCTCATTTGTTTGTCCCCCATTACTAACATTATAGGATGCTGTGTTGCGAACGTGGTCACCAGTAATCCTCAGTCGTCACGCCGGCTTCCCCGGGCCCTGAATGTTGGTTGCATGATTCACGTCATGTTCCTCCCCACCATGTCAAGGTGGAATCTCGACACTCCTTGTACTAACCCTCAGTACACCCCCACACGTCAGACAGACCAAGATGCGTAATGGTGTCTCTCGAGGCTCCCGCAATCTGAGCGCTAGAGTATGTGCTTGGGTTTCTTCTTTGCAGGTTGTGTGCAGCTTGACCCTCCTCCCCATGGGAAATGAGGAGTCGCCCAGACATTGCGTTTCGGGCCCAGCACAGCAGGGAGCTAACATCTCCTATCCCCCTCCTGATTGTAGGACCTTTGCCGGCCCCATGGCCCGAGGCTCCTCTCCTAGGATCACGCATAGTGATGGTATCGCCTCATGCGTGTTCCCCTCGGTCCAAGCCATACGACCTTAAACTATGTTGTCGGTCCATGCCATACGACCTTAAACTGTGCTGTCGGTCCAAGCCATGCGACCTTAAACTGTGATTTTGATCCAAGCCATACGACCTTAAACTGTGTTGTCGGTCCAAGCCATACGACCTTAAACTATGATGTCGGTCTAATCCATACGCCCTTAAACTGTGCTATCAATCCAAGCCATACGAGCTTAAACTGTGACGTCGGTCTAACCCATACGACCTTAAACTATGTTGTCGGTCCAAGCCATACGACCTTAAACTGTGTTGTCGGTCTAATCCATACGACCTTAAACTGTGATGTCAGTCCACGCCATATGACCTTAAACTGTGCGGTCGGTCCAAGCCATACGACCTTAAACTGTGATGTGGGTCCAATCCATACGACCTTAAACTCTGCTGTCGGTCCAAGACATATGACCTTAAACTGTGCTGTCTGTCCATGCCATATGACCTTAAACTGTTCTGTCGGTCCAAGCCATACGACCTTAAACTATGCTCTCGGTCCAAGCCATACGACCTTAAACTGTCCTGTCGGTCCAAGCCACACGACCTTAAACTCTGCTCTCGGTCCAAGCCATACGACCGTAAACTGTGCTGTCGGTCCAAGCCATACGACCTTAAACTCTGTTGTCGGTCCAAGCCATACGACCTTAAACTGTGCTGTCGGTCCAAGCCATATGACCTTAAACTGTGCTGGCGGTCCAAGCCATACGACCTTAAACTGTGATGCCGCTCCAAACCATACGACCTTAAACTGTTCTGTCGGTCCAAACCATACGACCTTAAACTCTGATGTTGGTCCTACCATGAGACCTTAAACTGTGATGATATCGTCCTGGCCACATGACGAAAAATGGCACTGCATTATGGTGACCTCCACATGGAGGACATCACACCAGGCATTGGTCGATTACCATGCCACTTGTCAACGCCTGTTATGGATTGATTATTGTGGAGATGCCCGGAATTTATACCCTAGGCCAGTCTCCCCACAAATGAAAAACTATTTACCTTCAATAACAAAGAAGATATATCAAATGCTGCTTCTTCTAGGGCAAGGGCTAGACCCGCACGACTCCTTTGCGCAGGCACCCCATCGTGCCATGCTAGAACTATGTGTGTCTTTATTCTTATCCTAATGAGATACATAGGAATTCCCGGACATTTTGTTTTGGGTCCAGCCCCAGGGATTACCAAACCCCGTCCCTCCTTATTGTCGGCCCCTCGGCCCGACTTCATGGGAAGTGGTGTAATCGTGACATCTACCCCGAGTAGGTTCGGGATTCCCCATGGTAATAATGGGAAGCGGTAGTTCTCTTACTAAAGAGGTCCTGCCTAGAAATTGGGACGATCCATGATCAGGTCGGTATGTCTGCCTAATGCGCCATTTCCACGATGGCACAATTTCAGGAGTGTTGGACTCTGTTCGAACAAACCACCACTTCACCTTCCACACTTTGCGTTCCCCCTTTATTCGGATATGCATCTTCGTTCACATCTAGAGGGACCCCCTAACAGTATGGATGATAGACCAATGGTCCACCTACTATCCTGGGCCAACCTTCCGGAGGACTGGTCATGTTTGACGGGACCCCCTAACAGTATGGATGATAGACTATGGTTTTCCTATTGTAGCAATATGGATGATAGACATTTGGTCCGCCTATTGTAGCAATATGGATGATAGACCTATGGTCCGCCTTCTGTCCTGGGCCAACGTTTCGGAAAACTATCTGACGATATTTGATTTAGGCCCCATGTTGCGAACATGGTCAGCAGTCTGCCCTCATTTATTGTCCCCATTTCAGGACAGCATGATATGGATGTTGTGTTTTGGCCATGGTTAACAGTTATCCTCCATCGTTGTGACCCATCGTTTTCCGAATTTGGGCATCGTGAGTCACCCTTCCTCTCCACATCCCTATGTTCAGACGGATTTCAATGCCCCGGCATTTCCCCACTCGTGTGTTAGAGCACATTGTGAATTTGACACATCAATCGGTCTGGGGTCTCCTCAGAAATCCAGGCCCGATTTCTATTGCCTGAAGCTTGTTGAATTCCCCACAGTTGGATGAAATGATGGAACGAGCATCCTTTTCTTCTCGCGTTGGGCACGACCCACAGGAGCCTAGGGATGAGTTGTTATTCATTTGGGAACTATGGTTGAGCATATTAAACCAAGGGTACAAATGAATGGATTTGGACATGTATTGGATTGAGATGATGAGCAGTACAAGCAAGAAGTTCATGAGATGGCCAAAATAATTCCCTTAGAGATCAGTGTGCTGAAGCGATCTTTCCAGCGCTGCTACCCTTTGGCTGGTAGCCTCCAGGACCACTTCTCGCTCCATGAATACTCTCTCCTCATTAGCCACCACAGAGCGTAGCTCGCCAAAACTAGCTTGTTCCTGAGCCTTCTCAGTTCGAAGTACGGTCATCTGGTGACTCGCCTCCATCAGTTGTTCCTGCGCGTCAGCCAACTGGGCCGTCAGCTGCTCCACAAGCTCAGAGCATGATGCAATGAAGGCCTCTTTATCTGCCGCCTGCCCTTCGAGGTGCCGGACTTCCCGCTCCACCCTCAGTAATGTTTGGGCACTTTTTGATCCTTCCCGGCACTGGGCAACGTCGGTGTGCCGGATGCTCTCGCGTATATTCTCGGCCATGTAAGCACAGACCGTCAAATGAAGGCACTGAGCATCGACCCCTCTAGCGCAAAGGAAGCGCAGCCAGGTCTGGAGTGATCCCATCTGCCTCAGCCAATCCGACGGGGGCTGTCTGAGAAAGCATTGGATACACTTCCACCCTTTGTGTCATGTCATCTGTCTCTCCTCGGCTGGCTCTGAGTCTGAGTCATATATTTCTTTAGGGTTAGCGGGTCGGTATATAGGGAAGGCAGCCAGCAGATCGGCAGCAGGATCGACCACAGGGACGCCTTCGGGAGGAATAGTATCCTTGACATCCGGGAAACCTTCTTCTCCCACCCCAGTAGCAATGATGCCTCCATAAGCTCCCGACCTCGCCTCAAGAATAGCGCCGCTGATGTCTTCCACCCCCTGCTCATCAATATTCGGGGTCGACTCAGTGTAGGGAGCATGTTCTGAATGAGGTGGTATGTCCGCCACTGGTCCACTCGCGGACGGCCCGGGCTCCGCAACCTGAAGTGCCTTCATTGTTGATATCACTGTGCAAGGCATACGCTGGTTAGTTGGGATCTTTTGACACCAAGATCTAGTAGTGAAGCGTGAGACTTACAGGAATCCAGAGCGTCAGTCTCTAGTGTTCCAGCAACTGTAGGAGTCACCGTAAGGGGAGACCCCTCTGCGCTTGTTAATTCAATGATGGGAGTCGGATCCCCATCATGTCCCACCAGTTCCTCTCCTCCCTCCACTGGTGGGGAAGCCCGTCCAACGCTCAACTGCTCTGGAGTGAGGTGGGGAAATGGGTTAGATGTTGAAAAGTAGAATGGATGAATAAGGAAAATGAATGAAGATAGAGATAGACCTCGAGTATCTCGGTTATGTCGAGATCAGAGCCAACAATCTCGCCAGTCTCTCGGATACTCCCTTGGTAGGTCTCCCCTTGCAACCCCTCACCTTCAGGTTCACCCTCGTCTTCTCCTTTTCCTTCGTCTTCTCTGATTTCCTCCTTACCCTTCGAATCCTCATCACTATCGCCTTCTCCCGGCAGCATCGCTTCCGGATCATGCTCCTGGCTGAGCATCACTTTCACTAGGAAAGGTGGCTCCGCACGCCGACCCCTTTGGCATGCATATGTGTCCATGGCCGTTAGATAATCATGTCTTCCCTGGAAGTTTACTCGGTCGGTAATTCGAGCGAGCCTGACCTCAGGCAGCTAGATCCCGTTTTGCATTATCTTCTGCCAGATGGCTTCAACGCTCAGCGATTGCCGCAGGGTCATCCAGGCCGACCATTGTGCTGGGAGAATTGAATCTTGGGAAGGATCGAGCAGGTATCTTATCTGCTTCCCAGGAAGTTCCCTGGCCGTCTCATGTGATCCCCCATGGGTAACGAGGACGCAGAAACACTATGTGATGCTCCCGCTGCTGAAGTCCTGGCCTGCGCAGGCCTCACTTCCTGACGCACCCATGGTTCCCCCCTTCTAGCGGCACCTTGCCTTCTTTCCCATCGCCCAGTTTCCACGCGAGTAACCTCATGTTTCCAGACTCTCTTGCGTAAAAGCCCCTCAGGGTACGCGATGGTCCAGTGTTCGACATACTCGGTTTCTAGGCCAGCATCGACCCCGGGGGGGAGGAAGAGTAACGACATCGCCAAAGCCGAAGGTGGTAAACATAAACCACATATGGCGTAGGACGCATGGATTCTTCTCCTGCCAGACATCCATCAATAACTTCTTCGACATTCGTTGGAGGCATTCGAACTTCCTGGCGAATCAGGATGGCACATAAGGCTCGCAGATCACCTTCCCGTTGATCCGAGCCACGAGAACCCCACCCCGAATGCTCTAGAAATATTCCTGCTGTTCCAGGGAGCCTCGCCCGTTGTCCACCATCTGGCCGACTCGGGTGGGGAACGGGATGATGTTGAAGTTGGCATTGTTTCCAATGCGGATTCTCACGCCCTCTTCATTGAGCGTCATCAGTGCCACCCCTGCGATTATCTACAAGGATGGTCGCAGGCCATTTTTCGGAGGACGGATGGTGTTTGGGAAAGTGTACCCTCCAAGATGAGCCGCCACCCAGCCATGGAAGATCTGGAAGGGACCACATACTCTCTGAGGTGACCCCCCTAATGAGATGCATCCCAAGATGGCGTACAGCTTGGCCAGTACAGGTATGCCCAAGTTGAACCATTTTTTGGCGGCCATGGTGCCCGCCATCACCAGTGTTGCTGGACGAACACCCATCCTCACGTCCCGCACCGACAGGAGCCACCCGCTCAGGAAGGTGGCAGGGAACCCAGCATACCGGACGTTCGGGTCCCAGGCCTCGATGACGCGATATCCCCATGATTGGTATTGCCCCACCTCCAGGGTCCTCCAGTATGACCCGTCCCTGCTCCTCTGAGCTGTGGTTGGGCACCGTTTACCCCGTCCCGACATCTTGACAGCCAGATCCTTCTCAAGGAGCAGGATGAACCAGCCCTTGTAGGAAATGTCCTTCAGGAATTCCCTGACCCCTAGCCTCTCTTTGGCCAGCTCCAACAGGTGCCATGTCAGCATAGGCATCCGCGACCTGTCTCCCCGGGTATTCTTTGGAGGAACAAACTCGTCGTATTGGTAGCCCTCCAGTGGAATACCTCCGATGCAGTGAACGTCTCAGAGACAGATGCTAACTTCCCCATGATGAAGGTGGAATGTGTTGGTGTTAGGAGAACACCGGGTGAATAGCTCCGGCCCGAGCTCAGGTTGACGGTGGAAGTGGAACTGTAACGTCCATACCGCCTCGAACAGGCTGATATACCGTTGTTCATCCCCAAACTGGTCATAGGTATGGCGAACCTAGAATTCCCAGGCCCATTTTCTGATGATGTTTCCCTCGGACCGCAGGTCCCAATCCTTCTCCCAGCCCTTCGTGTCATCCGTGACGCTCTGACGGAACGTGCTCGCGTAGAGGGCTGGAGAATTATCTGCAACAGGCTCGTCCTAGGTAATGGTCCTAGTCCTCAGGTTCAGGAAATAGATGTCCATATGTCTGGTTTCCCTAGCAGGATGGCTGTTGTTGGTGATGTTGTAGCGAGGATGCTCGTCCTCCCGGGTCACCCATGACCGCGGCGTGTCCACCTCGAAGCCCGGTAGGGGCACCTCCTCCAGGATGCCATAGTTTTAGAGAGGGAGGTTTTCAGACAGGGGATACGTCTTCTGGGCCGAAGTCAGCAGATTGAACAAGGTCAGGTTGTTTGATACGATCACCTTGGTGCCATAAACCTCTTCGTTCAGTGCCATTTCTATCCTACGAGCATCGGATTCCCCCTCATCAACTTGGTTTGCAGCCATCTTGAATTTTTCAGGAGTTGCACGAAATCAGGATGCAGTGCGTGGAATCAGAGAGTGATGCGCAAAATCTATAAGAGTTTCATGAAATCCTGGAGATGGGCGCGCAATCGGCACGCTAAGCGTGGAATACCTCGAGCAGGCACGAAAAGACGGCCAAAATTCGGAAGGGATTCTACGCTGATAGAGTGTTTTTACGCGCAGCCGCGGGAGCAATTTCGCGCACGAGAGCGATTATCTTATCACGCGGAAAAGCATTGGTACAGATTCACTACCCCACACCCCTTTTTGTAGGCAAGGCTAAGGTTCTGCGCCATGCGGAAGAGAAAATTCCACGCGGATCCGTCCTTTTGCGCGCTGAGATAGTTGTTTGCGCACTACGCACCCGGGAGGGGCCCTGCTTCGGCGTTTCGGCGTTTCCATTGGAATCCGATTGTTGCGACCTCTTGCTGACCCAATTCCACGGGGGGGGGGGGGGGGGGGCATTTGTAGATGCCGAAAATGTCTGTAACTCCCGGAGGAAGTTTTGAAATAACGAAGCAAAATCATATTCGGAATCAGAGGCCCGATCCGGAGGCCCCGGAAGTGGTATGCGAAATAAAGGAGGATTCGCGCGAAAAATTGTTGTGCGCGCGAATAATATCTGGGATTCAGGTAATCAAGCCGATGAGGCGTGCAATATTTGTGTGCCCTGGTTCTGCGCGGTGAGATTTTGCGTGCCGACAGCTCCCGGTGCGGAAGATTTCGCGCGCCGCCTAGATTCCGCCTCGACCGATTCCTATAAATAGAAGGAGAAACCAAGCGGTTTCGGGGTTGCGGAATTCATATCGGCTCTCGTGCGCGCAATTTGACTCCCCCCACGCTCAATATGACTTCCATGTAATTCCCCTTTTCGCGCAACCTTTCCCCGGGGTTCTCCTTTGCGTGAAACTCCACCGGCTTAAGTGAATTTTCCCCCTCCTCCGGGTTCCTTCCTTGCGAGCAATCCGTGTCCAGTGCACGCAATTCCCTTCCGTGCGTGCAATACCATGCGTGAAATTCCCTCTCCGTGCGCAATTCCCTGGCTCCAATTGCACACCATCCCGATGTTTTCAATGCAAAACTTCTCTTTGCGCGCAAAACCCAGGACCCTTCACCTTGACGCCCCTTGGATTCCTCTCTGCGCCGACACCTGATGTCTCCCCTTCCGGGCATGCGCACCATGCGTTGTTTTCCCGTATATCCTTCCAGGATCGTGCGATGTAACCTCAAGTTCCCTTGGGCTGTGTTTCCTATTGCGTTGTTTTGCCTTATGCTTCTCCGCATAGGCACACTAACGGCTATTGCTTCTTCGCATAGCCACGCTAATGTGGACCCCCCATTGGTTCACCCTATGTCCCCCTTCACTACGGCCTTGCCGATGCCTTCCCTCCCACAAGGGATAGAGGTCGTTGGGCATGTAATCCCTAGGGGTGTGGAGTGAACCCACCTCGTACAAGCTGCCGGATGTTAAACTGCTAAGCACCTCGTCCATAAAACATGACGTTAAACTGTGGTCCGACCCCGTGCTTCGCACGCAGGGTCCCTCCAGCTAGGGCATTCTTTACGCCCACTAGTATACACGGGAATGGACTCTTCCTCACAAGGAATGAGATCCTCCTTGTCAGAGTGGCGTTTTTCTGCGGGGGAAGGGCCGCCTCAAAGTGTAAGCCCCTGGCCTCTCAACGGATGATTGCACCCATTCATCTTCGTACTTCCCCCTGCCAAGGCCAGTGGAGTCCTTTCCCCACTGCACTTTGTCGCATCATGGGCCTCCACCATGGAGTAAGCCCCGACACCAAGGGCCGCTAACCACACGTAAGCCCCAGTTTCCTCTTTGCGCCGCTCAACGCATAAGCCCCATTCCGCTTCTCACAGACGCACCCTTTGCGACGTGATCGTCTGGTCCCTGCTGCCTCTTGTTTCTCACACCGAGCATGACTCATGTGGGTTTAGAGCGCACATCAACCATGACACCACCATGGACTGCCTCAGAGCGTATGCCCCATCCCAGCGAACTACGTGGACTTTGATCCGTGCTAACGCATGGTACATAGGAATCCTCCACGAGGTTGAAGCCCACCACCCGATCATCCCGACCTCTCCACGTCGGTTCCCTGACCACCATGGGCCGCCTCATAGCGTAAGCCCCAAATCCCTAGTCATGCATGACGTTAAACTGTATGACCTCATCCCGCATGACGTTAAACTATATATCATCCCGCATGATGTTAAACTGTATGCCCTCGTCCCGCATGACATTAAACTGTATCTCATCCCACATGATGTGAAACTGTATCCCCCCTCTTGGGCCGTCTCATAATGTAAGCCCCATGTCTCACACCCACGTCTCGTCCTGACTTCCCCCCTGAGCCCACGTGCCTTTGGAAGCTCATGTCCTAGCCCAAAGATCTTACTTCCTACAGGCTCCAATCCATGCTTTCATTGTCACGGGTCGCCTCTCCAGGTGTCCCACCGTACCACCAAACTACGTGGACTTTGATTCCCTGCCATGGGGATACAAAGGAATCCTCCATGATGTTCAAGCCCGTCACTCCCCCATCCATCTGGATCCTTACCCGGGCCGCCACATACCGGTGATATCATGCCACCCCATCCCACTCCATGACATATGGGAAGCCACCCACGTGATTGCCCCAACATCGGTGTTCCCCCTAGGGGTCCTTCAACCCGATCCGTCTCTGCAAGATGTTAAACTTGTGACAATACCCCATGTTAAATATGGGATGCCAAGGAAAACCTCAGATGGTACACATTCCCCGCGGTTGATGTGGGATGCCTCAGGCTTCCACGCCCTCAAGAAGCCCTGTGGTAAGGGACAGAATACAGACATGACAACAACACCCCAACGGGACCATTCTCCTCACCGAAGGTTGCTGCCCAGACAAGACCCCTTGGAGTGTCTCGACCGAAGCAGCGTAATTAACCAGCGTCCATTTAGATAATGCACCAGGAATGAGATTCAGGAACACGTCTTAAATCTATGAGGGATACCTGGACTAGGTGACGAGATCCAAGGAGGAATCCATGGAAGGAAGAACCAACATCCCATCATCCCGGTTTCGATCAAGGAGTATACGTCCCTGAACAAGGAATGGATGTCGCCTGCCTTTGGAAAGCGGGAATGTGGGGTAACAAGCAGCACATCCTCCCCACAGACAGATGCGCGCGCCCCGGCGAAAGCATCGGAAACTACATTGTTTATTGTCGTGTGGTGAGGACGGTTTTTTCATTGTAGTTTAACATTGTGCAATGAAGACAATTTTGGCCTTACAATTTAAATTCATGTGGTGAGGACAAATTTTTATTTGAAATTTAATGTTGTATATAGAGGAAGATTCCTTTCTTGGAGTTTAACATCATGTGGTATAGATGATTTTGGCCGTGTAGTTTAACATCGTGCAGTGATGACGATTTTTATTTAAATTTTAACACTGTGCAGTGAGGAAAATTTTGCCCTTCTAGTTTATTTTAATGCAGTGAGGACGATTTTGGCCTTGCAGTTTAACGTCATGCGGTGAGAGTGATTTTGGGTCATAAATATCTTTAAAAGTATTAGGTTAATTGAAATTAGAATGTTCCAAAGTTCCTTAGACATGAGTGATGATAGAAGGTGTAAATAATAGTCCCATAGGTGACTTTAATCAGGAGTGATGACATGGGGAAAGAAGGCCATTGAGCGTACTTATATAGGAGATGACTCTCATGGGGATGACTTTTCCTTTTATTGATGGCCATTTTTTTAAAACATATGCAGGGCCACCAGGGCATGATGTGCATAGTCAATCAGTGGTGTCTGCAAGACACTAGCCTTCCATCCCAGATAGCCTTGAATGATTAGGTAGATGCATGTTTTCCTGAGGTATGGAGTGTGACTAATTAGAAAGATGTTCCTATGAATGTGAGAATATCTAGTCCATGATTAACCATGAACTACTAGAGCTTCTACACTGGTCTGACCCATATGTATAGTGGGAAGTTGGATGTTTTTACATCACATAATAGAGAGGCATGTGCAGAATCTCAAAAGATCGAACATTTCATGGACTCTCCATACAAGTCTAACATATGTACGAGGGAATGGGGCATTTTTTTCTGGTTGCTGGGCCAGGATGCTGAATCCAAGAGTCACTATGTATTCTACGACGGTAGGAATCAAGTGGTACGTAGTTCAAAATGTACCTTACAAATGTTTTCTCAATATGTTAGATACATTTGAGGGAATTTTTGTTTCACTTGATATGGGGGTCAGGCCTACATATCCCCTTATGGTTTAGTTGCATAAGAGAATCCCTACCACTGATCCTAAGCTTATGTGTTTTATTCTTGATCTGAGAATCAAGGATTGTTCACAGAGTCTACTTTTCAAGTTCGAGGTGATGGAGAATATGATGGGGGAAATTTCTCTTTAATTCCTGGTGGGGGTGGGCCAAGAATGAGGATCAGGTCGTTACTATTTGTCCTCTGAGGGAAGGAATGAAGCAATATGTAGCTCTGGATGTACCCTGTAACGATTTGGATCAGTCCAAAGGAATGATTCATTTTCATCTGACCTATCATAGTAGTCTGGTCTATCATTTTACCACATAGGTGAATTTTATAAGAGAATCACTACCACGAATCCTAAGCTCACGTGAGTTAAACTCGATGTGAGAAACAAGGATTGTCAAGGGTTTCCTTTATGAATATGGGCAGATAGGGGGTTTGATGGAGGTAATTTTTTATGGGGGATGGGAAAGGATCAAAGATCAAGTAAACGCTACATATCCTACAATGGAAGGAATCAAGCCGCACATGGTTCTGTGAAAGATCATGTAGTTTATTTTCATGTAATTAGAAAGTTTTATGCTACGTAGTTTAACATCTTACAACATCGACAAGAGTCACAGTTTACCATGATGTTTCAGCAATGATTTCCTAAGAGTTTAATGTCATGTGGAATGGATGAAGACTCATAGCTTAAGGTCATAGAGTTTAGACCCGGATATGGGGGAAATTTTAACTCACATTTTTATGGTTGTAGTGATTTGACCTTATTATTGGAGGCATTCTTTACTCATATTTTTGGGTCATAGTGCTCATATCTTCGCGTTGGGGACACATTTCAATTAAAAAGTCATAGTTTAATGTTGTAGATCTTGGAAATTATCATGGTGAACATTTTTTTCATAACTCAAGGTTAACATCGTAGAGCTTAGATATTATCAATATGGGGTTACATGATGTATTTCTATAAGATCTTCACATTTTCAAGGGATGTGATGAGTTTCCCTTCCGTAATTATCATGGATTATACTCCATTAGAATAGAAAATGTGTATGATGTATGGTCCTTCCCACTTTGGTTCAAGCATTGGGGGATTTTCCTTAGTATCATCAGGGTTCTAAGGACTAACACCATTTCTCATTCATGGAAAGATCGAAGGAAAACCTTTTTTTAAAGCTTGTGAAATCCAATTTTGGTATATTTCCAAATGGTGCAGAGTGTGAATCTATTTCTCTTCTAACAGATCCAATTCATCAAACCATATTTGGGATTGCTCGTTCATTGACATTTGATCACAAATGGACACACTAAGTGATGGAACATGGATTTTGATAAGTAACACCACCTCTACCTCATATACTAGTGAGTACAGGGTTGCCCGGGTGGCTGTGCGGGTCGTGGTCTGGTAAGACCACAAAGCATGAAGAATCTTGTCTTGCCACGATTTTTTGTCCTTATCGACCATATCTTGAAGTATATGGGACATAGTCTTGATGAAAGCCTATATCTTCCTATTGGCCATCGCATGGTAGCAGGATGACCAGTTGGTCTAAATTCCATATTCCTGGTACAACTTATCCCGCTCAACAGGGTAGAATATGGTGCCGTTGTTCACCAGTATTGTATGAGGGACACCAAATCTGATGATGATATTGGCCTTCAAAAAGATGACAATGTTCTTGACCTCAAATTACATAAGGGGTATGTATTTGTCCCATTTGTAAAAGAAGTTAGTCACTGTGAGTATGAAAATGAATTTCCTGGCTGTAGTGGGAGGATATAGTCCCACAACATCCATCCCCCAGGTGACGAAAAACCAAGAGTACATAGCCAAATGAAGTAACTCTGGGGGGAAGTGTATGAAACTAGCATGAACTTGGGAGGAATAGATCTTTTTAGTGAATATGTCAAAATCCTATATCATGGTGGGACAATAATACCCAAGCCTCCAGATTTGTTGAGGGATCTTGGTTGTGGATTTGTGTTCTCCATAAGCTCTGGCATGCACTTATATCATGATGGAAGAAGTATCCCCTCCATCAATGCACCCGAGAAAGACTCTATAAAGGCCTCATTTTTAGAGAACCTTTTATTCATTTAACCCATTTTACATGGTAAAATTTGACTACCTATCATCAGACATGTTCCCTTTATTCCCTAACTTGTGGGAGTTCCTTGTTCCAAAGGTAATTCATAATGGGTTTCATCCAACCGGTGGTATCAACATATGGCTCAGGAATGGGGTTAATTTCATCAATTTCCTTTTTATTGCTTTGGATGAATGAAAAGACCATCTCACACTGAGGAATTATAATTAATTTTTCCTCCTGGTTGGGATTGACCAAGTTTGGGGTTTCATTTTCTGAAGCGTTGGGTTGAGAATTCTATGACCGGGGGACATGAGTCAATGTTGGATCTAATGGGAATTATTTCATCAGTGAAAAAAAATTGTTCATAAATGGAACCAATAATTCATTTTTGATAGCATAGTCAATGTTTTAATGTTTGATGACTAGCTATGAATCACCCTTTATTTTTAGGTTTTTAGCTGGCACTTGGAGTTCCAATTCTAGGACTACAATGTCTACGAATCCCAGCCCCACTTTGGTGAGTTTTGGATTCTCCATCCTTTTCCATATTAGAATTTTGGAAGCACTGTCTAAGTACATTTCCTCTATCGGGGGGTTCTCTTGGATGGAAAACAATTCTTCATCCATAAGTTTATCATCCAATTGTACTATTTATTACGAGGGGTACTCATCCAGAAAGTCTGCTAATGCCTGGAATTTAATGGACTTATGGGGTATGTACCTTATGTGAAACTATTGTTAAATGACCACTCATCGGGATAGGAACCCATTTAGCATGGGACAGTTGAGTATATACTTTATAGGGTTGCATTGGGAGACCAGGTGGACCTCATGCTGCTACAGGTAATGTGAGATCTTCTGAACATCGAAGATTAGTGCTAGAATGTAATTTTAAATCATTGAATATCGAGTTTCGGCATTGATCATCTTGCAGCTGAGGTAATAGAGGTTGTTCTCGTTGCTAACATCATGTTTCTATGCAAAAAAGGGGCCTAATGATCGTTCCAGGGATGTTATGTATAAAATGAGAACTATCCACTCAATTGGAAACATTATCACTGGCAGGCTTAGGGGATATATTTTGAAGTTTTCAAACACTTATTGAAAACCATTATCATATTCATACGAAACCCCTTTCTTCATGATCATGGTGAGACGTAAACATCTACCTACTATGTTGGATATGAAGCACAATATTTTGTTGAGGTGACCCCGGAGACCTCTCAACTCTATGAGTTTTTGAGGTGGGGACATGCCATGAATGGATTTCTTCTTCTCGGGGTCGACTTCGATGTCACGATGGCATATGAAAAATCCGAGGAATTTTCTTAAGGTAATACAAAACGAATGTTTTAGAGGATTCATATTTAAAATGTTCTATCAAAATTTGTTGAAGATTATTTCAAGGTCTTCTAGGTGGTTTGAATGCTACCGTGATTTTACCACCAGGTCATTGAAATAACACTCAACTAATTTTCCCAAAATGGCTTGAAGATGCGATGCATGGTGTACTAATATGTGGTACCAACATTCATTAGACCAAAAAGAATCACATTATAACAGAGCAAACCATGAGGGGCCCTAAAATAGGTAGCATCTTCATCTCCATAGGCCATCTAGATTTAATTGTATCTAGAATAGACATCCATGAAGGAGATGGCTTCATATCTAGCTGTAGCATCGATCAACAATTATCTAATCGGGACCAGGAAGTCATCTTTTGGGAAATACCAATTTGGGTCCTTGGATTCAATGCAGATTCAAATATGTCCATTCTTCTTTTATACAAGGATTATGTTATCCACCTAGATCGGTTATTAGACATCCCGTATGAATTTGGATTTTTATCAACTTGTGAATTTCAACCTCTATTTTGGCAGCCTGCGTCAGGTGGGTCCTTCTAGCTACATGCTTATTGACCTAGTGATATTCTCGTAAGCCCATATGGTGAGTGGAAACCCCAGGATCGAGGCCTTGAATTTCATTGTAATTCCAAGAAAACACATCTCGATTCTTATTTATTAGGTAGGTGTATACCTCATGTTCCTCAATAGGTGTGGCCACACAGATAATATTGGGACTCATTTTTTTTTCAGTGCCCAGATTTATCCCCCTAAGTTCATCGATTTTGGGGAAAACCCCCTCTTCAAGTATATGAGGGGCCTCATTGAGGTCTTCTACCTCTTCTTATTCTTCTTATCTGTCATCTTTTTCATCTTCCTCTTATGATGGAGAAAGGATTTGTAAGATAACATCTCCAGTGATGGAAGAGAAATAGCCTTTTGCCTTAGTGTGTGTGATAAGGGAAGTTTTATTTACCATGGATGGGCTAGGAGAATCTTTCATTGGACATTTCCTAAAAACATGGGATTCATCTAGATCTTATGTGTCCATGGACTTGGTGGTCGCAATAGAGACCATGCTGATAGTTGAGTCCGTATCCAGACTTGTACTTACACATTGAACTTGTTTGATGGGTAGTATACACTCCTCTCGGAGGATCTGGAAGGGGTCAGCAAGAGCTGTCTACAATCTATTTGGGGCATTGATCCAATAAAAATCATTGGTTGAAAGATGTTTTTCTTATGAATCATATAACAAAGCATCAATATGTTGTGATTCACAAAATTCAGATAGGGATTTATCGGCGTGCAGTTTTCCGCTTTTCCTATTAGTGAAATATTTGATGCACTGATTGTATGTGGACAGAATTGAAGCATGTTGATGTATCCAAGGCCTCCCAAATATGATGTGGAAGGCCAAAATTTTCCACACCACCATGAATTCAGAAACTGATATGAGATCTCTGATTCATGTTTTATGCTTGATTGGTCTCCATGGTTTATTCTCACTTTTGTCATATCCCATTAATGTTGTAGTGCAGGGTGTCAAGATGTCTTCATCATATCATAGTCGAAAAAGCATTCACATTGAGAGGAGGTTAATTCAAGATTCATTGTTGATGATGATCCTCTAAATTCCAATTCCATTTATCCATCCAGAAACATATAAGGGTTTGTTGTGCCCTTGCATGATGGTGTCTTCAACCCTATCTGTGAAGGAGATGACGACGTGATATTAATTAGGAATGGCCACTGACTGGTAGAATTCATCTATTTCTACTTTAGGTTCAAATGCTTGGGGAATTAGTAAGGTTTCTATGAGTGACTCCCAAATATCTTCGGACAAAATCAATGCGTCTAGGATTGACAACTTCTCTAGTACTGAGGCCGAAAACTTTAAAATGTCATACTTCTGCTCTAATGGTCAGTGCTTCCTAGCTTGGGGTTTATCATTCAAAAACACTTTAGGGGTTTGATCATTGGACGTATATGGTTCTGCCTCTATAGAAGGAGATGGCAGTGCTACGGTCCTTGCTAGGTTTGCCCAAATACGTCCATCTGTATACCTTGGGCGGTTCGATACTTGTTCTTCCCCTAATGGATACTCCAATATAACTGGGATTAGGTTTCTTCTGATGGGGGATAAGGAGAATTATTTTATTTCTTGTGTCTATTGGAGGGTCCTTTTGAGTGTTTTTGAGATGTTAATTGTTTTACTTGTGACGAGGCTAAGAATTGGACTCCTTCCACGATCATGCCTTTCAGGAAACCTCCGGCCTCTACAGCCTCTTCCTACAGCTCTCTAATTGGGCATGCGTAATTTAGGTTCGTGGCATAGTCTTCATCAAAGAAGGGGTTCCATCAAGTGGATTACATTAATGGAGCCTAAGATCAGTTCTTGATTCAACACAATTTCTATCTCACAATCTTCTTCGGATGGTGTCGTTAGCTGGGGCAGTGCCCGCTGTACTATTTGGTGGGGTGGTTCCCATTGAAATGTTTGGTGGGGTGGTGACCATTGAACCGTTTTGTGGGTAAGTTCTTGTTGAACCATGAATATTGACTTGATGTTTGAAAGTGTCAACACTGACTTCAGATTTCGTGTCATCCCATCTTCTGGCTCTTTCATTCTTCCCCTAGCCTTTAAAGGATAGTGGGGCTGAGGAGAATGGATGTGCTGTATTATGAGATTTTGGAGGAATAGTTGGTTGTTTCAACTATTCCGGGAGGATTCTGTGGACTCTTTTGATGGTATCACTGGTCATCCAGTTATAAAAAAATCGCCTTCTTGCTGGTGACAATTTTCCACTCCTCTTCCTATCTTGAGTTTGAGGTGGAAACACATGCTACCTGTGATGGTGACAGACCCACCTTGACATTCCTAGAATCCGCCATCTTTTATAGGAGATACCAGAAAAAAATTCATTACTAGATGGTGTGTCCTAGTATCCAGTGATATGGACAATAATCTGGATGCTCTTCAAGAACCACTTCATCAGCTCGCTTTGGATCTGACATCCGATGCAGATTGCAATTCATGGAAGCTATGAAATACCCATAGATGAGGTCATCTTAGAATGAATAAAATTTGTTTCTTTGTTCTTAGAAAAAAAATTAGCACCTTATCACTCATCTTCCTGAGGTGGGGGAGGTTGTTAGCATCCAGGGGGTCCCGCACGGTTTTGTGGGCACCTCACAACTAGGGATAGTTCTAGGGGGGCATAAGAGTGACATAATCCTCTTTGGATTTTTCCTCTATTTTCCCTGAGGTTGATGGGGCCACTCGAGACTTAAGGTTGGTCCATTATAATGAGTCTTCTATCCTTTGGGAAATGGAAGAGATGTCTCTAAACCCACTGGTGTACTTCACTGGGATGATTGGCGTTCACAATTCATTTTGAAGGTTATCGATGCACATGGAGAGTACCTCATCCTGGAAGACCGGATGGTTCAGGGAATATGTTAAGCCTTTTCATATGGAAATGAAGTTTGAGACACTTTAGTTCTCTCATTGAATGCTATTCATGAGATCATTGACCATCTTCTTGGGTAGGTTCAAACTATACTAGAAGATAATCTATCACCGAAGGTCTTCCCATCCCATAATATAATTGGCTAGTAGGAAAGTATACCATACGAATGCTGAGCCCTATAGGGTTGGTAGGAAGTACATGAGTTTTATGGGTTCTTGCTGCTCTAGAGTTCACATCATGGGGTCACAATAAGAAGAAAATTGCATTTAATGCTGTTTTGGGCCCCCTGAGCCATTGAATTCCAGGAACACTGGGTTCATGAGGTTTGGTGGTGGAGAGACACTTTTCACCCACTTGGGGTTGGGTTTTTTATCTGGTTGTATTAGACCGCACCACCACTCTATAAATTTTAGTCAAACTATTAGCTGTCTGAAGGTGTTTAAGAGCCTTTTATTCCTATCTTATCAGGAATGTTCTTTAGCTGGCATGGAAGGGGTCATCGTTGGGTGTGCTAGCACAATTGGAATTTGAGGTTGATACCCAACCGGGGGCATCAGTTTTCGATTTTCCTAGATATATTCCTGATACCATCCCAGTAGGGGGAATTCATGATGTCTTTCCAGGGATAGGTTGAATGGTCCTCTGATCTTATATTCATTCACCGGGATGAGTGCATGTGGTATGGGAACCTCTTTTGGTAGAACCTGCTGAAATTCTACAGAGGGAAGACATCCAGCGAGATAACTCCTTCGACGTAGCTCAACATTAATTTTCCTGAGATCTTTCATTTTTTCCTCCAACTTGGTGACCCTTTCCTTGAGGTTGAGGGATTCATACTCATGGAGAGGATGAGGTGGGTTATAGACGAACTTGGATTTATTTTTATCCTTATTAGAGTTTCTAGGGGGAGGGAACGTTGGATTGACTAAGGGGGAACCTATATTTATTACTGCCATCTAGTTCCAGGAATGCACACGATCAGGCTCGGTGTGGGATGCCTCTGGGAGGGAACCATCTTGCATTTCATCCTCTCCTATGTTATTTTCGATGAAATCCCTGGGGTTGAAGTTTACCATGTTCACTGAAGATTACTACATTGGGGGTGATGTACCTAGTGGTGAATGGTAGGAAGGATTCGGTCACCCTTTGTTGGACTTTCTCCTTCCATTTAATGGTATTATTTGGGTTTTTTTCAAAAAGTTTACCCGATGGGTTCCCTGTTCTGACCTCCCAATGAAAATTTGTCTTGGAGTGTGAAAACCATGAAAATGGGAGGAACAAGTAACTCATCTATCCATTTTTCTTCCTAGACAGTGGAAGGAAAATGTTCGATGTGTAGGGATTTGAGGTAAAAAAATCCCCCAGCCCTATAAGTTTAGGTTGTTCCTGTTATGTTGTCGATGAGCTACAGCTTGGATTTGTTTTTTTTACAGGGGTATTTGGATTTAAAATTTCTCCCAACCCAATGGTATGGGGTTGTTCCCATATCGCGGTGGTAGTCGACGCTATTTCAACCCTTTCAATTTCACATACTCTCGTGTGGGCATAAGCTGAGTGTGGAATTGGTCTTTCATGGAGTCTATATTCCTTTGAAGACATGGGAACGGCTTTCTAGTTGGATTTCCATAGGCTGGAAGCTAGCTGGATGTTCCTAGTCACCCAAATCAGAAGCTTTTCGATTGCATGATATCTTCGGTCCTAAGGATTTCGAGACTTAATCTGGGTTGGTTTTTGTGGACTATCCCATATTTTCTGAGTAGGGGATTCATTTGATTGTTTCCTATGGGTGATGACATTAGAGGATGTAATTTTCATAGGGGCATGCTGGATGGGATGTGGGGTGAAGTTTATAGATCCATGTTCTCCCCACCCCTAAATGTGAACTCCAGCTGGGGTATTTCCAATTAGGATACTCAATTTATGTAGTGTGTGGAGGCAAGCCAGTTCAATGTTTTTTTTATGCCTTTATGATTGTTGATGGCTTGTAGACAGGATAGATTCCAGGTCGATTACATGGTGAAACTCTCATATCAGAGTGACATGGTCTGTATACACATCGTAGGTTAAGAATTTTACTTTTATATTTCAAAGAGTTATCCATATATTGAGGTGAATGTCATGCGTGTATTCCCTGGACAATTCTCCAGGTATGTCGATGTGAGAAGTGGCCGTAGGGAAATATATCACTGGTATATTATCCTTAGAAATTTTCTTCTCATATGAAACAGATCATGATGTTTCTCTTCTGGAGTTTCCTCTCCTTGATATGCCCAGCTCAACTGTAACTTAATAATTCCGTTACAGGTAACAGGACTGGTGGGAGCCTTATCGATTCCATGACGCCGCAGGGGTGGCTTTGAGGATGAGCGTAGCCCTAGTATATCATTCGATTGAGAAATAATATCACTCGTTATAGAAGGAGTTCATGATGTGTCTGAATAATTTATGAGAACTACTGTATAGGAGGGATTTCTCATATTTTTTCCGTAAAGGGGAGGACCTTCTTCCCAATATGAAGTTTGATTGTAGGGAGGACCTTCGTAATTGGTGTTGCAATGGTGACTGATACAATTGAAACTTGATTCCCAACCATAGGAAATGTCTTTGAGGCATATACCTTGTGTAGGAAATTCAGCGTGGGATGTAGAAAGGGGAGGAACTTCTTGCTGCATGATGTCACTATGGGGAGGGCCTTCATAACTAATGTCATTTCTGGAAGGGCCTTAGCAATGACCTCCATCTTGGCGAGGACTACCATCATGACTTGATACCTGGCTATAGGGAGAATTTATGTAGTGTACATATAGGGGAGGGCCATCAGGATATACTTCAACAAGGGGAGGACCATCTCATTTGTTGGTGTTACTATGGGGCGGACGTTCAGTATAACAACCATTCTGGGGAGGGCCTTTTCAATGACTATCAAAATGGAGAGGACTACCATCATGACTTGATATCTGACAACAGGTGGAAGGATACTTGTAGCATATACGATGGGGATGACCATAATGTTGGATGATATAAAGGGGATGAACTTATTGTTGTATGATCTTTTGGTTGAGGGGAGGGTTTCCCCGACGCCACCAGGAGATAGGCTCTCATGATCAATCATTCTTGGCCCATGGAGTGAGTCCCAATGGGTTCTCTATGGAGGACTGTCAGAGCTTCTTGTACCGATATTGCAGGGAGGAACATCAAAACTGATACTGAAAATTCTATAATTTTGTAAAGGAATGATAGGGTCTTGAGCCTTTGTTGATATATGTTGCAGGGCGTCAATAACACCAACTTCCAGAAAAGTAAGATCTTGTATGTGATCTTCATATTATAGTTTCCTTTGGTGCTTATCATTTTTGGGAACTCTCTTAATGGTATATGGGGACATCTACTATTGGTAATGGCCTTAATATATGGGTCCCAGTCTTTTTGAGTCCTGTGATGTCGTCAGGATACGATGACAGACATATTGAGTTTTTGCAAGGATATGTGGCAGCCATAGAGAGGCCACCACGTTGGACTGGCATCCCCCATCAAGAACTGGTATTTTTTCCCTATTAGGATGTCGATATATCACAGGATATTTCCATCAAACCTCCTATACTAAAGTAGGGATGCATAAATACTCTGGAGTGACTAACTCATTTTGTGAGTGAGTCATTCAATTCGAGGAAACCGGGTCACGGGCCTAATTTCTCATATTTTCCTTCGATACAATGATATTTTTGCATATTTGGAGGATATGGTCTGGAATATATGTCTAAACTTCCATCATTTCTAGGATATGCTGAGATACATGTTTGGCTGGATCAGGTATGAAGGCCCACTCTGATGTTAGAGTAGGTGTTTGTGTCTGATTTGGTCCAGCATGAGTTTATAGTAGATAATGGAAGATCTCTTGTGTCAGGAAAATGGAACGAGTCTATCGTCAGATTTCTTCTCCAGTTTCCACTGTATTTGACCGGTCGTCATCATATTAATGAGAAGGGATTTTAATCCAATCTGTTTTCATTGTATTTGTCTCATGGGATTTTTATGAATCCTCATGAAATTGAATCTTCTATTATTTGGATGGAGGTCTTGATATGAATCAATAGATTTTTGTACCTACATGCAGATGAGTACCTCCCTATTTAGATGGCAGGCTTGAAGTGCATCACCAGGTGTTTGCATCTAGCTATAGTGTTTTTGTCTGTCTGCACGGTGGGACTGATGATAATTAGCAGGAACATGCATGTGCCAGTATTGTGCCAACCTATTTCAGTGGTGGGATTGAGTGGAGAGGACAGAGTTATATATCAGCCCATTGAATGTATCCATGTCAGTATGGAAGATCTGCTCATCATGAACCAGGGTGATAGCATGTCTTGGGTTATATATTTTCCAACCTTGGCAGGTTGTCTGAGGGGCCAAGGTCTTCTGTACTTTGGTAGGTTCCCTCGGCATAAGGTCCTCCTCGGTGGGAGGAAGCTTGGTCGTCCGGTGTCAGCAGGGATTCTTTTTTGTGGGGGCCCATGGGTAGGACCCATGTGTAGTTGAGATGAAATTATAAACTTTGACTTCATATGCCTCCCTGAGAGAAGGGTGGTATCCTTTCTCGTGTTCTAGATACAGGCTCCCTAAACAGTTTGGGATGACCACCGGGGCCGCCTGGCGCTAGGGTACCAGCAGCGGCTGAAGAGGCGGCTTATGGAACTTTGCATACTGTAGGGATTCTCTTGTGGCCTCTAGTGTGGGGAGAGTACCATTTTGGTGGTACTCCCGGATCAGTGAACTGGATACCCAACGTTGACGATTCTGGGTAAGTGAAGGGGTCTTGCTTTTCATTGATGCCCCGACCACCTATAGGATCCCTGGTGTGCATGTATGCATGGGTCATTGAGATTTCATTTGGATCAAAGGTCACTCTGTGGGAACCTACGATATAAATATATGACATACATAACACAAAACATCGTCGAAGTATCATTATTTTAAACATATACGTATTTGGAGATTCAGCTTCGCCCCCTTCCCCTTTTGTTTTACTACGTCGTGAATGGCCCTGAGTGGGGTGATAACCGTCACCTTGGTTAAAAATTCATGTTGGGTTCACCATTTCTGTTTCACCTCTGAGGTTGCACGTTTAGCATGTTTCGGGGTGTAAAAAATGGTCCAACATGTAGTATCATTTTTTCTTTTATCATTGGGGTAGAACCACCACCTTAGTTAAGGATTCACGTCGGGTTCACCATTTTTGTTCCTCCTATAAGGTAGCGAGTTTACAGGTCATACCGAAATGGCACGAAAAGGATTATCACCCACCCCCATTTCTATATATAGGTTCTCATTAAATTCACCATTCCTTTGTTTCGACCTGTTTGGCATCATTATCCATTAAAGTTTTTCAAATTAACCCTGCGAGAACTGTTGGTGTAACACCCCAGGTAAATAAAGAGTATGACATTTTAATATTTATCCATATTTGTGAATAAAATATTAATATTACTTTAAAGGGGACGCTTTGCATGATGGCGTACCCAATACGCAATAATGAGTTTCTTGGGAATCTTGCATTGCACTCTAATAATAAAATAATTTTATTTTAAATGGTAGTTAAGGCCTAGCCGTTGTAAGGGCGGGAATGAACAGAACTAACTAAAAAATTATTATATATGTTTGTCAAATATTTTTACTATTTACAATAAATTTTAGAGGATTAATAATGCAAATGAATCCAGTTTTTAAGCGTAAACATTCTAATATTCTTTAAAAGGTCGATTAACCGCCTTTTGATAGAGAACCCCTTTTTAAATCCAATTTTTGGCAATTTTTTAAGATCTATTTTTCAAAATAAACATATTATTTATGAATGGGACATTGAAATTTACCAGGGGTTAATTTTTTGTATTTTTCTGACAATGTTCATTTTTCAATGAATAGTGAAAAATACTGCATTTTACATCAAAACTGCTTTTTCATATAATTTAATTATATGGTTATATAATCTTTTTAATTTGTTTTAAAGTATAATTATAATATATTTTTACCATGTAATTCAATGATGGTCATTGGGATTAATTTCACTTTGGAATTAGGCATAAACAAATGCCAAACGTTTCATAAATATTGCTTCTAAAAAACCCGCTATTTGTTTTGACAACAGGAAGTTTTTTTAAAATTAATTTTTGCAATTTATGTGTTTTGAATTTGGTAAAATGGATTACATATTTGTAATCAGAAGGTCCAAATTATGTAATTAAGACTCTTTTGTTTTTGGACATTATGAATAGTAACGACGATAATTATCTTTAATTGTCTTGATTAATGAGTAATCGGGTAGTTAAAGATAATAAGATAATATCAAAATAATAAAAAATGACCAAAACATGTGTCCTAAGGCTACTGGTTGTCTCATGGCTGACCATGGGATTCCTTGTGCCAAACTTGGGGGCCCCATGGAATCACTTTTGTGAGAAAGTGACTTTTTATCTTTTTATTTTTAATGAATGTTAAATGTAACAAAGAATGTCTCACATAAGTAAAATATTTTTAATTTTGTCTACATAAATGATCTTTTGGACTATAAATATTATTTGGAAAGCTAAAAATATTTCCTACATCATTGTATTTGTTTTATAATTTTTTGAGATTAAATAAATTAAATTATTTATGACATCATGATGATGCAGCGATGGCCTCATTATTTAACGATTTAAATAAAATGGAAAGATAATGTACAATATAAGACCTAAACATGTCCAAAACCTATTGTATGGGTGGATTTCAAATTATTATCACCTTATCCTACAAACACATCAATTTGGGACCATTAAAATCCGAAACTCATTTGAAAATAAAGTTACATTTTATACCTTTCCAAGAGTTCCCCTCCTCTCCTCTTATAAAAGTCCCCACCCCTACCTCCTTACCCACACATCCAAAGCCTTTGGCTTGGCCAAACCCTGACCATTTGGTCTCTAAAAATCCCTATATAACTCTTTGAAGCCTCACTTTGGGCAGAAGTTTTCCCAAGGAAGCCCTTTAGATCAATCCAATGGGAGTTACCCGATTTTAAGGTAATGTCTTCACTTGAGTCCTTTGGTTTTATTTTGCTTCTCCAACCCCATAAACTCTTTTTATTCATTTCTTTTGTAATAAATACAGTATCTTAAATATACTAGGATGTTTTTATAATAATTATTCGAGCTAAACTTACACACACCTTCGTCTAATGGTTAAATAACATACTGTTTCTGTGGTTGGCGATTTTTTGCCTCACGAAACTATGATTGTTCAATATTCTTTTAACACCTTTAAAGGTGGCCATTATGATGCCACTGTATTTTATATATGATATATATGGTATTTATGTTTACTATATGCTTCTGTATTTTATATTTAAACCATAACTTTATTCTTTTCAGGTTGTGTAAATGCGATAATTTCATATGAGGAAGTGCGGACTACCGCCCCCTCAAGTTATGTGACTCGTACATGCAATACATGGAATGTATAAAAAATGAAATTAATTAACATATGTGACCTATATAACAAATATATTATACTCGAATGATAATATATATATATATATATATATTATTTTTTTTAATTCCATTAATATGAAAAAGAAAAAAATGAAAGTACCGTTAATGCGTACGTACGGCCTACCGTCTCCATGAACGGTGCTTTTCATTTTTTATCTCCAAATTATATGGAATAGTATAAAATGAATATGTAATGAATATATATGATATATATGATATATACATAATGATTATAACTCTGGATATAATGGATACATGAACAACTTGTAATTATAAAGAGCATATTTTGACTCAAGTACTAATGGCCGTTTAAACGACCGTTATTAACTAAAATAATTACATAGTGTTCATGACATGGTAATAAGTGATATGAAAGGAATAATGAACTTGAAGAAGGTTCTTATGGAAGTAGAAATTAACTCAAGTTTATTATTCAGGAGATTAAAAGAACGACCGAGTCAAGTCGGACCCGAGGTAAGGGATCCTACCTCTCTCTTTCATTGAAAGTACTATATTTTATGTCATTTATTTTATGCTCCATGTTCTTATGTTGGAGGATGTTCTTTTATGTTCCTCTCTCTGCAATTTTTATGTGATGAAAGACCCTATTTTATCTCATTAATCCATTTTTGTATGTTTTATGTGGCGCCGTTAGGCTGCCGAATTTTCATAAGGGGATGTTCATCTCACTTTTTGTTCCCGTGAGATCCATGCTACATTGGCCACTATTTCCTTTTTGTGTGGTGTAAGTACTTTCCATTATTTTACTATTAGTATAATATACTCTCATTTATGGGTAGTTATATCTTCATTGTATGACCCTTCTTTCATGGGGTGTACGTTTTGAAAGTTGCCCAAATCGGTAAGGGAACCTTTCACTCTCCTCTTTTTAAAAGACATATCTTGTTATGTCTTTTAATTTACATATTTTTATGTTGGGATATGTTATTTTATATCCTTATTGATTTAAATTTTTTGTCCATGTGATGAGATTTCCTTTTTATCTCCCATCAACTCATTTTATGAATTTTGAACTGATGCCGTTAGGCTGTCAAATTTTACCAAGGTAACTTTTTAACCCAATTTCGATTTCTTTGGGTTCAACATGTAGTTATTGAATATGTCATCCTTTTAATATGTGTGAATGACATTTTATTGTTTTACACTTAATATCCACTTATACTGGGTGTATTTATATTTGTCACACATAATTTTGAGATTGATTTATCCTTAATTTAAGGATACCTTCTTTATAAGGGATTTCATCACATTTGACATTTCTATTGAGACTTCATTGTTGTTATGCACCAATTCACTATTATATGATGTATATACTGTCCTTTGGAATATTAAATCATGAATCCATTTATTCTCATGATATTATAAAGTTCTGACTAAATTTTATTCCTCAATTATTGTATTCAAGTGTCTCTAATTTTGGTAAAACCCATTTAACCAAAATATCGCTTTTAATGTTTTAAATATTTGTTCTTATTAATATCCATGTTTTAAAAATGGTTTTAAGGATTTATATGGATATTAATGGTTTAAAATTTTAAAAGCTTCAAGGTGGTATGAGACACTTTGATTCAAAAATCTCTTTATTAAATGTATTAAATGGATTTGGAAATGGTTTCTTTTTGAATGGATTCATTATTTTAATATACTAAAATGTTATATTGTGATTGAAATGTGGAAATGTTATGTTTCCTTTATGCAGGTTTTATGTGATACGTTTATGTTATGGTTCTTGGGCATTGTTATGAAAATGGGTGGTTCCGTGATAAACTAAGGGCAGGTGAGCCCGATATAGCTCTCCAATACATTGGGTAACCCGAAGGAGTGAAACATTAAGGTTTCTCCGAAGAGATTTCGGGAATATACTGTGGTGGGTATTCCAAATGTTACCAAGAGGGTTACTCCCTATGTAAGAATGTTATGAATGCCTCAAGTTACCTTTTATGTCTTATGATTTCTATGATTTTTTCATGATTTTATGAGGTATGTTAAAGTGCTTATGTTTTATGGGTAAAGTATGATTTCATTCTTTTGTATACATGTACTCATGTTTCCTTTCCATATTTTTATATCCCTTACTGAGCTTTTTTATGCTCATCCCAAATTTTTGAAATGTTTTCCACAGGTCAAGGGAAGGGTACATGATATGATGATATTGTTAAGGAATTTTCAAGAAAGAATCCATGTTTTATTTTAAATATGTTTCCGTTGATGGGAAAAATGAATACTATCTTTTATGTAACCACTTTGTTTAAATGTGGAATGTAATGAATGTTTTATGATACAATTCTCTAAAACTCTAAACCTGACAATATCCTCAATGTGTAATCTTGTAATAACTCAAGATTAAGTAAGGTTTAAGGCTGGGGCCTTATAGTTGGTATCAAAGGTCGGTTTAGAGAACTTTAGAGGTTAGGGTATTCTTTAAGCATAAGTGACATTACCATAATGGTTCGGATTTCAGAAAGAGTCCTTGTTTTAGATAAAGTGAATGAGCAAGTATATCTTAGTGTTTATATTCCTCATTAGTACATGATGGTTTTGTTGATATAATCACACTGACCTTTTTGTTTTTAGTAAATGGCTGGATCTTGTAGGCACCAAAGTAACAGTGGATGTAAAGGAAACTGTGAAAGTTTTTTGAGAAAGCAACTGAATGATATGGGAGCTTCAATGAGAAATCTTGTGATTATCCTCAACCAACTATCTGGAGTCATAATTGACCACCTAAACCTTGGTGATTTCTCTAAGGCATCATATATGTGATAAACAAATCCCTACAGAACTATAGGTAATAATCATAAAGGTATGTGTGTTCAAAAACTTATGTGTCAAAAATGTGGAAAAAAACACCTAGGAAAATGTTTCAAAGGGACAGAAATATTCTATAGATGTGGAAATGAAGGTCATAAAGCAAGAACCTACCATGGAAAAAAGGAAGCATCTAGTTGACTCGAGGAATGGGAATGGAGTTCTTTCTGAGGGATCAATTGAATGTTTTAAATGTGCTGTGCATGGTCATTATGCAAACACATGTCCTATGATGAAGTTTTGTGAATGGGATCACCAAGATCGTACAAATGTTCGTTTACCAATACCTAATGCCATTCCGATTGAGGATGAAGAAACTGAAAATGACCAATCAATGGTATGGATTATTTCATGACTATTGTTTTCCTATTTTGGAATCTTAGGATATGATTCAGGATTTTTTTGTAGGAAAGAAGTATTTTAGAATATGTTGGAAAAGAATGGTTAATGGATCATGAAGAATGTTGAATGAGTAATATGTCAACATATAAGGGCTTCAAGAGTTATGGTGAAATTCTTAAGAGTATTAAGTCTCTTTTGATGATGGGGTGACATTAGAAGACTTTTTATATTATGTGTAAACCTGATGTTTAATATATGAAAATTTTATTCAAGGAATAGTTATCTGTTCTTTTGTGGACATAGTTATAAAGAACCTTTTGGGTTCATATGATCCTTACTTTTGAGGTAATTATGGGTTACTATATGTTATGATGGAAGTGAAAGGCATGAGATAAAATTGAGGTTAAATTATGTTATGGTTATTTTTTATGATTTTATCTCTTTTTGGGGAATGATTTGAGAATTATATAGTTTTGGAAAAAGCACAACACGCAGACCGTGTGACAACCCGTCGCGTCGGGCAAAGCTGCGGGAATCGAACCCACAACCAAGGTGCAACTGGTATTTATCGCCTACCACTGGACTATGTGAAGTCCCCGGTTAGTTTGACTGATTCCTATTAGTTAGATGATTTTATTAATTAAGAGTACTTTTATTTTGGGTTATATATGGAAATATATTAACCTATCATGGAGGATATTTGATTAGGTTAATTACTTTTCAATACGAGACTTTAAGAGCAACTGATATTGTTTGGAGATAAATGTTACGATTTAACATGGAAGACTATGTGACTAAATCCTTCAAATATTTGGGTTTCAATCTTAGTTTCGTTTACTTTGAATAATTTTATGGACAAATTGTTTATCGAATGGTCCTCATTGAACTTTGGGTTTTGTTGGACAAATTTTGGAGATTAGGAATAGATTTTCTTTTTATAAAGGGTTATCCTTTTCTAGATTATCTGATCTTGTACTAAACTTTTTTGTTTTGGTTTTGGTTAAAGTCTAAAGACATGGGAAGTATATAGTTCTCTTTTTTGGATTAGGTGATTCTCTATAAGTTGATTATAGTACTCTTAATGTGAACAAGACTTCCTAAATACTCGTCTTTTGGAGAAAATATGTGTTTGTGTAAAAAATATAATAAAAGTTGAAAGCCAACATGATAAGTAATTATGTTTCCTTATGAATAAATTCCTCAATAAAAAAAACAAAAAAAAAACAAAAAAATGTTGTCTATTAACTTTTCCTACGGAATAATCGAATACTGTTTAACCCATCACAAGTTTGTGATTTTCTTGTGGTTAACTTTGTCCTAGACATGTTTACTATCACTCTCCATCAGAACATGACCCTTTGTTTTTTTCTCCATGTCCATATTTTCATACTTGGAATCCTATTATGGGTTAACTCGGGTGACCTTTGTACTTAACTTTCTTTATTTTAAAGTGATTGTTTTACCGACTCTTGTTCCGATGTGGGACGTTCAAGGATGTTTCCAAGCTCAATTTTTAAAATTGCGAGGACTCAATTTCCAAAAGGGGGGAAGGATGTAACACCCCAGGTAAATAAAGACTATGAAATTTTCATATTTATCCATATTTGTGAATAAAATATTAATATTAATTTAAAGGGGACGCTATGCACGATGGCGTACCCAATACGCAACAATGAGTTTCTTGGGAATCTTACATTGCACTGTAATAATAAAATAATATTTTTTTAAATAGTAGTTAACGCATAGCCGTTGTAATGGCGGGAATGAACAGAACTAACTAAAAAATTATTATATATGTTTTTCAAATATTTTAACTCTTTACAATAAATGTTATAGGATTAAAAATGCAAATGAATCCAGTTTTTAATCGTAAACATTCTAATATTATTTAAAAGGTCGATTAACCGCCTTTTGATGGAGAACCCCTTTTTAAATACACTTTTTTGGCAATTTTATAAGATCTATTTTTCAAAATAATCATATTATTTATTATTGGGACATTGAAATTTACCTTGGGTTAATTTTTGGAATTTTTCTGACAATGTTCATTTTTCAATGAATAGTGGAAAATACTGCATTTTACATCAAAACTGTGTTTCATATAATTTAATTATATGGTTATATTATCTTTTTAATTTGTTTTAAAGTCAAATTAGAATATATTTTTACCATTTAATTCAATTATGGTCATTGGGATTAATTTCACTTTGGAATTAGGCATAAACAAATGCCAATCTTTTCATAAATATTGTTTCTAAAAAACCCGCTATTTGTTTTGACAGCAGGAAGTTTTTTTAAATTAATTATTGCAATTTATGTGTTTTGAATTTGGTAAAATGGATTAAATATTTTGAATCAGAGGGTACAAATTATTTAATTAAGGCTCTTTTGTTTTTGGACATTATGAATAGTAACGACGGTAATTATCTTTAATTATCTTGATTAATGAGTAATCGGGTAGTTAAAGATAATAAGATAATATCATAATAATACAAAATGACCACAAAATGTGTCCTAAGGATACTGGTTTTCTCATGGACGACCATGGGATGCCTTGTTCCAAACATGGGGTCCCCATGGAATCACTTTTGTGAGAAAGTGACTTTTTATCTTTTTATTTTTAAAGAATGTTAAATGTAACAAAGAATGTATCACCTAAGTAAAATATTTTTAATTTTGTCTACATAAATGATCATTTGGACTATAAATATTATTTGGAAAGATAAAAATATTTCCTACATCATAGTGTTTTTTTTATAATTTTTAGACATTAAATAAATTAAATTATTTAGGACATCATGATGATGCAGCGATGACCCCATTATTTAACGATTTAAATAAAATGGAAATATAATATAAAATCTAAGACCTACACATGTACAAAACCTATTGGATGGGTGGATTTCGAACCCTTATCACCTGATCCTAGAAAAACATCAATGTGGGACCATTAAAATCGGAAACTCATTTGAAAATAAAGTTACATTTTATACCTTTCCAAGAGTGCCCCTTCTCTCCTCTTATAAAAGGCCCCCACCCCTACCTCATTACCCACACTTCCAAAGCCTTTGGCTCGGCCAAAACCTGACAATTTGGTCTCTCCACATCCCTCTCTAACTTCTTGAAGCCTCTCTTTGGGAAGAAGTGTTCCCAAGGAAGCCTTTTAGCTCAAACCAATGGGAGTCACCCGATTTTAATGGAATGTCTTCACTTGAGTCCTTTTGTTTTATTTTGCTTCTCCAACCCCCTAAACTATTTTTATTCATTTACTTTGTAACAAATCCAGTATATTAAATATACTAGGATGTTTTTATAAGATGTATTCTAGCTACACTTACACGCACCTTTGTCTAATGGTTAAATAACATACTGTTTCTGTGGTTGGCGACTTTCTGCCTCACGAAACGATGATTGTTCAATAATCTTTTAACACCTTTAAAGGTGGCCATTATGATGTAACTATATTTTATATATGATATATATGGTATTTATGTTCAATATATTCTTCTGTATTTTATATTTAAACCATAACTTTATTCTTTTCATGTTGTGTAAATGCGATAATTTCATATGGGGATGTGCGGACTACCGCCCCCTCAAATGATGTGACTCGTACATGCAATACATGGAATGTATAAAGAATGAAATTAATAAACATATGTGACCTATATAACATATATATTATACTGGAATTATAATATATATATATATATCAATTATTCTTAATTCCATTAATATGAAAAAGAAAAAAATTAAAGTAGCGTTCATGCGTACGTACGACCTACCATCTCCATGAATGGTGCTTTTCGTTTTTTTATCTCCAAATGATATGAAATAGTCTAAAATGAATATTTACTGGATATATATGATATATATGATATATACATCATGATTATAACTCTGGATATAATGGATACATGAACAACTTGTAATTATAAAGAGCATATTTTGACTCAAGTACCAATGGTCGTTTAAACGACCGTTATTAACTAAAATAATTACATAGTGTTCAGGACATGGTAATAAGTGATATAAAAGGAATAATGAACTTGAAAAATTTTCTTAAGGAAGTATAAATTAACTCAAGTTTATTATTCATGATATTAAAATAACGACCGAGTCAAGTCGGACCCGAGGTAAGGGATCCTACCTCTCTCTTTCTTTGCAAGTACTATCTTTTATGTCATTTCTTTTATGATCCATGTTCTTATGTTGGAGTATTTTCTTTTATGTTCCTCTTTATTTAATTTTTATCTGATGAGAGACCCTATTTTATCTCATAAATCCATTTTTGGATGTTTTATGTGGCACCGTTAGGCTGCCGAATTTTCATAAGGGGATTTTCATCTCACTTTTTTGTTCCCGTGAGATCCATGCTACATTGGCCACTATTACCTTTTTGTGTGGTGTAAGTACTGCCCATTATTTTACTATTAGTATAATATACTCTCATTTATGGGTAGTTACATCTTCATTGTATGACCCTTCTTTCATGGGGTGTACGTTTTGACCGTTTCCCAAATCGGTAAGGGAACCTTTCACCCTCCTCTTTTTAAAAGAAATCTCTTGTTATGTCTTTTAATTTACATCTTTTTATGTTGGGATATGTTATTTTATATCCTTATTGATGTAAATTTTATGTCCAAGTGATTAGATTCCCTTTTTATCTCTCATCAACTCATTTTCTGAATTTTGAAGTGATGCCGTTAGGCTGTCGAATTTTACCAAGGGAACTTTTTAACCCAATTTCGATTTCTTTGGGTTCAACATGTAGTTATTGAATATGTCATCCTTTGAATATGTGTGAATGAAATTTTATTGTTTTACACTTAATATCCACTTATATTGGGTGTATTTATATTTGTCACACATAATTTTGAGATTGATTTATCCTTAATTTAAGGATACCTTCTTTATAAGGGGTCTCATCACATTTGACATTTCTATTGAGACATCATTGCTGTTATGCACCAATTCACTCTTATATGGTGTATACACTGTCATTTCGAATATTATATCATGAATACATTTAATCTCATGATATTATAAAGTTCTGACTAAATGTTATTCCTCAATTATTGTATTCAAGTGTCTCTAATTTTTGTAAAACCCCTTTAACCAAAATATCGCTTTAAATGTTTTAAATATTTGTTCTTATTAATATCCATTTTTTCAAAATGGTTTTAAGGATTTATATGGATATTAGTGGTTTAAAATTTTAAAATATTCAAGGTGGTATGGGACACTTTGATTCAAAAATTTATTTATTAAATGTTTTCAAAAGTTTTGGAAATGGTTTCTTTTTGAATGGATTCATTATTTCAATATACTAAAATGTTATATTGTTATTGAAATGTGGGAATTTTATGTTTCCTTTATGCATGTTTTATGTGATACGTTTATGTTATGGTTCTTGGTAATTGTTATGAAAATGGGTGGTTCCGTGATAAACTAAGGGTGGGTGAGCCCGATATAGCTCTCCAATGCATTGGGTAATGCAAAGGAGTGAAACATTAAGGTTTCTCTAAAAGATTTAGGGAATATACTATGGTGGGTATTCCAAATGTAACCAAGAGGGTTACTCCCTACGTAAGAATGTTATGAATGCCTCAAGTTACCTTTTATGTCTTATGATTTCTATAATTTATTCATGATTTTATGAGGTATGTTAAAGTGCTTATGTTTTATGGGTAAAGTATGATTTCATTCTTTTGTATACATGTACTCATGTTTCCTTTCCATATTTTTATATCCATTACTGAGCATTTATATGCTCATCCCAAGTTTTTTAAATGTTTTCCACAGGTCAAGGGAAGGGTACATGATATGATCATAGGGTCAAGGAAGTGTCAAGAAAGAATCCATGTTTTATTTTAAATATGTTTCCGTTGATGGGAAAAATGAATACTATCTTTTATGTAATCACATTTTTTAAATGTGGAATTTAATGCATGTTTTATGTTCTAATTCTCTAAAACTCTAAACCTGAAATGATCCTCAATGTGTAATCTTGTAATAACTCAATATTATGTAAGGTTTAAGGATGGGGCCTTATAGTTTATATCAAAGGTCGGTTTAGATAACTTTAGAGGTTAGGGTATTCTTTAAGCATAAGTGACATTACCATAATGGCTAGGATTTAAGAAATAGTCCTAGTTTTAGATAAAGTGAATGAGTATGTATATCTTAGTGTTTATATTCCTCATTAGTACATGATGGTTTTGTTGATATACTCACACTGACCTTTTTGGTTTTAGTAAATGGCTGGATCTAGCAGGCACCAAAGTAACAGTGGATGTGAAGGAAACTGTGATAGTTTTTTGAGCAAGCAACTGAATGATATGGTGTTTCAATGAGAACTCTTGTGATTGTCCTCATCCAACTATCTGGAGTCATGATTGACCACCTAAACCTTGGTGATTTCTCTATGTCATCATATATGCGAGAAACAAATCCCTACGGAACTACAGGTAATAATAATAAAGGTATGTGTGTTCAAAAACTTATGTGTCAAAAATGTGGAAAGAAACACCTAGGAAAATGTTTCAAAGGGAAAGAAATATGCTATAAATGTTGAAATAAAGGTCATAAAGAAAGAACCTTCCATGGAAAAAGGAAGCATCCAGTTGACTCGAGGAAAGGGAAAATTGTTCTTTCTGAGGGATCAATTGAATGTTTTAAATGTGGTGTGCATGGTCATTATGCAAACACATGTACTATGACGAAGTTTCGTGAATGGGATCACCAAGATCGTACAAATGTTCGTTTACCAATTCCTAATGCCATTCCGATTGAGGATGAAGAAACTGAAAATGACCAATCAATGTTATGGATTATTTCATGACTATTGTTTTCATATTTTGGAATCTTAGGATATGATTCATGATTTTGTTTGTAGGAAAGAAGTATTTCATAATAAGATGGAAAGGAATGGTTGATGGATCATGAAGAATGTTGAATGAGTAAGATGACAACATATAAGGGCTTCAAGAGTTATGGTGAAATTATTAAGAGTATTAAGTCTATTTTGATGATGGGGTTAGATTAGAAGACTTTTTATATTATGTGTATCCCTGATGTTTAATATATAAAAATTTTATTCAAGGAATAGTAATCTGTTCTTTTGTGGACATAGTTATAAGGAACCATTTGGGTTTATATGATCCTTAATTTTGAGGTAATTATGGGTTACTATATGTTATGATGGAAGTGAAAGGCATGAGATAAAATTGAGGTTAAATTATGTTATGGTTATTTTTGATGATTTTATCTCTTTTTGGGGAATGATTTGAGAATTATATTGTTTTGGAAAAAGGAAAACATGCAGACCGTGTGACAACCCGTCGCATTGGACAAAGCTGCAGGAATCGAACCCACAACCAAGGTGCAACTGGTATTTATCGCCTACCACTGGACTACGTGAAGTCCCTGGTTTGTTTGACTGATTCCTTTTAGTTAGATGATTTTATGAATTAAGAGAAATTTGATTTTGAGTTATCTATTTAAATATATTAACATATCATGGAGGATATGTGATTAGGTTAATTACTTTTCAATATGAGACTTTAAGAGCTACTGATGTTGTTTGGAGATAAATGTTACGATTTAACTTGGAAGTCTATGTGACTAAATCCTTCAAATATTTGGCTTTCAATATTAGTTTGGTTTACTTTTATGAATTTTATGGAAACATTGTTTATCAAATGGTCTTCGTTGAACTTTGGGTTTTGTTGGACAAATTTTGGAGATTAAGAATAGATTTTCTTTTTTTAAAGGGTTATCCTTTTCTGGATTATCTGATCTTGTACTAAACTTTTTGGTTTTGGTTTTGGTTAAAGTCAAAAGACATGAGAAGTATATAGTTCTCTTTTGTGGATTAGGTGATTCTCTAGATGTTGATTATATTACACTTAATGTGAACAAGTCTTCCTAAATACTCGTCTTTTGGATAAAATATGAGCATGTGTAAGAAATATAATAAAAGTTTAAAGTCAACATGATAAGTAATTATGTTTCCTTATGAATAAATTCCTCAATAAAAAAAACAAAAAAAACAAAAAAAGGTTGTCTATTAACATTTCCTATGGAGGAATCGAATACCGTTTAACCCATCACAAGTTTGTGATTTTTTGTGGTTAACATTGTCCTATACATGTTTTATATCACTCTCCATCAGAACATGACCCTTTGTTTTTTCCTCCATGTACATATTTAAAAACATGGAATCCTAGTATGGGTTAACTCGGGTGACCTTTGTACTTATCTTTCTTTATTTTAAAGTGATTGTTTTACCGACTCTTGTTCCGATGTGGGACGTTCAAGGATGTTTCCAAGCTCAATTTTTAAAATTGCGAGGACTCAATTTCCAAAAGGGGGGAATGATGTAACACCCCAGGTAAATAAAGAGTATGAAATTTTCATATTTATCCATATTTGTGAACAAAATATTAATATTACTTTAAAGGGGACACTATGCACAATGGCGTACCCAATACGCAACAATGAGTTTCTTGGGAATCTTACATTGCACTCTAATACTAAAATAATATTAATTTAAATGGTAGTTAACTCCAAGACATTGTAATGGCGGGAATGAACAGAACTAACTAAAAAATGATTATACATGTTTTTCAAATATTTTAACTCATTACAATAAATGTTAGAGGATTAAAAATGCAAATGAATCTAGTTTTTAAGCGTAAACATTCTAATATTCTTCAAAAGGTCGATTAACCGCCTTTTGATGGAGAACCCCTTTTTAAATCCACTTTTTTCCAATTTTATAAGCTCTATTTTTCAAAATAAACATATTATTTATGATTGGGACATTTAAATTTACCTTGGGTTAATTTTTGGTATTTTTCTGACAATGTTCATTTTTCAATGAATAGTGAAAAATATTGCATTTTACATCAAAACTGCTTTTTCATATAATTTAATTACATGGTTATATTATATTTTTAATTTATTTTAAAGTGTAATTAGAATATATTTTTACCACGTAATTCAATGATGGTCATTGGGATTAATTTCACTTTGGAATTAGGCATAAACAAATGCCAAACGTTTCATAAATATTGTTTCTAAAAAACCTGCTATTGACAACGGGAAGTTTTTTTAAATTAATTATTGCAATTTATGTGTTTTGAATTTGGTAAAATGGATTAAATATTTTTATTCATAAGGTCCAAATTATGTAATTAATAATCTTTTGTTTTTGGACATTATGAATAATAACGACAGTAATTATCTTTAATTATCTTGATTAATGAGTAATCAGGTAGTTAAGGATAATAAGATAATATCATAATAATAAAAAATGACCACAAAATGTGTCATAATGCTACTGGTTGTCTCATGTCCGACCATGGGATGCCTTGTGCCAAACTTGGGGGCCCCATGGAATCACTTTTGTGAGAAAGTGACTTTTTATCTTTTTATTTTTAAAGAATGTTAAATGTAACAAAGAATGTATCACCTAATTAAAATATTTTTAATTTTGTCTAAATAAATGATCTTTTTGACTATAAATATTCTTTGTAAAGATAAAAATATTTCCTACATCATAGTATTTTTTTTATAATTTTTAGACATTAAATAAAGTAAATTATTTATGACATCATGATGATGCAGTGATGGCCTCATTATTTAATGATTAAAATAAAATGGAAAGATAATGTAACATAAAAGACCTAGAGATGTCCAAAACCTGTTGGATGGGTGGATTTAGAACCCTTATCACCTTATCCTCGAAACAAAACAATGTGGGACCATTAAAATCTGAAACTCATTTGAAAATAAAGTTAAATTTTATACCTTTCCAAGAGTGCCTCTCCTCTCCTCTTATAAAAAGCCCCCACCCCTACCTCCTTACCCACACTTCCAAAGCCTTTGGCTCGGCTAACACCTTCCCATTTGGTCTCTAAACATCCCTATATAACTCCTTGAAGCCTCACTTTTGGAAGAAGTCTTCCCAAGGAAGCCATTTAGCTCAAACCAATGGGAGTTACCCGATTTTAAGGTAATGTCTTCATTTGAGTCCTTTTGTTTTATATTGCTTCTCCAACCCCCTAAACTATTTTTATTAATTTATTTTGTAACAACTCCAGTATATTAAATATACTAGGATGTTTTTATAAGAAGTATTCTAGCTACACTTACACACACCTTCGTCTAATGGTTAAATTACATATTGTTTCTGTTGTTGGTGATTTTCTGCCTCACGAAACGATGATTGTTCAATATACTTTTAACACCATTAAAGGTGGAAATTATGACGTCACTGTATTTTATATATGATATATATGGTATTTATGTTTACTATATTCTTATTTATTTTATATTTAAACCATAACTTTATTCTTTTCATGTTGTGTAAATGCGATAATTTCATATGAGGAAGTGCGGACTACCGCCCCTCAAGTGATGTGACTCGTACATGCAATACATGGAATGTATAAAGAATGAAATTAATGAACATATGTGACCTATATAACATATATATTATACTGGAATTATAATATATATATATATATATCATTTATTCTTAATTCCATTAATATGAAAAAGAAAAAAATGAAAGTAGCGTTCATGCGTACGTACGGCCTACCGTCTCCATGAACGGTGCTTTTCGTTTTTTATCTCCAAATGATATGGAATAGTATAAAATGAATATGTAATGGATATATATGATATATATGATATATAAATCATGATTATAACTCTGGATATAATGGATACATGAACAACATGTAATTATAAAGAGCATATTTTGACTCAAGTACCAAGGGTCGTTTAAACGACCGTTGTTAACTAAAATAATTACATAGTGTTCATGACAAGGTAATAAGTGATATAAAAGGAATAATGAAATTGAAAAAGGTTCTTAAGGAAGTATAAATTAACTCATGTTTATTATTCAGGAGATTAAAAGAACGATCGAGTCAAGTCGGACCCGAGGTAAGGGATCCTACCTCTCTCTTTCTTTGCAAGTACTATCTTTTATGACATTTATTTTATGATCCATGTTCTTATGTTGGAGGATGTTATTTTATGTTCCTATTTCTATAATTTTTATGTGATGAAAGACCCTATTTTATCTCATCAATCCATTTTTGGATTTTTATGTGGCACCATTATGCTGCCGAATTTTCATAAGGGGATTTTCATCTCACTTTTTGTTCCCATGAGATCCAAGCTACATTGGCCACTATTTCCTTTTTGTGTGGTGTAAGTACTATCCATTATTTTACTATTAGTATAATATACTCTCATTTATGGGTAGTTACATCTTCATTGTATGACCCTTCTTTCATGGGGTGTACATTTTGAAAGTTGCCCAAATCGGTAAGGGAACCTTTCACCCTCCTCTTTTTAAAAGACATCTCTTGTTATGTCTTTTAATTTACATCTTTTTATGTTGGGATATGTTATTTTATATCCTTATTGATGTAAATTTTATGTCCAAGTGATGAGATTCCCTTTTTATCTCTCATCAACTCATTTTCTGAATTTTGAAGTGATGTCGTTAGGCTGTCGAATTTTACCATTGGAACTTTTTAACCCAATTTTGATTTCTGTGGGTTCAACATGTAGTTATTGAATATCTCATCCTTTGAATATGTGTGAATGACCTTTTATTGTTTTACACTTAATATTCACTTATATTGGGTGTATTTATATTTGTCACACATAATTTTGCGATTGATTTATCCTTAATTTAAGGATACCTTCTTTATAAGGGATTTCATCACATTTGACATTTCTATTGAAAATTCATTGTTGTTTTGCACCAATTCACTCTTATATGGTGTATACACTGTCCTTTGGAATATTAAATCATGAATCCATTTATTCTCATGATATTATGAAGTTCTGACTAAATGTTATTCCTCAATTATTGTATTCAACTGTCTCTAATTTTGGTAAAACCCCTTTAACCAAAATACCGATTTAAATGTTTTAAATATTTGTTCTTATTAATATACATGTCTTCAAAATGGTTTTAGGGATTTATATGGATATTAATGGTTTAAAATTTTATAAGCTTGAAGGTGGTATGGGACACTTTGATTCAAAAATCTCTTTATTAAATATTTTAAATGGTTTTTGAAATGGTTTCTTTTTGAATGGATTCATTATTTCAATATACTAAAATTTTATATTGTGATTGAAATGTGGAAATTTTATGTTTCCTTTATTCATGTTTTATGTGATATGTTTATGTTATGGTTCTTGTGCATTGTTATGAAAACGGGTGGTTCCGTGATAAACTAAGGGCGGGTGAGCCTGATATAGCTCTCCAATGCATTGGGTAACGCGAAGGAGTGAAACATTAAGGTTTCTCCGAAGAGATTTAGGGAATATACTGTGGTGGGTATTCCAAACGTAAACAAGAGGGTGACTCCCTATGTAAGAATGTTATGAATACCTCATGTTACCTTTTATGTCTTATGATTTCTATGATTTATTCATTATTTTATGAGGTATGCTAAAGTGATTATGTTTTATGGGTAAAGTATGATTTCATTCTTTTGTATACATGTACTCATGTTTCCCTTCCATATTTTTATATCCCTTACTGGGATTTTTATGCTCATCCCAAGTTTATGAAATGTTTTCCACAGGTCAAGTGAAGGGTACATGATATGATGATAGTGTCATGGAAGTGTCTAGAAAGAATCCATGTTTTATTTTGAATATGTTTCCGTTGATGGGAAAAATTGATACTATGTTTTATGTAACCACTTTGTTTAAATGTGGAATGTAATGCATGTTTTATGATCTAATTATCTAAAACTCTAAACCTGAAAGGATCCTCAATGTGTTATATTGTAATAACTCAAGATTAAGTAAGGTTTAAGGTTGGGGCCTTATAGTTGGTCCCAATGGGTGATCGTGTGGGGGTCCAGAACTCATGAAATTAGTCCTTCTAAGATATAAATTCCATGGATGGTTTCCAACGGGTTTATTCATGGATCCAAGAATTGCCAACAACCCTGGTATCCATGATTCATTGATGTTTTTTTCAAAGGCAAGATCTTGTTGGATGCCGATTTGGCCAGAAACGCATAATGACACCCTTGGTCGAGATGATGGGAGGTCAAGCTCACCACACCCTTCCAAATGAGTATTATGTCTTGTTCATGTAATATCTTATAGATTTAAGTCGTGTTCATACATTCATGTATCCTTGGTTCATTCCCAATGTGTGCATCCACAGGCTACCATTAGTTTGCAAGATCGTCGCTAGAATGCATACCCATTTAATGCTACACAAGCAATGCTTACTTGAGACATATAATAAGGTTCCCTAGAATTTATCATAATCTAGGGTGGAGGAAGGTGACTTGATGATGGGATCAGGCCCACATGGAGGGCTTCCTACGTATCCTCGAAAGAGGAATAAGAACCCACCTAGTTTGGAATATGTGAGGATTATGCATAGTAGCCTCCCATTTGAGGGCATGAATGGGTGGACCCTTTATGGGTGGTCACTATTTTGAGTTTGGGCCTTCTGGTAGGCATACTACGTATCCTAGTTTATTCAGGAATCATAGTTCTCTTTGTTCAGAATGTGTGGGGCTTACGCATGGAAGATACCCATTTGGGAGACATGACGGAGTTGACCCTCTATGGATGGGAACCCTTTTGAGATTTGGCCTTATGGTATGCATCCTATGTATCTTGGTTTAATCAAGAATCATAGTTCACATAGTTTAGAATATGTGGGGCTTATGCGTAACATTTTCCCATTTTAGGGGACATGATTAGGTGTACCCTTTATAGGAGGGAACCCTTTTGAGCTTGGGCCTTCTGGTAGGAATCCTACATATAATAGTTTAATCAGGAATCCAAGTTCTCATAGTTCATAATATGCAGGGATTACACATAGTAGTTGACCATTTGATGGGGCATGATTGGGTGGACCCTTTTTGGAAGGGAACCCTTTTTATCTCGGGCCTTCTGGTAGGCATCCTACATATCCTAGATTAATCTGGAATCAATGTTCTCGTAGTTAAAAATGTGCGGTGATTTGGTAACCCTCACAAACCTCTAATCCCACATGACTCATGCTTGTTGTGGGAAACAAGAGGATTTGAATGAATCAATAATGCACATGCCTCCCCGACTATTGGTGGGGGAGGGAGATCCCATGGTGGAAGTGACAAGGGCGATAGTGGGCAAGGGTGTGGAGCAATGATCCATTCAATGTAAAAAGGCATTGAAGGTCATGCGACCCTACATTAGAATATTGGGGACTTACGTCAGTGGGAGGGACCTAGATCAGGTTCGGGTAAGGGGAAAAGTTTTTTCCTCGTCAAAGGGGGGAGTGAACATAACCCCTTCGACTGATCACTATTCCTCATTGAACAGAAACAAATGTGATCACCCTTAATCTTGTGAACAAGGAGGTTCAAGTGCACGTTGACACCCCATGGTTGGACTCCAGGTTATCGTGGGAATGTCGACTCACAGGTATTCCCAATTGCCATTATTTTTTGGGAGAGCCTTTGTGACACCTCTTACCATGGGAATGTAGACCCAATGGGGAAAGAAAATGAATCTAATGGTCTGATCATATGGATCTAGTTTCTTTGGAGAGACACATTGGCCTACTTCCATAAGACTGGTTAGTAGAGGGATGATGGAGGACTAGATAGTAATAGAGGGGTGAGGTTGGAACCAGAAGGAACAATACCCAAAACACCCCATTCTGCGTACTGATTTCTCATGTGGGATGGGGAAGAATCTGTATACCGTTGTGGTATGCAGGAAGAGAGGCCAACTATGTACCGACATGGTACGCGGGAATAAGTATCGCCAACTGCGTACCAATGTGGTATGTGTCTCACCATGCCACTTTGGGTTATATCAGCGTACTGATTGGGTACATGGTGTCGGGTTCAGTTTAGGTAGCGGCACGCTATGCGGATCTCCAAACTGACTGGGAGTCCGAGGAGTTTCCCTTCGTGGTAAATTCATATGCGATAAGTATTTGGTTCGTCATTCACCAATTAGGTTCAAAAATTTAATTATTATTATTCAATTTCCTCATTTTATAGTTCGCCGCTAGTTGTAACTGTGGAGAAAGTGGTTCCCGGTTCGAGCATCGCCGTTGAAACAAAATGGAAGACAAATTTCAACTTTTAAGTCTCCCTCAAGATTTCTTATTCCATACTACTATTTATCTATCTCCCTATGTCCCCTTTTTAGTTTACTACTATTTTTCTCCTTTTATAAGGAATTAGAAATATCATATCTACTAGACACGTGGCATCATTTGCGGAGGCCCATTGAAGTAATATTTGAACGTTCAAGTAGACTCGGTCAAACAGGGATTGTGGAGGATTAGGTTCATGATAATGGTTTGTGAAACCCCACCCATTCAATTCATTCATGGACTGATGTTTCATGTTATGGTAAGAAGATGGTCTTCCAGTTTACAGTTCTATCGATGACACAATTAGTGGCCATCCTTATTGGCTAACCATCACCTCACAGTCCAGTTCCTTGTGCATCTCTCTACTTACATAGTGGTTCATGATCAATATTATCTTCATACCTTTCCCAATTATTGTATTTGGGCCACTTAAAACCATGAAAAATTTAATTCCTTAAAGTTACTCCCAATAAATGCCTCTCCATTTGAGTCCCTTCCCCATGATAGACTTGTATAAGAACTCACTCCCTTCAGAAAAGCGATTATGGGGATATTTTCTATCCTTGGTGGAATTTTCAGGACCATAAAGTATCATGGAAATATGTGATAAAATTCTTTGTGATGTTTATGTTATGGTTCTTCATTATAAACATTCATAAACATGTTCTTCAAAAATAATTCTACACATTATTACATATAAGATTGGAATAAATTCCTAGAATTTTTAATGATACTCAATCAGATTTCCCAATATGATTCCCACATATGATTTCTCAAAAAAGAAATATTGCTCTCTCAGAATATAGCTGAGACAATTATATACTTCTTCGGTCTGAATCCAAAAATCCATTTCTCATTTATTATATTGGCCTAGAAACCATAAATATGATATTATTTCTTCTTATTCTTTTTTCTACTAACATTCTCAAGAATATCAAATCTCTAAAATTCTTCTCCTTATAAATTTTGAACATCTCTCCCTTCACCTTGGAATAATACGTTAGTTTTAAAGTAAAAAATAAAATTTAAGGTGATCCAAACAAGGTTTACGCAGTATTTCTCAATACATTTCCAAATCTTCCAAATTTCTTGAAAGTGTTATTTCCCTTGAATTTCATATAAATTTATGACTTCATCAATGTTTCCCAACTCTTCTCGAAACTTCTTGAATATTCTCTTAACTTAAACTCACTTCATAACTATTAAAAAATGTTATTCTGATTTCGAATCCAATTCAAATGTCTAAATATGTCTTCCTCATAATGATAATTTCATTTGGTCATTCCAATTTTCTTGACATAATTGTAAAAAACCAGAACTAAAGACATCTATTTATGGTTCTCTACACCAATTGATATACTACTTTTCCCATTCAAATTTCCTCATTATGTTGAAGAAAATATATTATTTAATATGTATATATTTTATCAAAAATGAAAAATATAAAACATACATATTCCCATGATGATTCCCCATAACAACTGATGAATACCAAAATATTTTTCTTCAGACACATCTTGATTCCTACCCCCCTTTCACAGAAATTCCAAATAAAATCCATGAAAAATTCTTCTTCTTCATTTATTTAGACTGATAATCCTAAATCTGATAAAGATATTAGTGTGAGATTACATCTAACTATTGTTCTATTTATCAATATGATGAATCAGTGTCTGCTCTATTCTGATGGTTCTTGACTCAATTGTTAAACATATCATAGAAGCACAGAATAATTTTGTTCCTTTTCACCTAACCCCCATTATAAAAAATTAAAAAAAAATCTTCTTGATTCAAATGGTTAATTACCTTATTGATTGGTCTTTGACTTTCTTTTCATATCATCCCCAAAAGATTTTCTTATTTTCCTTCTCCTTGTTACAAAAAACTCCAAATGAAAAAATAATACTTATGATGATTACAATGGAATACTGATCTTGATGGAATAGTATTAGTAGATTCCACTTTAAAAACTTCTTTCTTTTATGAATACGGTAATAATCAAAATATTTAAACAAATCTGTGTCTATTAATCCCATACCAATAGGTTGCAACTGAAAATATTTTTTACTGAAACATTACACATTGTCATCATCAATCTTGTAAGAATGACTTCTTCATGACTTTCATAACATTTTAGACCAAATTTACCATTTTCTAACATACAATGCAATTTTTTGTAACTTATCACTATTCTAGTAATATATTTTATTCTAATCACCTAAATATGATTAGATGCACCTTTTTTCCTCCTTTACTTCATCAAGATAACATCCCATGTTTTAAAAATTACTTAGTATTATTGTGAAACCAAAATATTCTAAGCATCATCATATTTACATTGGATTTATGCATAATCTGATTCTATTCCTTATTACGATCTTCCTTACATTCTAGACTGAAGGTGAGTCCAATAAAAATTTTATTCTAGAAAAAAACATCCCATCTGATATACAATCAAAATAATTGAGAGAAAAGTTTCCAGAATATGATAGCTTATGAAATTACACACTTTTACAATGTGAGGTGACTTAATTTGACCATAAACATCCGTGATAAATAAAGGCAATTTCTGAATACAATAATTTTTTTATCATCTTGATCCTTACAATCTCCCCCTTAAGATTTTTTATCCGATGTTCATAAATCACTAATATTTTTAACTTCAATCTAGGAATTACTTACCAATAATTTTAAGACTACATTATCTAACTCATTATAGAAAAATGAATTTTTGAAAGTAAAACCATGCTATCTGAAAATAGTTTTCATGATAAAATCCTATGCTTTTATTCACATCATTCTACCCTTCTTCACATACCTTATTATCAAAAAATTCTAACAACCACTCCAATAAAAAATAGAATAGTTTTCACATTTTCAATGATAAAATCAAATCTTACCCAAATATCCCCATTTTTTATAGATTCTTTAAAAGTTTTACCATATATAAATGGATAGATTTAAGAAACATTTTCCCTCATTGAAAACATTATCCCTTGAAAAGATGATATAGGGAAAAAATCAAGTACCTCAACCGTGATAAGAAAGATGATACACACCATTTTTAAACCTCAATTTAGAAAACGGTTCCTTCTATAATTTTTTTGCGAAAATATCAATAACATTTTTCCAATGTATGAAAAAACTATAGACTCCATTCATTCATCCCCACACAATCTTTAATGAAATTTTATTTGTTATCAAATTGTTTTGAATGAGATTGTTTTTCAATATTTATAGTAAGGTTGAATACACTTTTATTATCACAACCTAAGAGAAAGGGTAACATTACTTTACAAAGTAAATATTCTATATGAGTCTTTGGTCACATAAGTTGAGTAGAAAATTGAGTCGAAGAAACATAGTCTTCTACATATCTGCTTGGAGTTAATAAATTATTTTTTATGCTAACTGACAAAAATTTCCCCAAAATGAAAACCTCAAAAGTTGTGGATATTATATGATCAAAATATCTAACCCAATTAGTTTCTAAATGCCTAAACAATTAAATACACTCTAATATATCATACCTAATTTGAAAAGTTTATGTGCCATTGATATACTAGAGATTTATTTTTCCACCAGTTAAATGTGATTCTTGATGATAATTATGATATCTTTCACAAAAGTTAACCACATAAACAATGTCAGGTATTGAGGTAGTCAAATATTAAAGACTTCCAATCAGAATCCACAATTCATTCAGATCAACCTCCTTTCCTTATACATCATTAGATAACTTGGATCCCACTAAAATTTTTGTGGCAACTGGTTTCTAATTTTCTATGATAAACATCATAAGATGTTAATTAGCTTACATTTATTAGGGGGAATAATGCGTTATTTTTATTTTGTATGATTTTTAACCCAAGATATCATTTCATTTATTCCTGTATGAACATGTCAAATAACTTTTTCATCTATTCAAAAAATCCATCCCATGATATTTCATCATTCCAAAAAATTATAATTTCTTCAACATAAACGATTATGATAAGGATAATATCCTTAATTTACTTGATGTAATGATTGTTATCAACTCATCCTTTCTTAAAATAGATCTTCCAAAAGCATTCATCCAATTTACAATACCGTGTTCATGGAGCTTGTTTAAGTATATACAAGGATTTTTTCACCTTAAACAAAAAACATTTATCTTTACCAATAAGAAATCCTTAAGGTTGTTTAATTTAAAGTTCCTCATCAAGATCCCCATTAAAAAAATGTAGAATTCACATAAATTTTATATTTTCTATGACATCATTGTTCAGTAATAACAATAATGATTCTATTTTTTTCTAACCTTACCACTGAAGAAAAATTACAATCAAATTCAATACATCAATTATTGACTAAACATTTCATAAAAATCATTCTTTGATCCTTATAACTACACAATTTTCATTCAGATTATTTGGGAACACCCATTTCATAGCAATTTTTTTATTTACTACCTTAGGTATGAGTTACCATGTATGATTATTTTCTATCAGATCCAACTCTTTATTCATTGCTTGAACCTCATCCTGATGCTCAAAAGCATCATTCACATCATTCGGCTTGACATTTGAATAAAATGAAGTTTGTGTAATATTTTTTATGTTCATATTATTTGAACATTATGATGTTGATAAAAAATATTTTTTTGACCCTCCACTATCTTCCTAATACAAGGATTAAATTTTAGAGTTTCATCTTCATCACTTAAAAGAGAAGTGTCTGATACCACTTCTTGAGTAGGATTACTATATTTATTTTCCTTATCTGGATTGTTGAAACAGATTATCCTATCCTACTCATCTTCCACATTACTCTGAGTGTATTTATCTTCTTCAGAATTTTCAATAACCTTCACATCAATAGAATCAAATATTCATACTATTTCATTATTTAAACACTTATATCCTCTATATTTTAGATCCTAGCCATGAAAAATTCCATCTTCACCACTCTACTCAAACTTTCCACAGATTCCATGTTTATTATTTAAGATTAATGTACACCCAAAAACTCTCAAGTGTTTAGAACATGAGGTTTTATCATGAAAAGTTACATATGGGGATATATCTGGAACATGGACAATAGAATCAATAGTTTTGGATATATAGAGTTGTACTCATGGATTTCCCCCAACATTAATGAGAAGGACCATGTTCAAGTAATATAGTTCTCCCCATTTCCACCAAAATTCTTTTATTAATTTTAGAGACCCAATTTTTTAAAGAGTTTATGGTTAACTAAACTCTTTTTAAATTCCATGCTTATCAAGATAACATTAAAATTCATCATTTATATATTTATCACCACTATGAGTTGTCAACTTCATCACCAAATACTTACACTCCTCATCTTTCCTCCGGAATATTTTAATCATTTTCAGAGAATTTGAATTATGTTTTATATACATAACACATTTACTGTTAGTAAAGTGACAATTCATGTGTTGATGTACTTATATAAATTAGTCGGCTATTTTCTAATTGTCCCATAGATATCTGAATGAATATTTTATATAGGTAGTTTTGAATAAATCATGACATTCTTATGCATTGTGTTTTAATTTTTGACTTTCACATTATATAGTGAAATTCCAATATCATTTTCTTGATATATCAAGAATACCACAAACACAATCATTCTTTTATAGCTTTATCATGTTTAATTAAAAAATGTGCCCAATAATTTTATAAAATAATTAATTCTCTTCTACCATGCCTAGATAATAAGTGTTTTTTAATTCACAATATTAGAAAAAGTTACCTTTTATATGTTGGACTCTTTTAAAAATCTATCAACCTTCCACACTTTTCAAAAAAAACCCCATCTTTTAGGAAAATAACATTGTTTCATTCATCAAAATGTTTTGAAACAATTAGACTCTTGTGTTACAACCCATCAACATATAATTATTTCATACACATTAACGTGTGTTTTCAAATGATGGATGATCCACCACCCTTGATTCTTAGAGATCCATCAATGCCAAATTTCACTATTAATTCTTTAAAATCATAAAAATTATTCAAAAAAATTAATTCTCTTATCATATTAGAAGAACATACACTATCTAGAATCCAACATCAGTCTTCTTTTGTTTCATTGAGATTAGTTTCAATAACAAGTGAAGTTTCTTTCCCATTATATTTAATAACTTCTGGATTCTGAGAATTGTTAACAATATTTTGATGTTTCAGCAAAAAAACATGATATAATTTTCCATGGTTTCCAGGTTTTCCACATAATTCACAAATAGTTTCCATAGGTTGGAATCTATTTTTCATGGTTACTCCAACCTTTACATGTTTCTTTATAAAACACTTTCAGACATGTTTAGACCAACCTTTTTAGGCTTCATCATTTAAGGGGATTTACTCCCACTTAGAATTTTCCTTCAATAACTGAGGAGTAGTTTTAATATTGTCTATTGAACCTACACATATTTTCCATATATATGAATCCACCAAAATTATTGTAGTACCAGAAGAAATTATATTTTACACTATAACAACCATAATGAATGGAGTTCTGAAGTTATTTTTCAGTAAAACTCTTATCATTCTTATCTTAATTTTTTTACCACAAACCTTTTTGTTATTAGCAAAAAATCATCTTTTTCTCCTAATTTTTATTTTCAAACATATTATAATAATAGGTAATAATTTTTTTCAGACTGAGGGTTTTTAGAAACATTTGAATTCATATCTTTGTGCTCTGTGGCCACATACATATATTTTCTAACATTATTCTTCATAGGAATAATTTTCACTTTCCTCTCAATTATTGAAGATAATTTTCTATCCATCTAGTGTTTACCCTTTCATGTTTTTTCACAAGCTCGAGAGAGATAATTATTGAAACTTGAAACCCTCTATTCGGCTTTAGAATGTTTTTTTGAACAAATTATATCTCTTCTCTTATTGACTTCAGCTTCAGTTCCAATTTTTTAGTATGATTCTTTTCTTTTTGAAGATATTTCTTCAAATAATCAATATCCTTCATCATCTTTAATTTCTCATCAGGAAATCATTCTTGGTTATTTTTAGAATATTTTTATATTTTCGTACACCTGATTTATCTTTCAAGTCTCAAAATATTTCACTGAAATTATTTCAATTATTATTTAAGATGAAAATATAATTAGGTTTCATCTTGTTCTTCCCAAAACTAATGCTTCTTAATTTTTCATTGTTATCTATCACGATAAAATTATTCTCACAAGCATACATAGTATAATTTTGAGGTTCAGTTTTACTATCTTTTTCTTCATCAAATTTAAATAAGAAACTTCTTCCTTTTGATTTGAATAAAATATTATGTTTTCTATATGAATAATAGTTTTCTTTATCACACGATTTATTCCATGACTTTATTCACCTTATTTTGTCTTCATCACTATAATCTTCTTTCTTCCTTCAGGGCCAACTAGCCAAAAGGTTATCAATTTATCCATATTAAAAACACTCTAAGGGATGTTTCCCTTCTTATTTTAATGTAAATTTTCTCACATATTTATAAAATAAGGAAAAAATTACATCAAGATTTTTATATACCTAATTTTCAGAGTCAGGTTCAGAAAAAACTTCTCCCTCAAGAACCTTATTGGACTTTTCTTTCATGGAATCCTTTAAAAAAATTTCACAGACATATTTTGTTTTTACATTCGCAACGTTTTCCCTTATCATCTAATTAATGATGAGATTACAATGAAAATAATCAAGAGATAATGTTTTAGGATCTCTATCTTCCAATGAAAACAATTTTACATAAAAATTGTCGAGAATAATTTTCATGATCTTCTCAACAACGATTGAGCATTTTAGCTACCATCCAAGACATCAAGTTGTACTAAAAATTCCATTAACCCTAGTAAGTAAGTCACCTAATGATTTTTATTCACACATATTGAGATCTTCATACTTCAATATCAAGATTTTTAATTTTTTCTTTCTTCACCTTTTTATTAGCTCCATAAATATATTTAAACATTTCAATGATACCTTTGGGAGTGGAAACACCATTCACTCTTAAAAAAATAGCAATCATAAACTAATGATTGTAATGAATTTGTAACTCTTCCATAATTCTCATGATTCTTAATATCATTAGGTGTAAGAGGAACCTTATCATAAATAGGAGTAGAGACATAAATTGTAGCTCTAAGAACATCATATACAAGAAATATATGATAAGTAATAATTATATCTTTAAAGATATGATTGTTATTTCAATTGATGATCTGAATCCTAGTAGAATTAAAAAAAATTATATTCTACTTAATGAATTATATTTGAAAAATCAGGTATGAATAAACAAAGGGACCTTGGCTATCATACCACTAGTAATTTCCCAGTTAGTATTTTTGTATCACTGATAAGGGGAGGTGATGAATTAGGGGTATCTTTTTCATTTACATTTCATTTAACTTGACACAACATCCACCTCCTATAAAATATTTCTTTCTAAAAAAACAGATAAAACAAACATCTATAAGAATATAAGAAATTACAAGGTCAACTACTTATGAAGAGTACTACATGCTTGGTATGGGTTGGAAACAATCAAATACCACACAATACACTAGAAAATTCATCATTTTTTAGGAATTAGAGGAGTAAGATATTCTTTTATAGTCATGTTACAATTTCCCTTGATTTTCATACATTAACATTAAATTAATTTTGTAGAATATGTAATACATAACACAAATAAACGTCCAAAGACAGTATTAGTCTAGTGCCTTTGGAAACATGAAAACATAAACACTGGTGCACCAATGATCTACATTATCTCCCACTAGGTTCTTCTTAACTAGCAACCTTATTAAACACATAAAACATAATAAAAATATACATTACAAGAGAAAAGAAACCTAAAAAGGATTAATCTCATATACTCAGTAAGGGTAAGAAAGGGAGACATGTAAGAGTAATCATTCTTATAAGGGTATAAGGACATGATCATGAAAATATAATATCATACCCTATAGGTCGATGATCATAAACATGAATCATTTCTTAAATCATTACAGTTTATAAGACATGAATCATAAGGAAATAAAGAACATAAGCCATGAACACTTAACTTAGGAGTAAAAAAAGGAATTTTGGAAAATACATAAGCATATAATATTATTTCCATATTATTCAAGGAATTTCTGGTATGTCCATCTTAGTTGAAAAAGTCCATTATTTTACCAAGTTCACTTCCCATTTCAGCCCTGTAATACTTAACATAGCTCACTCTTCATTCCAACCATATAACAATAATACGAGTCAACTTCTCATTCTAGACTTGTCTATATAATGAGATAGAAATCATTACTCAAGGCATTGGAGGGAGATATATTTCCCACCCAACTCATAGTGAAATTCTAAATATATGTTCAACAAACACATAGACAATCACATAAGAACACATAAAATTAAATGAGTGTGATGAAAATTTAATCTTATCATAACATTTATAAGAAGAAAGTTTTCAAAATCATTTCATCAAATAATAACCCATTAAAGGAATTGTATTTCATAAGAATATAACCCATGAATGAGAAATGTATTTTAAAAACAAATAACCAATGGTAAATAAATGTGTTTCACAAACATTATGCACTCAAAATATAAACCATTTAGAGAAATAATATAAATGTATAAATTTAATAATTTTCCCAAAAAGTCTTGATTAAAACCAAATAATGTCATCTCAGATGGGAAACAATTTTGAATGATATTTTTGAGACATTTCTTTTAGGATAATTCCCATTCTTCGTTGAAAAAAGGCTTTTTAAAGAATTAAAAATTATTAAAACCATTTTCTTTAAATATCCATTGAAAACATAAAAAATATGATTTCAAAATATTTTTGAAAACATATAAAAATAATCTTTAAATCCTTTTGAGAACCTTTTTTTTGAAAACTAATAAAAAAATGATTGAAAACTTTTTGAAAACTTTTTCCCATTAAATTTTTTAAAATAATATTAAAAACATTTTAATTTTTTTATTTGAAACTGCTTTTAAAAAATATAAATAATTATTAAATAAATTTTAAAATACACTTCATTGAAAATACATTGAAAAATTATAAATAAATTTTCAAAAAGTTTTGAAAAACATTTCTTTTAAAATACATTGAAAATATATAGAGAATGATTGATATTTTTTTGATATCATTTATTTGAAAATATTTTGAAAACATTTAAAAAATGACTGAGAAAATCCTAAAACCATATATTTTAAAATAATTTTTTAAAAAAGTAAATAATTATTGAAAACATTTGGTATACTTTTTAGAAAACGTTTTTTTAAATAACATATATTTCCAATTAAAGAGAAAGGTAAAGCCTTACATTTTTAAAAATACATTATAAATAATATTATATACCAAAGAGTGAAAATAATTGTTCCAATATATTAATATATAGTTAATAAATATATGTAAATTAAAATCATGAGTTCTCATGAGATATGGATCATAATATTTCTTCAATGGAAGAATAATCATAAACAATCTCAAAATACGATGAGATTGTTTCAATAAACTATTATCTAGTGGTAACTTTGAACTATAATACCCTTGTAATAAAATGAAACTAAATGAATATTAAAATACCATTAAAGGTATTATATTCATGATAAAATATGTCCATGGTATTATGTGAACCTCATATAGAAATATAGGTCCATAGTAGGACATGTGTCTCAATGAAGGTAAACAAAGACAAAACTATCTTATCGATTTGGAAACATTTGAAACATAAACCCCATGAATTAAATATTATATAAATTACATGTAAATGAATAAAATTTAAAAATAATAATCATTTAATATAATCATGGGAATTTTATACACCACACAAAAAAATATAGTGGTGAACATGGTATGTATCTCACTCATATAAAATGTGAGAAGAATTTCCCTTACATTGTGCCTTCATTCTCATAGTACTAATTCAAAAATACTATATAATTAATATAAATTTATTATAAATATATCACATGACCAAATTATTATATACAATAACATATATGGTTTTTTATGTATTTATATTACCCATTTGTTATCAATTTTACGTTACGGTTTCACTTCGGCTAATATCCGCTTTATTCTTCATATGTGTGTTAATTTGTTATATCTTTGGTCCCTATACTTATATAAGGATTAATATAATTAAAACCATAATATAAATATAAATTATATTCATTATATATTTATTATAATAATCTATAGAATATCCATGTATGAAATGGAACACACTATTCCTAGAGATGGTAGGTTGTACGTACACTTAAACATTGTTTCTGTTTAATTTTATTATTGAAAGAAAGAACATAAATGAAATATATGTATAAAAATATATATATCACTATTAAAATGTATTTTTTATACAATATATATCATATATGTTCACTAAGACCATCCTTAGTATATTTCATGTAGTGTGTCGATGAATCACATCACTTTGAGGGGGAAATAGTCCACACATCATCAAATTAAATTATTGTATTTGAACCAAAAAAATGTACAATGATATATGTGGTAAAAGGATAAAAAAACACAATTTCATAATAAATATCATATATATTATATATATATATATAGTCACCTTCATAATTACCTCTATGAAAGGAGGTAACAGAAGAATGAACAATATTTGTTTAGTGAGACGACAATTCTCCGTACACTTAAACAGTATGTTTGCAACCCATTAGATAGAAGTGTTTGTAAGTGTAGTTCAAAACATTATCATAAAAATAAATCAGTATATTTGGGACACTGGTTATGTTGTAAAATCCTTAAATAATATTAATTGAGGTGGTGGAGAAAGAAAATAAAAGAAGGAAGCTTGAGGGAGGGTGTGACATATTAATAGAGTTACTCATTTTGGTTTCCACCAAAGGGATTACCTGGAATGATTTATTTTAAAAGAGATGATTAATTAAATAATGGAGGAATTTTGAAAGTATTTTTTAGTATATCATGGATGGAACAATGGGGTTTGAGAGGTCTAATGAAGTAGAGAATACAAGGCCTGTTTATAGTAGAGGTGTAGTGGCACACTTATATGTCTCTAGAATGGAATTCCACCAATGTTTTGACCACATAAAATGGATCCCATAATGGAAAATAGTCTATAAAATTGATTATAGGGTCTAAATATTACCCTACAATGGGTTTTTTACAATTTTATAAGTTATATTTGGTTTCAAATTAATGTTTTAGTCCTTGGTTATGTTTAATTTTACCTTAACCGATGTAATTATGATTAATTAATTTCACAAATAGTTTTTGTATAAAACTAGGATGAAATTATTAGAAATTATAAATTATGGGGATTAAAAATATTGAATCCATTTTTTAAAATTTAAATCATAGAAGTAAAAAAAAATCAATTTATAATTAATCCAGCTGATGGAACAACACCACATGTTTTTAAAGTCAAAATGATGAAATGTTTGTTGATTTTTTATATCCAATTTCAATGTGAATTTATTTCCAATGGTATAAACTAGATTAATTTATAAAAATATTATCTGTTTACAGTTTTAAACCAATTTTAATTTTAATTTATCCTTATAAATAAAATATATGTAAAGAAGTTTTGAATTAAAATTCTGTATTTCTTCACTATTCATCAAAAAATGAAGTTTCTTTGAAAAATCCCAATAATTCACCATAAGATAATTTAGAAATTTTAAATTTAAAAATGAAGTTTATTTTATCAAATTAAATTTATAAATTTGACCAATATTAATACTATTTCTTTTCAGAGAAGGACATGAAATGCAATTTATTTGAGATTATGATTTTTCTAAACATTTAAAGACATTGCCAAAATTTTATATTATTCATTATAAATATGTTTTATTTATATAAAACAATTATATATAATATTTCAAAATTATTTATTGTTGTTCATATTACTATTTTTAATGGCTAGGCTATAATTATCTCATTTAAATAATTATAACAATAAAACGATGCTTCGTAGAAACTTGGTGTTGTGAGTAATGTCCACCAAGTCAGTTTTTCTTGTAGTGTATAAAAATGAATTTTTATGTTCAATGAATGTAAGAATTAGTGATTTTATATAATAAGACTATTTTAATGTTGTGTGAAATAAGAAATATAAAAATATTAAATTAATTGGAAGAAAATATCTCACAAAAACCCAGGGTGTTACATTCTACACCCTTAAAATGTATTTCAACATTCAAATTTTTCTGGGTTATCTAAGGTATAATACTAGAATTTTTATTTCATAGAAACCCACATCATAATAATTATTACTAAAACATCATTTAAAAAGGTAATGTTGGAACCCTAACGGTTACACAAAGTATGATATAACTAGATTTCCATATAGAAGAACGTAGGTTGGGATTGAAAATTTGTCATGGTGGAAAAGCATAAATATCTATAGGGAGGTATTGATGTTGTCAATCATAAAAAAAGAATGATAAAAGAAAAAGTTAAAGGCCTCAAATTTATTAATATGTGATGATTCAAATCTCCATCAGTTCAATAAAAATTAATGTATTAGAAAAAAAATATTCATTTTTTGATCATTATCACATATTTTAGTAAATCTTTTACTCCCCATAAATACATGGAAATATACATACATTATATATTTCTATACACCAAATTTCCTTCTTTGGTAGTGATTTTATCTATTTCTAATTCATCCATTACTTAAATAGATGGAAGTATAGAAAATAACTCTGAATCCCAAAGCCCTAAAATACATTTTTAACAGGTTATAGGTCCCATAAAATAATGAAATGTATAAATATTTTCCCCATGTATTATTCAAAATAAATATAGTTAATAAATTAATCTCTAATCACAAAAAGTAACACTAATGTTTCATTAAAAATATATATTCATCAAAAATAATTATACAATAATCAAAAAATCATGTAGGCTATTGGTAATTGTGAAATCTGTATCATCATCCATTATTCTTTGGTTCAATACCCACTACATTTCTGAACATGATTGGTTCTCAAGCAATAAACATTATTTCCTTCAATAAAACCCTAATAATATAATTTCCAAAATAAATTTAATAGACACCCTTGAAAAAATTTGAATCATTAAATTGCCATTTAACCAAGGTTTTCAATACATCTTCAATACAAACACACTTAATCTGAAGGTTAAATTAATCATTACAAAACATTTTGACCTTATAAACCTTACAAATGATGAAAAAATAGAAATAATGTAATGAAATCAACTTAACATTGAACCCCATATATCACAATATAGCTCTTTCTTGTCACATTACAAACATGTGAATAAAATTTTCATATATTATATTGAAACATGGTAATAACATGAATTACCATAAATAATTCTTGAAAACATGCATGATTACTTATTCCATAGATTACTAGATATATTCAATAAATCCAAAAACTTTCAAAATAAATCCATGATAGAATAAAATACTTTTACAGAAGTCCGTAATTAGTTATAAGGTAATCAATACCATTAAATTTACTTACATCAATCATATAATTATCCAAACAAAATCATTGTAACATTAGAAACCTATTAGGGGATATCTTTCCCTTAATCAAATGCTCTTCCTGGAAATCACCTTAACATTAAATAACTTTTCTATTCTATTAGATCCATTGAATGTATTCTTTTAAATCATTAACAAAAAAATGCAAACAGGAAAATCTTTATATATTTCACCTTCAATAATTGTTGAATCCAAATTCATAAAAACATGAATCACTTCATATTTAAGCCACTAACAAGGTTACCATATCCTATTAAATAATACAACTTTCATTTCACATTTCATATGTAGTCTCTTCATCATCAGCAATGTAACCATTAATTGCATCACTTGGATGATTCTATTCAGGAGACTTCCTCTTGGGATATTCAGTTGACTAATGACCATTTATTCCACACATAAAACACCTATCCTTCAATTATGTCTTTGGGAGGCTAATATTTTAATAAATCCAGTTAATTAAAACATTCATTTTCCTATTCGGTCACTTGATTTGTGACGTTCTTTTACATAGTTAAACCATATTCTTTTTCCCTTAAGACGTTCACATATGTGATTATTTCCAAATTATTAACACAATGGTAACAAACTATTATTTATTACATGGTATCAATTACCCAAAATCTCATACAAGTCCTTATTTTTCTTCTTTATGAGTCTGATATATGGTTATGTTACATGTTGTTAATCATCTTAGGGAAGAATTATTAGTCATTATTATATAATCATTCCCTCAAGTGATCAACCCACATTACTTCTTATTAGAAAATCATCCATCAAATTCAATGTTAATTGAGTTCCTTCCTATTCCAACCATTGATTAAAACCAGTGGAAGTGTGTGATCATTAATTATCCTAGAATAAAATCACATATTCAAGATTATAATTACATAAATGGTTTATAAATCATGAAAACTTCTTTAATCTATGACTCCCCAGTTTCATCCTAGGTCATTCATAGAAAAATTGTATTTAAAACCTTCACGATTTTGGTTGAAGATATTTTTAATTACCAATGCATATCCCTTGGGAGTGTCAAAACAAGTGTCCATATTGGACCACTATCTTTTACCAAATTACCCCAAGTTAAGACCGAAATATCTTTTCAGAGTTTTCATTCCTAGGTATATCAATGCTAGAGCCACATCCACGTGAAGTTTCAAGACTAGGATGTATTTCCAGGAATCCACTCACTCTATCCTTTACCAAAATCCTAGGAAATTTTCTCATAATTTTTCGTATTTTTATATTTATCCTTATACATGTTCAAAGGGCTCACACTAATATTTTATCTTCATATTCTCCAAATGTTAACTAAACCATTTCTCTGATTCCAACTATAGAGTACCCTTCCTTTAATGCATTAAAATTACATCAAATTTTCAAAATACTTAATAAATTACACAAAAATACTCCCAAACACCATATTAGTCTAGTGCCTTTAGAAATAAGGAAAAATAAACACTGGTGCATAAATGAGCTACATTATCTCCCACTAGGATGATATTGAATAACCCCATTCTTAGACACAAAAAAACATAATACATATCATTATATTCAGGGAAAGGAAGCATAAAAAGGGGTGAGATACAATCCTCATTAAGGTTAATATAGGGATAAATTTAACCATAATCATGGGTATAAGGGTATGATAATATGACCAATAAAATATAACATCATACACTACATGTAAAATATCATAAACATGAATAATGGCATATAGTTTTGATGTTTAGAAGATAAGAATTATAACGAAATACATAACATAATCTGTGAAATAAAAACATTGGAATAAAACATGAAATTATATAAAACACATAATCATATAATATTATTTACATAGTAGTCAAGGAATCATTTACAAGGCTAACATAGTGGACAAAGTTATTTACTGAACGAGGTTTGATACCCTTTACAAACCTGTATTACTGAACAAAGTACACTCCCCAATCCAGCCCAATAATATTTAACTAAGTTCACTTCTCATTCTATCCAAGTATATCTAATGAGATATAAATATGTACCTAATACATTTGGGGGGATATATAGGTCCCACCCATCTCATAATGAAGTCACAAATACTTGTGCCTCAAATTTGAAAACTATAATATCAAAACCAATAAAGTGATATGGGTGTCATAAACATGTAATAATATATTAATATATAAAAAAATATCATTCATAATCATTTCATTGAATCACAACCCTTCAAAGGAAGTATGATTCATAAGAATATAACTCGTGATGTAGAAATGAGTTTCACAGACATATAACCCAAGAAATAGAAACGAGTCTCCTAAATATCATGCCATTACAACATAAATCATTTAGAGAAATAATATGAAGAGATAAATCAAATAATATCCACATAAATAAATAATTAACATCAATAAATTTTATCTTAGATGGTAAATAATTTTCAATGATAATTTAGAAACATTTCATGAATAAAATATCATTTCTTCTTAGAAAAATGATTTTTCAAACATAAAATGTTTTGAAAACACTTTTCATTAAAAATCATTTGAAAAAAATAAAAAAAGTTTGAAAACATATTCCCTTTAACACTTATAAAAATAATGTGGAAAAAAATTTGCGATTCTTTTTCCATGAAAACATATATAAAGAAGCATGAAAACATTTGGAAAAACTTTCAAATTGAAAACATTTAAAATATACTTCAAAACATTTTAGAACCCTTTTTTTAAAACACATTTAAAAATTATATAGAATTCTTGAATTTTTGTTTGGAATCCATTACGTATAAAATAATTTAAATTCATATAATTAAATTTGGACAATTTTATGAAAACAATTTCTTTGAAAATACATTGAATACTTATAATAAAATCTTGAAAATATTTTGATAACCATTTCTTTTCAACTGAATTTAAAACTTATAAAGAATGCATGAATACATTTTTAAAACCTTTTATTTTAAATTAATTTGAAAATTAATAAATAATTTTTGAAAACATTTAGAAAATCTTTTTAGAAAACAATGTTTTTAAAGAACATAGATTTCTGATTGAAGAGAGATATAAAGTGAGATTTTTATAAAAACAATTTATTACTTATATTATGTACCAAATATTGAAAATAATGGGACCAATATATGAATACATCTTGAATATATTTAGTTAATGTAAACTTGTGATTTTTCTTGAGTTATGAGTCCTAATATTTAAACAATGGAAGCATAATCATAAAGAATCTCGGAAATAAATGTGATTGTTTCAATAAAAACTTATCAATTGGTAACATTGAACCATACTCCATAAGTAAGAAAATGAATCTAATTGGAGCATAAAATATCATTAAGGTAAGCATATTAATTATATAACATTTCAAAGGCAGTATGTAGACTTAATTTAGAAATATAGGGGAATAACATGGTATGTGTCTCAAAGAATGTAAATTTATACAAAAATATCTTACAGATTTAGTATATTTTGAAACGTAAAACACATGAATGGAAGATCAAATAATGGATTTTTAAATCCCAATAAATTGAATAATAATAATCATATAATACTTTCTTGGATTTTATATACACCACTCAAAATAAAAGAGTGGTGAACAAGGCATGCATCTCATGGATATAAAAAATGAGATGAAAATCCCATACCTTGTTTCTTTAATATCATCATACTCATTAAAAACTCATGTTTAATTAATATAAATTCATTATAAATTCCAAAATGAACCATATTTTAATATCTAATACCGTATATGGTTTTATTATTTCTTTACATTACTCTCTTGTAAACAAGTGTATGTTAATGTTTCACTTCAAGGAATATCCTATTTGTTCTTCAAATATTCCTCAATTTATTAAATCTCTGGTCCTTGTACTTATATAATGAATTATAAAAGTTAAAGTAGGATATAAATATTATTTATATTCATCATATTATTACTATACTAATATATGTAATATATATGTAGGAAATGGAATACACTATTCATAGAGACGGTAGGTCGTACGTACACATGAATGTTATTTCCATTTAATTATCATATTGAAAGAAAGAATATAATTGAATTATCTGTATATATATATAATTATTATAGAAGAATTATTTTTTCAAATATATTATATAATTTAACTAACCGTATCATTAATACCTTCCACATTTTATGTGAATAGATAACATCACTTTGAGGGGGCTACAGTCCACACATCCACAAATAAAAATATCATATTTACAACAAATTTAAAGAGTAAATGATTGTGTGTTAATAAGATTAATTAGTATTAAAGAAATAATAAATTTCATATATATTATATATGGATATATTTTCCACCATAATTCCCATCATGATAGGTAGTAATGGAATAATGAACAATCATTGTTTTGTGAGGTGGTAATTCTACATACATATAAACAATATTTCGGTTACCCATTAAATGGAGGTGTGTGTAGGAGTAGGTAGAAACATTATAATAAAAACACCTCATTATCTTTTTTATATTTTTTTAATATTAATGGAATAATATGAATTTAGTTAGTAGAGAATGAAAATAAAATACAGTATCTTGAGGGACAATGTTACATCTTAAAAGGGTAACTCTTTTTGGTTTCTAATGAAGGGATTCCTTAGAATGCTTTTTTTAAAAAATTGAGGATTTAAGAAGAAATTTTGGGTTGTTTTATGGATATTTTATTAGATCATGGATGAAACTCTGTGGTTTGGGCGGTAAAAATAAGTGGATGAGAAGAGCCCTTTTTATAGTGTAAGAGGAGTGACACTCTTTTAAATCTTTGGAAAAGGAATTCCACCCATGTTTTTCTCAGAAAAAGTGGCTACCATAATAGACCAATCCAATACAAGTGAGAATTGTGTCTAATTTATTTCATCCAATTAAAGGTGGATAAATTTATAAGTCATTTTGGGTCTTAAATTTACTGTTTAGTCCTTAGTAAATGTTAATTTTTAGTTAACCAATGTATTAATTTTAATTACATTCGCTAATAATTTTGGTCCAAAACTATGTAGATATTATTATACATTATAATTTATTTGGACTCCAAATATAGATTATAATTTTTGGAATTCCAATCATAAAAGTGGAAAGAATAATTTAAAATTAATATCATTGGCGGGATGACACTCAAGGTTATTAATGTTAAAATGATCAAAATTCAACAGAGTTTTTATATCGAATATCAATGTGAAATTGGTTCCAATGAACTAAATTTGATTAATTGATAATAATATTATCTAATTAATCTTTTAATCTAATTTTAAATATTATTTATCCTTTTAAATAAATACTTTAAAAAATATTTTTGAATTAAAATTATGTATTTTTTACAGTTCATCCAAAAATTATGTTTCTATGAAAGATAAAAAAATTAACCCTAAGATAGTTATTAAATTCTAAATTAAAAAATAATAATTATTTTATCAAATTTAATTGCTACATGTTTCTAAAATTATATTAATTTATTCCCAGATGAGGACTTCAATGTAGGTCATTTGATATTATAGTATTTGAAATCAAATTAATACATTGTGAAAAATTATATTGTTCATTATCATTATGTTTTATTTTTAAAAAAACATTATATATAATATTTGAAAAGTATTTATTATTATCAGTATTTTTATGTCTAATATCTAGAATAAAATTATTTCATTTAAATAATAATAATAATAAAATGATGCATCATTGAAAATTAGTGTTGTGTGTTACGTTTGGTAGTTAGGTGTTGCGTGTAGTGAATTCCAAGCCGTGGTCATGTGAAAGGAATGATTGACTTAGTGATTTAATATGAAAAATATTTTTTAGTTTTTTCATTTAATGAAAAATATAAACATTTTAAATAAATTAAAAAAAAAATTATTTCACAAAATCTTAGGGTGTTACGTGTGTAGCACTATGATCCATAAAACAGTGTATGCGCTTCTTGTAGCACAAAAATATGTAATAAAATTTTGTGTAACAACCATGTTAAAGTGATGCATGATCAAAATTCCATAATATGTTCTTGAAAACCAATTCATAACTTTCTTACCTTTCTGTAGGGAATAAATTCCTAAACATCATAATGTCACTTAGTCTGATTTCCCTATCCAATTACTAATTGTAATTTCTCAATGTGGATATACTTTTCTATTTGAATACCATTTTGAAAATTCCAAATTGCCTCATTATTAATCTAAAAATCTTGGTCTAGTTTCACTATTAGGTTAAAAAACCCTTAATATGATCCTTTTTATTCTCCTTTATTCTTCTACTCTGGTAACTTTCTTAGTAATGTACAACCTAGAAACATATTATCCATGAAAATTCATATATTCTACCTCTTATACTATGAAAAACACTTTTTTTTTAAAATACAAAGTAATTTCTCCTTTTATATGGGATATGATTAATGTTTATGTAGGATTTGTAAAAAAAATTCCCACTTAAATAAATTTCTCAAATTATTGATTTCACTTGAATTTCAGATACATTTATTACTTCATAAATTCTTCTTAACTCTTTTTGAAATAACCTAAATCTTTTCTTAATGAAAAATCACTTCAAACATAATAACAAACTGTAATCCCATTCTGATTCTGATTGTGATTTCTAAAAAAAATAATCTTTACAAAAATGATATTTGGTTATTCCAATTTTCCTGACCCACTAGTAAAAAAATCGTAATTGAGGATATCTCATTATATTTATCTACGCAAATTGAAATACAAATCTTCCCAATATTATTTCGCCATTATCACGATGACAACATATTGTGGAATATGTTTATCTTGTACCAAATATGAAAAAGTAAAACATATGTCTTCCCATTATGATTCTTTGTACCAACTACTGAAAAAAAAACAAATTCTTATTCAAAATATTCTTGCTTCATGACCCCATTGATAGAAAAACCAAAAAACATCCATGCAAGATTCTTCCACTTCTTAACTTCCGATAGATGATCTTCCATCCAATGAACTTATCCGTGTGAGGTTATATCTGATTATCAGTTTTATATTCACTATGATGAATATGTTTCTCCTCATTTCTAATGGATATTTAAAAAAAATTAAACATATCATCGAAAAATATAATAATTCAATTTAATTTATCTTTACCCACTTAATATTATCACAGAATAATTAAACTAAAAATTCATCCTAATTAAAATGTTTGAATGTAGTATTGATTGGTCTTTGACTTTCTTTTCATAATTTCCCACAAAATCATTAATTTCTTTCCTTTTCATTGGTCCCAAAAACACCCAAAAAACATTATGCCTCAGATGATTATGATGTAATAATGAGTTTTATGGATTGATATAAACAAATTCAACTTCAGTAACATCTTTAGTTTCTGAATATTATACTCATCATCTTCTTAAAACAAACTTTTGTCGAGTAATCCCATACTAATGGAATTATAGGATAATTGTTTTTACACAATATTTCCACTTCTCCAACTTTTTACATGTAAGTATGACTTCCTCATGGCTTTGAAAACACTAAAGGTCATATTCAATATCCCAGGACATATAATGGAATGTTTTTTAACTTCCCATTGTTCTAGTAATATATTTATTTCTAATCACCAGAATATGATTTTCAATACCTTATCTCCACCTTTACATCATCAATATATAATCACAGGTTTTACAAATTACTTATGATTTGTGATAAATAAAAAACCACAAATAATCATCATATTTATATTATATCTATGCAAAATTTAATACCTTTCATTTTTTTGATATTCCTTACATTCCAGTCCTAAGGTGAGTCTAATAAAATGTTAACTCTAGAAAATACCTTCCCAATCTAATGTATTTTTTTATGAATTGTGACACAAAATTCATGAATAATATTATGAATCTGATTACCCTAATTTAAAAACTGAGGTGATTTCTTTTCTTATTAAACATCCTTGAAAACAAAAGAACGCTCTTAAATACAATCATCTTCCTTATCAGCTTGGTCTTGACACAAACCCAATCTTTGATAAATAATAATTTTTTTAATATGATCCAAGGTATAATCCATTTCCCACAAACATTTAATAATGAAAGTGATGTGAAAATTTTCTAATCAATTAGGTGATGCGGGCTAACCACTCACCTCAAAACAATTCAATCCATTATATGACAAGGGAGTTAGTCGTACGACAACACAAAATTGTACCACTAAAAATTTATGATATTATCATTTGGAATTTAAAACCAAACACTATAATAGGTTCCTTGGATATATACAAAAGAAATCGAATTTGGAATTTAAGAGGTAATATACCAAGGGATGGATCACTACTAGGTTATCCATCACAATTAGAGATTTAGTTATCATAAGTATTTAGGTTCAATGAAAGGTAAAAATTTTAATACAATTATAATTTAGGGGAATCCCCTGGTGAAACTAGGATTGTTCACAATGAAACAAATTATAGAACATCAAAACTTAGGGTGTAACTTATAAACCACCTACCTCATACATGTAAAACTATCATAATTTGGTATCAGCCTTTTATTTGTATTTGATTAGAATAAATCTAAAGAATAGGTGAATAAACTATAATAGGAATATGAGCCTTCACCTTAATAACTCCATCAAGATAAAAAAAATATAGTGTATGTATAAAAATGAATACAGATCTCACTAATGGCTATCCGAATAGACCGATAGAATAAGAATTGGGCATCAGAAAGAAGAGTTATTAAGAAGAGAATCATTAGTTAGAGGAGAACATATATTGGGAGAAGAAACAATCACACTCTTGAAATATGAGGAAATAAAGGTAGGGGTATTATTTTAATTCATTAAGGAAAATTGGGTTATTTAAGATAATATTATTGGTTTATATATTTTGGCCACACATTTTCCCAAAATGTTCACCAATCATGAACGAATAACAGCCTTGGAAGGGTACTCGAATGTTTAGGCCGCATAATTTGGGAAACTGTGTTCCAACTATGTGTATGTCATCAGAAAAAAATTGTTGAAATTACATATTGGTGTGTTGTACTTGGTACACTGTTAGAGAAAAATATGTTCCCTTCTTCACCCTACTGTTCGAACCCACATGTTTATGAGAGATTGTGTGGGATGCATTACAGAGTGTCTACTGACCATGCATCCCCGTGTTTTTCTCCACCAGCTGTGGTTCCGAGCATTGAACAAGTCCTGGACACCATGTTAACCTAATTGAACTCATTAAGAATCCCTATTATGTCCAAAGAAGCAATTAAAATGAATTTCAAAGGATCTATACCTGATAAAAATGATGGGATCTTACAGTACCCCCTTAAAAGAACTCATCCCCAGGTTCACCTTCCAAGGGTGGAAAACTTCCTCTGAGAATAATTCCATATACTAAGCATGTAAATAATCCTCCCACACCCAAGTCCCATCCTATACCCAGTCATGATACAATATCACTGATACAAAAGGGAAAACTAACCAAAGAGAGACGTCATTATATGATCAATGAGGCATATAGGATGATCCAAAAAAGAAGCTTCATCATCTTCCTCATCATCATGGGGATAAAAACATCGTTCATGATGAAATAGTTATGATGTAATATCAATCAATAGGATACCATCTCCACCATCTCTATAATATCAAGCAACCCTAAATGAACAATGACATATTCCATTAGATCCAAATCCATATATTCCCATTTTTGGGTGATACCCAAAAAGAATACACGATCCCCAACCTCGAACTCTAGATTTCATTGACATTGATCAACATATTATACCTATCTATACTGAGAAATATAAATTCACTTCCTTATAAATTTGACCTTCTACAAAATATCTTGAACGAGATAAGGACCTAGTAGTGATGCCAATTCTTCCTCTAACCATCACAATGGGTAACTGTAAGACCTATCGTATAGAGACTCATAGGGATCCACATATATAATTTTATGATAACCTTTATTTTTATAAAAATCTATGAGAGGTATATTCTTACCCCAAAAACTATAGAAATCTTGGAAACATGGTCAGATAATATCCTCAAGATCTTCTATCATATGTTCTTATTGATGATCAATCACAGAGTGAAAGGTTTTTCTCAGAAGCACTTTTGTACCTGTATCCTATTTCAACCCCTATAAGAAACTATAATTGTAGTAAGAATCCATTTCTATGATTACAGTATAAGGGAACATTTGAAGTCATATAATCTTGTGGATGGACAATTTCCAATCTTACAAACTGATAATGTATCTCGGATATAAAAAAAGTGGGATAAATTCACCAGTTGATGCATGACTACCCCAACCACATCCCAACCTTGAGGCTAGCTCGATAGTCCTATGGAAAAATAAATTGAAGAATCTTCAAATTTCCATTTCATGACTAATAGTGATGAAAATAAGACAAAAGGTCACTGGTTCTATTCCTCCCCTACTGAATTGTGGAACACCTAGTGAAAGAACATTCTATATGATGCTTCATCCCGATCCACTAGTACTGCCGTCATATATAGTGATACATTGTGAAAATACCCTGGAGAATTACACACTAAGAAGCATGTGACTCTTAAATTAGATTATCCCTCAGATCCATGGGATTCTATATATACCCATGTATACATAGGATTTCAACATCATAGATAGTACAATCCGGTGGGAGGTCTTCACTAGCCACACTCTCATGTAGTATAAAGCCCTAAGGATCAGAAAACGACATCATCTTCACCTTATTTAGATGTTATGAGGTCACCCATAGTGATGTAAGTAAACAATGTCCATGATGGTCTTGAACCTCAATATGAATATTATAATTTTGATCTATAATATCCCATTCACTAATGGTCTCCTAAAATGCCTACATTTGAGTCCTTATGCTGAGAGAATCAGTAACAAAAATTTATTTCCCTGGCATATAATAAAGCATGAAGTCAATTTAATGTAAATATAAAAACCATCTTAACTACCTATGGTTTATTTCTCACTATTTGAAAATATATCTGAGGCTTTTTTGGTTAGTGACCACCAAAAAACACACTCCAAATAGGTAATTCCTTAATCAATTCAAGGTGTGTACAATAGCTTCCAACTCAAGATCATACACCATGTAGTTTTACTCATGAGGCCAAATCTTCCACGACTCATACACAATAACTCAATATAAATTCATCAAAACCACTCTTAGATCAATACCCAATGTGTCACAATAGACTGTGTAGCTCCATCTTAATTATGGATTAATCGTGATCGATAATGAAGTAAATATCCCTTTGAACTCATGAAAGGACGTCTCATAGGATTCAGAAAATATAACCTTCACCCCATTCCTTTTCAAGCCCCTAATCAATTCTTCTATGAATTATATTTCATGTAAAAAATAGCAGCATTAATTAGTTATCCCCTAGGAAATCCATATATCAATGATGTTCGTGGGATTCTCTCAAGTTACCACATCTATCTCCTTCTATGGGTCAACCAAAACTCCCACCTCACAGATAACATGAAGAAAGAATAAGTTTAGCTTGTAGATCCAAAATTTACATTTATGGTGATTTTCATATAGCTAGTGCTTCCTCAGTGTATTAAAAAAATATCAAGATGAGTGGAATGGTTGCTTGGAGTATGATAATACACAAATATATCATCTAAAAAGACCATGAAAAAGGAATCCAGATAGGGGTAGAATACCATATTCATCAAATCAATGAATATGGAATGCACACTCATAAAACTAAATAATAACACAGTATACTCATACAAGCCTTACGGACTAATGAAATATATACATGGAATATCTGAATGTCTAACTTAAAGATGATGATATCCCAATCTCATGTCAATATTTGAGGATACCCTTACTTATCTAAGATAGTAAGAAAATCATCAACCCTCGGTAATGGATTCTAGTTTTTCAAGGTAAGTTCATTCAAATTCTAGTAATCCCAGAAAATCATAAGGTTTCCATCTGCACTATTGAAAAAAAGTCCAATTGATCCCCATGATAAGTATTAGGTTGTATAAAACTGTTTTCTTAAAATTCCTCTAGGTTCCCCTTAACCTCCTACAACTCATTTTTATCCATCCTATACAGAGGAATCAATATTGGTGTAGTTCTAAGAACTACCACAATAATAAATCTTATGCCTCTCGAATGATGTAGACTGAAAATGTGATCAGGGAAGACATCCTAGTAACGATTGACTTTATAAAGGAACTCAATATGATGGTGTCCCTGATCATTCATATAAAGGATAGGAATTTGGGAAGTTATTTTGACTGTCCTAATATGCACCGGTCTAGCTCTACCAGCATAGACATCCTACTCAACCATGTGAATATAATTATGTTCCACTACTGATGTAAATGACACCCTCCAGTTATAGAAATCCATATAGGCATGATAGGTAACTAAGCATTTCATCTTCAGAATGATTATAAAGATATTCATCTCAATTATTAATAGGTTTCATGTAAAATGATGGTTACCTACCTTAAGAGGATTTTATATTCATTATGGTACTCTCTCGGATCATATACCCAATGGTGTACCTAACAACATCACACCACATGAGTACTCAACATGAAGTCAATGATTATCCACAATACGCATATAAATGAAATAATTTTATACACCTATATAGGATATGATAGAAATGATAGTAGAGGCTTCTATGATAATACCTCAAATAGTAGATGATCCAACATATTTCTTCACTAGTAATGGCTCTAAGGAATAGATATGGCCAGATCCTGGACCTTGTGCTACAACCTGACTGCCTAGGGTAGTTCTACAATGTTTTTACTGAAAATATGATATCTAGCTACCACGGACATGGCCTCCTACTATTCCTATATTGATATTAGTAATCCATCTACCTTAATTGTGAGGATATATTGTACCTTATATTAAAGGTGTTGATAAAATGAACATTCTCCCACTCCAAACTTATGGAAATGTCCTGTAGAATAGATTAATATACCCAAATCTTCCACAAACATGGAACTCAATGGGGAATCCTAGGCACTAAGACCTATTATAAACATGGATCCCACATTTGGGAATTACCACGTAACTATCCTTGGGTTTAAAATGGATTCCACATTTCAAACATGTAGTCTCAATGTGTTTTTTATGATCGTTATTACAACCACTACTCTCTATGGCTTTTGAACTACACTAATTGACACCATCAACTTCCCTTAGGATCCACTCAGTGATAAGGTGCTGGATCACTATTTCAGATATGGTAGTCAAAAATAAAATTTACCCCCGAATGAATAGGATTCCTTAGACTATCCTCAAATCATCTCACTTTCACCGCCTCATCAATAGTATAGATATGTGTGATGCGATAAAGCTCTATAAAATGAGCAGAACAGTCCATGACGGTCATGAACCCCACTTCATGTTAATGAGAATCCTAGCATGATTATCTCTTAGGGTCCTTGGGATGAAATAGCTAAATAATGTCAATAAAAAAATCCCTCCATGTCACTTTCTGATACTTACTCATCAAATTTAGAATATCTCATCAGATTTTGGAAGAACCTCAAAGCATATATGTTGTGAGTTTCACTTTAATATCCTAAAATGTCTCTAGATTTTTGAATACAGACGAAATAGTAAAAATTCATAACTCTATATCTTTTGGTATTCCATCCCTCGAAAATGAGGGTGGGTGCTACTACTGGATCGTCCGAGTAAACACTCCAATAGACGGGGTAGAGCAGGAGCTCCCTGAATTGTATGCATAATCCATATGAAATATCTTTTAAATCATGAATCATCAACCTCATAAAGAATAGGTTTTTGTGAAATAGAATTCACTACTAGAGGTATAACTAGTAGCTAAGGGACCACCACCTCTGAGAAATGGTGGTCACCACCCTCCTAGTATATATCTAGGGGATGTCATTGTGGAATTGGTTTAAATGTTCCTAAAACATTACTTAGATAAAATTTGATAAGGGAAAAGGTCACATATATTGAAATAAAATAGCTTCATATACATTCTATGTAATAGTCTCACCAAAATTCTAGCTTAATGAGTCAGGTCTGGGTGATAGAAACATTTATATATAACAATAATTATGGCATCTACTTCCCACTACAAAGGTTGGGATTGGGTCAAGATCTATGTTTATTGTTTTAAATTAATTGTTAAATTCATATTTATTTTTCAATATGATTTAAATGGCTGAACCAATTGGTTCACCACTTCCAATGCATAAGGGACCGTAAAAATTATATACAAAAATGTTGTGTCGATTCAATCTATACCATAACACATTACAATCCATGGAGACCAATAGTCCATGACTTAATGTTCCATAGTTAACCTTTTAGGGTGTCTTTTATAGCCTATGAAGGAAAAACTATTAGGTCATAGAAATAACTCTATTAAATACCTTTTTTTCAAATTTACATTCAATAATAATTAAATGATAACAATTATATTTATAATAGTCAAAGTACTCATGGAAATAAAAAGCAATAAAATCATGATAATTCTTATATATGACATGGCATATGTATGGAATGTGAATTTCTTAATGTCTTCCTAATATTATTAAATGTCAATGACTCAATCCCCACATATAATAGAGACAACGATAGTATATAAACCAAAATTAAATCAATAGTAATATCAGAATTCTAGTGCATCACACAATTGTGGAATCAAATCATCTTTAATAAGAATATTATGAAAAAAAATTCAAATATGGATTTTTTCTATGCATGGATTACCAACTCCTATGAAATGTCAATACTGCAATCCATAACAATCATAATTTATTATATATTTTCTCACAATAAAAATTCAATTAAAGAAATATTTTTTATACAACTTTGTGATGTCTCATACCAGGGTTTCACTTAGAGTTTTCCTAAGCCTGTTGGGCAAAAATGCCTCATGCACATCTCCCTGAATGTCAGAGGATGATAAATTGAAGTGAGGGACTTAGGTGTGTCTGTGAGGATACTCTGACCTCATTATAAATGTACCACATTGTAAAAATCAATTAAATAAATAGGATAGATTTTATAATAATTAATAATACGTAGAAACTGAAAGGAATAACTGAGTATAAAATAATAATCAAATTTAGTAAAATGAATCATATATAGTGGATGGTAATGTAATGTATCTAAAAGGCTAGAAAACCATGATACAAGGTAGAAAGTAGTAGTACTATACAAATGTTAAAAAATGAAAAAAAAATATCTATGAATCCCATACTCCTCCCCAGTGATTTACTACTATGATCGATCCTATGACATGCCATAATGTCAAGCATCCTTAATAGGATTCTTCCCCTTATCTGAAAAAGTAATCATGAAGTGTTGCTGGGATCCATGGGTATTCTAGAAAGGGTATCAGATAAATCCCCTTAGAAAATGACCAAATACATCTATAAATATCTAGTCTGTTTATATGATATGGAAGAGCAATGGTATATAAAATTAAATCAGAAAAAACAATTGTAAATGGGTCGTATTTGGTTTCCCAATGGAAACAAAGCTTACAATACATTCTTCATACCATGCTGGAATAACACTGAATAAGTATCAAGGGACACAATTCCTGAAATCACATTTATACGGGACTTCATGCCCAATATTAATGTAGTATTAGGGTCTCAATACTTAGAATCACGATATAGAGATTCCATACACCGTATCGTATTTATAAGGGATGCCATGCCTGACGTCACAGTAAGGGATTCCATCCCCAAATAATATGAAAATAAGGGTTTTCATGCCTATATAACATAAAAATATAATATTCCATTACCATATAGTATCCCAAGTTATATCATGACTATATTGTATCATAATCTATTTCATTCCCATACAGTATGAAAAATATATTTGGGAAACAATGCTTGTATTGTATCACAATTACATAAGGGTTTCCATCAGTATTTGATAAAAAGTAAGAGGTATGCTATTCCTATTTATATATGTATATATATAACCCATATGGGTCGTTATTCCCATTTTGTATATTACATACATTTGTGTTGTCAGGCCCATTCATTGAAATTAACCAGGCTAATCATACCCTATCATATAGATAACCATTGCATTTAATACAAGCCGAGTAATAATCTATTTCTCAATTACATTTAATATTGATAGGGAATAACCATTTTTTCGATTAATTAGTTGACGTAGGATTTATAGTAACCTCCAATCAATTCAATCCATTAAAAGGAAAGGGTGTTAGTCGTTCAACAAAAAAACATTTATCCATTAACAATTAATGATTTCATCATTTAAAATTAAAAACTAAACCCTACAAAAGCTTCTTTGGATATACACTGAAGAAGAAAAAAAATAGGCATGTAAGAGGGAACACCCAAAGGGATAGTTCACTCAATGGATTTCCATATTAATAAGAGGTTGGATTTTAACTAGTATTTATGTTCTAAAATAGACAACCAATTTATAGAAATTAATATTTATGGTCAATGCACAGTGAAAATAGAATGTGGTACAATGACACATATGATATAACATCAAAACATGATATATAAATTATATAATACCTTATTAGTACTTGTAAAACACTCCTCATCCAGTATCAATCTTTAATTCATCTTGTATTAGAAGAAAAATATAGAAGATGAGAACACCCTAAAAATACGGCATATGATCATGCACCTAGATAACTCCCTTGAGATAATGAATATAAAGGAATATAGATCATAGAATGGGTTATCAAATGAGACTCAAAGAAGTTAAATTAGGCACCATATCTAATTGTGATCAGGAATCCTAGATTTAAGTGGAGGAGGGATCAAAAATGAAGAATAACCCACCACATACTAGATATAGGCGGAATGAAATGTAGGGGTAATATTATAATTCATTAAGGTAAATTTGGGTAAATCACCAAAAAAATTAGTCGAACATGGTTTGGCTACATTTTTGGCCAAAACATGCACATACTATGTAAGGATCACTAACATAGAAGGAAAACCAAATAGTTATGTTGCACGGTTAGGGAAACAGTGCAACAACCCCGCGAATATCATTTACTAAAAATAACATACTTTTTAAATGGGTTTCCAGCCCTTTTGACATGATTCAGAAAAACATTTCACCCAGATTCACCCCACTTTCCAGCCCTAATTGTTTAAGAGAGACTATGTGATCTAGGACACACAATGTCTATTAATCATGCAGCCTAGTGTTCTTCTCCCCCGTCTGAGGTTCCAAGATTTGAACAAGCGCCAAACACCCCTATAACCTCGATAAAATCATTATGAATCCGTATTAGGTCAAAAAGTGGAATTAGACTAAATCTAAATGGATTTGTATCTGATACAAAATACAGGATCACCACTAGAAATTTTACCAATATAAATGGACCTATACCAATAGTTTGTACAAATCTGTTGGCATAGGTACCTTAGAGAGACATATACCAACATTTTTGAAGAAATTTTAGGTATATTTCTCTTTTATCCACTCTATACCAACCATTTTTTCAAAAACATTTGGTATATAACACTAATTGATACTTATGAAAATTGTTTTGGCCAAAATATTAGTTATAGGTCACTTATATAGTCCTATACAAATGGGTTTGGCCATAAATGAGTATATATATCTTTTATAGAGATCCTACACCAATGATTTTTAAGAAACAGTTGGTATAGGTCCACTATATGTCAAAAAATTCCTCAAAACCATTTTTATAGCTCAAATAATAAAAGAACATAAACTAACTATTCTAAAAAAACATTAGTATAGTTCTGTACTAATTGTATTGAGAACAGTTGGTTTAGGCACCCATATTCTTTATGGAATCTATTGTCAAATAATAGTAAATAAAGAAAAAGTTAAATAACTTATGAATTTTCATTAATATATTAGTGAAATTATGTCTACAAAAGACTTTTTAGGTTGGGAGTTATTTTTTTGTTTTATAGATGACAGAAACTAGGATCAAAACAAAGATGAGTTTTATTTTTAAAATGCCTATACCAATGGTTTCATCAAACAATTGGTATATGTTTTTCATATGACATATACCATTGGTTTTCCCGAAACCATTGGTATAGACCTATCCCAATAGAAAACTAGCCAAAGGTCCTCCAAAAAGTTTGTATAGACTATACCAATTGTTTGAAGACCTATAGAAATGGTTCCAAACCATTGGTATAGATTAGTTTTCTATTAGTGGATCTTACATACACCAATTAGAGAGTAAGTCTCTCTCAACTCTTCACTATTTTCTTCTTCTGTTTATTATTTTTTAAAATTCCTCTCCAAATCATACATGAGAAAACTAATTTCCTAGTAATTTAACATTTTATTAATAATGTTAACCAACTTTAAATATCATATTTAGGAAAAATATAAATATCATCCATTCCTTTCCCACACTTTTGACAATGTCTATTTAAAGGTCAATTAACCACCTATAGAGATATTACTAAGACATATCATATAATAACCTTCATAGATGGATATATTTAATTATATATAATATATAAATATTTAATTACATATAAAATATTATTATATTGTTAATTATAAATTTATATAAATGAAATTGAACAAAAATAGAGAAACCTAAGTGATATAATTTTTTTAATGAAAATAATTATATCAAAATGATGATATTTTATAAATAGAAATTATTAAATATAATGAAATAATTATAATTGATAAATAGTTAAATATATGACCATAATATATTTTTTAATAAATGTTTTAATAAATCTATGTTTATTATTCAAGAGGGGTAAAGCAACGAAATGAGGCGAAGCTAAGAAGATTCATGAACCCATCTTCTTTTCCTTGGGTTATCCCTATTTCATGAAATATTTCATATGAATATTGTTCTAATATTCTTAAAATATTATTTCATTATTATTAACTTTTATTTTTAGTGATATACATGTTTCCAACATGATTTTATGATAGATAAATTTATTTTCCAAAAAGGACTCATCTTTTCATAACACATCATTAACTCATCTTGGGTTGTTTCTTCTTCTCTCAATAAAAATGGCTATTATACCAAATAAATTTTTACCTCTATTATTTTTTAACCACCAAGATTATTCACAAAATATTGATTTATAAATTCATATAAAACCTATTCCATTTTGTGGGTTAATTCATGAGAATGATTTTAATATGTTTATTGTGGCATGAATGATTATATAAATTTTTTGATTTGAAGAGTGAAATTGTATTTATATAGCCCTCCAATTAATTGGTTAATGTGACGTGTCTCATGATATAATATGTGTTATGTGTGGAGATGATTCTATATTTTTTCACAATGATGATCTTATGATTATTCACATATGAGATACATGAACACGATGCGATCTTTTTTCACAAATATGTGTCGTATTTGAACACTAAGGAATTATGTTTATTTTTTATGTATTGCCACTCTCCAAGAAATAGTCACATTTTACCACAATTTTTTACGACAATATTGTTCTTATGATATTATGATAATGATTATGCTAAGCCCGACTATGTTGATTCATTTCCCATATTCAACATTTTACTGTGTTTTTAGCTGATGCCTTTCTTTGATTTATATCATTAAAAGATTACTTATACTAAGAAGAACATGAGGTCCAATAAGAAAATAGAAAAGAAGGAATTAAAATTATTTATGTTTTATTTTGTAAAATTTATGCATGTGTCTTATTTTCCAAAGACACTAAACCTTTTTGTCCTATATTTGTATCTTAATTATGTTTTTTACTTTAAAAAAATGTAATAGAAATTTAAGTAAAATTATGGTCACTATATTTGGTATCAGAGAAAATTTTAGTTAATTTGGGAACTAATATTAGTAAAAATTAGTGAAATCCTTATTATAAGACTAAGTATATGTAAACACTGAAAAAACCATGTTTTATAAAAATAATAAACATCAGAATCCTATAAGATATTCTTTTAAGGGAAATTATGAAAAAAACAAATTATTTGACCATGATTTATTGAATTATTGTTTCCTAAAACATTTTATATTTTATAATGTGGTGGGAACTAGTAGAAACTATTCCAATAAATAATGTAAGGTATAATGTACCAATTTGTCGAATGACAACCCAAATGCCATGGGAGGTGGAGTTAAAATCATCATGGAAATTATTTCCCAATTATCATAGTCTATGAATAATAACCTAAACCATGTGTAATGTCCTCCTTCCCCCATTAAATATCAATTGACCATTTAATCCTTTATGAGTTAATGACCATTGACATTTAGCAGAAATTCAAATCAGCATGTTGAGGAATAGTGGGTTAACTCAATTGGGTTGATCTTTTCTATGATCCATTATTCTATGAAAGAGAAGTCGAGTCTTAAGTTTGACATTTATATGGATACGTTGATAAATGGTGGGAATAAATAAATAATAGCATATCGAATGATGAAATAGAAGATATGAAGTGGGGTTAATTTAAGAAAATATTTCATACCATGTATTTTCCCAAAACTCTTCAGAAAAAAGAGGGATAGAGAATTCATAGAGTTTAAGAAAAAGGTTGGTGAATATATCAAATAATATTAGGAAAACATCACCAATATTACAATATACACATTGGATTTTGTTATCAATAATGACATATAATTGGATATATTATTTTGCGAATTAAAACCACACCTTCAAAAGGATCTAGTTATTTGTGACTTTGGGGTTTATGAAGAATTGTTTTTGATGTGATCTCAATGTAGAGATGGTTTTTAGAGAATGGTCCCCTGGTTACATAGATAAGAAGAAAATAATGGTGTTTTTAGATTGTGGGATTAATGAAAAAGGATGAATGAGGATCTAACTATCCACATGTCAAAAATGTGTGAATAAACATTACATGAATTATCTGGATGGGAAGAGGAAATTCATCATGTGACGGAGAGAGGGAAATCATGATCATGAATATATAATTTACATGAATAATATATCCCAAATTATGGAGGAATGGATGTCACCTCTAAATGCACCACCCAGGGTTTAAAGCTTCTATTATAGAGGAAAGGGATCTATGCAAGACTGGGTACTAAACATCGAGTTATTTTGGGTAATCAATGTTAGTAGCCAAAAAAATAAAGGATAAATGGTAGTCCTATTCCATCAATACTTCTAAAGTGGAGAAATAAATTTAATTCATACCATGTACAATTACTATTAAATTATGAATTAAAAAAAAATTAAATAACATACATGATTCTACTTTTACAAATTCATTTATGTCATTGATGTTTTCTATATGTATTTAATTGAAGACCCCATAACTTGTAGAAGAAATATTCTAAAAAACATAGTGGTGCGATCATTGAAACCCAAGTGTATGATTCTTTTACTATTGGTGTATTTTGGATGATTATTATAATAAATACAGTAATACATTATTTGGTATATTTCGACACTATATTTGGCCTGGATTGGGTATCATTATACAAAACAAATATCAACTTTTGGGAAAACGAAATATCTTTTCATATTCCACACCATCACATACTCCACTAAAAATGAAAGGCAAATCATGAATCTACTTTGTAAAATACCTCGTCGATATGGGTGCTGATACCTTTTGAATAAGAATACCTCTCTCAAGTGGTTGAGTTAAATCAAGGTATCATCCTTGAGGAAATGACCACTTTTAGGGAATACAATGATTTATTTTTCGAAGAGTTTCCCAAACATCCCCCATATTATGAGGTAGAGTTTTCAATAGAGCCCATGACAATAGATATTCTTATCTCAAAATACCACCATATGATGGCACCGATTGAACTGGAAGACTTGAAGATGAAACTAAAAGTGATTTTACGAAAAGTGTTTATATGCACTAGTGCATCACCATAGGGAGCTTCAGTACCCCTTCTCACGAAGAAAGATGGATCAATGTGGCTATGTTTCAATTATCTAGAGATCAATAAGAAAACCATAAATAAGAAGTATCAGGCTCAAAGTATTGATTATTTTTTCAATCAAATACAAAGATCTTAGTAGTTATCAAGGGCGGATTTTCGTTTTGGATATCATCAATTGAAGGTGAAGAATGAAGATATTTATATGAAAACTTTCTGTATAATGATAGGTCCCAACGATTTTATAGTGTGACCCTCAGACCTAAAAATTCCCATGAAACTTTCATGGATTTGGTGAATATTGAATTTAGACACTCTCTCAATTTTTAGTAGTCTTTATCACAGATAATCACTTCTACTCCATGTTCAATAAGGAACATGAAGATCTTATAATGATCACACTAGAGACATTATGGAAATTGAAAATTTATTCATTATTTGTCAAGTGTGAATTTTGGTTGTATAAAGATGCATTCTAGGGGATCATGATCACATGTTAGGGAAATTCTTTTTACACTTCATAAAAAGGAAATTGAGGAGTGGCCTCAAACCACCAGTGTCTTGAAAATAAATTTTTTTATTATATTAACTTGGTATGACCAATGATTCTTGATGAATTTATCATTATTTTCTATCCAGATAAATATGTTAACACATAATGGGTAAAGTATGTCTATAAAAAATAATTTGATGAAATATAATAGGACCTCATGAATAGGCTAATCACAACACCATTACTCACCCAACCAACAGGAGGGAACATTTTGTGATATATAATGACGATTTAATGAAATACATGGGTTGTGTAATAATACATAATTATAATGTGATATCCTATGCCACATGACTGTTGAACATCCATGTTAAGAACTTCCTAATGCATTATCATGAGTTAGTAGTAACGGTCTTCACTATAAAGATTTGGAGATATTTTCTTTATAGTGATTAATATGACATATATACCGATAATAAGAATCTAAACAATATATTGACACCAAATGAGATCAACATATGTTTACAATAAAGGTTAGATCCAACCACGTACTAGGATTTGTTTATCAACTAACATATGGGAATGGAGAACAAGGGAGATTATGCTCTTTGCAGAATATAACTTGCTACTCTATCCATGATGCATATTGAGAGAGACCCAATCTTCTTGGATAAGAAAATTATGGATCTTGAAATAAATATGGTTGAGAGTAAATATTACCCTTTTCAAATTGTTTTCCAACCATCTTTCTATGATAAGGTCAAGGATGCATAAAGGGATGATCATGAGATATAAAATAAGTTCAATTTAATAATGGAAGGAAAGTTAAATGTGTTCCACATCGTTGATGATGGTTTGATTTAGTTTGGTATAATGATTTTGGGGCCTTTATAACATGATATAAATAATTTTTTACTGAATATTGAATTTAAACCATAATTTTCAAACTATCCTAGAAAATACCAAGATGTATCATGATCATTGAGAACACTTATTGCCAAAAAATATGAAAAATAGATTGAAGAGTATCTCTCATGGTGTTTGGTGTGTCCCCAATTTTATATTAGAGAAATAGAAGTACAACGGTATAATGAAACCATTTCCTTTACCCATGTAGAAATGAAATAATGTCATCATGTAATTTGTCACTAGTCTACCAAACACATCTAAAGGAAACAATGCGATATGGGTTGTGGTGGATTAGATCAACAAGAATGATCACTTTATCAATTTTCTTGAAGATTATTCACTTGATCAAAAATACATGAATTATGTGAAGCAAGTGGTGAGGTTTCATGGGGGTACCAATTTTGATCATATATGATCATGATCTATGGTTCAAAAATAAATTCTAGGGAATTATTCAACATTCTTGGATTACAAGAGTTATTTTTTGAATGAACTATCACCCCCATGGTTTTTTCCAATTTTAAAGAAATATTCTGACACTCAAGGACATTCTAAGATCCTTATCAATGGAATTAAAAGGTTGATGGGATCATCATTCCCCTTGGTTTATTATTCATATAGAAATAGATTTCACATGAGTATTCAAATAGATATATTTGATGTTGTGTATATGAAGTGATCTATAACTCCAACTTGATGGGATGGAGTTTATAAAAATGTTACTTGAAACTAATATTTTGAAACAAATGAGAGATAAGGTTCAAACCATCCAATAATATATAAAATCTTCTCTGAGTCAAAAATATAGCTATGCGGAAAACCATCAATGGGACTTTGAGTTTGATGTTGGAGACATATTTTTCTTTAAATTATCACCATGTAAGTGAGTAATTAGATTTATTTGATTAAAAAAATCTTATCCAAATGTATATTAGCACCTTTTATATGCTTAATAACATAAGATAAGTGGCCTATTAGATTTTACTTCTACCAAATGTGGATCAAGTTCAGGACTTATTCCATGTATCACTCTTAAAGAACTAAATATTTGATCCCTATTGTGTATTCATTCCATATGAGTTATAACTAGAGAATAACCCCTATTATGAAGAGTAGAAAGTGGAATATATGGATTTTAGACAGAATGTTCTATGCTACATGACAACTCACCTTGAAAAAGTGTTATATAGAGATCCTAAGTATAAAGTGGTGACATGAGAACTAGAGAAAAAATGAATTAGAAGTACCCTAATCGGTTCTCAAATGAAAAAACGAGATATAATTTAAGGGATAAAAGTCCTAAAGGGAGTAAGAATGTAGTGACATAGTGTTTATTAGTAATTTTTTAATAAATGTGTGTAGTATTAAATTATATAATATCTAAAACATAAAAATATATAGAAACCAAAAAAAATTCTATCATTACTGAATAATTTTACATTATTTAGTAATTAAACCAATTAAAATTCACAACATTACAATTGGAAAAAAAATATAAAACAAAAAATGGTAAAATTTTGATAATACGGATTACGCCAATCTCCTCGAATCATTTTCGAAACTCTAAACACTATAGAGAAAAAAATATTAGTAAACCAATCAATATCTGGGAAACTTAAAATATAGACCCTTGATAGTACTTGAGTTGAATATTTAGTTAAAGGATTATGTGGTGTGTTAAGGAGGTAATGAGAGCATTGTAATAGTTACCTAACCATTGGGCAAAGTAACATGGCTATTGGAATATTTATTTTACCTCAATATATTAAATTTTGATATAAATAATATTTATAATGTTCAATTTAAGTGAATATAAATATTATAAAACAAAAAATAAATGTCATGACTAAAAATACTCAAAGAAAATATAATGACATTTTTAATCAACTATATTTTAAAGAATTTCAAAAAAATTATAATGTTTAAATTTATAGTTAAAATAAAATAAATTATAAATTTATTTTGAAAAAATATATATTATTTTTTTAATCTTTAGTTAAAAATTATCCATAGATTATTTTTTGGTAATTTTCTGAAATACATTATTTTTCATTTGACAAGTAAAAAATAATGTTTTTTATATAAGCAGTGTATCTTAAATTAAATAATTCATGATGTAATAATGTAATGATAATTCATAGAACTTGGGCATAGGCTATGAAATATTTTGATTCAAAAATTATTCACAAAAATATAATAAACTAAATTTTCAAACGTAAAAATATCATTCCAAAACCAAAAGTCAAATGTGATTCCTTAAAATAAAAGTTTCTATTTTTCAAAAATTATTCTCAATAAAATAATAAATTAAAATAATAAATATGATTTAAACTATTAAACAAATTATATTATATTTATATAATATTTATATTGCACGGAATTTACGATTGCATGTTTTACTATTGAAATTTAATTTTATCAGATATTTTATTCAAAAAATATGCATCTTGGAGTATAAATAAAAACTATCATTTTCCTTGTAAAACCACTCATACCACACATTAAAAACCCCAATATCTTCCAAAATCATCCCAATAAAGACCCTTATATAACATAGGGACATTCAAGATCAATCTATGAGGGAGTTATAGTGTTTTACAAGAGGATCTATACCAAGGAGTGACTAAGTCTCTATCAAATATTCCCTCATTTATTATTCAATTTATTCTTTTTTAAAATCCCTTTCAAAACCATATAATATAAAATTAAATTATCATTAACTTAAAATAATATTAATTATTGTATCCTCTTGTAATTATCATATTTATTATAAATATAAATATCATACTTCTTTTTCTTACTATGTCGACAACATCCCGTTAAAGGCCAGTTAAACCCCTACAATTACATTACCAATAAAATTAATATAACAACCTTTATTGGTGGATATTATTAATTATACATAATATATAAATAATTAATTACATGGATTATAATTTTATGTATTTAATGAAACTTTTCTATAAATTACATTGAATGAAAATAGATAAGTCAAAGATAAAAATATTTTTTTAAAGAAAAACATGACATTACAACACTTCAATTTCATCATAAAACATTAATAAATATAATAAAATTATTATAATTTATAAATATTAATATAAATATATATAATTATTTTTTATTAATGTTTTAATAAATCTATGTTTCTTATTTATGGGGTGAAAAATGAAAAAATAAGGTGGAAATTAAGGTAAGGTGATTCTCGAACCCATCTACTTTTTCTGAGTTATCCATATTTCACAACATATTTATTAAGAATAATCCTCTAAGGTCCATTGAATATTATTTCATTATTATAAAATTTTATTTTTCAAGGAAATACCATTTTCCAACTTGATTATATGACAAATATAATGATTTTCCAAAAGAATAACTCTTTACAAAACACATATTTGAATCATCAGGAGTTGTTTCTTCTTTAATCAAGATTGTTGACTATTATAACAAATATGTTTTTGGAATTTTCATTTTGGAACCCACATGTTTATCCATGAAATAATTATTAGGTAAATTCTTATGAAACCCATTCAATTACATGGGTTAATTCATGAATATGATTGTAATACATTCTATGTGGAATGTATGATTCTGTAATTGTTATGATGTGATAGAAAAGACTAGAATTATATAACCATACAATGAATTGTTTAATGTGATTTATCTCCTGAGATAATGTGTAATATTAATGAACATGATGCTAAATGTTTTCACAATTATTATTTTGTGATTATACCTATATGTTACAAGTGAACATGATGCTATATTTGTTCACAACTATGTGAGGTATTTGAACACTGAATTATGTTGTTTCATTTTTATTAATTTCCACATTACCTGACATTATCACATGTTTCCCTCATATATTTTGAGGATGATACTATTCTTATTATATGACGATGATGATTATGCTCACCCATTCTATATATATTCATGTCTCTTATTCAACTTCTTACTATACATTTAGCTCACTGATTTCATTAATGTATATCCTCAGGTGATTACCTATACTATGAAGAAAAAATTCCAATAAAAAGATACATAAGAATGAATTAAATAATGTCCATGTTTTATTTTGTAAAAGGTAAATATAATCCTAATTTTTCAAAGACACTAAAACTTTTGAACATAGAATTTTATATCTATTATGTTTTTATCATAAAAATTATGTAATGGTTATGTAAGAAAATCATGGGTTACTATAGAGGTAGTTCCCCTTCTTATATATATGAGAGTCTCATGCCATGATATTTTGGATATTCATTAGGTATTTTGGGTGAATTTTTGTGTCACACTTTGACCCTTCTGATCATGTATAAACTAACACATAGGTGTATTTTTTTATCATAGTTAGACCCCCCCATTTTAGTGTAATGTGTCTCTAATTTTATCTTTATTGTTTATGAGGAGGGCCATTAAACTAGATACCCTACCCTAATTTCACATATTTTATTTTACCTTGAGTGTGTGGGGGGGGGGGGGTAATTGATAGCTCCATGTGATGGTTAAGGGTAAATTCCTACTTGTTTCTGTCAATTTTTTCTAACCACGAATTTAGAAAATTTAAAATGGGGGTGTCAGGAATAGAATATGGTAGTTTCATGTGGATTGGTAATAGAATTTCTTATATGGTTTATCACACACCATTGAGTTTTGTTTCAGTGGAACAATGATGCATGATGACTTTTTAGGTTGTAGTGCTTATTTGAGTGAAATTGTATAATTAATTACATTTATTAATAATAAGTTTTATCATTTTTTGTGATATTTTCACTTGGGAACATATAAATTTTATTCAAGGTTTGGTGGATATTTATGTGCAATTAAATCCTTTTTAGAGGCTAGTGGTCCCAATGATACAAGTGTATAAGATTTTTAAATGTACAAGAAATGATGAATGCATTCTTCATGGGTAAGGGTATTGGGATTTAAAACCATTCCCACCCTTGGTAGTACATATAAGATGACTATACGCCACCAATATTTAGAAAAAAAATTTCATTAGGAGTTTTCTTAATTCTTATTTCCTAGTGACTATGTCAGTAATGGGGAGAAGGTTCTAGTTAGGTTGATATGGGGACTTTATTATGTCTTATAATATGAGTGGTGAAGCAAAATATCCTAGGTTGGGTTACTATATCTAGTGTGTTTTCATGAGTTTTCTAGGGACAGGTGATAATGAGTAATACGTGTTTCTCAAATCTCAAGTAACTTATAACCCCCTCTTGTGATTTAAAAAGAGTATTTGTGTATGTGATAAGAATGATATGTCCCCAAAGGCTTGATTTTTGTGATATATAAGGGTTAATTTTCTGTTTTTGAATGAGGTGTATCTCTTATTAGTTGAGAGATCAAACCCATTTTTTGGTTGTGGGAATTCTTCTGAAATTTTAATTGGGTTTCCAAATATCATAGAGTGGGATAGCTAGGGATGGTCCTTAGGATGCAGTACTAGGTGTTATTGGTGATTTTGATCAGTTTTGACTAAGCCATAAGGTTTAGGTTAGATGAGGATATGGGTAGTGAGGTCTCTATGGGGGGATTGACTAGAGATGGTGTTGACCAGTTGCTGATCATTTGTGATGGGGAATGTGCCATGTTATTCATTGCATTCATGTGTTTATTATAAGGAATATATTCCAATTTCTAGATGTGCATATTGAGGGTTGGTATCTCCATATGTAAGATGGTTCTAGCTATGATACTATTCATTTCATTGTGTAGTCCTTCACTTCAGTGATATAGGAATGGTTAAGATAGTGGAAAACATTAAGTGATAAATCCAGTAAGTTTATGATGTTTTTTGAGGAAAATATGATGGAACCTAATTTTAGTGATAATGTAATGGTCAAATAATAGAATGAGGGAGCCTACCAAAAGTGATAAAGTAGTGGGTTGGTAATTGGATGGGGGAAAATAACCTATTCCATTAGATTATGGTTAGGACTAGGTAGATTCTCTACCATGAACCTTTATATACATGATGTGGATTTGGATGGTAACCCACAACGAGTCTCTGGGTATGTTCCAGACAGTGTGGAATGAAGATATGAAAGGATATAAAATTAGTGTCAATGTAGGTATGATCATGTTTCATGTTGGCTTGGTTTTCAAATAATCTCCCATCTCTTGTGGGTGCCTTGTTGGGTATCAGAGTGGCCTGATAAGCACACAATGAACTATTAGGCATGTGTACATCATTAAGTGTCATCGTGGAGTTGTTAGAACATGTCGATCTGATATGAATATTTACATTATGTATTTATTTTCCAAAAGAAAACAAACACAATTGAAAAGTTATATTAGGATTTATTGGCGAGACCCTAATAATTTATATTCTTATATACTACTCATGCACCATAGTGCATGTGTGTACCTCAATTGTACCTCCATGCCAGACCATAATACTTTTAGTGAATCAATATAAATATTATAAAGGGTATCATGATACTAGGAGTGTAGAAATTACTAAGGATGATAGTATGGATAATGTGTGTATTTTGGATTTATATTTATTTTTTATATCTGATGGGACATGAGAGAGATCAATTGATGTATGGTTTTTTGATTCACACATGGTATATTTTTTAAAATAATTTTTTATATTTGATTATACATATTCGGATTCATATTTTATATTATTATTGGTTATTTTATTACTTTTTCTCACTCTGATTTGAGGTTATAGTCTCCCCAGTTCTTATTTTGTTCACAAATTTCTAGTATGTAGCATCTGGTGTATAGTGAGTCACGCCTACATTGATATACCATCGTCAGTGCACAACATTGAGAGTTGTATGCAAAACAAGGAGTTACATAGTGGTATTAGTAAACTTTGTTTTATTTTACTATTATGGAGATGTTAGAATGGTTGTCTTAGAATATGTTCTATCTTTTGGTGGACTATGGATTAATTGGTTCATTATGACCACTTTTTTTGTGGATGTACAAGTCACATGGTGTATGAGATTAATGTTCTTATTTATCCTAGATATTATTGAGATGTTTTTTAAATATGGGGAATTAATAAATATATTAATTTATGGGTTTGGAACTCGTATAATTGGAATGAAGCATATATATATGTATCATATTTAGAACATCGTATTTACAAAAAATATGTGTTGTTGTGTCTATTTAGGTTTAATAATGGAAATGGTTCAACTGTTTATAGTGTCAACAAAATCATCTATTTAATTTACCCATATAATTTTCTGGTGGTGATCTACATAGATGGAAATAATGATAATTCATCAATATTTTTTAGGTGACATGTCATGTGAATCTACAGTGGGTGATCCCAGGTTATGACTATATAGTCTCTAAATAACGAGAATGTATATTGTCCCCTAGTGGGTCAGTGAAGGTATTTTACTTTGTTTTGTAAATATAAATGGATTAGATCAAAAATTTAATTCCAAATGGATGATACGAGAATGAACATTTTTTTCCATAAGGATGCAATTTTAGTTACATAAGGTTGAAATAATATCCTACATCACTGTTTTTCATATAGATTTTTAGTGTAATTCTATATAACTAAACCATGTGGTTACACAAAAACCACTATGTTCATTAGAGAAGATCATGTGATTACCTTGTGAATGGTTTTGAGATATGTTTTTGTAGGTAAATGTCTATTTTATTCAAGATGACAATGATGTGTGATCGACATGATAAATTAGGTGGTGTATGAATGAAATTCCATTAGGGTCAGTGTAACACCCCAGGTAAATAAAGAATATGAAATTTTCATATTTATCCAAATTTTTTTGAATAAATTATTAACATTACTTTAAAGGGAATGCTATTCTTGAGGGCGTACCCAATACACAACAACGAGTTTCTTGAGAATCTTAGGTTGCACTCTAATAATAAAATAATATTATGTTAAATTGCAGTTAACGCCTAGACGTTGTAATGGCGGGAACGAACAGAACTAACTACAAAATGATTATATATGTTTATAAAATATTTTTACTCTTTACAATAAATGTTAGAGGATTAAAAATTCGAATGAATCCAATTTTAAGCGTAAACATTCTAATATTCTTTAAAAGGTCGATTAACCGCCTTTTGATGGAGAACCGCTTTTAAATCCACTTTATGAAAATTTTATGTCTTATATTTGAAAAATTAAAATTCTTCTTTGGAAACGGGACATCAAAATTTACTTTGTGTAAATTTTTGGTATTTTTCCGATAAAGTTCATTTTTTAATGAATTGTGAAATTTTTTTATTTTAATTCAAAAACACTTTTTAATCTAATTTATTTATATGATTATATTATCTTATTAATTGGTTTTAAAGTGAAATTAGAATATATTTTTATCATTTAATCCACTAGTGGCCGTTGGAATTAATTTCACTTTGAATTTGGACTTAAACTAGTGTCAATATTTTGATATATATTGTTTCACAAAAACATGCTATTTGTCATGACATCGGAAATTAATTATTAAAATAATTAATTTAACTTATATGATTTGAATTTTGTAAAATAGACATCATTTTTGAATTTGGAATATCAAATATAGCTTAGGGTGAAGTTTTGGTATTATTCTGAAAAACATCAACTTTTGATGAATAGTGAAACCACTAAGTGGTACTTACAAAACTTATTTTTCGTTTAAATGAAACATTACCACTTCTGTGTTTTGAATTTTAAAAATCCGACATACATGGTTGTCATTTGGAACTAAAATTTGGTTTCATGTGATTAAAATAATTTTTTGGTGAATAGTAACTTTTATGTTTCTAATCACGATTAGAGGTAATTAGTGTAATTTAAGGTAAAAATAATGTTTTAATTATATGAAATGACCTAGACACATATCCTACCCTCATTGGATGAGTCATGGAAGACCAAGAAAATCCATGGGTCAACATGGGGACCCCATGGAGCCACTTTGGTTGGAAAATTACATAAATACCTTTTTATTTAAAGATAATATTAAAATGTCACAAGCATGAGTTGTTTTACTAAAACAATTTTTAAATGAGGTTGTACAAGTAATATTTTTGACTATAAGTATTCATTAGAAAGTTAAAAAAATTTACTACATTACGATATTTTTTTTATAATTTTTTGACATTACATAAATTAAATTATTTATGACATCATTATGATGCAGCGATTACCTCAATAATAAAGGATTTAAATAAAATGAAAAGATAATGGTAAAACAATAAAATAAACTTGTCAAATACCTATTGTATGAGTATATTTAGAACCCTTACCACATTATCCTCTAAATAAATCATTGTGGTACCTTTAAAGTCTAAAACTCATTTGAAAATAAAGTAGCATTTTGTAACTTTCCAAGAGTGCCCCTCCCCTCCCCTTATAAAAGGCCCACACCTCTACCACCTTAACCACAACTCTCAAGCATTTGGCTCGGCTAAACCCTGCCAATTTCATCTCTCCACATCCCTATATTCATCATTTAAGCCTCACATTGGGCAGAATCCATTCCAAGGAAGCCTTTGAGCTCAAATCAAAGAGAGTTACCTGATTTAAAGGGAATGTCTTCGCTTGTGTTCTTTTGTTTTATTTTTCTCCTCCAACCCCCTAAACTCTTTTTATTCATTTATTTTGTAACGAATCCAGTATCTAATATATACTAGGATGTTTTTATAAGAAGTATTCGAGCTACAATAACACACACCTACATCTAATGGTTAAAGAACATATTGTTTCTGTGGATGGTGAATTTCTGCCTCACGAAACGATGATTGTTCAATATTCTTTTAACACCTTCAACGGTGGACATTAAGATGTCAATATATTTATATATGATATATAATATGTTTATGTTTTCCTTAATCTTATTTATTTTTCATTTATTACATACCTTTGTGGTTTCCATTATGGCTAAACGCGATATCTTCATTTTAGGATGTGCGGACTACCGCCCCCACAAAGTGATTTGATTCGTTAATGCTATATGTGGGATGTATAAAGGATGAAATTAATGGTATTACATATGATATCCTACTGGAATTATAATATAACATTATATAATTATTATTTCATTCCATTGAATACAAAAAAAATGAATGTAGTGTTCATGCATACGTACGTCTTACCGTCTCCATGAACAGTACATTTCATTTCTTATCTTCAATTGTTATGTACTATTATAAGTACATAAATATAATGGATATATATGTTATATATTACATCTAAATTATGGATATCATTCTGGAATTATAATATATATATCTCTCATTTTGTTTTAATTCCATTAATATGACAAAAAATGAAAGTAGCGTTCATGCGTATGTACGACCTACCGTCTCCATGAACGGTGCTTTTAATTCCAAATGCTATGGAATAGTATAAAATGAATATATACTGGATATATATGATATTTAAAACATAAATACTACTCTGTATATGATGTACCTATAACTACATGGAAAATTCATTTCCAACAAGTTCATTTTTTTACTCATGTACCGAACATCGAAAAAAACGTCTGATATGAACTCACTTTATTAACAAATTATTATAAAATTATAATATGTGATATGAACTGAATAATAATATTTCAAGGAGGTCCTTAAGAAATTTTAAATTGACCAAATTTAATTATTCAGGAGATTAAAGAATGATCTAGTCATGTCGGACACGAGGTAAGGGATCCTACCTCTCTCTTCCATTTTAAGTACTCTCTTTTATGTCATTTCTTTTAAGATCATATTTCTTATGTTTGGGGATGTTATTTTATATTAGTCATTCTTTAATTTTTATGTTCATATTATGAGAGACCCTATTTTATCTCATCAATCGATTTTTTGATGTTTTAAGTGGCACTGTTAGGCTGCCGAGTTTTCGTAAGGGAATTTTCATCTCACTTTTATTCCCGTGAGATTTATGCTACATTTTCCACCATTTCTGTTGACTAGTATATATACTTCCCATTATTATACTCTTTGTGTAATATAATTTCTTTTATTCATATTTAGATCAATGATGTATTTTCCTTCTTTCATGGGGTGTATGTTTTGAAAGATACCCAAGTCGGTAAGGGAACCTTTCACCCTCCTCTTTTTAAAAGACTTCTTTTGTTGGGTATTTTAATTTACATATTGTTATGTTGGGATATGTTCTTCTATATCCTTATTGATGTAATTTTTATGTCCAAGTGATGAAATACCCTTTTTATCTCTCATCAACTCATCTTGATGTGACGTCGTTAGGCTGTCAAGGGAACTTCTTAACCCGATTTCGATTTCTTTGGGTTCAACATGTAGTTATTGAATATGTCATCCTTTGAATATGTGTGAATGAACTTTTATTATTTTACACTTAATATACACTTATATTGGGTGTATTTATATTTGTCGCAAATAATTATGAGATTGTTTTATCCTTTATTTAATGATACCATCTTTATAATGGATTTCATATCAATTTACATTTCCATTGAGACTTCATTTTTGTTATGCACCAATTCACTCTTATATGGTGTATATACTATCATTTGGAATATTATATCATGAATAAATTTATTCTCATGATATTATAAAGTTTTTTTTAAATGTTATTCCTCAATTATTATATTCATGTGTCTCTAATTTCGGTAAAAACCCTTCAACTAAAATATCATTTTAAATGTTTTAATGATTTAATATTATAAATATTTCTCATTAATATCCATGTTTTCAAAATGGTTTTAAGGATTTATTTATATAGATATTAATATTCTAAAATGTTAAATGCTTCAAAGTGGTATGGGACACTTTTATTCAAAAATCACTTTATTAAATGTTTGAAATGGGTTTGAAAATGGTTTTTAGAATGGATTCATTATTTCAATATCTTAAAATGTTATATTGTTATTGCAATGTGGGAATGTTATCTTTACTTTATGCTTAAGTTATGTTCTATGATTATGTTATGGTTCTTGGGCATTGTTATGAAGACGGGTGGTTCCGTGATAAACTAAGGGTGGGTTAGCCCGATATAGCTCTCCAATGAATTGGGTAACGCGAAGGGGTTAAACATTAAGGTTTCTCCGAAGTGATTTAGAGAATATACTATGATGGATATTCCAAACGTAACCAAGAGGGTTACTCCCTACGTAAGAATGTTATGAATGCATCAAGTTACCTTTATGTCTTATGATTTCTATTATTTATTCATGATTTTATGAGGTATGTTAAAGTGCATATGTTTTATGGGTAAAGTATGATTTCATTATTATGTATATATGTACTCATGTTTCCTTTCCATACCTTTTATAACCCTTACTGAGCTTTTTATGCTCATCCAAAGTTTTTGAAATGTTTTCCACAGGGCAAGGGTGTAACATCCCAAGTATGTAATGAATAATAGATATTTTTATCTATGTCTATTAGTGAATTATATATTGTTTTAGAGGCTTAAAATGAGAATAAATCCAATCTTAAGCATGGAATACACAAATATTTTTATAAGATTGTTTTACTACCTTTTGATGGAAAACCATTTTTAAATCTATATTTTGACAATTTTATAAGGTATGTTTGTCAAAATAAACTTATTCTTTATGATTGGGACATCAAAATTTACTTTGTGTGAATTTTTGGTATTTTTCGATAAAGTTCATTTTTTAATGAATAGTGAAAAATGTTGTATTTTAATTAAAAACCTCTTTTTAATATAATTTATTTATATGATTAAATTATCTTTTTAATTGGTTTTAATGTGAAATTAGAATATATTTTAACCATTTAATCCAATGGTGGTCATTGGAATCAATTTCACTTTGAAATTGGGCTTAAACTAGTGTCAATCTTTTGATACTTATTGTTTCATAAAAACACGCTCTTTGTCATGACATCGGGAATTAATTATTAAATTAAATAATTCATCTTATATCTTTTGAATTTTGTAAAATAGAAATAATTTTTGAATTCATAATATCAAATATATCTTAGGGTGATGTTTTGGAATTTTTCTGAAAAACTTCAATTTTTGATGAATAGTGAAACCACTAAGTGGTAGTTAAAGAAACTGATTTTTCGTTTAAATGAAACTTTGCCACTTCTGTGATTTGAATTTCAAAAATCCGACATACATGGTTGTCATTAAGAAGTAAAATGAGGTTCAATGGGAATAAAATAATTTTTTCAGGAATAGTAACTTTTATGTTTTTAATCGCGATTAGAGGTAATTAGTGTAGTTTAAGGTAAAAATAATGTTTTAATAATATGAGATGAGGTTGACACATGTCCTACCCACATTGGATGTTTCATGGCCGACCAAGACAATCCATGGGTCAACTTGGGGACCCCATGGAGCCACTTTGGTTGGGCAATTACATAAATAACTTTTTATTTAATGTTAAAGTAAAAATGACACAAACATGAGTTATTTTACTAAAACAATTTTTACAAGGGGTTATACAAGTCAGATTTTTGATTATAAGTAGTAATTGAAAAGCTAAAAATATTTCCTACATCATAGGATTTTTTTATAATTTTTAGACTTTAAATAAATTAAAATATTTATGACATCATGATGATGCAGCGATTACCTCATTAATAAAGGATTTAAGTAAAATTAAATGATAATGTAAAATAAATGACCTACACATGTCCAAAACTTATTGGATGGGTGGATTTCTAACCCTTATCACCTTAACCTCTAATTATATGAATGTGGGACCTTTTTAAACCGAAACTCATTTTAAAATAAAGTAACATTTCTTTACTTTCCAAGAGTGCCCCTCCTCTCCTCTTATAAAAGGCCCCCACCTCTACCTCCTTACCCACACTTCCAAAGCCTTTGGCTCGGCCACCCCTTCCCATTTTTTCTCTCCACATCCCTCTATTACTCCTTGAAGCCTCAATTTGGGCATAAGTCTTCCCAAGGAAGCCTTTGAGCTCAAACCAAAGGGAGTTACTCGATTTTAATGTAATGTCTTCACTTGAGTCCTTTTGTTTTATTTTGATTCTCCAACCCCTTAAACTCTTTTTATTCATTTCTTTTGTAACAACTCCAGTATCTTCAATATACTAGGATGTTTTTATAAGAATTATTATAGCTACACTTACACACACCTACATCTAATGGTTAAAGAACATACTGTTTCCGTGGATGGCGAATTTCAGCCTCCCGAAACGATGATTGTTCAACATTATTTTAACACTTTAAAAGGTGGCCATTAAGATGACACTATATTTATATATGATATATAATATTTTTATGTTTTCTTTAAGCTTCTGTATTTTTTATTTTGGGCAAACCTTTATGGTTTCCATTATGGGTAAACGTGATATCTTCATTTAAGGAAGTGCGGACTACCGCCCCCTCAAAGTGATTTGATTCGTTAATACCATATGTGGGATGTATAAAGGATGAAGTTATGATATTATATATGATATTACACTGGAATTATAATATACCTTTATATCATTATGATTCCATTCTATAAAATACGAAATAGAAATGAAAGTAGTGTTCATGCGTACGTACGGCTTACCGTCTCCATGAACGGTGCATTTCATTTCTTACCTAAAAATGATTATGTAATATTATAAATGCATGTATATACTGGATATATATGATATATATGATATATACATCATGATTATAATTCTGGATATAATGGATACATGAACAACGTGTAATTATAAAGGGTTTATTTTTGACTCAAGTACCAATGATCATTAAAAGGACCGTTATTAACTTAAATAATTACATAGTGTTCATGAAATGGAAATAAGTGATATAAAAGGAAAAAATTAACTATAAAAAGGTTCTTAAACAAGTAGAAATTAACTCAAGTTTATTATTCTGGAGATTAACGAACGACTGAGTCAAGTCGGACCCGAGGTATGGGACTTCGTCTCAATCTCCATTCATTGAGGCATATTTTGTTTTATATACAACCTTCTTTTATACGGTGTATAAACCACTTTGACTTTTACATTTATCCAAAAGGAATCTTTTTTATACGAAGAGTTTTACTAAATTACAAAAGGGAATGTTTTTGTCGTACGTATGCGGCGACAACAACTTCTCCGCCGCCGTGACCGTTATTTGAGTTTCGGCTTCCTCTACAAGCCATACCTTTTTATAAAAGAAAAAATAAATACCATGTTTTAATTTTCATTTATTTTGGTATTGAACATTGTTTTCATAATGTTTTTATATCAATGTGTTGAATTGATATCTTGTGATTAAAAGGTGGAAATGTTATGTTTCCTTTATGCATGTTTTATGTGATACGATTATGTTGAGGTTCATGGGCATTATTTTGAAGACGGGTGGTTCCGTGATAAACTAAGGGCGGGTGAGCCCGATATAGCTCTCCAATGCATTGGGTAACGCGAAGGAGTGAAACATTAAGGTTTCTCCAAATATATTTTGGGAATATACTGTGATGGTTATTCTAAACGTAACCAAGAGGGTTACTCCATACGTAAGAATGTTATGAATGCCTCAAGTTACCTTTATGTCTTATGATTTCTATGATTTATTAATGATTTGATGAGGTATGTTAAAGTGCTTATGTTTTATGGGTAAAGTATGATTTCATTCTTATGTATATATGAACTTATGTTTCTTTTCCATATTTTTATAACCCATACTGAGCTTTTCATGCTCATCCCATGTTTTTTTGAAATGTTTTTCACAGGTCAAGGGAAAGGTACATGATATGATGATAGTGTCAAGGATGTGTCAAGAATGAATCCATGTCTTATTTAAAATATGTTTCCATTGATGGGAAAAATGAATACTATCTTTATGTAACCACTTTGTTTATATGTGGAATGTAATGCAAGTTTTATGTTCTAATTCTCTAAATCTCTAAAACTGAAAAGATCCCCAATTTGTAATCTTGTAATAACTCAAGATTAAGTAAGGTTGAAGGTCGGGGCCTTATAGTCGGTATCAAAGGTCGGTTTAGATAACTTTAGGAGTTAGAATTCTATTAAATTATTATCCAAAAATATTTTTTTTTGAAATGATATAGCATTTGAAGATTACAATGTTTCTTCATCTAAGACATGTCTGTTCATAATGGTTTTCCGCAGAGGAGACATGGAATCAGTGCTAGGAAGACATACAGAAAGAAATAACCTTCCGAATCAGCATCCTGAGATGGTCGGAATTGGAACTGAACAGTTTGTTGCAGTAATGTCACAGTTGACTCAAGCGATAAATGGTGGTGGTATCCATGCACGAGATCTGCCAGATCAACCGTAGAGGAACATGTCAGTGGTTGAACATTTCATGAGGCAACATCCCCCATCATTCAGAGGATCGTCTGACCCTGTGTTAGCTGAAGTGTGGATTAAAGCACTGGAGAAGATTTTCGATGTCATGGGGTGTTCAGAAAATCAAAAGGCTAGTCTTGCTATTTACCGTTTGGAGGGTGAAGCAGATCAGTGGTGGTCGATGGTTAAAAATATCAGGGATGCCGATGAGATTGATTCTCTTGACTGGGATGAATTCAATGGTATGTTTCTTGAGAAGTATTTTCCTAAGGTTGTTCGACTTAGGATGGAAAAACAATTTTTGGAATTGAGTCAAGATGAAGACTCAGTGGCTGCCTATGAAGAAAGGTTCACTCGATTGGTAAGGTATGCTCCAAATTTTATCCGAGACCTTGATAGTAAAATCAATCATTTTTACTCAGGATTAAAGCCAAAATATTGAATGGAATTAGCTTCTCATGAGTTTAAAAGTTATGAAAAGCTTGTTCGATGTGTTGAGAAGGTGGAAATGTAGTTTTCCGATGACCAAGTGTTCTATAACAACCAGAAGAAGAAGAGACCGAGGTGGCAGGAGAAAAGGAAAAATTATTCAAAAATGTCTGATGGTAAGAAATCTAAGTTTCCAGTTTGTGATAAATGTGGAAAAAGGAATGTTGGGGAATGTCTTTTGAATTCTGGAAAGTGCTACCGATGTGGTAAGATGGGATATAAGGCTCATGATTGCACTGAAAAAGATCAAGGTGATGGTAAGTTCAAATTTGATTTACATTTAGTGAAATGTTTTAAGTGCAATGAGATGGGTCACTTTGCAAACGAGTGTCCGACCAAGAGATCAAGTGATGGGAAGCAGTTAGACTACAAGCAGAAAGGGGTGGTGAAATATTTTTCAACTAATTCAGTAGATGTAGGGCCATCAAATGAAGTTGTATCAGGTACTTTGTTTGTTTCTTCAGATTATGCCAGTGTGTTGTTTGATTCAGGGTCTACACATTATTTCATCTCAGAAACCATTTCTAGTAAAATGGGAATACCTTCTCAAGAATTGACTCCTGAACTTGTGGTAAAAACACCTGGGGGAAATGTTGAGGCCAAAAAAATTATAAGAATCTTCATATCCTTATCTGTGGAAAGAACCTACTTTCAAACCTTATTGTTTTACCTCTAGTAGAGTTTGATGTTATCCTGGGTATGGATTGGCTCTCTATTTACAATGCTAAGATTGACTGTAGAGATAAAGAAGTTTCTTTTCAGAAAGACTTTCAGTTTGTGTACAAGAATGAACCCTTAATGTTGATAACATATCAAGAGGTCGAGAAAATTGTAAAAGATGGAAATGAATGTTACCTTGCACATATTGTTGAAAACAAGGGAACTGTTCAGATTAATGATGTGCCAGTGGTAAATGAGTATCCTAATGTTTTTTTTGATGAGTTTCCTGGAATAATACTAGATCGGGAAGTTGAATTTACTGTTGACTTAGTTCCTGAGGCTAAGCCAATTTTGAAACCCCCTTATCGAATAGCTCAAAATGAACTTTTAGAGTTGAAGGAGCAATTGAAAGATTTATTAGAGAAAGGTTTCATCCGACCTAGCACATCACCATGGGGTGCTCCTATTTTATTTGTTAAAAAGAAAGATGGTTATATGATACTTTTCATTGATTATAGAGCCTTGAATAACATCACTGTTATGAAAAAATATCCTTTGCCTCATATCGATGATTTGTTTGATCAGCTCCAGGGAGCAAAGTATTTTTCAAAGATTGACCTAAGATCGGGGTACCATCAGCTGAAGGTAAAGGAAGCAGATGTTTCGAAGACTGCGTTTCGTACAAGATATGGCCATTATGAATTTGTAGTAATGCCATTTGGGCTAACCAATGCACCTGTTGTATTCATGGACTTAATGAATAGAATTTTTCATGAGTTCTTGGATAAGTTTTTGGTGGTTTTCATTGATGATATTTTGGTGTTTTCTAAAAGTAAAGAGGAGTATGAAAGACATTTAAGGGTTATTTTGAAAACCTTAAAAGAAAAGAAATTGTATGGGAAATTCAGCAAGTGTGAGTTTTGGTTGCAACAAATTTCTTTCCTTGGTCACATTGTTTCTAAAGATGGGATAACCGTTGATCCTGCAAAAACAAAGGTTGTTGAAGAATGGCCAAGACCCACAAATGTAACAGTGATTTGTAGTTTCCTTGGTTTGGAAGGCTATTACCGAAGGTTTGTCAGAAAATTTTCATGCTTATCTAGTCCAATGACTAAGCTAACTCAGAAGGGTGTTAAGTTTATCAGGACAAAAGAATGTGATGATTTTTTTCAGGAACTGAAAAGAAGATTGGTGAATGCTCCGGTTTTGGCACTACCTTCCCGGAATGGTGAGTTTGTTATATACAGTGATTCTTCATTGAAAGGACTTGGTTGTGTCCTAATGCAGAATAATCAGTTAATTGCTTATGCTTCACGACAGTTGAAAACTCATGAGGTAAATTACCCTACACATGATTTGGAATTAGCTGCTGTTGTTTTCGCTTTAAAAATTTGGAGGCATCATTTGTATGGAGTAAAGTGTGAAATATATACTGATCACAAAAGATTAATGTATATATTCACTCAGAAAGAATTGAACATGTGACAAAGGAGATGGCTAGAATTAATCAAGGATTATGATGGTAAAATTCATTACCATCGGGGAAAAGCAAATAAAGTGGCTGATGCTTTGAGTCGAAAAAGTAATGCTTCATTAGCAATATCGCGTTTGGAATGTGATCCTTTGGTTAAGGATTTGATGAAATTTGGTATAGAAGTTGTTGGTGCAGGATGTTGTTCTGATTTGTTTCAGGTATCAGTGAAATCTTCTCTATCAGACAGATTCAAGCAAGCACAGAAGCAAGACAGTGAGTTGCAGAAAAAGGTAGAGCTGGTTCAGAAGGGTAAGTTTTTAGAATTCAACACTGATAATGATTTCATTTTGAGATTTGGGAAGAGATTGTTTGTGCCTTGTGATTCATAGTTGAAGAGAGTGTTTTTATGTGATGCTCATAGTTATCCATTTTCAGTTCATCCTGGCAGTACTAAGATGTACAGAGATCTGCGGGAGTATTACTGGTGGGATGGAATGAAAAGAGATATTGCTGATTTTACTGTGAAGTGTTTGACTTGTCAATAGGTTAAAGAAGAGCAGCATTTACCGAAAGGGATGCGTCATCCTTTACCAGTTTCAGAGTGGAAATGGGAGAATATATCCATGGACTTCATTGTGGGATTGCCGAAGACCCCTCGAGGTAATAATGCAATCTAGGTTATTGATGATCGCTTGACTAAATCTGCTCATTTCCATGCTATACGAGATAATTTTTCCCTAGATCAACTTTCACATTTTTATCTTAAAGAGATAGTCAGGTTACATGGAGTTCCTCTCTCCATTGTATCTGACCATGATCCCAGGTTCACTTCTAACTTTTGGAAAGGCCTTCCGAAGTCGTTGGGTACTAAATTAAATTTTAGTACATCTTTTCATCCTCAATCAGATGGGAAGTTAGAACGAACAATTCAGACCTTGGAGGATATGCTACGAGCTTGTTCGATGGATTATCATGGATGTTGGGACCAACATCTTTCTTTGGTTGAATTTTTATATAATAACAGTTTTCATTCCAGTATAAAGATGGCACCATTTCAGGAATTATATGGGAAGCAGTGTCGAACTCCAGCTTTCTGGGATGAAGTGGGTGAAAGTAAGTTGATGGGACCAGAATTGGTAGAAGAGTTGGAAAAAAAAGTTCAGCTGATACAGAAACACATGAGAACAGCTCAGAGAAGGCAGAAGAGTTATGCGGATAACCGGAGGAAGGATCTATCTTTTGAGGTAGGTGATCATGTTTTTCTCAAATTCTCACCATGGAAAAGTGTGATGCGATTTGGTAAGAAAGGAATATTGAGTCCAAGGTTCATTGGACCATATGAAATTCTGGAGAGAGTTGGATTAGTTTCATACCGGGTGGCTTTACCTCCGAGTTTATCTCAGGTACACAATGGTTTTCATGTTTTGATGCTGAGAAAGTGCATACCAGATCCATCTCATGTTTTGAGTCCAGAGGTAGTTCAGCTGGAAGAGAACCTATCTTATGAGGAACAACCGGTCCGGATTCTTGACCTCAGGGAGCAAGTGTTACAGAATAAAGTGATTAACCAGGTAAAGGTTTTGTGTAAGAACCACATGATGGAAGAGGCAACATGCGAATCTGAAAATGCAATGAGGGATAAATACCCCCATTTATTTGATAAGTAAATAAATTGTGGGGACACAATTTTCTAAAGGGGGGAAGGATGTAACATCCCAAGTAAGTAATGAATAATATTTATTTTTGTCTATGTCTATTAGTGAATTAGATAGTGTTTTAGAGGCTTAAAATGAGAATAAATCCAATCTTAAGCATGGAATACACTAATATTTTTATAAGATTGTTTTACGGCCTTTTGATGGAAAAACATTTTTAAATATATCTTTTGAAACTTTTATAATCTATGTTTGTCAAATTAAACTTATTCTTTATTATAGGGAAATCAAAATTTACTTTGTGTGAATTTTTGGTATTTTTCCGATAAAGTTCATTTTTTTAATGAATAGTGAAAAGGTTGCATTTTAATTCAAATACTATTTTTAATCTAATTTAATTATATGATTAAATTATCTTTTGAATTGGGTTTAAAGTGAAATTAGAATATAATTTTACAATTTAATCCAATGGTGTTCATTGGAATCAATTTCACTTTGAAATTGGGATTAAACTAGTGTCAATCTTTTGATACTTGTTGTTTCATAAAAACCCGCTATTTGTCATGACAGCGGGAATTAATTATTAAATTAATTAATGCATCTTATATGTTTTGAATTTTTTAAAATAGACATCATTTGTGAATTCATAATATCAAATATATCTTAGGTTGAAGTTTTGGAATTTTTCTGAAAAACTTCAATTTTTGATGAATAGTGAAACCACTAAGTGGTAGTTAAAGAAACTGATTTTTCGTTTAAATGAAACTTTGCCACTTTTGTGATTTGAATTTCAAAAATCTGACATACATGGTTGTCATTAAGAAGTAAAATGTGGTTCAATGGAATTAAAATAATTTTTTGGTGAATAGTAACTTTTACGTTTTTAATCGCGATTAGAGGTAATTAGTGTAGTTTAAGGTAAAAATAATGTTTTAAAAATATGAGATGAGCTTGACACATGTCCTACACTAATTGGATGTGTAATGACCGACCAAGACAATCCATGGGTTAACTTGGGGACCCCATGGTGCCACTTTGGTTGGAAAATGGCATAAATAACTTTTTATTTAATGTTAAAGTAAAAATGACACAAACATGAGTTATTTTACTAAAACAATTTTTACATGGGGTTATACAAGTCAGATTTTTGATTATAAATAGTCATTGGAAAGATAAAACGATTTAATACATCATAGTATTTTTTTTTATAATTTGTAGACTTTTTATAAAATATTCTTTATGACATCATGATGATACAGTGATTCCCTCATTAATAAAGGATTTAAATAAAATGAAATGATAATGTAAAATATATGACCTAAAAATGTTCAAAACCTATTGTATGGGTGTGTTTAGAACCCTTATCACCTTACCCTCTAATTATATCAATGTGGGACCTTTTGAATCTGAAACGCATTTTAAAATAAAGTAACATTTCTTCACTTTCCAAGAGTGCCCCTCCTCTCCTCTTATAAAAGGCCCCCACCTCTACCTCCTTACCCACACTTCCAAAGCATTTGGCTCGGCCAAACCCTGCCCATTTTGTCTCTCCACATACCTATATTACTCCATGAAGCCTCAAATTGGGCAGAAGTCTTCTTAAGGAAGCCTTTTATCTCAAACCAGAGGGAGTTACGCGATTTTAAGGTAATGTCTTCACTTGAGTCCTTTTGTTTTATTTTGCTTCTCCAACCCCCTAAACTCTTTTTAATCATTTCTTTTGTAACAACTCCAGTATCTTCAATATACTATGATGTTGTTATAAGAAGGATTCGAGCTACACTTACGCACACCTACATCTAATGGTTAAAGAACATACTGTTTCCGTGGATGGCGAATTTTGGCCTCCCGAAACGATGATTGTTCAAAATTCTTTTAACACCTTCAAAGGTGGTCATTAAGATGACACTATATTTATATATGATATATAATATGTTTATGTTTTTTTATGCTTATTTATTTTTCATTTTGGGCATACCTTTATGGTTTCCATTATGGGTAAACACGATATCTTCATTTAAGGAAGTGCGGACTACCGCCCCCACAAAGTGATTTGATTCGTTAATACTATATGTGGGACGTATAAAGGATGAAGTTATGATATTATATATGATATTAAAATGGAATTATAATATACCTCTATATCATTATGATTCCATTCTATAAAATATGAAATATAAATGAAAGTAGCGTTCATGCATACGTACGGCTTACCGTCTCCATGAACGGTGCATTTTATTTCTTACCTATAAATGATTATATAATATTATAAATCCATGTATATACTGGATATATATGATATATATGATATATACATCTTGATTATAATTCTTTATATAATGGATATATGAACAACTTTTAATTATAAAGGGTTTATTTTTGACTCAAGTACCAATGATCGTTAAAACAATCGTTATTAACTTAAATAATTACATAGTGTTCATGACATGGAAATAAGTGATATAAAAGGAATAATGACTTTTAACAAGGTTCTTAAACAAGTATAAATTAACTCAAGTTTATTATTCATGAGATTAAAGAACGACCGTGTCAAGTCGGACACGAGGTATGGGACTTCATCTCGATCTCCTTTCATTGAGGCATATTTTGTTTTATACACAACCTTATTTTATATGGTGTATAAACCCCTTTGACTTTTACGTATATCCAAAAGGAATATTTTTTATACGAAGTGTTTTACTAAACGAAAAAAGGGAATGTTTTTGTCGTACGTATGCGGCGACAACGACTTCTCTGCCACCATGACCGTTATTTGAGTTTCAGCTTCCTCTACAAGCCATACCTTTTTTTAAAAGAAAAAATAAATACCATGTTTTAATTTTCTTTTATTTTGGTATTGAACATGGTTTTCATAATGTTTTTATATCAATGTGTCGTATTGATATCTTGTGATTGAAAGGTGGAAATGTTATGTTTCCTTTATGCATGTTTTATGTGATACGATTATGTTGAGGTTCTTGGGAATTATTATGAAGACGGGTGCTTTCATGATAAACTAAGGGCGGGTGAGCCCGATATAGCTCTCCAATGCATTGGGTAACGCGAAGGAGTGAAATGTTAAGGTTTCTCTGAAGAGATTTGGGGAATATACTGTGATGGGTATTCCAAACGTAACCAAGAGGGTTACTCCCTACGTAAGAATGTTATGAATGACTCAAGTAACCTTTATGTCTAATGATTTCTATGATTTATTCATGATTTTATGAGGTATGTTAAAGTGCTTATGTTTTATGGGTAAAGTATTATTTCATTCTTATATATATATGAACTTATGTTTCCTTTCCATATTTTTATAACCCATACTAATCTTTTTATGCTCATCCAAAGTTTTTTTGAAATGTTTTTCACAGGTCAAGGGAAAGGTACATGATATGATGATAGTGTCAAGGAAGTGTCAAGAATGAATCCATGTCTTATTTTAAATATTTTTCCATTCATGGGAAAAATGAATACTATCTTTATGTAACCACTTTGTTTATATGTGGAATGTAATGCAAGTTTTATGTTCTAATTCTCTAAAACTCTAAACCTAAAAAGATCCTCAATGTGTAATCTTGTAATAACTCAAGATTAAGTAAGGTTTAAGGTCGGGGCCCTATAAAAGGAATGGTACATGATATGATGATATTGTAAAGGAAGTGTCAAGAAAGAATCTATGTTTTATTTTAAATATGTTTCCGTTGATGGGAAAAATGAATAATATCTTTTATGTAACCACTTTGTTTAAATATGGAATGTAATGAATGTTTTATGATCTAATTATCTAAAACTCTAAACCTGAATGGATCCTCAATGTTTAATCTTGAAATAACTCAAGATTATGTAAGGTTTAAGGCTGGGGTCTTACTGTTGGTATCAGAGGTCGGTTTAGATAACTTTAGAGGTTAGGGTATTCTCTAAGAATAAGTGACATTACCATAATGGTTAGGATTTCAGAAAGAGTGATAGTTTTAGATAAAGTGAATGAGTAATTATATCTTAGTGTTTATCTTCCTCATTAGTACATGACGGTTTTGTTGATATACTCATACTGACATTTCTGTTTTTAGTGAATGGATGGATCTAGCAGGCACCATAGAGACGACAGGTTTGAATTAAACTGTGGTGGTTCTCCGATTAAGATACTAGATAAAATGGGGGATTCAATGAGGAAACTCGTGGTTGTTATAAACAAACTATCAAGGAGTCATGATAAACCACTTGAACATTGGTATGTTCTATAATGCATCATGTACGAGATGACTAATCGATGTGGAAGTTCAGGTAATAATTATAATGGTAACCATTAGAGTTTATATGATCCTTACTTTTGAGGTAATTATGGGTTATTATATGTTATGATGGAAAATGAATGGCATGAGATAAACATGAGGATAAAATATGTTATGATTATTTTTGATGATTTTATCTCGTTTTGAGGAATGTTTTAAGAATTATATAGTTTTGGAAAAAGGACAACACGCAGACCGTGTGACAACCTGTCGCGTCGGACAAAGCTGCGAGAATCGAACCCACAACCAATGTGTGACTGGAATTTTTCGCATACCACTGGACTACATGAAGTCCCTGGTTAGTTTGACTAATTCTTTTTAATTTTATGATTTAAGGAATCAAGAGTAAGTTTATTTTGTGTTATCTATGGAAATTATTAACATATCATAGAGCATATGTGATTAGGTTAATTACTTTACAATATGAAAATTTAAGAGCAATTGATGTTATTTGGAGATAAAAGTTAATTTGTACCTTGGAAGACTATGTGATTAAATCCTTCAAATATCTGGGTTTCAATCTTAGTTTGGTTTAATTTGAAGAATTTTCTGAAAAATTGTTTATCGAATGGTCTTCATAGAACATTGGGTTTTTTTGGACAAATTTTGGAGATTAAGAATAGATTTTCTTTTTATAAAGGATTATACTTTTGTGGATTATCTAATATCATAATAAAAATTTTGGTTTTTGTTTTTGTCTAAAGACATGGGAAATATCTAGTTCTCTTTTATGGATTAGGTGATTCTCAAGAAGTTTATAATAATACTCTTAATGAGAACAAGTCTTCCTAAAAAACTCATCTTTTGGAGAAAATATGAGTTTGATTAAGGATTCTAGTAAATATTGAAAGTCTACGTGACAAGTAAGTATGTTTCATTATGATTTAGTTAAGCTAAAAAATAAATTCATCAATGAAGAGTAACTTAAAAAAAATGTTATCTGTTAACTTTTCCTACTGGGTAATCGAATACCGTTTAACCCATCACAAGTTTTTGATTTTCTCATGGTTAAATTTCTCCTAGACATGTTTACTATCACTCTCCATCAGAACATGACCCTTTTTTTCTCCTCCATATCCATATTTTCATACTTGGAATCCTAGTATGGGTTAACTCGGGTGACATTTGTACTTCTCTCCCATTCATTTAAAGTAATAGTTTTTCTGACTCTTGTTCTGATGTGGGATATTCAATGAAGCTTCCAAGACCAATTTTAAAATTGCGAGGACGCAATTCCCAAAAGGGGGGAAGGATGTAACACCCCAGGTAAATAAAGAATATGAAATTTTCATATTTATCGATATTTTTTTGAATAAAATATTAATATTACTTTAAAGGGAATGTTATGCTTGAGGGTGTACCCAATACGCAACAACGAGTTTCTTGGGAATCTTACATTGCACTCAAATAATAAAATAATATTATTTTAAATTGTAGTTAATGCCTAGCCATTGTAATGGAGGGAATGAAAAGAACTAACTACAAAAGGATTATATATGTTTATCAAATATTTTTACTCTTTACAATAAATGATAGAGGATTAAAAATGTGAATGAATCCAATTTTAAGCGTAAACATTCTAATATTCTTTAAAAGGTCGATTAAACGCCTTTTGATGGCGAACCTCTTTTAAATCCACTTTTTGATAATTTTATGTGTTATATTCGAAAAAATAAAATTCTTCTTTGGAATCGGGACATAAAAATTTACTTTGTGTAAATTTTTGGTATTTTTCCGATAAAGTTCATTTTTTAATGAATAGTGAAAAATGTTGTATTTTAATTCAAAACCACTTTTTAATATAATTTATTTATATGATTAGATTATCTTTTGAATTGGTTTTAAAGTGAAACTAGAATATATTTTTACCATTTAATCCAATAGTTGTCGTTGGAATTAATTTCACTTTGAAATTGGACTTAAACTAGTGTCAATCTTTTGATATATACTGTTTCATAAAAACACACTATTTGTCATGACAGCGGGAATTAATTATTAAGTTAATTAATGTAACTTATATGTTTATAATTTTTTAAAATAGAAATCATTTTGGAATTCAGAATATCAAATATAGCTTAGGGTGAAGTTTTGGTATTATTCTGAAAAACTTCAATTTTTGATGAATAGTGAAACCACTAAGTGGTACTTAAAAAACTGATTTTTTGTTTAAATGAAAATTTACCACTTCTGTGTTTTGAATTTCAAAACTTCGATATACATGGTTGTCATTAGGAATTAAAATGTGGTTCAATGGGTTTAAAATATTTTTTTGGTGAATAGTAACTTTTATGTTTTTAATCTCGATTAGAGGTAATTAGTGTAATTTAAGGTAAAAATAATGTTTTAATAATATGAAATGACCTAGACACATGTACTACCCTCATTGAATGAGTCATGGAAGACCATGAAAATCCATGGGTGAACATGGGGAACCCATGGAGCCACTTTTCTTGGAAAATGACATAAATACCTTTTTATTTAAAGTTAAAATTAAAATGTCACAAGCATGAGTTATTTTTCTAAATTTTTTTAAAATGGGGTTATACAAGTCATATTTTTTACTATAAATATTCATTAGAAAGATAAAATTATTTCCTACATCATTATAGTTTGATTATAATTTTTATACATTAAATAAATTAAATTATTTATGACATCATGATGATGCAGCGATTACATCATTAATAAAGGATTTAAATAAAATGAAAAGATAATGTTAAAACTATAACTTACACTTGTCAAAGTCCTATTGGATGAGTATATTTCGAACCCTTACCACTTTATCCTCGAAATACATCAATGTGGGTCCTTTAAAATCTGAAAATCATTTGAAAATAAAGTAACATTTTGTAACATTCCAAGAGTGCCCCTCCTCTCCCCTTATAAAAGGCCCCCACCTCTACCACCTTACTCACACATCTCAAGAATTTGGCTCGGCCAAACCCTGACCATTTCATCTCTCCACATCCCTCTATTAATAATTGAAGCCTCAAATTGGGCAGAATCCTTTCCAAGGAAGCCTTTGAGCTCAAATCAAAGAGAGTTACCCGATTTAAATGTAATGTCTTCACTTGTGTTCTTTTGTTTTATTTTGCTCCTCCCACCCCCTAAACTCTTTTTATTCATTTATTTTTTAACAAATAAAGTATCTCCAAAATAATATGATGTTTTTATAAGATGTATTCTAGCTACACTTACACACACCTACATCTAATGGTTAAAGAACATACAGTTTCTGTGGATGGTGAATTTCTGCCTCACGAAACGATGATTGTTCAATATTCTTTTAACACCGTCAAAGGTGGCCATTAAGATGTCACTATATTTATATATGATATATAATATGTTTATTTTTTCCTTAAGCTTCTTTATTTTTCATTTATTACATTCCATTATGGTTTCCATTATGGGTAAACATGAGATCTTCATTTTAGGAAGTGCGGACAACCGCCCCCTCAAAGTGATTTGATTCGTTAATGCCATATGTGGGATGTATAAAGGATGTAATTAATGGTATTACATATTATATCATACTGGAATTATAATATTCCTTTATATCATTATTATTTCATTCCATTTAATACAAAAAATAAATAAATGAAAGTAGCGTTCATGCGTACGTATGGCTTACCGTCTCCATGAACGGTACGTTTAATTTCATATCTCCAAATGATATGTAATATTATAAGTACATAAATATAATGGATATATATGTAATATGTTACATATAAATGATGGATATCATTCTGGAATTATAATATACATATCTCTCATTTTTTTTTAATTCCATTAATATGACAAAAATTGAAAGTAGCGTTCATGCGTACGTACGGCCTACCATCTCCATGAACGGTGCTTTTAATTCCAAATGCTATGGAATAGTATAAAATAAATATATACTGGATATATATGATATTTAAAACATCAATACTATTATGGATATGATGTACTGACAACTACATGGAAAATTATTTTCCAACAAGTTCAATTTTTACTCATGTACCGAACATCGAAAAAAACGTTTAATATGAACTCACTTTATTAACCAATTATTATAACATTATAATATGTGATATGAACTGAATAATATTCTTTAAAGGAGGTCCTTAAGAAATTATAAATTGACCAAGTTTTATTATTCATGAGATTAAAGAACGATCGAGTCATGTCGGACACGAGGTAAAGGATCCTACCTCTCTCTTCCTTTTTAAGTACTCTCTTTTATGTCATTTCTTTTAAGATCATCTTTCTTATGTTTGGGGATGTTATTTTATATTCGTCAATCTGTAATTTTTATTTCCATATTATGAGAGACCCTATTTGATCTCATCAATCCATTTTTGGATGTTTTAAGTGGCGCTGTTAGGCTGCCGAGTTTTCGTATGGGATTTTTTCATCTCACTTTTATTCCCGTTAGATTTATGCTACATTTACCACCATTTCTGTTGAGTTGTATATATACTTCCAATTATTCTACTCTTTGATTAATATAATTTTGTTTATGAGTATTTACATCAATGATGTATTTTCCTTCTTTCCTGGGGTGTATGTTTCGAAAGATACCCAAGTTGGTAAGGGAACCTTTCACCATCCTCTTTTTAAAAGACTTCTTTTGTTGGGTATTTTAATTTACATATTGTTATATTGGGATATGTTCTTATATATCCTTATTGATGTAAATTTTATGTCCAAGTGATGAGATACCCTTTTTAACTCTCATCAAATAATTTTTATGTGACGTCGTTAGGCTGTCAAGGGAACTTCTTAACCCAATTTCGATTTCTTTGGGTTCAAAATGTAGTTATTGAATATGTCATCCTTTGAATATGTGTGAATGACCTTTGATTATTATACACTTAATATCCACTTATATTGGGTGTATTTATATTTTTCACACATAATTATGAGATTTATTTATCTTTAATTTAAGGATACCATCTTTATAATGGATTTCATCTCAATTTACATTTCCATTGATACTTCATTGTTTTTATGCACCAATTCACTATTATATGGTGTATATACATTCATTTAGAATATTGTATCATGAATACCATTATTATCATGATATTATAAAGTTTTTATTAAATGTTATTCCTCAATTATTGTATTCAAGTGTCTCTCATTTTGTTAAAAACCCTTTAACTAAAATATTGTTTTAAATGTTTTAATGATTTAATATTATAAATATTTCTCATTAATATCCATGTTTTCAAAATGGTTTTAAGGATTTATTTATATGGATATTAATGTTTTAAAATTTTAAAAACTTCAAAGTGGTATGGGACACATTGATTCAAAAATCTTTTTATTAAATGTTTTAAATGGTTTTGAAAAAGGTTTTTAGAATGGATTCATTATTTCAATATCTTAAAATGTTATATTGTTATTCCAATGTGGGAATGTTATCTTTCCTTTATGATTAAGTTATGTGCTATGATTATGTTAGGGTTCTTGGGAATTGTTATGACGACGGGTGGTTCTGTGAAAAAATAAGGGCGGGTGAGCCCAATATAGCTCTCCAATGCATTGGGTAACACGAAGGGGTTAAACATTAAGGTTTTTCTGAAGAGATTTAGGGAATATACTATAATGGGTATTCCAAATGTAACCAAGAGGGTTACTCCCTACGTAATAATTTTATGAATGCCTCAAGTTACCTTTATGTCTTATGATTTCTATGATTTATTCATGATTTTATGAGGTATTTTAAAGTGCATATTTTTTATGGGTAAAGTATGATTTCATTATTATGTATATATGTACTCATGATTCCTTTCCATACTTTTTATAACACTTACTGCTATTTTTATGCTCATCCCATGTTTTTGAAATGTTTTTCACAGGTCAAGGGAATGGTACATGATATTATGATTGTGTCAAGGATGTGTTAAGAAAGAATCTAGGTTTTATATTAAATTTGTTTCCGTTGATGGGAAAAATGAATACTATATTTTATGTAACCACTTTGTTTAAATGTGGAATTTAATGAATGTTTTATTATCTAATTATCTAAAACTCTAAACCTGAAAAGATCCTCAATGGGTAATCTTGTAATAACTCAAGATTAAGTAAGGTTTAAGGCTGGGGCCTTATAGTCAGAGATAATCTAATTTAATGAAAAGGAACATTCTAAAAGAAGATAAGTGGAAAGGAAATGTCAAAATTGGTTCCGGATATAATATTAATTAAATTGAGTCAATAATATCTTTAGATGGAGATATTCACCCATAGGAAAATCTTTCATTTACCTAAGAATATCAATTTACTGATCTTTTCCACTTAATCATTCATTGGGTTTTAATGAATAAATTGTTTCAAAACATCCCTACAGTTACATTCACCTCTCTAATATCAAATATAGAACATAATTAATCAATGCATAGAAGGTAAATTAGAATATATTGTAGTCCAAAATATTAAATAAGAGCATGTATCTGTTAAAAAACCAAAATAAATGATTTCCCCTCAAAAAAATTTATTTTCAATGTATGGTTATATTATTTAAGTGCATAACACAAACATAATCAATAAAAGATTAAAAAAAATATAAATATAAGAAAAATTGGTTTTTTCTCTATCAAGTTTAATTTCATTTCCCATCACTAAATCTCTGTTTTTCACTTACATAAAATCATTATCTCTTTCTTCTATAAAACCTTCAAGATCATTGCTTCAACACTTTTATGTAAGATCTGTTAGTGATTTCCCTCTCTTCTATTCTATATACACATCTCTTGAATGTATCTATATATTTACACTGACACACCGGGTTTATTATTCTAAGTATAAACATTAGTTTTCACTTCCAATCCTTCTTATCTTCATCTTTTAGTTATTTCCCATGTCACCAAAAAATTATTTTACAGAAAAATCCACTTGTATATAAAATTTATTTTTTCCAGCAATAACCTTAAATTTTTTATCATCACCCTTAAATTTAATTTCACTATCCAATTATCATTATCATCCTATCATCTTTACGGTGAACTCCCCTTCAAGAATCATGATTTATTTTATATGTCTATTTACAAAAAGTTTCTCCCAGGATTTACCAAATATTCTAAATACTAACTCCAAGACTCAATTAAAAACTACCAACTACATACCTATTCTCATTGAAACATATTCATGAATCCGTCAAAATATCCTCTTTCATAAACTCGATCACCATCAATAGGAAGGAAAAAATACATCTTCGATATTATGGCTATATTGATAAAAATTATCAAGTTGTTGTTTTCCACCCATTTTTTCTAATGAAAATTTAGTATTAAAGATGACCAAGGCATCACCATCATTAAAAATTATCATCTAATAAAACACCAGTATATGAATTTCATGTGATCTTAAAATGTATTCGAGAACCCATCTAAGATTCATATAATCTAGATATTAAATGATAGTCAAATTTTGTTCAAGTGGATTCATCTTGTTAATTTCTATCAAGACCAATCTTCATCAGTTCATCATAATATCTTTAACCATGATCAAAAATGAGAAACTTACTACTCTTCCATAATCCTATAGACATCATATTCCCATTAGAATGACAAGGATTCGGTTTATCACTCATATTTCCTTCACACCTAATCTCCCTAAATCCTCAGTTTGCGTGTCATATCGTGGTTTTATTGTCCAAGAATATTTTAGGAGAAATATACGACCATAGAATAAATCTTAACCTATAATTAATCATAGAAAACGTCTGATCAGTTCAGTAGTATCCTCAAATCATTCCTTAGTGTTAATGACTTAGATCATCCATATTCTCCCGAGTCTATCCCCGATTCCTCCAAATTTTATTATTTTAATGTTCTAAAATTTCACTATGATTTCCACCACCTAAGGTCGTATATTTATCTTAAAATAATATAAGAGAATTTATCATTCATTAGTGTTGATGTATTTATAAAATTATCAAATATCAATATTTTTAAATGAATTTAAAAAAAAATCAATTTGTGTCCAAGAAAATGAACAAACATATCATTACCATTATGATAATGGACACACATAAATATTAGTTAATTGTAATTATAAATGTTGGCGTCTTAGTGAAATTCTCATAAATATCATAAGAAGCTGAATAAATTCTTATGAAAGTTTATAGAATAAATAATAAAGAAATAAAATTTTGACATATATTTGGATTTACATTTGGATATTTATTTTATGAGTACAATTCAAGTATAAATGTTCAACATCCATGATTATTGAATAGAATGATCCCAAAATTTAATTGATGTTTTCAATAAGAAAATTAAATTATATTCTAAATTAAATTAAAGGGGAAATAAGTATTAAACTCATCAAGGAAACAATATAACCTTAAATTATGCTAAAAATTATCACCAATAAAAAATTCACATGTCATTCCAAAAAACTAACACTTTTGAATTTTTTTTATAGAGGTTTTTATGGGAATTAAATCATATATACTTTATCCCATTTAATAACCCAATCCCATATATAAAATCCGACATATTTTCGGATTTTGAAACTCAATGTGACTAAAAACTATTATTAATGTTGGTTTATAAGATATTTTCAGTTATTATAATATTAAAACAATGACTAATGGGTCGTAAGAACATTCAGTAAGCAAGGTTTAAAAATATTCATGTAAATGAAAATGAAAAATGTGAATGAAAATATGTTTTATTTTAAATGAATTAAGGATATTCAAATCAGATCAATTATGTTACATTATAATTGATGAAATCCAAAATAAAAAAAATCAAATCCGAAACCTTTTTTAAAGATGAAAAGAATGGGACAATTTTTTCAGAATGAATTATAGAATGTAATATTAATGGATGATTGGAACACAATTTTTTCATAAATACTTAACAAATAAAATTTAATGATAAGAAATTTCACCAAGTATGTTACTAAACTAGGAAGAATTTAGTTTTCAAATTTCTAAGAACCAAGTAATGATTTAATAAATTAATATTCAAAAAGTGTAAAGAATAAAACTCCCATGAATATTGATTCTCTATTTCCTTAATCTCACATAGTGATCACCCTTATTTATTATTTAAACAAAAGATGGACTATTATATGAAACTGAAATCAATGTTAATGTAGAAAATACATTCATCTGAATCATTGAAACTGAAAAATTTAAATCTAAGATAATGATTAGAGGGTGTATCAGGTATAATTATAGGAATATAAAAATGACCTACCAACTCCAATTTCTAGAAAATGGGACTAGGGATTCATGTGATATTGAACAAGCCCAAATTTTGTTGTATTTTTATTTGTAAAATCAAAAGAATTAACCAATATAGTTTTCTATTTTATCATGGTTTTCCTACCAAATAGCATTAGTTTTAATGTCCCTATCTATAATTTCTAAGAAACTATTTTTGGTTACTCTGAGGGTGTATTAAATGATGAAATAACCACCACATGTGTTTTCCCAATTATTTCTAATTAAATATTGACGAATTACACCTCAAGAATTATAGAAAAAATGTTTTTTATTATTCGTAGATAAAGAATACCCCTAGAATTTTTTTAACATTAAATCATATCTTAAAGGAATATTCTATTAAGTTATAAAAAACCTCACCCACGTAAAAATTATAAGTGATTTTAAAACATTTAGAGATATGTGCTAAAATTGAGACTCCGTCAAAGTATGCCAAGAAGCACTAAAGATCATAAGTAGAATGTGAAACCATAAAATTACTCATGTAAATTTATTTTTCCAATATTTTTATTTAACTTATATTTATCACTCTAAAAATTCTCTTCAATGTATAGAGGATAACTGAGTAATTCTTATGGAGATACATTGTATTCCCATATCTCTAACTCATTTTCGACCCCAAAATTTTCAAAAATTGTGGTTCAAGGGACAATGTTTAAGAATATATGTTTAGGAAAAAAGATTATAGTAGTGTTTTGAATAATTATAAAATAATTGATTTTTTAACTTATCCAAGTAATTATTAGTTTATAAATTAATTTTAACAAACAATTGAGATGAATAATGCGTTTCTAATATAGATTAATTTTTTTGGACTATCCTCAAACTCATATTTGAAAAAATTTGTATATTATTTTAATAATTACTAAATTGATAAAAAAATCATAAATAACTAATTTTTTTAAATCATCTCTTCTTAAGAAATATAATGCGTGATCAACCATATAGTTGAGTTTAAACTAAAAAATTTCATCCAAAAAAACAATTTTGTTGAGTCTTAAAGTTCTATTTAAAATGGTAATTTGTTTAATTTTAGTGTAAGAAAAATATATTCAACAAATTTAAATAATTTTCCTAAGATGGTTAATATATATTTCTATTACATTGAAAAAATCCTTTGAGAAATCATTTATGAGAGATCATGAGATTTAAAATTAAAAAATTATTGTTTCTTCAAAACACACTCCCTTATATTTTTCATTGGGTATAAATTAAATTATTTTCATATTCACATTTTCATATATTGGAGGAATAATATTAAAATAAGGATTACAATAAATAGAATTAATAGAATATAATTTTAGGTTCCCACCCCCATATATCAAAAATGTAAACTACCTATTTATATTCAACAATTCAGTGACACAAGTTGAGGTGATATTAAATTTTAAATCATGTTCTTAAAATTATTTATCAACCTGATCCATCACGCCCTCAAATCTTCTTGGACTATAAATCTTTTCAATCTTTACAACATATAAAATAAATTAGAATTCATTTTAAATGTTTTTTTTACGTTAAAAATATCTCAACTCATTTTCCATTAGGGTCCCCTTAGATTTAAAACAATTTTATTTTTCTACATATGAATTGATTATTTATAGTTTTTTTTCATCAAGTTAATATTTTTAGGTTCAATGGTTTTATACCTTGTATAGTCCCAATTTACACTGAACTCGTACTATATTTTTCAACCAATTTATTCAATTTCACACACATTCCAAATTAATCATGTTCCTTAATTTTTTTTCAAAATTTATAATTTTCCAGTTTATATTGATTGAATTATTACTACATGGTATTCATTTATTTCAAAAAATATACAAATATTTATCCACATAATTTTATAGAACTCAGAGTATTTAATAAATGTTGGTAATTAAAATTCATTTATTTTCATACTTATCAGTATATCACGGTAGTTTATAGAAACACATCCAAAATGTATGTCCATAACAATGATTGTAAAAAATAAAACTCCACTAAATTGATTCCAATAATGTGGATTTTCTAGTTTTCAAAAAGAAATAAAAAATCATTTTTAACAACCTTAAAAACTATTCTAGAGTAGCATAAAAAAATATTGGAATTGATATAGATGAAAATTTTAAAACAAATAATTTCAATTTTTTTTTAAAATAAATCAGTTAAAAAATATACAAATTCACAACTCAACATAGGTAATAAGTTAGAGAAATTGGACATAAATATTAAAATATAAGTGACTAAGAATTTTTTTAGTTTTTTATTTTATATCTTCTTTTTTTTTCTATCCCTATCACAATATTTCCATTACATATTGAAAATAGCACCAAAATTTTGACTATTTAGGTCATTGATGCACTATAAAAATTAGAATTTATATTATACAACTCACTATAAGATAGTACAAAGTAGGTTCAAACCTATGGGAAGGTGAAAAATATTTTCTAAGAGATTATTTAATATCATAAGTATAACGACCCAACATTTTCTTTCATTACTATTACATCATTTCAAAGATAAACAACATAATATTATTACACATAGAGGATACAGAGGTTTAGTTTCTTGGGAAAACTAGGACCATACATGACAAATACAACATCAACCATAAACATTTATTTAATTTTTTCTTCACTAGAATATTAGTGGCACTTGTCCTCTCCATAGTACATGTAGCCACCTGGCGATATACATAAAAAGGGGTGAGGTAGAAGTCCTGTAAGCGGATAGATAAGAACAATATATCATGGGGTGAGAATAATTATGATATAGGAAAATGATCATGAACATGAGAGGAGCATAAATAAAAGCCATGAAATGTGGAAATGCATAAAAATGAAACATCATGTCTTAGTGGTTAAATACCACACATATTTTTGATCCAAGCTAGAATCTTGTTCACACATAATTTCACATTTACTCATGAGATTCATCACTTTACCCAATGCATTGGAGTGCTATATAATTTTGGGCGCACCCGTCACATTTAAGCATTCATATTGCGCTATATAATTCCGGGCACACCTGTCACATCATAACATTATCATTTATCATGCATGCCACAATGAACATATAAAATAAATAACATAAGTAAAAAATGAAATGGAATGGGTTTCATCTCATAATAACACCTTCGTATGCTTTCGGATCCCAAAAGAAAGAGGGAATAACCCACATGTTACAAGAACCGTCCACTTTGAGTGAGAAGTAAAAGGAACGTTTTTAAAAGAAGAGTTCTTTTGGAAAATAATTTGTTGGACATAAAAACTAGTGAAAAAAAATGTATATCCCAGAGGAGTAAAGGAAATGATGAACAAATTATCTTTGAGGAGTAACCATATAAAAAATAGAGTGAAAGAGTGAGAACACGAAAGAAGAAAATTCGGTTCGAGATTTCCCTTTACCTTGTACCCGATTCCTTCCTTCTATTTAATATCCTGTATAATGACATTATATTCATTAATTAGAAATCCATAATGACGTTTACATTAATAGGGTTACTTATGGTTTCATTATGTCATATTATGTTCCTTTGGATGACTTATAGAGTTTAAACAAACACTGTTCAGGGATGTTCCTTTTAATGGATTTTCTTAGGAGGTTCACTTGTATTCTTAAATTGATGTTCGGGTAGATGATGGGTAAGAATCCAGAAATGATATTACAAGTTAATTGTGGTATTACCGGAGCTTGAATTATTTTATAATGAATTATATTATATCCATGTGGTTGAATCATTAAATAAGAATTAAATGATGTTTATTTGGGTTAATTTGAGCAGTTTTTGGATCACAATGAACTTGTTTTAACTTTTCACTTAGTAATATGGCCATAGGTTATTTCCAGAACTTAAAATAGAACATAATAAAAAAATATTCTTATTCAACCATAAAAATGGTTTCATGACCAGATCTAAAGGTAGAAATTGAAAAAGAGAACTTGTCATTTTTGAAGGTGATAAATTATCACCTCATGAACAACATTCTCTTTAATAAAATAAAAGGAAGAGGGAAAGGGTGTGGGGTGATATAATATTCCATTAGAATCATAAAATTACAGTATATGTATAATAATTGAGTTAAAAACAATTTGGATGAATATAAGTGGGGATAGATCAAGAAAGGAACTTGAACATTAAAGGAAATTAAAGGAGAAGAGGGAGGGAAATTACCTCTAGAATCTTCCTCTTGAGATCATCTTTAAGGAAGATAGGATTGGTCTTTTGATGAGACTAGCAGCTCATGGACGTGGGGGAGGGGCCAGGGAAGGTTTTTGGGCAGATTTTAGACTAGGCTTTGAGCTTGAGAGGTGTGAGGAAAAGTGGGAGTGAAGGGTGTCTTTTATAGTGGAGGGGATATGGGATTCCTTATTATAAAGTTCATTACTTTAATATTTTCCCCTAAGACAAGGAATAGTGAGTCTTGGATGACCAAGAATAGTAAATAAGGCATGCGAGTTCGGAATTTTGGTGCTTACATCACTTGTGATGTCAGGAATAGTTGGTTTTACTTAAAATGTATTTATATGGTAAATTAATGTATTCTACTATTCACCAAAAATTCACGTATCTCAGAAAAATCCCAAAAAAATACCCCAACTATTTATCGATGTGCAGAATTCAAAAATGAGGTCCATTTTTCAAAAATAATTTTCTAAATATTAATAATTTAATATTTAATTAAAATTATAATTTACATAAAAAACCGTTTTTTATATTAAAACTGATTTATAGTGCTGTCAAAAATTATGTAGGATCTTCTAAAATTATCTAAAAACTATGAGACATTGATTAAATAATTTATGAATACATTTCAGAGAAATAAATATTCTTTTTAATTAATTAAATATTTATAATTAATTATTTATAAAATACCAAATACCAAAAACGTTGACTAAGGTCAAATTGTCACTTTCTAAGATGTCTAAATTATATTTTATTATTCATAGGTAATGTTCGTCTAATTTACTATTCATAAGGGTCATATTAATATTCAGAAGGGTAGGTTACTATTCATAACGGTAGGTTTCTATTCACCAAAAATTTATTTTTGTTTCATTATAATCGAAAAACTATCTTGAACACAACCAGGTTTGTCGGATTTTCAAAATTCCAAACATAGGGATGACAAAATTATGTTTAAAGGTCACTTATCACTTAGTAGTTCATTATTTTGGGTTTTTATGACATAAATATAGGAATAGAATTTTCCATTGAAAAACTTTGGGTCGTTACATTCTTCATCCTTTAAGAAATTTCGCCCCCGAAATTTCTCTTTACACAAAGAGGTGAGGGTACTTCTCCTTCATTGCCTCTTCTGGTTCCCAATTTGCTTCCTCAAACTTATGGTTCTTCCACAACACATTGAAAATATGGGTTGTCTTGTTGTGTAGAACCTTATAACTTTGGTCTAGAATCATTACTGCCTGCTCCTCATAGGAGAGATCATATTTCAACTGCACCACCTCTGAGTTTAGTACATGTGAGGGGTCTGGCATGTACTTTCTCAGTAGTGATACATGAAACAAATCTTGAATTTGAGCCATATTCTGTGGAAGTTCTAGATGATAGGCCATGGATCCTATGCGGTCAAGGATCTCAAAGGGGCATATTTACCTTGGGCTTAGCTTCCCTTTCTTCCCGAATCGCATGACTCTCTTCCATGGAGATATTCTAAGGAAGACTTTATCTCCTACATCGAACTCCATATCCCTTTGATGGTTCTCAGCATAGCTCTTTTACAGACTCTGAGCAGCTTTGATGTGTTTCTGGATGACTTGAACCTTCTCTCTCATCTCTTGATTAAGATCGGGCCCAAGTAGCTTTCTCTCTCCAACTTCATCCCAACTGGTTGGAGTTCTACACCGCTTCCCATAAAGAGCTTCATACGGAGCCATCTGAATGCTCGAGTGGAAGCTATTGATGTATGAGAACTCAACCATTGGGAGATGTTGATCCCAAGAACCTTTGAATTTATGAGAGCATGCTCTTAGCATATCTTCAAGTGTCTGAATAGTCCTTTCAGAGTGGCCATCAGTTTGGGGGTGATTGGCCATGCTGAAATTTAATTCAGTACTCAAAGCATGTTGAAGGCTCCTCCAGAACTTAGATGTGAACCTTGGATCACGGTCAGAGACAATTAAGAGTGGAACACCATGCAGTCTCACCAACTCCTTCACATATATTTTTGAAAGTTGCTCAAGAGAGAGGTCTTCCAGGATAGCGATTAAATGGGCAGTCATGGTGAGTCGATCAACCACAACCCATATCGCATTATTTCCCTTTGACGTCTTTGGGAGACCCGTGACAAAGTCCATAGTAACATTTTCCCATTTCCACATGGGTATAGGAAATGGCTGCATCATACCGTTGGACTTTTGTCGCTCAGCTTTAACATGCTAACATACCAAGAACCTTGATATATATTCCGTAATCTTCTTCTTCATGTTATTACACCAGAAGTGTTCTCGGAGATCACGATACATCTTGGTACTCCTAGGATGGATAGAGAAAGTTGAGCTATGTGCATTATCCAATAGCTCCATCTTTATCTCGGGTGATGAAGGCACACAAAGCCGCGTTCCAAATCGAATTACACAATCATCATCGATATGGTACTCTTGCATCTTTCCTTCCATTCCTGCATTCACCCACTTTTGTATCTCCAAATCATCCCTTTGTTCTTCCTTAATATTCTCTTGGATGGATGGTTGTGCAATCATTTGGGAAAGGTAGGATGTAACCCCTTTCATTATGATTTCCAAATCCATCCTCTGCATATCCAAGAATATAGGGTCTTTCTCAATCCACAACATAGAAAGTGTAGCAGGTTCTTTTCTGCTTAGAGCATCAGCTACCTTGTTCGCCTTTCCAGGATGATAATGAATAGAGAAATAGTAATCCTTGATTAGATCTAACCATCTCCTTTGACGCATGTTGAGATCCTTTTGTATGAATATATACTTTAGGCTCTTGTGGTCGGTGTATATGTCACACTTCTCGCCATAAAGGTAGTGCTTCCATATTTTCAAGGAAAAAATCACGGCTGCCAGCTCTAGATCATGCGTCGGGTAGTTCTGCTCATGGATCTTCAACTTTCATGAGGCGTAGGCTATCACATTATCATTTTGCATGGGTACAAAACCCAAGCCTTTCTTTGAAGCATCACTGTATATCACAAAACTTTCTCCACTTTTCGGTAGTGTGAGTACAGGTGTAGGGATCCGCCTTCTCTTTAGCTCCTTAAAGCTTCCCTCACATTCTTCCATCCAGACATACTTTACCCCTTTCCATGTTAACATAGTTATAGGTCATGACAATCGTGAGAAGTTTCTCACAAAATGTCGGTAGTACCCAGCTAATCCAAGAAAACTACAGATTTCTATGACACTAGAGGGCCTGGTCCATTCCTCAATTTCCCTTGTCTTTGAAGGGTCCACAGAAATTCCCTCACTTGTGATCACATATCCCACGAAAGTGACTTGATTCATCCAAAATTCACACTTGCTGAATTTGGCGTACAACTTCTCTTTTCTCAATGTCGCCAACACAAGTCTTAGATGTTCTTCATGTTCCTCCTTGCTCTTGGAGTAGATGAGGATATAATCAATAAACACTTCCACAAATCTATCGAGGTAATGTCTAAATAATCTATTCATCAAATCCATGAAGATTTAAAGGGAATTAGTAAGTCTGAAGGGCATCACCAAAAACTCATAGTGCCCATACCTTGTACGGAAGGCTGTCTTCTGAATATCTTCCTTATTCACCTTTACTTGATGATATCCAGAACAAATATCCACCTTTGAGAAGTATTGAGATCCTCTTAACTGATCGAACAAGTCATCAATCATTGGGAGAGGATACTTGTTCTTTATGGTGATCTTGTTGAGTTCCCGATAATCTATACACAGCCGCTTGGTTCCATCCTTCTTCTTCACAAAGAGAACTAGCGCACCCTAAGGCGATGCACTAGGCCATTTGAATCCTTTGTCCAGATGATCTTGCAGCCGCTTCTTTAACTCCTCTAGTTCAATATGAGCCATCCTATAGGTACATTTCGAGATTGGAGTAGCTCCAGGTATGAGTTCAATTGAGAACTCTACCTCACGATCCAGGGGAATTCTGGGTAACTCTTCGGGAAATACATCACCGTATTCCCTCACGATGGGAATTTCCTCAAGGTTGGCATTTTCCTTTGACTCAACCATTTGGGAGACGTGTGCCTCTTCATAGGGAATCAACACCCACACCACTGAAATATTTTTCAAAGGAGATTCATGATCTTCCTTTCATTTTTAGAGGATCATGGGATGGTTTGGAATATGAAAATATATTTCCTCTTCCCGACAGTTGTTATGCGCTCTATATAACGAGAGCCAGTCTATTCCCATTATAGCGTCTAATTCCACCAAGGGAAGTATTATGAGATTTTCCAGAAGAATCTTCCCACATACATCAACAAGAGAAGATTCAAACATTTGGGTTGCAATGATTTCATAACTTGGTGTTTTTACAAATATCACTACTTCAAGGTTTCTGGGCATGGATTCTATAGTTCTAGAAAACATTCAAGATATAAAGGAATGCATAGAACCAGAATCAAATAAGACTTTTCCCATTCTTGATTGAATAATAAGTGTACCTTGTACGACTTCATTATCATGTTCCACCTCTGCATTAGTAATGGCATAAGCCTTCCCTTGTTCCTTTGTATTTGGTGGTTGCTGACGTTGATTACCCTCAAGAACTCGAGGTTTAGTGCACTAGTTTGCATAGTGCCCTTGCTCCCTAAAGTTGTAGCATTGAACCATGAGTGGTTCTCTCCTTTCATCAGCTACATTATCCTTCATTTTCATGTCTTTTCAACACTCGTGAGCATGGTGTCCTTCTTTCCCACACATGAAGCATTTCCCCTTCCCTTTGAGGAAGTTCCCATGGTGCAACTTCCCACATTTTTGGCATGTGGGTCATTGATTTTTCTTCCCACATTTGTCACTAGATCCACTGGCATGAAACTCCATCATTCTTTTCTTATCCCCATAGCCATAGGACCATTCTCCAAACTCAATCTCCACTTTGAGAGCACACCGAACATCTTCTTCATAACTCCCAGTGTCTCTAATTTCCAGAGCCTTTCGAAGATGTGGTTTTAATCCACTAAAGAATCTATCAATTTTTCTATCATTGTTAATAACAAAACCCGAATCATACCTTGCAAGACCTGTGAAATTTTCTACATAGGTTGTGACAGATTCTCCTTCTTTTTTCTTGAGCTCTATGAATTCTCTCTCTATCATCGTGCAAAGTGTTCGTGGGAAGTACTTATTAAGAAACATTATCTTAAAGTCTTCACATTCCATCTATTCAATTTCCACCCTTGGCTTGGTGTTCTTAATCAAAGACCACCATTGATTGAGTTCTCCATCTAGACGATAAACGGCTTGGGTCACCTTCTCCATCTCAGAACAGTGAAGAATAGAAAAGATCTTCTCCATGGAGTTGACCCACTATTCCACAACTAGTGTATCGGAAGATCAACTAAACGTCGGTGGTCGTTGCCGCATAAAACATTCGATTGCTAGTTACTCCATCTTCGGTGAAGGAGAATGTTCCCCATTATTATGGTTATTATTCATAACCTAAGATAATTGGGTAATCATTTCCATGAAGTTTTGAACTGCACCTCCCAAATCATTGGGGATGTTGTTCGGGCAATCGTTGCATTGTCCCTCGCAAGAGTTGTTGGTCAGATTTCTCCTGGTTCCCACCATTTTCTAAAATAGAAAAGGTTAGAACAAACCATAAGTAAACAATTCATGAATAACATATTCATTTAAACAATTATACCAATAACATAACATATGGGATCCCTAGGTAAATATTCTTGTGTGCATTTTTGTACTTAGTCTCATGCTAGAGGTTTTCTTTAGGGTTCACTAATAATAATTCCGAAATTAACTAAACATTTCATCTGATACCAACAATAGAGACCCTGCCTTTTCATTCATTACTATTAATTCATTTCAATGATAAACAAAAAAATAGTATTACACATAGAGGATCCAGAGGTTTAGTTTCTTTGGAAAACTAGGACCATACATGACAAATACAACATCAACCATAAACATTTTTTTAATTTCTTCTTCACTAGAATCTTAGTGGGACTTGTCCTCTACTTAGTAAATGTAGCCACCTGAGGATATACATCAAAAAGGGTGAGATAGAAGCCCAGTAAGAGGATAGATAAGAATAATATATCATGGGGTGAGCATAATTATGACATAGTAAAATGATCATGAACATGAGAGGAGCATAAATAAAAGACATGAAATGTGGAAATGCATAAAAATGAAACATCATGTCTTAGAGGTTAACTAACACACATATTTTTGAACCAAGATAGCATCCTTTTCACACAACATTTCACATTTACTCATGAGATTCATCACTTTACCCAATGCATTGGAGCGCTATATAATTCCGGGCGCACCCGTCACATCATAACATTATCATTTATCATGAATGACATAGGGAACATATAAAATAAATGAACATAAGTAACCCATGAAAAGTAATGGTTTTCATATCATAATAACACCATCAAAAGCATTGGTTTCCTAAAAGAAAGAGGGAATAACCCACATGTTACAAGAACCGTCCACTTTGAGTGATAAGTAAAAGGAATGTTCTTAAACGAAAATTTCATTAGGAAAACATTTTGTTGGACATAAAAACCAGTGAAAAACATGTATATCCCAGAAAAGTAAAGGAAATGATGAAAAAATGATCTTTGAGGAAGAACCATATCAACAATGGAGTGAAAGAAGGAGAACCTGAAGGAAGAAAATTGGGTTCGAGATTTCCCCTTACCTTGTACCCGATTGCTTCCTTCTCTTTAATGTCCTGTATAATGACATTATATTAATTAATTATAAATCCATAGCCATGTTTACATTAATAGGGGTAATTCTGGTTTCATTAGGTCATATTATGTTCCTTTGGATGACTTATAGAGTTTAAAAAACATTGTTCGGGGATGTTTGTTTTTATGAATTTTCTTGGGTGGTTCACTTGTATTCTAAAATTGAAGTTCAGGTAGATTATGGGTAAGCATACAGAAATGATATTACAAGTTATTAGTGATAATACAGGAGCTTGAATGATTTTATAATGAATTATATTAGGTCCATATGGGTGAATCATTAAATAATAATTAAATGATGTTTATTTGGGTTAATTTGAGCGGTTTTTGGATCACAATGAACTTGTTTTATCTTTTCACTTAGTAATATGGCCATAGGTTATTTAAAGAACATAAAATAGAACATAATAAATAAAACAAATTCTGGCTCAACCATAAAAATGGTTTCCTGACCAGATCTGAAGGTATAAATTGAAGAAGAGAGCATCTCGTTTTGAAGGTGATAAATTAACACCTCATGAACAACGTTCTGTTTAATAAAATAAAAGGAAGAGGGAAAGGGTGTGGGGTGATATAATATCCCATTAGAATCATAAAATTTCATTAAATTTATAATACTAGAGTTACGAAATAATTTGGATGAAGATAGGTGGGTAGAGATCAAGAAAGGAACTTGAACGTGAAAGGAAATTAAAGCAGAAGAGGGAGGGGAATTACCTCTAGAATCTTCCTATTGAGATCCTCCTTAAGGAAGATAGGATTGGACTTTTGATGAGACCAGAAGCTCATGGAAGTGGGGGAGGGGATAGAGAAGGTGTTTGGGCAGAGTTTAGAGGAGTCATGGTGGTTTATAGGTGTGAGGAAAAGAGGGAGTGAAGGGTGGCTTTTATAGTGGAGGGGAGAGGGGTTTCCTTAATAAAAAATTCATTAGTTTATTACATTCCCCTAAGACAAGGAATAGTGAGTCTTGGATGACCAAGAATAGTAAATAAGGCATGTGAGTTCGGAATTTGGGTGCTTACATCACTTGTGGTGTCAGGAATAGTGGGTTTTAATTAAAATGTATTTATATGGTAAATTAATGTATTCTACTATTCACCAAAAATTCATGTATCTTAGAAAAGTCCCAAAACATTAGCCAGACCATTTTTTGATGTGTAGAATACAAAAATGAAGTCCATTTTTTCAAAAATAATTATATATATATTATTAATTTAATATTTAATTAAAATCATAATTTACTTAAAAACCGTTTTTAATATTAAAACAGATTTATAATGCTTTCAAAAATTATGTAGGATCTTATAAAATTATCTAAAAACTATGATACATTGACTAAATAAATTATGAATACATATCAGAGAAATAATTATTCTTTTAAATTAATTAATTAATTATAATTAATTATATATGACTTACAAAATACCAAAAACGTTTACTAAGGTCAAATTGTCACTTTCTAAGATGTCTAAATTTTAATTTATTATTCATAGGTAATGTTCCACTAATTTACTATTCATAAGGGTCATATTACAATTCATAAGGGTAGGTTACTATTCATAAGGGTAGGTTACTATTCACCGAAAAATTATTTTTGTTTCATTAGACTCTAAAAACTATCTTGAACACAACCGTGTATGTTGGATTTTCAAAATTCCGAACATAAGGGTGAAAAAATTATGATTAAAGGTCACTTATCACTTATTAGTTCATTATTTTTTGTTTTTATGACATAAGTATAAGAAGATAATTTTCCATTAAAATACTTTTGGTCGTTACAATAAGAAACTGAATACTAAAGGTAAATGATGATGTTGTGTGATCAGTGTGTGGAATGAGGTTTAGTTTGAATGAAATGTTAGTGTAGTTGGAGTTAACCAATTTAACCAAAAATGACATGCTAAAAGGGGATAAATAGAAAGAACGTAGTGTAAATGGTGGAAGATATAATGATCAAGCAATGGAAGAAAAAATATCCAAAAATAGAGAGTGTCACTCATAGAATAAACTCCCATTTCTTTCGAATTTCTATTCTCCAAGATTCACCACTCACATTTTCATTATTTTGTAATGAGAAAATTATATTAAAAAATATTTAAATTCTCATTATACCATGAATCTAAAATAAAGAAAAGTATTAACCAAAGCACATAAGGTCCAGAACAACAAATTGTATAGTTAAATTAAAAAAAAAGAGATTGAAAGAATTAATGAACCATAACTAATGTTTTTCCATTAAAAAATTTTTAATCCTAGAGCTTGTTCAAAAAATGTAAGTTCATAACACAGATTCAATCAATTAAATATTCAAAATTAATTAAATATAATAAAAAAATAATAAATCATATCTCCTAAAATGAATTCAATATCCCTTCACATGATATATGATTTTCTCATACATTAAAATTTTGATTTATGCATATATTAAATTTTCTAGATCTTAGCTATAGAGAAATTAAGTTAGCTCTTTTTGTTGTCACCCTATCCACATAGATGATTCCATGTTTCTTGAAAATATCCTTTTATTTTTCCACTTCAAATAAAAATAATTATAGTATGTTGACATGTCAATGATTACTGGTAGTCATTTTTCTAATCCTCCTTCATTAATTACCCATGTAAATTAAAAAAATACTCTAATACTAATTGTGTCACTTGTATAGGAGTATTAAATATTATATCTATCATGTTTAATTATTTACCCTTAGTTTTTCTTCAATTTTTTTCACTCATAATATTCATAATCTTGAGAATTCCCTGATGGACTCCTCCCGAAGTGGCAAGATATATTTTATTGATGCATCAGTATATTTAACAAATGTTTCAACCAGTATTTTACAAATATTATGAATAAAATCTCTAGGGTTCTGTGAGAAACTAATAATGAAACATCACTTATCATTGAAACCAAGTCAAAAATCCCTTGAATCATCCCCTCCTAGAAATCTAGTCATCATCAATATGAACACTAATCCCCATATTCAATATTCTATCTTGATTGAGAAAAAATATTGACCTATTGATGTGGATCCATTTAGGATCCGAGATGAACAAGGACTCACCATTCTTATAAATTAACTCGTATAAATAAACGAAAACCTAAATATAAATTTCATTTGGTTTTTAAATGGACCCGATACCATAGTAGTGTTCGATCTACTGAGTATGTTGAAAAAAATTCTATATGGGATTCATTCATATTAATCTACTAAAATTCAATCAAGATGAGGCTTTATAAATTCATCTAAATGACTTAATCCTTAATTGAACTTTATAAACTCACTCCTCTTCAACAACCATCTTATCATCTAATTCCCTTTATCTCGGTGAGGCTCAACTCATTACTCAACATCCCTTCAACCATGATATATTTTATCCACAATTAGTGTTTATCATAATTGTAATAATCTCTAGGATTATTTATGGAGAAACAATTGACCTTTACACCATGATCAGACTATAAATGTGCCTTTACTACATTCATTTGGTTCTTTCTAATCTCTTATTCATTCATCAGTATACACGACTTGGACAACCAATCTTCTTTTGAGACCAATCTTAGTTATTCTTAGTTTTCTGATTTCAAATGTCACAAATGTCAATATTAATTTTTATCTATTAGTTTACATAGGTTAAATTTGAAAATTATTATTTCAAACCTTGTCTATGTATCTATTTGGCTACCTTTTCAAACCTCAAATGTACAATGTCTCACTTATTTTCCAACATGAATATTTTTTCATGAGAGAAATAGTGATATTTGACTACATATCTATTAGGATACTTAATATACATAGTATGTGGCCATACCCATATCATTAAATCCATACATCATCCATCTCTTGCAATTTCCCATACATCATAATTTTGTTAGTATCCATTCCCATATATAGTTTTTCATATTAAATTAAGAGGGTGTTGTAGCATATATATATAACAATAAAAGTGATTTTAAAATACATTAAAAATGTAAATTTGAACACAATTAAATTCCAATAATAGATTCTTACCATTTCATTTAATACATTTCAACAATTTTAATTAAAAAAATGATTTCAATAAAAAAATAAAATTTTCAAAAATTACATTAAAATTTAACATTCAAGAAAAGAAACATAAAATCATTAAGAATTTTTTTGAAAAAATGATTTAAAATATAAAAAATAATAATTCACAATGAAGCATAAAAAATTGAAAAAATTAATCAAATATGTCGAAAATAAAAAATCGCTACCTAAAATTATAAAAATTGAAAACATCTCAATTATATGTAAATGTAGTCATAAGAAATAAATGAAATTCATAAAAATGATGTAGAAAATAAGTAATGAAAATTAGAAACATCACATGGACCTGTTTATTGAGATTTTATATGGTTGGTTTAGGGTTTTTTAGAGTAAGGTAATTTCATTATTAATTTTTTATGTCGACACCATGTTTTAGATTTTTGTGTGATATCCATGGAATAGGTTGTTGGATGGATTTTAAAGAGGTGTTCCAGAGGAGTTCCTTGAGGTATAGAATTTACATTTGAGATGAGCATGATATGTAGGTTTGTAAATGTGACTTGGTTTAGTGGGATGTGGATCATGTCATAATTAGTTCGGTTGTGTAATTTGGTTACATGGTAGAGTGAATCTATTTGGGATTGGAGAGATTAAAGAAGATTATGTATTTAAACATGTGATAGTTTTCATAGTGGTCAACTATGCATTGGAAAAAGTAGAGTAGTATTTCAATAACTTTTCTATAAAAGGATCAATGCCCGAGTTTAAGTGTGTGTTGGCCCCGTGTAGTAACTATTTACTCTGTGGATCAGTGGAATGTGTAATTTGTGGGTCGATTGATAATTATTCTTGTTTCTGATGATAGTGAGTTGTTCTATGGTTGTAAGGAGGCATTAAGAGTTGAGTGATTATGGTTTAACTTTTTTTCTTTTTTATGAATTGAAAATATGTATGAGTGTTGTAGGGGAAGAGTGGTACTTGTGTGTTTCAAAGGACGATTTGATTTTGGATTCAGGAGTGGTGTATATGAAACCATATAATGTGGAGAAAATTATTAGCTATTATAGTGTATAATCCTCATTATATGTGGATTTTTGAATAAATACAATGGTTTTTTATCAATATTTGAATGGGATATTGTTAGTGTTATGTGATAGTTCTTAGGTTTGAGTGGTTCGGTCATGTTCGATCATTGTGTTTGGTAATGGATTGAGCATATGATGTAGATATCAAGTGTTGGTTTGAGGATAGATGATAAATTATGTTTTATTATGGGGAAAATCATAATAGTCATTAGTATATGTACCTCATGTTAGAATGTTCATGAAGGTGGGGATTCTAGTTAGTGAATGATGATGATTTCACATGGATACTAGGTACAAGGTGGATCTAATTTTATCTAGTTCCTTGTTGAATAAGAGAATATAGATCAGATATAGTGTTAGATTGTGTATGTGTGTTGATATTTTATGTTATATAATGGTGGTGTAATCTAAGAGTGTGTCATATTAGTGGTGAATCAGTGCTCATGGGTTGATTTTGGTTTTTATATGGGTCCTTTGAGGATCCCACTATGTAATTACACTATGAGTTAGGTTCAGACTTCGATATGGGTTTTTGAATGGTATAGTGAATTATTAATGAGTTAAGGAACCGATACTGAGCAGTGTGATAATATGTCATCAGGTGAGGGTGAGCACTTTGGGAAGAGGTCATTTAGTGTAAGACCAACTAATATTAGAAGTGGTGAGGTGGAAAACCACATCAAGGACGTCATTAGACCACATGAGGCGTGTTTCCAAAATTAATTTATGATGGTGTGGGCACTTTGGATTTTGAATAGCCATTGTGGGTGAAGCCTTATTGTGAGGAGAACCAAATATTTTTGATGAAACAGGTGATGATGCATTACTATCTAAAAATATATGAGTTTGGTGAGAACTATATAAATATTGGTACAATAGTGGTTGGATATGTCAACATTTTATGAATAGTGTACTTTAATGTTTGAATTTTTACAATAGAGGCACCTTTGACATTAAGGGAGAGAATGTGGTGAGATAGCAGTACTTTTATGATCATGTATAGGTTGGAAGTATTTTTTTAGGACTACCAAATCTTTTAATGGATGAAATACATTATAGTGGTGAGATAGTAAGAACTCATGAATTTTAAGGTCATTACATTTTTGGGGGATATTGAAATTTGATCGAGAGAATATTTCATTCCAAGAATTATGTTTTAGATCTGAAATTCAAGGGTTGGAACATCTCATGATTATTTTTTAGATATTTAATGTGTCATGTTAGGTTGTTTAGGTGATTGGGTTGGCATCTATGTAACTCTTGATGGCATTTATGAATTTCTTCTACTGTGTTGTGTCATGAAGTGACCCATGAATGCACTAAAATAGACCACTATGTGGGTTTTGTGTTGAATGAATCAAGGTACCACAAATGGCTGGATGGAGGCAGTGCCTCCACTAAAAAATAATAGTGAATTGTTTAATGACTACTTAGTTGTGTCATGAATTTATTGGGTGAAGGTTTAAATTGAACAATAATACTCTTATTTGTGTCATGACCGAAACCTGAGTTACATATTTACCAATATAGAACACATATTTTGGGGTTTAACACTCCTTCAAATTTTAGTTGAGTATCAATGGTGGATGTCCCTTTTGGACAACTCCTATATCCTATCTTCCTCCCTAGGATTCCTCCTTGAATAGTGGAAAATATGTGTCCTTTCACAATGGTTTTTGGTAGGATGCTACCAACGTTGTATTTAATTTTAATTTTAATTTTCTAGAAACTCATTTGGAAAATTTGGTTCAGGGTATTGATAATGAATGCACCAGAGCATGGTTGAATCATGTAACTTTCATTGGGATTTTTTGATTCAAGGAGATAGGATGTCCTAAAATTTTGAACACACACCGTTGGGGGAAGTTTCGAGGTGATGAAAACAAAAAATGTGTTTTTAGTGATTATACCTATTTAAATAAAATTAAATAATTACCTAAATTTTTAATAAATAAATATTTGTCTTTTCTGGCCTTAGCTATGTTCTTAAGATCATCGGATATTTTTTTTGAGGATCATTAGATATTGATGAGGGGTGAAAAATATTTCAGAAGAAGGGTTCCCCTATGATACTATTGAATATGTTTGTTTTTTCAAGAGCGTACATGAATTCATACTTTATGAGTCTGAGTTTGGGTATTAAGGACTTAAGGAACCTCTGGGTAGAATATATAGGATATTCATGGGCCTATTATTCATAAAATAAAATCTCATTCGCAGTTATGTAAATTGTGATTGCTTAGTGACTATGTTTCCATTGGAGAGAAGGTATCGATTTGATTGATGTGATGATTTGGATTGGTATCTATAAATGGTGCTGATGTGAGGTAGCCTATATTGTGTTCTTCAAGATTATGATCAGGCACAAGAGGCACAGAACTTATTGATGTTGAGTGGGATGGATGCACATATCATGAGTGATAAAGAAAATCTGTCTTAGTGATAGAGGAGAGTCACAGAGTTTGCATTGAGAGGGATGTGCCCTCTAAGACATGACATGTGTGACATAGAGAGGTTCCCTCTAGGTTAAAAACTGATAGGTCTCCCTTATTATTTATTAGACTAGACCCTACTGCAGGTCATGGGAATTTTTCAAAACATGGAATTTAGGTTCTAAGGTGATTAATATGGGATATATTGGGTAGAATATTGGGTATTGGGGAAAAGAGTGATGTGAGATTTTTATGAGGATTGATCGAGCCTTAAGAATCAGGTTAGAGGATCCAATGTGCAATGAGGTCACCATGTGGTAATGGACTTATGATAGAAATGACGATCTCTTGAGATTATGTGATGGGTTTCATGAATTTTTTTCACTGCATGTGTGTGATTATGAAAGGAAATATACTTTAGTGTGCGTTTTTAATACTAAATATTGGCCCCAACATGATTTTTATTTGACTATATAAACGTCTATTAATGGCATGTAGTCCTTGTTGTGCATTAAGTCCTATCATTCATTGAGTGAGAAGATTTAAGTGGACACATTGATACATGAAACACATGGGGGTGAATCCATTTTGGTGAATTTTTATCCAATTTATACAATAATATTTTTTTCAAATTTCTGTGATCTCTATAAATATTTATGCTGAATGAATTACTGTTATTCTATATTGTAACATTTTTATTCATCAAAACAAATAAAAAAAACAAAAAAAACATTAGAGGAATGATAATTCACAAGTTCCACATATAAATAAAAAATAAAAAAAAATCCTTGGTGTGATATAATAAATCGCAGGGTCACACATCCCACTAGTAAAACCTTATACATGTTACGCTTATTCATCCAAACAGTTTCAAGAGTTCCTCGCACACTCAGGTTCATCACATTACTTTATAATGAATACAAGTGTAACAACATTGAAATTTATTAAAAATTTAGAACTATGTATTTTTTTGACATTCTATTACTTACTTATTCTTATTCCATTATATAGTATTAGTAAACTAATTTTATTTTTAAACACATCATTGTATACAACATCTTATTTTTCATTACTCTAGAAATTTGATATTTTATTACGTATTTAACTTCTCCCGTATTATTATTAATATTATTCATCTTCTTATTCATATTTTTTCTTAATATTATAGTAATTATTATATATTCAATGATTTACAAATATCTCTTCATATTTTGTTGAACCTCATTACCAACTTGACTACCTCATCTTATTCAAATTATCTCTTTATTTCACCTCTTTACTACAATAAAAATGACAATAGACCGGACTCTTCTTTCTATGTCAACACACAATGGTTATTTATATTATAAAAAATTTCAGATCTTCTAATAAATTTTCATGGTAAACATAAATTCATCAATTTGATATAATTAGGTAGAACATCAAAATACAAAACAATTTCAACCTGTAATAATATACATATATATATATATATAGAAGTGTTGGTTTATTCTTCATAAACATTCACAACACTGAAGAAATCATTAGTTTTTAATTACATGGACTATTATGAATTTAAAATCACATTAATTCATAGATCAATGTATTAAATGGGATCAATAAATCACATAAACATACTCTCTCTTTAAATTTGTTAATAAATTATAACTAAATTGAAATTCTGGTAGCTGTTAATATTTTATTTTATTATTCTAAACATTACAATGAAATTAAATATGTAAATTAATATTAATGTGTGCATAATATAGCATTACATGACGAATCATAATTTTATGGTATAAATATTTGGAATTAATCTTCCTTTAATGACTAAATAAACAAAATTCATGGTTTTATCCTCATAATTCAAGGATCAAAAATATTTTTTTGGTTCATTAGTAAACTAATATTTAACAAATTTTAAATTCATTGTCTCTCCAAGATACCCACTTTATATTAATTATATATTATTAAATGAATGAATTCTTCCATATAATATGTTCGTGGAAATTCCATTTGTGGAATGGGATAATTCCACCAATATTACATCTTTCATCACAATAAGTAACGCTAAATCATGATGATAATTATTATGAAATATATTTCCATTAAAGAAATACTCACCTCGAAACATCTAAATTATTCCTCTACTTCGTTATTTATTTTAAAAAATATGAAAAATATCATGTTTAACCAACACCTTATCAGATGCTTACCCAAATTTGAATCATCTCTATAAATCATGTTCATGTTGAACATCATCATTCTCATGACTTAAAACATCATAAAATTTATATGCATCTTCCTATTCAATATATTCAAATATTATAGTCACAATGTTTTGTCTATATTTTCTCAATAAGCCTTCAAAAATATCATATATTATTTATCTTCCAGTTGAAAGGATCAAAATGAATTTTGATACATGTTTCATTTAAGAATATCTTTTCATCAACTAAAACATAAATCTATTCCACTTTCATCTTCTTGATATATTTTTATAGATCAAAATTTATATTTATAGCATGTGAAAACTATGGTTTCTACTCCTACCATGAGAAATCCATAATCACCCAATCTGTTTTGATAATACTACGTTTACTCAACCTTCTATGTGAATCGCATGATCAATATTTATTCAAAATTCAATGAATCTATTTCTCTATAAATGATAATTAAACAATCATCAAATAGTTTAACATGTAATATGATATAATTAATTTGATATTACTACTACATCAATAGATGTAGACTTATCAATGGGTTTAGATCTATTTCCTTTTAACCATATGTAAATGTGATTGTAAGATCCTAGTTTTTTCAATAAGGTATAGATCTTTGGAATTCAACTTTAATACCTTGGTTTTTTCCTAACATGAATGACTAATGAGGCCAATGGAGTTTTGGTGGTGTTCAAGGAATGTTCGGATTCTAGAGGCGTGGAATTTTGAAAAGGTAGTTGGGAATAAGGTTTATTAGAAACCATGCTAGCCAGACCACATAGTTGGATGTAACCATGCGAGGTGGTCCAATGAATTTCCCAAGGCCATATAATTTGTGGAAAACAACCAAAAGAGGTTTTACACCCATGAGAATGCACTATGGTTTTTTGTAGCAGTGAAATTAATGGTCGAAACATGATTTTTGTAACCATTGTCTTGGCCCATCCAAGGGTTGTTGTTATATTGATAAGGGTTCATGGTTGGTCTTCGGTTTGGAAATCCTTGTGGCCAAATTGTGAAACCATGATATTTTAAAGAAAAATAATATTTTTCACTAACAAATTACAATGTTAAATCTGAATATTCCTTTCATTTTCCTCCAGCCATAGATAGCCTCCTCCTCCCATTCAGTTTAATGGAATCTTAATCCCAGGCTATGGTGTAACTCCCCAATCCTAACTCTAATTAAAACAATGTTAATCTCATTGGATAGAAACCTATGATATATTTATTCATGAAGCCCACATTTCATTTGTGTCCATATCAATGAAGTTATATTTATTGAATAAAATGTTCAATATTCTTGTGTTTTTCATCTATAATACATTTTTCTATAGATATAGAATGAATCTATGGTCTTTACTAGATGAGTGTTCAACTATAAACATATGTAAGGCGGTCTAAACCATTTCACTTATTTTTTTGGTTGTTTTATACCCTACTGGTACTGTGCCAAATTATATAAGCTCCTAGATATCTCTTAAGGTTATATTAATTCTTTGATCATGTTATTGGAACCATTTTTTATTTTCCACTTAGAAATATGTGACAGTTTGAGGTTTCTATCCCTAAACCTAACCATCTATTAGGTGTGTAGATGTATTTTCCCAATGTTATACCATCTAGTTGGGTGTGTGTGTGATATTTCTATCATAATAGGATATATAATGAATAAAATGAGTAATTAGAAGAGGTTTTATGAATTTATACTATATTATTACACGTTGTCAAATTTTTAATATGTATTAAATGGAAACTATGGAATTATTTAGATGAACTCAAAGTTTGTGTTTGATTACAAAATTGGTTATGAAATGATTAATGAAAGGTAGATTGATATGGTTCACTTGGATAGTTCTTATCCTTGGATTCGACCCAAGTGGGTCTAAATATTGATTAAAATTTGATACCAGGGACATTTTTACCCCATGGATATGAGATCACTTAGGTTTCATTGGACATTTCTACTCCCTGGATCAAGATTCTAGATGATTCTAAATAAATTGTTACTCCTTCATTCCACCATGATTGTTACACTTTTTAAATACGCCTTGGAATTTCTCCTTGGGGTCTAATCAATTATTAACTATGATTCTATTTTGATTCTGAAAGTAATCATGGGAATTTGTTAGTCATTTATACCTTATATCCATACCATGTAGGCCTAATATGATGAGGATGCCTGGGTCAATAAACATTGTATATGGACCTTGGGATCCGACACTGTGTTACTCAACACTGGTCGTAGTTGATGTTATATTAGGCTTTACTCATTGCCTAGGTAGGGGTGGTTGATTACATTCGGTAGACTGGATAATATTGATATATCTTAATTATTTATTTAAATTACTATATTTTATTTCACATTTCTTCAACATATATATAAAAACTAGGTTTGTAATAGACACCATTGGTGGTTCCATAATTATTGTTATCTCACGCCTTGTTTGGTCCACCAATGGGTACCCATATAGAAGTCATTCATGTAGGTAGGGATAGAAAAAACTTCCATCTTATAACCCTTCATTGAATGTGCTTTGGGGAAGGGGAGGACATAGTTGAGATATACTCATGATGTTATCCATAGATTGTTATTTTGGACTTTTTTTACTTTTGAAACATGTAATATACTGGATTCCTATTTTCAAATATTACCTTCCCTTTATGTATCGATACATGACATGTTCATCATATGGTGTTTGAAACTAGATCTGTTTTTTATTTTTATTATAGTCATTTGGATGTTTATCTTATGTCGTTGGTTTGTATTATGTTTCCTCTTATTTATTCACAAGTGATATTACTGAGTTACTCTGATCATTGGGGTATGGTCTCCCCACTGTACCGTTATAGACCCCTGCTACTAGTTGGAAGCCTCTATTGTACAATGAGGCGTGCTACAGGCCAATATATTGGGGTAAAGATTAGTGGATATATGGTTAGGAATTTACAATTTGGTCTCATTGGAAATTTTCTTTCTTGAATTATTGTTTTGAGATAATGGACATGATATTAAGAAAAAAATATAACTTGGTTATAATATGTGACTGGGAGTAGATAATGAATGTTCTTTGGTTATTATAATGTTTCCTAGAATAAGAAATTCTTTCTACAAATTTTTCCTATTATAGTTGTTTTGATTCCACCACTAGGTGATGGAATTGATATGTGATTTAATTATAGTTATGATTGTGGAATAAAATTTTTCCTTGGCCTTTCATGATAATGAATCATTGATCATACATTATTTTAATCACCATATTGGATTTACATTCCACGAATATACTATTCCATATGGGTTTCATTTCACGAATTCATGACATTTATTATGTGTGAATTGTGTCAAATAAAATTTAATCAACTAAATTTTTTTGTACAATATTGAGAACTATACATGATAACTAAGTTCCATCAGTTACATAAAATATTTTTTCCAGCATATGCTACACATGACACCTTAGGAAGTCACTTATGGAACGTTGAGTCATTGACCATTGGTCACATGGACTAGAATGTGTTATTGTTTTGATTAATTGGATGCCACATTTCAATTTTTAAGTTACATAGACCCTTATTAACTAAAAATAGAGATCTACATAATTAAACCATTTATGATAATTTATATATAAATGATAATGAAGTTAAAATAAATTTAATTCTGAAATGGAATGGTTACCATTAAATGTAGTTTCTAATTGAAATTTAAAGGTTTAATACTCTATAAATTGTAATTTACAGTCCATATATTAGGACTTAATTAGTGAGATAGACATATTGAAGTAGAACCAAATGTAGTAGTGGACAATAAGAGGCATATTTTGTGTTTTGTTCTGATCTTTTATATTATCAACTCCGTGATTTTTGAGCTGGCAGGGGTGGGGTGTGGCTAATTTATAGGAATGATTCAACATGTTCTATTCTTAAATCTATTCTCAGGTTGTTAAAAAACATTTCTGAGGCATGTGTTTGGAATTCATTGAGACAATATACCATGTTGAGCTCTAGTTATATTCTAGGAGGGTGACGATGAACATACTCTAGAGGTGGAGGGACATAAAGTAACAATTGGACCTATAGAAGTTCCAATTGAAGAACCACCCATTGTTCCTAATATTGGTTCTAATTCTCAGTTTTGAGATAGTTTCATTAACTTTATGTAGACCATTCAAGGAAACCCATATCTTGGATCTTTTATAGAAGAGTTTAAATTTCTATTCTAGTGGAATCATCTTCTCAATTTTTTGTGGAATTTCAGTCTGTAGACTATAAAGCATTTATTTGAGACTATTTTTTTGAACTTCGAGAACATGGAGACTCCTTTAGAATGGAGATTCATGATTATTATCTATGTGCTTTAGTAATACACCAAGTATTTTTGGTATTTTCTTAACCTGGATAATAGGCTTCAAAATATGGTTTAGAGATATTTCTAATCCTACTTTTATGATTAGTTTTATCCTAATACACTGATAGAAGAATGAGCCGGTGTTTTTATGTTTTTGGAGAAGGGAATGAGTACTGTTATGAAGTATTATTCTCACATTATAGAGTTTTAGTGCTTTGTCACTGTGTATCATGGTGACAAGCTTTCTACTACGAGATGATTCATGGAAGGTATCTAGCATGTTTTTTTATTCAAAGGTGAACATGTTTCATGTGATAAATATAACTAATACTCTAAATCAATCACTAATTACTAAATGTAATTTAGATAAGATGGGGGCCAAGAGTAGGGTAGTTTCACTTGATGATCGTGTTGTCCTATGTTATGTGGAATGAATAAAGGTTATAAAACATATAATTTGCGGAATACAAGCTTGGGTGTAAGTTATATTAGTCTTGTCTTCTGTCACTTGTGTTGATAGTGAAGAAAAATGAGTAAATTGTTTAATAGAGACACAGTCGATGGCCAATCCTATCATAGGATGTGAAATGTAAATTTTTTTTGATATAACCTACCTCTAGTGGTTAGTGGGATGGGGTTGACACCAATTATAGATTCATGAGTGGAATTCAAAGATCTGCATCTGCCCGAGAGTGGAATTACTACCAGTCATTCATGCCCAAAAGGTTGTCGTCATCAGGGGAGCCCAAAAATAATTTCAACTTTACAGTAAAGTGGCCATATATGGTATAGTCAGGTTGTTTCTCAGTGTCATGGTTCAGTATAGAAATATTTAGTACCACTTGTACCTGAGGAACATAGTATTGGGCCATATACAAGGATAGGTATGATATTTTAGATTCTACTCCATTATATACACATATTTTTATAGGTTCTTCACATTTTTTCATATCATTACCTATTGAAGAGATAATTAGGCTCGATGTAAATTTTTTGATGGAATTATCACACTTGATAATATATTAAGGATTCAATCAGAGAGTGTAATCTGGTGAAATGAGTTCCCCCTCAATATATTTGGGTGACACTTCATGTGGGGCTTATTTACCCTCGATATTAAATGGTTAGATTTCATTTTCAGGATGGAATGGTCGGTTTCATATCTAACATTCATATATTTATATTTCTAGAGGGTGACTTCCACATCACTAAATGGAGGTGTTTTGGTTATAATGGTGAATTGTATGTTCATGCTATTAGAGATGGACCAGGGAGTTGTGGGTTGGGTCGCATGACTGTCTAGATTCAAATCATTTATATGGATGAACAGGGAATGTGATAGGCGAACTTCCCTACAGTAATAAATTATTTTAGGAATATTTTTTAGGGAAATTTTCTTATTTACCTCCAAAGAGAAAGGTTAATTTTTCCATCACGCTAGTGTTTAGAGCTATACTGGTATCCATTCATCTCAATATTATGGCTTCTATAGTGTTACAGAAGCTTTAAAGGTAGCTAGAGGACACAAAAAGAATGTGGTTTATATGACCCGGTACATTTCTATGGGGTTCACTAGTCCTTTTTCAGAAAAAGGAAGACACAACCATTATGATATGGTGGATTACCAAAAACTGAACTAGTTGAATGTTAATAATAAATATCCATTATCCTGTATCAAGGACTTCTTCAACCAGATCCAAGGATATAATGTTTTCTAGAAACATTATTGAGTTTTGGATTTCATCAGGTGCATGTTTGACATATAGATATACAATGTACAACATTTTATAGTAGTTATTGTCTACAAAATATTCTGTTTATTTAGTTTAGTCTTACGAATTTCCCAGAAGTTTTCATGGTGCTCGTGAACTAGGTTTTGCATCCATTTCTAGTTTACTTTATGATGGTATTCGTGAATGGTATTTTGGTTTATTCTCATAATTGACATGACCAGTCCAATCATCTTGATATCATATTACATAAACTGATAGAGAATAAGTTATATTATAAGATCATAAAGTTATGCATTTGGATGGATATGATTCAATTACTAAGACATATTATCTGAGAGAAATATACATCATTTGACCTAATAAATATGAGAATTTTAGTTTCCTAAGAGTATCCCACGAATTTATTTGATATATAGACTTTATTGGGTAGAGAAAGATATTACAAGAATTTCATACAAGACTTATCATGGTTAACAACACCTCTATACGGCATGAAAAAGATGTCAGTGGCGTTTGAATAGTCAAATAACTGTGAAATAGCCTTTTAAGAGCTAAATGGGAGTCTAAATTTTGCACTGGTCTTGATTCTACTAGATGATGGAAAAAGTTAAAGAATATAGTGGGATGCATGAGGTATTAGTATAGTTGTAGTTCTAAAAGAAGAAGAAGCAATTCATGTTGTATGGGTCACTTCAATTGAGGACACAAGCCGGTTCCTACTTGATCCATGATCTCGTATAAGTCACTGTTTTGTAATCCTCAAAATGTAGGAGGCATTATTTTTTAGGAGATTATTTTTTGGTGTACCTAAAATAAATCTTCCTGTAAAATTTCACACAGAGTGACTTGAATTTTAGGCAACAAAAGTGGGTTGAATACCTATAGTACAATTACTACAAGCATTCTTATATTCATAGAAATTGAAATGAAATTCCCAATACACTGATTAGGTGGACCCAGATATGGGATGTTTGTGAGGCCAAAAGTGAGTTGAGACTTATGGTATTATTTTCAGAGATTCCCTTATAGGTTTAGGATTGTCTCGACCACACTATTCCGTCATAATTAATAATGGCTCACCCACTTCTAGATAGGGTGAGGATGAGATAAATATCAGATTATGAGGTCCCATTCCTATTGGAGAGTGATTCATGTGAGGACACTCATCTTCGTTATACCTTTGGGTTGGATTGAATTATTCATATTTATGGTGGATTTTGGGTTTCAACAGACAAATACAAGTAGCTATTGTGGGGTTTTCATGCCTCAATAGGGGAACTAAATCCCAGCATTGTGAATTTTGATCGATATTAACACCAACTATATTAGTGATAGGGTATGAAATGAGAGGTGTTTGGGTTTTCCACTAGGTGGTCCACCTATTAACAAGAGACAGAAGAACGCCAACAACCAACATGGAATTTATAGTACATGTGCATTTTCTAATGAAAACAAAATGATTTTGTTATGGATTTCGTGACTGTGTTTCCATGGTCACCTCAATGTAGTTATGTTTTATGGGTTATTATGGAAAAACCCTCAAAGGTCACCCATTTCTTACCAACCATGGATAAATTCTCAGTATATGATCCTGGGATAATTTATATCTAAGAGATTTTTTTCCCTCACTGGGTTACTCATACTATTGTATTGAATAATGAAACCCATTTTACATTTTTTTGAGGATTATAATTGGAATTGGGTACACAAGTGCTTCTGAGAACAACATACCAATGTTAAACTAATGGCATGTTAGATCGCACTATATACGTTCTAGATGACCCACTTAGAACAAGTGTCCTTGATTCTGGGGGGATCTTGGGAGAGTCATATTCCACAAGTTAAATTTACCAACAAAAATAGATTAAATAGACTATATATATGGAACCGTAAGAATATTTTTATACTAGGTAATTTCATTCAACCATGTGATGGTTAGAGTCAAGAGAGATAGTACAGATCAGATTTCGTCTTATATAAGATATTTAGAGTATCTTTATTTGATTAGAAATTAGTTGTCTGCATCACAGTCAACACATAAATAATACGCCGATCAACATCGATGACCTATGGATTTATAGGTTAGAATTAATGTATTTTTATGTATCTCTCCAAGGTTGAGGAATAGACAGATTCTCAGACAGGGTAAACATTCACCACAATATGTCAGACCATTCAAGATTAAGGAGTCAGTCGGGTAAGTATCTTATCTGTTGTATTTTCCATAGAGGTACCATTTCATGAAAAAATATGCCATGTATCTCAGCAAAATTGTTATCACAAAGACCCATATCATACAATTCAACCAGATGTGGTCGAGTTACAGGTAGATACATCCTTTGACGAGCATCCTTTTCGTATTATTTATTAGATCATAAAGGATCTATAAGGATTTTATATCCCTCTATTATGGGATTTATGGAAACATAAAAATGTTTATGACATGATTTGGGAGTGATATGTTGAAGTATGTTCCCAATAGTAAGGTTTTTTCTCAAAAAATGATTGACCATTATTGGGAGGGAAATTCATGGAAAAATTTCATTAAGGGGGGATATTGTAATATTTGGTTATTTTAATTAGGGTATGGATATTTTTATTTCTAGTATAATTACTTGGTTTTGAGATAAGGTGAATGAATAATGTGTTCACAAGAGTATCTTGGGGTGTATGTGACTTGGATTGAGCATGGTGTGTTAGTTTTCATGAAATACATCAGGGACACGCTATTAATAGAAACCATGCCACCTAAGCCGCATGGTTTGATGAAACCATAAAATTATGTATAACCCACTGTATAAGGCCACACGATTTGAGGAAACCATGAAATAGAGGCCTAAATCACATAGGAATGATCTATAGTTTTTAGTAGAGGAGAAACACACGATCAACACATTTTTATAACCATGTTCCACGACTATGAGCGGGGTGTTCTTAGACAGAGAAAGGTGCATGGTTGGCACACTTCCTGGCAAACTGCATGACCCTATTCTGTGAGGGAAAATGAATATTTTCCCTTAATGATTTTAAATGTAAAATGTTATTATTCCTTCCATTTTATTATTGTATAAGATTTCCTCTTCCTCCCATTGAGTTCCATGTAATCCTAAAGATTTGATATCAGGAATTTTTTTGATTTATACTCTAATTCAAACACTACTAGTCTCATTGGATCCATATAAGCAATTTATTTATTCATATTTATCCTTTATTAATTTTACTTAATATCAATAGTGTTATTTTGGTGAAAAATTTTATGCCCTATTTCTTTATTGTCCTATATTTCTTTTTTTTTATTTTGATTCAAATGAAATCTGATGATGACACTAGATGAGTTTTGTATGACATAAATATGGTAGATTGGATATACATTTTACCATAGAGTATATTTGTTCCATACCATACTAACATTAGGCTACATGATGAACCCTCTGGATTTTCTCTAAATATTAAATGAGTTCTTGTACTAAGTTATTGCCACCCGGTTTGGTTAGCCACCTTACACAATGTCATGGTTGGAGGTTGTCAACCTCATCCTGGACCACACATGTTTTCATTAACTGAATCTACCCTATATTGTAACACCCCTTTGAGTGTGTCTATTGGCTCAACATTATAGTGGGAGATGTAATGAATTAAATGAGATATTAGGAGAGGGTTTATCCCTATTTTATATTTGATTTCATGTTTTTAAAATGGTTTAATGAATTAAATGTTAATAATGAAATGATTTGGATGAACTGATGGGTATTATTGTATTATGTAATAGGTTATGAAATGATTAATGAAAATATGATTGATTTCTATCCCTTGGATAGTTCTATTCCTTGGATACAGCCCATGAGCATCTAAATATTGATTAAATTTGGTAGACACATTTGTGGCTATGTCATGTATCTGGGGTCACATGGATTCCTTGGATATTTCTACTCCACGAATTCTGATTCCTTAGTATGATAAGAACATTTGTAATCCTTGGATCTATATTTATAGGGCCGCCTTGGAAATGCTCTAAGAACATGACCCTTATGATCCACCCAAGTAGTTACCAAGTTTCTATTGATATTATCTAAGGACCTAAGGGTATGCCAGAGTCATTTATTATTTAGAACAGGCCCATGCAGGCCTGATACAATGAGTATTTCTTGGTCATTATACAATGGATATGTCCCTTGGGTCCTTAAACTAGATTACTAAGAATAGGCTAAAATGGACGTCATATAATGCTTTAAAGATATCCTTGGTAGGTGTGGTTGATTTCAGTTAGTAAATTGGATATTATTAATCCACCATTTATATTAATTTATATTAATGTGATCTATTTCACACTTCTTTAGAATATATATAGAATAATATATCTATAATAGAAACCATTTTTGGTTTCCTACTGAGTTTTATTACAAACCCTATTTGTTCCGCTACTTGGAACCTAGATACACATCATGGATGCAGGTAAGGTCCAAGACAAGAACTCACATTATGATCCTTGATTGACCATGCTTAGGAGAAGGGGAGTGAATGAATGAGTTGGAATAGTGATGATATCTAAAGATAACACTATTTGAATTTTTTTACTTTTGATACATTTAAAATACTATATTCATATTTTCATGTATTTACTACCTATCAGTATGGATACATGTCATGTTCATCATATAGTATATGACATTGCATATGGATTTTATTTTTATTAGATTCATCTGGTTGTCTATATACTACCACTGATTTGGATTATTCTTCCACATATTTATTCACTTGGGATACAATTGTGTTAATTTGATAAAGAGGAAATAGTCTCCCAACCATAACATTACCAATCATTAATTCTAGTCGAAATCCTATGAAATATAGGGAGGCACCCTTGAGGCCATGAGACACACTAGCTTGTGGTCATGTTTAGCAGATCCCAGTTCAAGGAATAATAGTGATATTAAAATTAACATTACTCTAGTAGTGTAGATTTATATTTACCCTTATGATGAAATATAAATTACCTTTATATGGTGTGTGTATTTCCATTATAAACTCCATGTCAAATACAGATGGAGTTTATATATTGATTTCTTCAAGGAATTAACATAATGTAGCACAATCCAGTGAAATTTATGCAAGCCCCTTTATAATTGACATTACGAATATAGTTTAGAACTCCAAATAGGTTTATGTTGTTTTTTTTCATCAATTTCACTATTATGTGGATCCAAATTATTTAATATTTACCTTTATGTATAGATCAAGTTTCCTTTATGACATCTTTATAAACTCCCGAATAAATCTAATATATTTTAGAACTACTCAAAATATTCTATGGCCATCTCATTCATTCTAAAAAACATCATTTGTAATTAATCCAATGACATATAACTTTAGTATTATAATACCCAAGGATGAATATTTTCATGTATTTATCATAGATATATAAGTATTCCCTTTAAAATTTCTCCATGTAGCACCAAATAATCAAATAAAAATTTCCCTTTAACAATAAATGAATGTTGTAAGAATCTCCCACGGAATGTACTCCTTCGTTTTATCATACAAATAATAAAAAGAAACTACGAAAACCAATATTTCAAGACATTTATTCCAATATTTATCCACATAAAAACGTTACAATGAACATGGGAAAACCATATATTATTGATCATTCGTAATCCATAGTAGATCACCACCATCTTCTTTCATCATACAATGAACTTCTTTTTCATCAGAATATTAACATTCCTTGACAATTAATAAATCCCACACAATGAGGGATGAAATGATATTTCCCAATAATATTTGTATTCTCCTTGAGTGGGAAGGTGATGTCATGGATCAATCATTGAATGATAAGGAAATGGTCGGGATAGTTGAATGTCTTACGTGAGAAGACCAGTCCAATTGTGATGTGGTTTATGGTATGAATGATGGGACCTACCTTCAGTGATATTGTAGTATACAAGGATATGGATGAGGGACCTTACCAAATTCCTTCAACTAGTGGTTATGACATGGTCAATATCCTATACTACCCTTTAGGTATGGTATGATAACATGAACAATTCCCCAACTAGAGTTTTTTATGTGGTCTAGATTTTGAGGCACGGGGAAACTATAATATTAGGAAATGGTATCAGATCAGTTATGGTTGGATATTAGGATAGCCTAGTTAGAATCAGATGACTTGACACAACTGTATAACTATTTATGTGTTGTGGTTTCTTGGGTTTCACATGAAATCCCGACAAGAATGTGTACCAAATCAAGTATCATGGAGGCCTTGTTAGCACAAAACAACATAGTGAGAATATTAAATTTATGTATTTGTTTTCCTCATACAGAAACATGAATTTTTTTTTGTATATTAAAGTTTCTTGGTGAGACGCCACTGAGTAATATACTCACACCCTACATGAGAACACTGGCCAAGGAGCATGCCTCATGTCTACTTTTAGGTAAGAGCATAGAACATACAATGGATTGGTCCAGATCAAGTACATGGTATCTAGATATTGGGAGTGTAATGTGTCCTAGGGATGGAATAAGATTTGGTGTGTTCATTTTAGTATATTTCGGTAAATTTCATCATCCAAGAGTGATATCCATTGATGTATACTTGAATGAGTTCAGAATGATACATTTTTTATTGACATTTTTTAATTGATTATGCACACTATGATTATTAATGTGAATGATACTATTTTGGTTATTTTACTCTTGTTTCTTACTTGTATTAGAGAGAATATTCTACCCAATTCGTGACATAGGCCCTATATAGTAGACTATAGTATTTTTTATATAGGGACATTCACCTCAGGTCATGTATCATCATTATCCTAAGATACTAAAAGTGTTTCAGTGGTTTGTCTATTTCAATCCCAAAAATCAATTGGGTGATGTAGGTAATCTTGTAGATATATCACAGAGTCAGGACCCCATTGATTACTTCTTAGAGAATTTCCTCAAAAATTTTCTTGAATATTAGAGGATCAACTTTAATTGCATTAAAACAAAAATATTTATTCCTTTTTTAATTGGAATTGGTATTATTTTAATACTATGGAAAACTTGGTTTATTTTTTTTAAGTTCCCACTATAAGTGTTGTTTGATCCTTAAAAACCCATTTGTTGTATTCGATCATTTCCATGTTTTTTAGAATCTAGAATTGTTGATGAAAATGATGAAGAAATTGTTTTTGTATTCCATGACATAGGAAATGCTATACATTTAAACCAAATGATTTATTATATCATATCATGAAATAGTGTGAAAATAAAATGTTTATTGAACATTTTAATGGGTGAAATGGGGTGTTGTTTTAATTGGGAATTCAAATATTAACTATTCATATGGCCAATAATTGAGAATAACATTGTAATAGTGAATGTAATACTAGGTAATAAATACAAAACCTATGGGAGAATGATGATATCATAGGCCAACACATCCCTATTAAAATCCATGTTATAATTTTTGAACAATTATGTTTATTATAATATATGATATTGAAATTTATGATATATAATATGTGTTTTATTTATCAAAGTTCACACAGTATCAATAGTAAACTACATTCAAGGTAATATTATATATCAAAGCTTTTCATATAACTATGTCTATGAATATGACATACTGAAACATTGTGTTTTTCAAAATTTTCAACTATGAATTGAATTATATAATTTATAAATTGGTTATAAATTAATAAAATTGGTTGTTTTTTATAATTATTTAATTTAAAAAATAAATATGATTTAATTAGTTATAAAATTTTTGTAATTTATTAATATATATTTTGAAACATTTAATAAATAAGTACCCATTTTTTTAAATTTTATTACAAAATATATTTAATTTATTTGTAATGCATTATAATTTAGATATAAATTGATAACATAAAAACTATAATATTAATTAATAAAATGTTTTTAAGTTAAAAAATGTGGGTAAATACAATGATGTTTGTATTTAAAATATGGATTTTTCATTATTATTAATTTGAATTGTTTTTATTAGAATCCAATTTTATAAATTATTTAAAGCACATAAATATGATTCTTGATAATTGACATGGTAAATGTTTCTGTATTGCTAATGTGTTTTATTTTGATTATATAAAATGTTTCTCGAATATATTCGGAATTTAAAGTATTTATATTTATTTTAATATATTTAATTGAACATATATATGAAGGATAATATTATGTAGTTTATATTAGAAATTTGTATAAAGTATTAAAATTTATTTATATTTTGAATTTCTATAATGCATGATAAAATTAAAATGTACTTATTAATACATTATGTATGTATTTTTTAAAATTTATTACCTCTTATATAAATTCATTAATTTCTCATTTATTATGTCTTAATCCCTACCTTCATTGATATATATATATATATATATTATTAATGGATTTATACATTCGTTTAAAGGGTTAAAATATTTCTAAATATTATCATACACACATTTAAGATGTCACACGCTATGTATGAAAATGGATTTAGTATTATTATATCGAGATTTTGGATTATATTTGTCACGACCCGTCCTCGGTGCCCGTGCCGTGACTACCCCAAGCCCGCCTTTCATAGGCCAGGGGTGGCGACTAGCACAAAAGCCATAAATCACGATAAAAAGGGAAGCCATTGCCTTTATGAAATAAAAACAAACATACAACTAGAGTACAAAAGGAAGCAAACACTAGGTAAAGCAATAAGACAAGTGTGACGAAAGTGCAAAGGGGGGTGGAAATACAAGGCCAATTGTAAAGTACAAGGAAAAGAAAAAATAGCAGGAAGGTGTCAAGATGCTCCTGGATCATCCTCCGGAGATCCTACCTGAAGGGTAGGTACAAATGGCCACCTCAGCTCTCCGTGTCTGTCTGTCACCTCTAGGTACCGTCTCGTCATGAAGTCCAACTCCGGTTACATTCTCTTCGTGAAGTCCACCTACGGGTACCATCTCGTCATGAAGTCCACCTCCAGGTTCCGTCCAGTTCTACAAGCCTCATCCATGATCAGTGTTGTCCGTCGTCTGCATCCAACACAACAAGGTGTGGGCATAGCCCATGCAGGGGTGAGTATAACGATACTCAGTAGGGACCCCGAGACCCTCAAGGTCTCACTATATCCACCAAGGATAAACCACAAAGAAAGACCTCAACAGATATCCTTTACTTAGGTATATGTCCAAACATATACCTATGTTATCAAGTAACCCATCTCAATCATGAGGAAAACTAAAAGGTTATTGACTCAGCTCAAACCTGGATTTTTTTATTCATGATGACAAAAAAACGGCTGGTGGAGAACTGCTCCTCTGTTGAGTGCAGTAGTCCTGTCATGACTCCAAGGTGTCACTCACTAACCTTAGACTGCTGAGGTACTCCTCCTGTCAAGTACCGCTGTTCTGCCACCTCACAAAATTAGTGATGCTCCGCCATGGGTCTGCCACCTCATACAGTAGTGCTCCACCTCATAGCCTACAGAGGTACTCCTCCTGTCATGTACCTCGGGTCTTCCACCTCACAAAGTAGTGCTCCTCCTCCATGGGTCTTCCACCTCACAAAGTAGTGCTCCTGACTGGGCTATGAAAGTCGCTCAAAAACAAATCGGACAAGCAGTCATCAGGACTCATCCAGCTACAAGGTCATCATACTCTGTATGCTTTCCTCTGGAAGGATCCTCTCCATGAGTCACTTGTCGATACTCCAAGTATCACAAAGTCCCACGAAGAAGTATCACAAAGGACCACCTCGTCACAGGGGTTTTAATGCAACAGACGACGCATCAATCAAACGCCTGATTCATGAGTTATTATCCTCTTTGTTCTGGTGGCCCGGTTGGTTTTGTATACGAACCAACCCCGCCATATCTCAAATATACACTGAACTCCCATGGGGTATACTCAAAGGGACGATTATGCTCCAAGAGTACCGGAACCACTGACGGATCGTTAAATGGACATCTGGTGCCAATGATATGGCCCAAGAAGGTAATGAGTAAGTAATGAGCTCGGGTCCAGTCCAACCCGGGAAGACCAACTCAGCCTAACACAAACTGGGACGATCTGGTCGGGGTCAACCCAGTCAGACTCGCTAGGTCTGACCCGACCCATTGGGCGAGTAAGCCCGCTATGTTTTGAACCGGTCCCCTAGGCCTAGCTTAGCGGACAACGAGGGTGGTTCAGCCCGATAGTCGCCATGTAGGTGGATAGGTAACTCGGCCTGGGAGACCGGGCTGGTTCGAACAGCAACAGCGTGGGGGCGTCGCGGGCTGGTTCAGCAGGCCGGTGACCGGGAGGCCAGCGGGCAGACCGCGAGGGGCGCGGGTGGGGCGTCCAGGCTCCGGGCATGCCGTGGGTGCGTCGGGCAGGGCGTGGGGGCGCCAGGAAGGGTGCTGAACGCCGGGCAGTGTGTGGGGGCATGCCGGGTTGCACGGTAGGGTGTCGTGGGGACGCCGGGATGCGCCAGGAAGGCCACTGGCAGGGGTGATGGGGGCGCCGGGTAGGCCTCCGGAAAGGGCGTGGGGTGCCGGGCTGGCTGGGCAGCATGCCGGGGGTGTCGGGGTACACCGACAAGGCGTCAGGGTGTGTCGGAAGGGCGCCTGGTGGGCCAGAAGGGCATCGTGGGTGCGCCGTCAGGGTGCTACGGGTGCGCCGGCAGTGCACCGGGAAGGTCGCATGGTGTCAAGGTGCGCCAGAAGGGTTCCATGGGCGTGCCGGTAGGGGCGCAGGGCGCCAGGTGCATGCCAGGGAGCCGCGGGGGTATTGTAGTTCACAGAGGCTGCGTGTAGCATGGCTTGTGATCGCCGGCTTCGTCGTCATCGCCTTATTTCCATGCCATTGTGGAGTCATCACAAAAAGAACAACTGAGGGGTCGATCCATGTTGGTATGGCCCAGACCCTTTGTGTTTAGAGTGGTAGTAATAGGTTCTCGCAAGTATGAAGCACAAAAACCACCGTTCATCATTTTTAGATAAAGGAAGAACATGGGAAAGGTTCATACGTTAAATAAAATAAAACCCCTACCTCTTGCTTGTCGCTCGTTGGTGGAGTCGCAGAAAGAAGACACTGAAGACCTTCGTTCATCCCATCTGCCACACGTCCCCAATTCTGAGCTGCGTCGGTTTGTTGAAAATGTTGCGGAGGATAGGATTCTGGGGAAGGAAGGTCAAAGATGAATCGTGTGGAAGATCACCATTGGCATTCTTCACGTTCTTCTTTGGAGAGGATATGATTTCCCCATGTGTTGGGCATCACAATACTTTACCAGTGCTTTGTCGCTTGGTGAGTCTATCCCAAAACCTTCTCCCAAGCTCCTTATATATAGGATAGGTGGAGAGGTATGTAACCATCATGGAATTTATGACGGTTCATTTATTTGGAACCTTCCTAAATTCCAACGATGGGGTTAATTAATTTAAAAAGGGGTTCGGGTGAATTAAATTTCATTGGCACAATTTAAGGGGTGCAGTGTCACAACTTAAGAGTGGAGGATTCCAAGAAGTTTCCCCCACATAGCCTGGGTCAAAACATATGACCCAAAATAATTTTATGTTGACACATAAAATTAATTGACAGCAATTAATTTTACATCAACACATAAAAATAAATCACAGTAATTAATTTTTACGTCGAACCATGAAATTAACTGACAACAATTAATTTTACGTCAACTCATAAAATTAATTGAGAGCAATTATTTTTATGTCGACAAATAAAATTAACTGACAACACTTAATTTTACGTTGACCCATAAAATTAATTGAGTGCAATTAATTTTACGTCGACATATAAAATTAATTTATGGGGGGTTTGAGAGGTTTCCTCTCCCTCCCCATTAAATGGGAGGTTAGGGTGTGGCGGTTCCACCACCAACTCCCAAGTAGAGCTTCTAACCACTTTATCTGCACTGCATGTATTTAACAAAATAAAATAAAATAAATTATTCATTTATTTTATTTTATTAACCCACGTAAAACCCCCAAAACTAACATTCATACCCGATCATCTGCCATTGATGTGAAAGTATTATTAAGCGAATATCGGCACTGCGAGTTCAACGGTGCCCTCAGAATTCGATTACGAGCATCGGTTCAAAAGTTATAAAATGCCGCTCGTACGTTTACTTAACGTACCTGAAAATAAGTTCAAAAAATTATTATCAGTCACCCTCGACCCACTGCAGTCATGTTTAGACATCACCTAGGAGAAAAACGACCCAACGAACTCAACGGTACTCTCGTATTTTCAATTCGAGATACTGTTTAGAAGTTATCAATTTTACAATAAAATAATTGTCACTTAATTATTTTATATACGGCCAAAAACTAACTTTATCAGGTGGCCCACGCCAGGAAAATGTTAGTATATTCATAAAGAAAGCATACCCTGATGAGTTCAACGGTGGTCTCAGATTTTTAATCCGAGTTACCATTTGTGAGTTATAAGCATCTGAAAAATAAAATAACATTATTTAATTATTTTATTTAATGTTATGCCATTTTTGGGTTTTCTCACAGGAGGCCTGCGCCGACTAAAATTAAGACACTCCTAGGGTAAACCAACCATCCTGAGCACAACGGTGAATTCAGATTTCTGATATGAGTAACCGTTTTAGAGTTATTCTACTTTTTTTGGAAAACTGCTTACACGCGTTAATTTAAGCTTAACAAAATTCCGAAAATTATTTCGGGCACACCGTGCCTCAGAATCAGGTGCTGTCAGAAACTTAGTACTCGTAAAATTAAATGAATTTAAGAAAAAAAAATTACCTTTAAATTTACGGGTATTTACATTACTCACACCTTAGGGCTTTACATCCCCGTAAAGCTACACCACAAACTAGGGAAACTAAAGGAGGTACTGAGTACGCATCTAATCCTCCCGCTCCCAAGTGCTCTCCTGGAGATTCCCATGCTGCCAACGAATGTGAACTAGAGGAATCGATCGTCCATAAAGAACCACTCCTATCGATCCTCGATCTCCCCTGGAACCTCCGTGAAGGTCATCCCGTCGTCGATGTCCAGCTCCCCGTGATCGATGACGTGTGTCGGGTCATGCATGTACCTCCTCAGCTGAGATACCTGGAAAGACGTCAAGAACCCGGTTAAACTGAGGTGGAAGGGCCAGATGAAGAGCAAAGATAACTTTCTGCCCCGTAAAAATCTCCGTAGTCCACGTCGAGGTGAGACCTGTAAGAAAACGTGGTCGCCATCCTCGACCTCCAGTGGTCTTCATCTCCTATCAGCATAAGACTTCTATCTGCTCTGTGCAGTCTTCATCCGCTCATGGATGATCTTCACCTTCTCTATCATAGCCTAAACCATCTATGTTCTTACAAGAGCTACATATATTTCCCCTTTTACGAAAAAGAGAAATATTGTCTCATCCTCTGGACGAACCACATTCTTTTATTAATACAGTCAATCCTGACATGAATGGTACATTTCATGTCTTGGATGACGTCGTAAGGCCTCAACGCTACTACCAAGATATCCAACCATCACTCTTGCCTCAAAGGGTTGAGTCACACTGTCAGCATCTGTGTGTGGTCACTAGGACTCCTCCAGTAGGAATCCCGAAAGTGAAGGTAAAGTCAACAGTTTTAACCAAAACCTCTTAGTATAAACCATACAAAAGGGAAGGAAAGAAAAAGTCACAAGGTCAAGTGTCTTTTATTACTGCAACTCAATTACAAATACACACAAAAACCACAAACAACAACATCATGGAAACTAGAAGCACCAAGTACAAAGGCCTCCATGACTTGAACTAATACCACTACTATCACCCTACTTTCGGAGCTCCATAGTCGTATTCTTTGGCGTCATGAAGTTGTGATCTTCTATGTCCACCTGTTCCCTATGGTCAGGGTGGACCTCCTGGGGCTGGTGGTGGCAACACCTCGAAGTGTCGTCCACCTCCAGCTGCACGACCAGCTCCCCTGCCTCGGTCTCCGGCTCCTTACGGTCTGCCTCGATGGAACCTCCGCCTCTGTCTGGGAGGTCCTTCATTTATCTGCAGATCATCCGAGTGGTGGGTCGGATAGTCACGAGCCATGTGACCCTGTACACCACACTTGTAACACAACATGGCAGGTCTGTCTTTGTCACTCCCCTTAGTGCCTCTCACTACCAAACCTGAGTCATGTGGCCGACCACCTATAGGTCTGGCCCTCTTGGACCTCTGCATCATATGTCTACTGCTAGCTGTAGAAGACTCCGCTGCATACCGGCTAGGAGTGGATCCTGTTTCGGGAGACTGCTCAGCAGGGAAACTCTCCACTAAGAGGGCTCTCTCCAACACCCCCGTCTACATCGGGATGATGTGAGAAACAACTGAAGCTCTAATCTCCTACCTGAGCCACTGCTCGAAGGTCCGGACCCTGATGAACGGGTCTCGTACCATATCAGTGGAGTAGCGTGAGAGGTCGGTGAACCTCACTGAATACTATGCCACTATCATGCTACCCTACTGAAGATGCAGTAGCTTCTGTATACGCACTGATATAAGGGTGGATGATAAAAACACTGCACAGAACAAGCTCTCGATGTATACCCACAGAAGTGTCACCTCATCATGCATCTGGAGCATCAGGCTCCACCATCTGCCTGCTACTTCCTGAAGGAGGCAGGCAGCAAGGATCACCATAAAGTCTGCTGGTGTCCCTACTAGCCTGAAGACTCTCACCACAGCCTCCAACCAATCCTCAGCCGCCTCTGGGTCTGTCTCTCACCAGAACCTGGGTGGCCTCTGGCGCTGGAACTCGTGCAGTGTGCTCATGCGGTTATCATCGCCTGCTACTGGGGCTGGTGGAATCGGTGGCCCAATAGGTGGTAGTACCGCTGGTGTATCCGCTGGTGCCTCAACTGGAAGAGGGCCCTATACAGAGGCCTGGTCGCTTGGCAGGCTGTTAATACATACAACTCTTGGGGCTCGAACTGGTCATCCATGGGGAGGCATCCTGAAGGAAACCGATGTTACACGGTCAAAAGACTATACCTGGTGAGGTGACCTGATTTGAGATGATTTAAAGGAAAATTTTTGAAAACACACACGTAATCAGTGTTTTCGTGCACTGAGTCAGAAACCAGAAGTCAGGGTTCTGGTGTATGGATATGTCGGCAGCCCCACCAACACTGGACATCCTGAACTGAAAACTACACTTGGTATGCTTAACACTATTTCTTCACAGAAAGAAAATATCAGAGTCATAACTTCTACGGTAGAACCGACATCCTCTGATACCAATTTGTCATGACCCGTCCACGGGGCCCGTGCCGTGACTACCCCAAGACTGCCTTCCATAGGCTAGGGTCTGGCGACTAGCACTAAAGGTGTAAATCCTGATAGAAAGGGAAGGAATTGCCTTTATGAAACACAAACAAACGCACAACCAGAGTACAAGCGGATGTAAACACTAAGTAAAGAAATAAGACAAGTGTGCTAAAAGTACAAAGGGGGCTGGAAATACATGATCAACAGTAAAGTACAGGGAAAAGAAAAAATAGTAGGAAGGTGTCAAGATGCTCCTGGATCATCCTCCGATGTTCCTACATGAAGGGTAGGTAAAAATGGAAACCTTAGCTCTCCACATCCTTTTGTCACCTCCGGGTACCGTCTCGTCATGAATTCCACCTCCGGGTATCGTCTTGTCATGATGTCCACCTCTGGGTACCGTCTCGTCGTGAAGTACACCTTTGGGTACTGTCCAGTTCTACAAGCCTCAACCACGACCAGTGTTTTCCGTCGTCTACATCCAACACAAAAAGGTACGGGCATAGTCCGTGAAGGTGTGATTATAACGATACTCAGTAGGGACCCCAAGACCATCAAGGTCTCACTAAATCTAACAAGGATAAACCACAAAGAATGATCTCAACAGATAACCTTTACTTAGGTATATTCCCATACATATACCTATGTTTTCAAGTAACGCATCTCAATCATGAGGAAAAAACAAAGGTCATTGACTCAGCTCAAACCGGTATTTTCTTATTCACGATGATGAAAAACACGGCTGCTGGAGAACTCCTCCTCTGTCAAGTGTAGTAGTCCTGTCACGACTCCGAGGTGTCACTCACTTACCTTAGACTTATGAGGTACTCCTCCTGTCGAGTACCGCGATTCTACCACCTCACAATGTAGTGCACCTCCACCATGGGTCTGCCAACTCACACAGTAGTGCTCCCCCTCATAGCCTACAGAGGTACTCCTCCTGTCGAGTACTGCGGGTCTGCCACCACACAACGTAGTGCTCCTCCGCCATGGGTCTCCCACCTCACAAAGTATTTCTCCCCACTGGGCGATTCAAGTCACTCCGTATCAAATCGAACAAGCAGTCATCAGGTCTCGCCCAGCTATAAGGTCACTGTACTCTGTATGCTCACCTCCAGGAGGATCCGCTCCATGAGCCACTGGTCGATACTCCATGTATCACAACGTTCCACGAAAAATTTTCACAAAGGACCACCTCATCACAGAGGTATTAACACAATAGAGGTCGTGTCAATCAGTTGCCTGGTTCGTGAGTTATTAGCCTCTTTGTTTTTGGTGGCCTGGTTGGTTTCATATACGAACCATCCCAGCCGTATCTCAACTATTCTACGAACTCCCATGGGATATACTCAAAGGGATGGCTATGCTCCAAGAGTACTGGTGCCGCTGACGATTTTTCAAACGGACATCTGGTGGCAAAGATATGGCCGAAGAAGGTAATGGGCCAGTAATGAGCCCGGGTCAGGTCTCACCCGGGCAGACCAACTCAGCCTAACCCAAACTGGGCCGACCTCGTCAGGTTCGACCTGGTCAGACTCGCTGGGTCTGACCCGGCCCCTTGGGCGTGTCAGCCCGCTATGTTTTGAACCGGTCCCCTGGGCCCGGCCCAGTGGACCGCGAGGGAGTTTCGGCCCGATAGTCACCACGTAGGCAGCTAGGTAACTCGGCCCGGGAGACCGGGCTGGTTCGACCAGCGACACCGCGGGGGCAGCGCAGGCCGATGCAGCAGGCCGGGGACTGGGAGGCCAGCGGGAAAACCAAGCGGGGCGCGGGCGGGCCGGCTGGGCTCCGGGCTGGCTGCGGGTGCACTGGGCAGGGCGCGGGGGGTGCCAGGTAGGGTGTCAAACACCAGGCAGCGCGCGGAGCACGTCAGGTAGCACGGTCGGGCATCGTGGTCAAGCCGGGGTGCGCTGAGAAGGCCGCCGGTAGGGGCACCGGGGGCGCCGGGCAGGCCGCCGTCAATGGCGTGGGGCACCGGGCTGGCTGGGCAGCACACCCGGGGGCATCGAGGTGCACCGTCAGGGCGTCGGGGTGCGCTGGCAGGGCACCACGGGTGTGCAAGCAGTGCGCCAGTAGGGGCGCGGGGCGCTGGGGGCACGCTAGGGAGCCGCGGGGTGGCGTAGTTCACAGAGGCCACATGTAGTGCGGCCTTTGTTCGCCACCTTCGTCGTCGTCACCTTATTGCCATGCCGTCGTGGAGTCATCAAAAAAAATAACAACGGAGGGGTCGAGCCATGTCGGTTTGGCTCGGACCCTCCGCGTTTAGGATGGTAGCAATAGTTTCTCGCAAGTATGAAGCACAACAACCACTATTCTTCGTTTTGAGAGAATGGAAGAACCTAGGAAATGTTCATACATTAAATAAAATAAAACCACTACCTCTTGCTCGTCACTCGTTGGTAGAGTCGGGGAATAAAGACGATGAAGACTGTCGTTCTTCACGTCTGCCACACGTCCCCAATTCCGAGCTGTATTGGTTTGTTGATGATGTTGTGGAGGATAGGATTCTGGGGAAGGAAGGTGAATGAATAATCACGTAGAATATCGTCGTTGGCGTTCTTCACGTTCTTCGTTGGAGAGGATATGATTCCCCAAGTGTTGGGCGTCGCAATACTTTACTAGTGCTTCGTCGCTTGGTGAAGTCGTCCGAAAACCCTCTCCTAAACTCCCTACATATAAGAGAGGGGGAGAGGTATGTAACCATCGTGGAATTTATGATGGTTCATTTATTTGGAACCTTCCTAAATTCCAATGATGCGGTTACTTAATTTAAAAAGGGGGTCAAGCGAATTAAATTTCTTTGGTGCATTTTAGGAGGTGTGTTGGCACAACTCAAGAGTGGAGGATGCCCAGAAGTTTCCCCCACATAGCCTGCGTCAAAACATATGACACAAATTAATTTTATATGGACACGTAAAATTAAGTGACAATAATTTATTTCACGTCGACACAAAAAATTAATGCACAAAAATTAATTTTTACGTCGAACCATACAATTAACTGAAAATAATTAATTTTACGTCAAATCATAAAATTAATTTAGAGGAATTAATTTTAAGTCAACACATAAAATTAATTGACAATAATTAATTTTACGTCAACCCATAAAATTAATTGAGTGCAATTAATTTTATGTCGACATATAAAATTAACTGATGGGTGGTTTGAGAGGTTTCATCTCCCTCCCCATTAAATGGGAGGTTAGGGTGTGGCGGTTCTACCACCAACACTCAAGTGGATCTTCTAACCACTTTATCCGCACTGCATGTGTTTAACAAAATAAAATAAATTATTCACTAATTATATTTTATTAACCCACGTAAAACCCCCAAAACTTACTTTCATACCTGATCACCTGCTATTGAGTTGAAAGTATTCTTATGTAAATATCGGCACTGTGAGTTCAACGGTTCCCTTAAAATTCGATTCTGAGCACCATTTCAAAAGTTATAAAACACTGCTCGTACGTTTACTGAACGTACACGAAAAAAAGTTCGGAAAATTATTATCAGTCACCCTCAACCCACTATGGTCAATGTTAGGCTATACCTAGGAGAAACACCCCCCAATGAACTCAAAGGTACTCTCATATTTTCAATTCGAGATACCGTTTAGATGTTATGAATTTTACAATAAAATAATTTTCACTTAATTATTTTATTTAAATCCAAAAAATAACTTTATCAGGTGGCCCACGCCAACCATTGTTAGTATCTTCTTAAAGAAAGCATACCATCATGGGTTCAACGGTGGTCTCAGATTTTTAATCCGAGTTACCGTTTGTGATTTATAAGCATTTGAAAAATAAAATAACTTTATTTAATTATTTTATTTATGGTTATGCCATTTTTGGTTTTCTCATAGGAGGGATGCCACAACTAAACATAAGTCACGCCTAGGGTAAACCAGCCATCCTGAGCACAACGGTTCCCTTAGATTTCTTATATGAGTAACCATTTAAGAGTTATTCCACTTTTTAAGGAAAACTTATTAGGCGCATTAATTTAAGCTTAACAAAACTTCAGAAAATTATTCCAGGCACACCGGGACTCTGAATTAGGTGCCGTCAGAAACTGCGTACTCGTAACATTCCATAGAATTTAAGAAAAAAAATTACCTTGAAATTTATGGGTCTTTACAATATTTATTTAAGATCATGAAATAATAATTTTATTATAATTTCTATTTTTGGTGTTATAATTATGATAACAATGAGGACTTTCTTGACTATAGAACCATTATTTAATGGATGTTAGGATAGTCTACCTACTAGACCAGAATCTTAATAAATATCTAGAAAATTAGGGGTTGACCACCTATTTCTCCATGATTAATGTTGTTGGGATTATTGGTTTTATACGATTCTTATACTTTACATCAATGGGTTTCATATATATTTTTAATTTGATTCATTTAGTTATGTATAATTATAGTTTTATTTTTATTTTTATTAGTAATTAATGCTACAATCTATGAACAGATTTATACATCAATATGATTCAAACAAAATATTTTATTGTAAGGAACAAAATTTGAAACTAAATCACTATATGTATGCATGAATACCAAAGGAATACATGAAATAAGATGGTGAGTTATTGGAAACCCCTAATAAATACTAAGTGTATGATTTATTATAATGAAAACACATGTCAAGACCTTGATCATGCTACTAGGTAGCTTCATCTGAAAATAGGTTCCCAATGGACTATCTTGTATAAAGCTTAGTGGAAATAGAGAAGACTATGAGTTATCCAATTAAATACTTTAGCGATATCTGGGCAACACATATATAAGAAACCATAAGAATTTAGATAGTAGAGAAATAATATTGACTTTATCTAGATTATGGATTTGGAAAATAGATATCCGCTCAACCATATAAGAGTCATATATGATATAATTAACAGAATGGACTAGCTATATAAGTAAGAGAAATGATGATGATCAAAGTGAATTCATTTTTGTGTAAAATATTTTTTTCCCGTCAAATTGATATGATATAATTCAAAAGGGTGTCAATATTTTAATGAAAATACATTCAATAAAATTCATTTTTAAATGAATGTAAAATTTTTTACACAACATATAATAACTTATTATTTAGATAAAATGGTATAATTATCATCATACATGATATTGAGATAAACTATGAAAACTGATTAAAAACATAAAATACACTTCTTTTGTTGGTATAAAAACATAAGAACCATCCTCACCCTAAAAGGAAAATTCATTTTGTTGTAGTAACCCTTTTCTGGGAAACCATGTGTTTAAGTTATTCATAAAATAAACTTAGATTACTATAAAAATCATATATATATATATATATAATTAATTTTTAAAAAGATATTTTTTAATGTAAATATAAAAAAAATGAAACTTAAACAATGAAAACAAATTTTGTATTACTATGTATTACAATTAATTATAGATTCTTATTTTTTTCTATATAGATTTTTGTGTCTAATGAAATCATACTGTAGTCATCAATTGAAATGTTATAGTGTTGTGAATTTTTTCATAAATCATGCAATATATTTTTCCAAAGTGTTGAGGATAACTCAACATGGAATTTTATGCCTATGTTTTTGTACTATATTGACAACACAATTTCGTAAAAGATAAAATTGAATGATGAAATGTCACTTTTAAAATATTGAAATGATTCATTAAGAATCCAATAAAAGTAATTAAAACCAAAAATTGGTGTGTGGAAGGATTGGAAAAGTTTCTATTTGATATAATTTACTAGGATATGTGATTGTGATTTAGTAAACTCCATAGAGAGTCTATGTAATGTATTAATGTTACAGAAATCAATTAAATGTTTTAAAGGGAATGTGATACTGAATTTATGTTTTATAAATTTTGTAAATATATATGTTCATAATCATCATAAAAATTAATGAAGCCTAAAGTTTCCATTCTAATAAGGTAATAAAGGATTATATTATGAATATCAATATTGAAACAGAATATTTCAAGAAAAGGTGGATCAAAATAAAGGATGCATATAAGTCATCTAATTTCTATAAAGTGGTTGTATAAGTTTTTTCTTAAAAGATGGTTACTTAAAATAAAATAATATGTTACACATGATTTAGGATTCATCTTAATCTATAGATATAAATTGAAATAGAGACAAATATAAAAATATTTTATATAGGATTCAAGTATGTTATGCCACTCAGTTATTAAAATGTGGGGGAAAGAGTTTGAACCCCCCAAAAGATGGAATATTTAACTGAATAATGTTTTTTATAATGATGATCCACATATATATAATATGATATACGATATGACAATTATAATATTGTTGGATACATTTTCATACTAAATGGGAATAAGTGTTCTTTCTTGAAAAAAATTATTTTTGTATCTTATCGTGACAATATGAAGATAATTTACTCTCTAATAGGATATTGGTAGTATCATTGGAAAAGAATATGTTCAAAATAAAATGATGTTTTTTAAGTTTTTATATTTAAATGTGAATTTCATTTACTATCCAAATTGACTTTATGGTATGTTGGTAAAGAAAAATAATATAAATAATTACATTTGTTAACCAAAACATATCTAAAGGGAATATTTTAAGGAATTATTGCATGAAAAGTGATTATAATGAATATAGAAATAGTTTAATGTGTAAAAAAGAGTTATGAAAATCATAAAATTAAATTTTTTTTCCAACAATGTTTAGATACTAGAGTAACAAGTTGAATAGAACCACCATTATTCAAACTATATTAATTCACATACGATACCCACTAATGAATTTCAGTGTGTGGATTTTATCAATTGGTAACATTGATACATTGTGGGAATTTCATCTAGATGTAATGATATTAACAAAACCATAAATATGTATTAAAATGAAGTCCACTTTGGTTTTGAGTCGTATGGGATTTGATTTTATGGGAACTTTTTTATATTTTAATTAGTATTTTTAATTGAGAATATGAATATAGAATTTATCATGTTATAATTGTAACACCCGAGATTTTTATGAGTAATATTTTTTTTATATATCATCAAAGGAATCTTTCACTACATACTAGCTTGGCTTACTTTACACGCAATCGCGACCTTCCTCGATAGCTTGCGTTGTACGCAATACCGAGTTTCACTAAACAACAATATGCTATTAAAACTAGTCGTTATGAATATTAATAACCACTTTTTGAAATTTTATAAATTTTATTTTTCAAAATGGACTTCATTTTTGGATTCGGAATACCGAAATTAGCCTAGGGTGAAATTTTGGTATTTTTCTGAAAACTTTCAATTTTTGATGAATAGTGAAACCACTAAGTGGTAGGTTAAAATCTGAATTTTTGCATAAAACTTAATTTTACCGGTTCTGTGAATGGAATTTCAAAAATCCGACAGACACGGTTGATATCAGTAAGTAAAATGTGGTTCAATGAGATAAAAATAATTTTTTGGTGAATAATAACTTTTTACTTTTTTTACAGCGGTTAATAGTAAATATGGTAACTAAGGGTAAATATGATATTACTATTACCCTAACACATGTCCTAATTCTATTGAACAAGTGTAATTCGACCAAAAACAAACTTAGGAATAAATTATGACCATTTAGGCCCACTTGGATTAGATTAGGATATTTATTATTAATTTATTTAATGAATAGTTAAAATAGTTAAAGTCAAAGTTTAATAACTAAAACATTTTTAATATGGGGTTATACATAAGATAAATTCGACTATAAATATTCATTAGAAATCTAAAAAGATTTCCTACATAATGGCATTTTATTTTTAATTTTTAGACATTAAATAATTTAATTTATTTATGACACAATGATGATGCAGTAATTATCTTATTAATGAAATATTGACATAATTGATGTTATAAACACCAAAATAAATGTAATTTGAGACTTTTTATGAATTCCACTAATTTTCTAGGTTACTATGATATATTAGTGTTGATTTAAGCAACTTGTTTCGAACATATAATTCTGTTATGACTTTCACAAAAATCATATATCAAATAGTGTAAAAATTGACACAAAATAGTTTTTAATTAAAATATTATATTACTAATTGTTATTTTATTCCTAAAAATCTAAGGTTCGGCCAAATGACTTAGATAAGGATATATATATTAATAATAAACAATTTGGGGTTCGTTTGGCATGTTATAGTAAGTGTATTAACCATATAGTGAAAGAAAACAAAAAGACACGGTAAAAGTTAAATTATTTAACTTAGAATTAAATCTAATTGATAAGGTTAACATAATACCCTAAACTTGTCTAAATCTTATTGGTTGATATTATTTCGACCCATCCCCACTTTAGCTTCGAAATAAGACCCTTTGGAACCATTGTAAACCGATTTTGACTTTAATATAAAATAATATTTTGAGATATTCCTAAGGTGCCCCTCTCCTCCCTTATAAAAGGAAACCTCCTCCCCCTCCTCCTCACACCAATTTCAGAACTCAAGCTCATCCAACCCCTGCCATTTTCTCCTCTCCGCTTCCCTAGAATAATCCTAGAGTCCCTGGTCTTTTTCAAACACCAATCTTAGTTCCCTAAGTGGAGGATTCAAAGAGGCTTTCCAAAGAAGAGGAGCTTCGGACACGTACAAAGCAAATCGGATCTAAGGTAAGGGAAATATCACAATCACATTTTTATCCGAGATTGTTTATTCGTATGTATTTACTGGGGTGTATTTTATCATCCACATCCATGTTCCCTCAATATGTAATATTTTTTCCATCGACTTACAATAGTTTAAATACAATTTTACCCATCGGTGAGTTTTTAGTAAAGAATATGAAAGGAATCTTTTGTCGTTTTTTCGTACGAGGTACTTTTTGACTTTTCTGACAAAAGTACGAAGAATGTTTTTTTAACTTATACGGCATGAATGGATTCTTAAAAAATTATTTCCAAGAAGATTCCTTTACAAGTTTTCAAGTTTATTTTTAATCAACTTCTTTTATTTTAAAGTCGTATGACATGTTATGAAAGGAAAAATGTTTTTGAAGTAGAAAGGATATTTTCCTCAAGAATGGAGTTCAATTATTTTATCAAAATTATTTTCCATCTAAGATAATAAAAGGGTTCTGTTTTTATCCCTATTATTACATGGATTTGATTATGTTGTGATGGAAATATTTTTATGAATTCCTTTATCTTATATGGATTGTTTTATGATGTCATGTTGTTTAAGAATCCCATTTTTATTACATGGGTTACGCTATGATGTATGGTTTATGATTATGTGGCACCCATAAGAAAGGATTCATTATAAGATGGGTGGGACCTATGTATCCCTCCAATGCATTGGGTAAAGATTTTATATCTCATGAGATAGACATGGCTGAAACGGTAGGTTATACCGGTTCAGTGAAAACAGGACTGGAACGAGGGTGACTCGGTTCAGAAAGGGACTTTGTCCACTAAGATAGTCTTGGAAATGAGTAATGACTAACAATAAATGATTTTCCATGATTATGTGTGCATGCCACAAAGTTTCAAGTTTCATGTTATGATTATGGGGATCTCATTTTCACTTCTATTATTTATTCCATGTTAAGATATTATTATCTCTTTTGCAGGATATGATTTTCAAAAATATATGATATGATTTTTATTTCCATTATTTGCCCTTGCTGAGCATTTGAGCTCACCCTTTTATGTTTTCTTTTCCCCAGGTCAGGAAGATGGATATTAAGTAGAATATGCTAAATGGGACCCTAGATATGATGAAATAAATGGGAGACATTGTAGAAGATTTATGAACCAGTTGTTTATGTTTCCCAGTTTCTAAAGACACTATACCTATATGGTCCTTTGTGGTTTTGTCATATGTTGTAATAAGTGTGCTTCAATTTTGAAGTATTAACAATGTATGTAAAGAATGGGTCGTTATAGTTGGTATCAGAGGAAAGGTATAGTCAACCTTTGGAAACTAGGATGTGAAAGCCTTAGTAAGAACCCTAAGGATAAGTCTAAGCACAGAACACAATCTTAGTGTTTTAGAAATGGCCATGAATAACCTAGGATAAGACCTTAAGCATGAAAATTTTATTCTTGAATTATGTGGTTTTCCTATTATAATTAGTGTTGCTCACACTATTGTTCTTGGTTTTAGTCAATGGCTGGAACCCGAAGGAACCGTGTTAATGCGGAATGCGATGGGAAATGAAATGATTTTCCCCCTGAGCAACCAAACGATATGGGAGCTGGAATGCAAAATCTTGTAGCCATGCTCACACAACTTTCTCAAGCTATGAATCATGCAGGACTTCCAAACGAGCAAAGGAAGGAGCAACATTCTGTTGAATCCTTCATGAGGCAGTGTCCACCTTATTTCAGTGGGTCTACTGATCCATTAGTTGCTGAACAATGAATTAGTACTACTGAAATGATATTTTCAGTTCTTCAATGTTCTGAACATGATAAAGTCATCCTAGCAATTTATCGTTTGGAAGGAGATGCTGATCAATGGTGGAATCTTATTAAGAATACGAGGCAAAGGGATGAAATTGAGTCTATGGAATGGGATGAGTTCAAGAACTTATTTTTCAATAAGTACACGCCTCGTATTCTCCGAACAAAGATGGAGAAAGAGTTTCTTGAACTGAAGCAAAGGGATGATGAATCTGTTGGTACCTATGAAGAAAATTTTACAAGACTTGCAAGGTACGCTTCTGGTATTATTATCCAACCTGAGAGTAAGATCGATCGATTTTTTAGTGGCATAAAACCAAGTCTTCGAAGGGAGTTAGCCATAAGGGACTTCAATAGCTACGAGGAAATCGTTCGATGTGCTCTCAAAGTCGAGATGGAGATTGGAGTAACCCATCAGTCACATGGGTATGATACGAAGAGGAAGATGGAATTCAAAGGAAAATCTAAAGAGCACACTGAAAAGAAGATGAGATTTCCCTTATGCTCAAAGTGTGGAAAGAAACATGGAGGGATTTGTCTTAAAGGGACAAGTAAATGTTTCAAATGTGGAAAGGAAGGTCATCGGGCATTTGAATGCCGCGATAATGGGAAGAAGATGTCTAATGATGCAAACAAAGGAAGGGATACACAGAATGAACCTACTACACTTCAATGTTTCAAGTGCAAGGAGATGTGGAATTATGCCAATCAATGCCCAAATCGAAGGGTTGATGATGATGGTCGACGTCAACAAAATCTAAAGGCTAAAGACAAAGGAAAGTCACATGAAATTTCTATCCGCGATGTGGAGTACGATAACGAAGTGGTGAAAGGTACACTTACCATCCACTCTAAAGTAGCAAATGTTTTATTTGATTATGGATCCACCCACTCTTTTATTTCTGAAAAATTTTCTAAGGGTATCACCGTATTACCTCAACAATTAGATGTTGAGTTAGCTGTGACAACACCTAATGGAACAACAGTCGCATCAAAAATTTATAATTCTTCTCCGATCGAAGTTTGTGGGAAAGTGCTTCCCGCAAATCTTGTCATACTTCCTTTAGTGGAATTTGATGTGATTCTTGGCATGGATTGGCTTTCTCTACATGGAGCTCATATCAATTGCCAAAGAAGGGAAGTCACATTTCATAATCCAGATCAATCTACGATCGTATATCGATGCAAGGATGAATATAACCTTCCAGTGGAAATTTCTTCCATCTTATGGGTCTTGATTCCACTAAATGAAGGTTATTTATCTCAAATGGTTGGTGAGAAACTCACGATTAAGAATATGCCCATCATACGGGAGTTTGATGATGTCTTTCCGGAGGAATTACCGGGTCTTCCACCAAATCGTGAAGTTGAGTTTTCAATAGAACTCGTACCGGGCGCTTTGCCAATTTCAAAGGCACCTTATAGAATGGCCCCAATTGAGTTGCAGGAATTGAAGAAGCAAATCCAGGAGAATATTGATAAGGGATTCATACGCCCTAGTGTGTCACCTTTGGGAGCACCTGTTCTATTTGTTAAGAAGAAAGATGGATCAATGAGACTCTCCATTGATTATCAAGAACTTAACAAGATCACTATCAAGAACGAATATCCTCTCCCACGCATTGATGACTTATTTGACCAACGACGCGGAGCTCAATACTTTACCAAGATTGATCTTCGTTCAGCGTATCATCAATTAAGGGTCAAAAGGGAGGATATACCAAAGACGGATTTTCCGTACAAGGTATGGATACTATGAATTTATAGTGATGCCATTTGGTCTTACTAATGCCCCTACTATCTACATGTATACAATGAATAGAGTCTTTAGAGACTATCTTGATCAATTTGTGGTAGTCTTTATAGACGATATTCTTGTCTACTCAAAGAGCAAGGAAGAGCATGAAGATCACTTGAGAATTATATTGAAGACCCTGAGAAAGGAGAAGCTTTATGCCAAATTTACCAAGTGTGAATTTTGGCTTCAAAAAGTTGCATTTTTGGGTCACATAATCTCAAAAGAGGGGATATCTGTGGATCCAGCAAAAACAGAGGTTATCGAAAGATGGTCGAGACCAACAACAGTAACTGAGATCCGATGTTTTCTTGGTTTGGCTGGATATTATAGAAGTTTTGTAAAAGATTTTTCATGATTATCTAATCCACTCACCAAGTTGACTCAGAAAGGAGTTAGGTTTGTCTGGACAGAGGAATGTGAAGAGAATTTCAAGGAGTTGAAAAGAAGGTTATCCAGTGCACCTGTGCTCACACTGCCTTATAGTGGAGAAAGGTTTGTGATCTATAGTGATGCATCCAAGAAGGGATTGGGGTGTGTTCTTATGCAAAATGATATGGTGATAGCTTATGCCTCACGACAGTTGAAAATCCATGAGCAAAATTACCCAACACATGATTTGGAGTTGGCTGCGGTAATCTTTGCATTAAAGATTTGGAGGCATTACCTTTATGGTGAAAGGTGTGATATTTATACTGATCATAAAAGATTAAAGTATATTTTCACACAAAAGGAGTTGAATATGCGTCAAAGAAGATGGTTGGAGCTGATTAAGGATTACGACTGCTCAATCCATTACCACCATGGGAAAGCAAACAAGGTGGCAGATGCATTAAGTCAACAAGACCATGCTAGTTTATCCATGATGAGGATCACAAAAGATCCAATATTTATGGATTTACAATGAATGGATCTTGGAATTATAATGGAAGGGGAAAATCTTATCTTTCTCAAATGAATGTTCAACCATCTATACATGCGAAGATTAAAGAGGCACAGAAAGAAGATGTCGAGTTACAAAAGAAGGTGAGAAATGTTCCTGAATTCAACCTTGATTGTGATGGGATAATAAAGTTCAGGAATCGGGTTTTTGTTCCTCCCATCCCCTAATTAAAGAAGGATCTGCTGGATGAGGCTCATAGTTCATCATTCTCTATTCATCCTGGAAGCACGAAGATGTATAGGGACCTGAAAGGGTACTTCTGGTGGGATGGCATGAAAAGAGATGTTGCTGAATATGTCTCTCGATGCTTGGTTTGTCAACAAGTTAAAGCTGAGAGACAAAAGTCTAAGGGGATGTTACAACCATTACCCATACCCGAATGGAAATGGGAAAACATCACTATGGACTTTGTCACAGGACTTCCTAAAACATCCAAAGGCAATAATGCTATTTGGGTCATAGTTGATCGTCTTACAAAGTCTGCACACTTCATTGCTATTAGAGAGGATTTCTCTCTAGATCAGCTTGCTAGGATATATGTAAAGGAAGTGGTAAGATTGCATGGAGTACCACTTTCTATTATATCTGATCGGGATCCGAGATTTACCTCGAAGTTCTGGCGAAGTCTTCAGCATACTCTGGATACAGAGTTGAGTTTCAGCACTGCTTATCATCCCCAGACAGACGGTCAGTCTGAGAGAAAAATTCAAACCCTAGAAGATATGTTGAGAGCTTTCTCTATGGATTTCAAAGGAGGTTGGGATCAACACCTACCTTTGGTGGAATTTTCTTATAATAATAGCTTTCACTCCAGTATTCAGATGGCTCCTTATGAAGCTCTCTATGGAAAGCAATACAGGACTCCTACTTGCTGGGATGAAGTTGGGGAAAGAAAGCTATTAGGACCTGATCTCGTTGATGAAATGGCAGAAAAGGTCAGATCTATTCAACAACACATAAGAGCAGCTCAGAGTCGACAGAAAAGCTATGCCGACAACCGAAGAAAAGACCTAGAGTTTGAAGTGGGCGATAAAGTGTTCTTACGAATATCTCCCTGGAAGAGGGTTATGAGATTTGGAAAGAAGGGGAAGTTGAGCCCTAGATATATCGGTCCTTTCGAAATACTGGATCGTGTGGGGAAGGTAGCTTACCGATTGGTGCTTCCACCGAATCTCTCTGAAGTTCACAATGTGTTCCATGTATCTCTCCTGAGAAAGTACATACCTGATCCTTCACATGTACTCAGCTCAGAAGTTGTACCGCTGGAGCAAGATCTTTCTTATGAAGAACAACCGATAGGGATTCTGGATCGTAGCGAAAAAGTCCTACGAAACAAGACCACTCGATTGCTGAAAGTTTTATAGAGGAACCACCAATTAGAAGAAGCTACATGGGAGCTTGAGGATATGATGAGGGAGAAGTATCCTCATCTGTTTGTTACAAAGTGACGAATTTCGAGGGCGAAAATCTTTTTAAGGGGGGTAGAATGTAACACCCGAGATTTTTATGAGCAATATTTTGTTTTTATATATCATCAAAGGAATCTTTCACTACATACTAGCTTGGCTTACTTTACACGCAATCGCGACCTTCCTCGATAGCTTGCATTGTACGCAATACCGAGTTTCACTAAACAACAACATGCTATTAAAACTAGTCGTTATGAATAGTAATAACCACTTTTTGAAATTTTATAAATTTTATTTTTCAAAATGGACTTCATTTTTGGATTCGGAAAACCGAAATTAGCCTAGGGTGAAATTTTGGTATCTTTCTGAAAACTTTCAATTTTTGATGAATAGTGAAACTACTAAGTGGTAGGTTAAAAACTGAATTTTTGCATAAAACTTAATTTTACCGCTTCTGTGAATGGAATTTCAAAAATCCGACAGACACGGTTGATATCAGTAAGTAAAATTTGGTTCAATGAGATAAAAATAATTTTTTGGTGAATAGTAACTTTTTACTTTTTTTACCGCGGTTAATAGTAAATAGGGTAACTAAGGGTAAATATGATATTACTATTACCCTAACACATGTCCTAATTCTATTGGACAAGTGTAATTCGACCAAAAACAAACTTAGGAATAAAATATGACCACTTAGGCCCACTTGGATTGGATTAGGACATTTATTATTAATTTATTTAATGAATAGTTAAAATAGTTAAAATCAAAGATTAATAACTCAAACATTTTTAATATGGGGTCATACATAAGATAAATTCGACTATAAATATTCATTAGAAAGATAAAAAGATTTCCTACATAATGGAATTTTATTTGTAATTTTTAGACATTAAATAATTTAATTTATCTATGACACAATGATGATGCAGTAATTATCTTATTAATGAAATATTGACATAATTGATGTTATAAACCCCAAAATAAATGTAATTTGAAACTTTTTATGAATTCCACTAATATTCTAGGTTACTATGATATTTTAGTTTTGATTTAATCAACTTGGTTTGAACATATAATTCTGTTATGACTTTCACAAAAATCATATATCAAATAGTGTCAAAATTGACACAAAATAGTTTTTAAATCAAATATTATATTACTAATTATTATTTTATTCCTAAAAATCTAAGGTTCGGCCAAATGACTTAGAGAAGGATATATATATTAATAATAAACAATTTGGGGTTCGTTTGGCATGTTATAGTAAGTGTATTAACCATATAGTGAAAGAAAACAAAAAGACACGGTAAAAGTTAAATTATTTAACTTAGAGTTAAATCTAATTGATAAGGTTAAAATAATACCCTAAACTTGTCTAAATCTTATTGGTTGATAGGATTTCGACCCATCCCCACTTTATCTTCTAAATAAGACCCTTTGGAACCATTATAAACCTATTTTGACTTTAATATAAAATAATATTTTGAGATATTCCTAAGGTGCCCCTCTCCTCCCTTATAAAAGGGCACCTCCTCCCCCTCCTCCTCACACCAATTTGAGAACTCAAGCTCGGCAAACCCCTGACATTTTCTCCTCTCCACTTCCCTAGAATAATCCTAGAGGTCCTGGTCTTTTTCAAACACCAATCTTAGTTCCCTAAGTGGAGGATTCAAAGAGGCGTTCCAAAGAAGAGGAGCTTCGGACACGTACAAAGCAAATCGGACCTAAGGTAAGGGAAATATCACAATCTCATTTTTATCCGAGATTGTTTATTCGTAAGTATTTACTAGGGTGTATTTTATCATCCACATCCATGTTCCCTCAATATGTAATATTGTTTCCATCGACTTACAATAGTTTAAATGAAATTTTACCCTTCGGTGAGTTTTTAGTAAAGAATATGAATAAAATCTTTTGTCGTTTTTTCGTACGAGGTACTTTTTGACTTTTCCGACAAAAGTACGAAGAATGTTTTTTTTAACTTATACGGCATGAATGGATTCTTAAAACATTATTTCCAAGAATCTTCCTTTACAAGTTTTCAAGTTTATTTTTAATCAACTTCTTTTATTTTAAAGTCGTATGACATGTTATGAAAGGAAAAATGTTTTTGAAGTAGAAAGGATATTTTCCTCAAGAATGGAGTTCAAGTATTTTATCAAAATTATTTTCCATCTAAGATAATAAAAGGGTTTTGTTTTTACCCCTATTATTACATGGATTTGATTATGTTGTGATGGAAATATTTTTATGAATTCCTTTATCTTATATGGATTGTTTTATGATGTCATGTTGTTTAAGAATCCCATTTTTATTACATGGGTTACGCTATGATGTATGGTTTATGATTATGTGGCACACATAAGAAAGGATTAATTATAAGATTGGTGGGACCTATATCTCCCTCCAATGCATTGGGTAAAGATTTTATATCTCATGAGATAGACATGGCTGGAACGGTAGGTTATACCGGTTCAGTGAAAACAGGACTTGAACGAGGGTGACTCGGTTCAGAAAGGGACTTTGTCCACTAAGATAGTCTTGGCAATGAGTCATGACTAACAAGAAAAGATTTTCCATGATTATGTGTTCATGCCACAAAGTTTCAAGTTTCATGTTATGATTATGGGGATCTCATTTTCACTTCTATGATTTATTCCATGTTATGATATTATGATCTCTTTTGCAGGATATGATTTTCAAAAGGATATGATATGATTTTTATTTCCATTATTTTCCCTTGCTGAGAATTTGAGCTCACCCTTTTATGTTTTCTTTTCCCCAGGTCAGGAAGATGGATATTAAGTAGAATATGCTAAATGGGACCCTATATATGATGAAATAAATGGGAGACACTATAGAAGATTTATGAACCAGTTGTTTATGTTTCCCAGTTTCTAAAGACACTATACCTATACGGTCCTTTGTGGTTTTGTCATATGTTGTAATAAGTGTGCTTCAATTTTGAAGTATTAACAATGTATATAAAGTATGGGTCGTTATAATAATGATAAATGTTTTCTTTATCAATAATTCACATTGGTTTCATGTATTTAATGAAGTGAAATAATATATGACTATGAAATGTATGACATTTAGGTATCACAATTTAATTTTCTTCATGGATTATTATAGGGTGTGAAGGAATGTTAAGGATAGAATGTGTATGATATAATATAGATATATATAATATTATCATGAGACAAAAAATTATATTTGTGTGATGGAAATAAACCAACATGTATAATAGATGATGTTTTAATAAATTTGTATTCAGTATACCGGGGGAATACCGGCCATAATTTTGAGATAAACGTGGGTAGTTAATCATTTGAAAAATCATTTTCCCAGTTGAGGCTTAACTATGATGGGATATTAATCACTCTTATAAGAATTATAGAGTATATTCTCTTGATGGATATAAACTGAGGATGTGTGAGGGTATACCAAGACATACTGCTTCTGATGTTCATATATTTATATGTTGTTTATGTGATGTGATCATATTTTCTGTTGGATTTAATGTGATGTGTTCATCCTACTGGTTTATCTATTCCCATAGAATTAATAATATTTGTATGGATCTACATAATTAAAATTATTTATTTCTCATGAATAATTGATGACATTTACAAAGAGATTATATGATTATATATGATATTATATGATTTATTTGTGAGGTACATGTATAAATATTGATTTATGTTATGGAGTTCATAGTATATCACTTTATTATTTGAGTAACATTTATTTATTTCATGAGGTCACTCATTTATTTAATTTATGATTTTTTAGAATCCATATTTTTTTCCAATGTTATAAAACTCATGGATTTACACACTATGGTTGACTATTTGGAGATAGATTTTTTATATAACTGAAATAGGTTCTATTAAAGTGGTTTATGGTTTATCAAAAAGGATATTTGGATGAATATTCATAATGTATTTCATATTATGGAATAAAATGTGTTACGATGGTTTTTTTAAATATCCCAAAATATTTTTTTCTATGTTTTCAAATGTAAATTCAGATTATATAATATAATGTGAAATAATACAATGTATATTAAGATTTAATTTATGTGGGATATTGATGGAGATATAACCAAAAAACAATCCAATATGATATATAAATAGTATATTGAGTAGTTTAAGATATAAATATGTCATATGTAACATTACATATAACTAAAGGAATATAATATTCCTTAGCTCTTGGCATATTATATAGTGATATCCCACCTTTTCCCATTCTATGACATATTACACAACACGTCAATATTTCAAGAGGTATGATATATGTTAATTGTATTATATAACTCACAAGATGCTACCAAAAATTTCATAATAAATATATGGTTTTCATCTACATAATACATCCATTGAATTTAGATTTTTTATATGATGTAAGGTATGAGGGTTGAATGAACATAGATTTTATGTTCATTGATAATGGGATATAAGAGTTTTAATGGCATTTTATTTACCTAAATTTCATTAATAGATGATTAAATGAATTGGGGATTGAGGATCATCCTTGAGACCTATATAAATAGTTCAAAATAAATTGAAATAGTTTTATCCGTGTTGGTGAGATTTTTCATCAAATTAACTCAAATCTCTCTTCTATTTATTAATTTTATTTAAGAGGTAATAGATTACCATTTGAGTTGAATAGTATTCCACCCAAGAATTTGGTAAATTTGGTCATTCAGTGGATTCAATATTGATAAATGATCCCTTTTATTTTTTCTCAATGATTTTCAACAAATACATTGTTGAAGAAAGGAGGTCAACCATCATTAGTGCAAGGTACCCATGTTTCATAATTTTATATTATGAATTTTTTCATTTATTTATATATAGATATTGGTATATGATTTCATTAAGTTCACTATTGTGTAAATAATTTTAATTTGATTATTATAAACAAACCAATTTTATCAATAATTCTTTAATTGTATAGAAAAAAACATGACAAGGATTTATAAAGATCATAGTAGGAATTTTTGGTATGGGAATTTTAAATTATCATTTGAGGATAATTTAAGAGGACATGAAAGCCATTAATTCTAGATATACATGGAATGTTATAAAAATATAGATTCCCTATGGTCCAGAGTTGTAAAAACCAAGTATGGTATAGAAGAATATGTTAGTAAACATGATATTATATCATCACTTCCATTATTTTGTATTCTATAATATACTCTGTTTATTCCTATTGAGAACACTTAATGGGTAATTGGATATCGTGAGGTTAACTTATGGAAATAAATTTTTAATGGAATTCAATTTTTATACCATTTTCATCCAATGTGGATATCATTTTTAAAGAATAGAAAAATTTCTTGATCTTCACCAACACATTTGTTTCTCATAATCACAAAATCTATTTTTAATTGTATTTATCTAGTGGATGATGAAGATAATTTCTTGGGATAATGTATGTATTAATCCCCCTATTAACATAATTTTTGATAAACAAGTATCATGGTTTATAGCTGAAGATATTATCCCATAACGTGGAATTGTAAATAAAGTGGATAAAACTGGTAGATTTTTGTGTATTATGGGATCTTTAGAGTAATAATTTAAATCTCTATAAGACTAAGTATATAATTATGGTGAGGATTGATAATTTGGTTATCCTCTACTATATTATTACTTTTATTCACAATTTCATTAACTTGTCAAGAATATAGTCATCTATTAATGGTATCACTAGTAGTTGGTTCAATTGTTCCCTCTTAGATTCAAGACACAAACTCAACTCAAAAGTTTCTTTTTTCTAATAGAACCCTTTGTAGAGTGGGAATTATTAATGACTAAAATGGATCCATGATTTTGGAATATAATTTACATTATATATAATTTAGTCCCCTCAATGAATTATCCAAATCCTTGATAGGTGGTATTTCTATCAGTAGAGATAAAAATATTCATTTTTGGTGGTGGCATATAACTCAACATTGATTTCGATATTCAATCAAGAGCCATGTAGAGTCCTTTGGACTATCATATATATCAATCAGGAATAAATAAAATCACCTCAACTAGAATACATTGATTGAAAACACTTACTGAGAGGGAAATAGTATGTTAGAATCTAAGGATACAAAATGAAATAAATCAAATACTCCCATTACATTATCTTCTTTAGTCACCATACCTAATTAATATAATATTTTGGTCAATAATGATTTTATTATCCTATTTTACATTAGATATTCAATTTTTCCCTTGATATTAATAATTGTTTTGTAGAATACTAAGGGTATCCATATTTCTACTCATGCGCTCAATAAAGTTTGGTATGTTATTGATTTAGAGAGATATAGTTCTTTACCTAAGATATAATCAACTAAAAAATTTACCCTATAATTTTTGTTAAATAAATTTTAAAAATTCATTACTATTGATAATTTTTGTAACTCCATGTTTTCCATAGACCACAAGATATTTTATGTTTATGGGGTGTCATGTGACATCAAGCATATATCCTGATACTATAGAGGCTTCCAAATAGAAATGTAGTAAAAGGTGTTATCATGGAGATTCTATAACCTCATATCCGAGTAAAAAAACATAAATGATAACATATTCCATAATATTAATTAATGTATACATAAAAAAATAAACAATGATGATATAAAATATTTAATGAAGTAATATACAGTCAAATACCATAACTAGTTCTAATTTGGATAACCACATAAACATGGTAAAATAAATAAATAAAAATAATAGAGGCTCTAATTCCATCCCCAAACCTCCAAAATCTGAATCTATAAATAAAAATCCTTGTTCTTCAGTTTAATAGTATAAACATGTCCATTTTTATTACATGAACCTATAAAAAAGGAAAACCTATTGGGTATCGAAGTGACATGGTCTCCCATTAGGCTGGGAGTGAAACTCAGTATGGAAACACCAATGAATTCTGTAACATAACATTAAAATAGCATTAATGCACATATGATATGATTAATATAAGAAAATATAGTGTGGAAGCCTAATAAAATAACCACCATCAATCCTCAGGTACTAACATGACACCTGAGATTGATCATATGGTATTCAGATAGTGTTTGGTTTCTCTTAGCATGATATATTACTATATAACCTATGTTAGGAACTACCCACCTAAGAAAAACTGAGTAACCTTATCCAAAAAGATTTGGGTAGACACCCCCACCCTAAAAGTCAATGTATCCTTATTTTAAAACTAGGGGTAGAAACTACCACCTAGGAGAACCAAGTATCATAATTTATAAATCCATAATAGGCATGTTCATCCATGAAACCCATGTAACATAAACAAGAATCCCATCAATAGAAAATCCCTCCCAATGAAAACATATCTTCTATAAATCTAGTGGGAAAATATAAAAATATATTCTGGAAACTCATGGGTGTCTATAGACCCTAACCAAAAATCTTATATAATGTTATCTAGAAACTAAGGTGTGTATTTAATCATATTATGAAATCATATATAATTCCATCTAGAAACTCAAGGTAATACCCTCACCCTATTATTAAACCATAAAATGTGTATTATTTTGTATATAAGTTTTTTGGACTACCCATACGCTTCTAATAAATCTTACTATTTGGAAACTCAAAAGATTTATTATACCCTAGAAGCAAATAATATATTGTTTTAATCATCTAGGGATAACATCTACTTAGTAAAATCTCATATAGTCATATTTTTTAGCTGGGTCGACCACCTACTTGAACCATCACGCATCTATCATGTTTTCCACTAAAGCTCACAACCCATCCTAGTCACTATTTATAAAACCAAGATATTATCATTTTTTCATCATGTTCTTGGGTGACACCAACAATTGAGGATTAGTATATCCCTACACAAACAATACCCATGGACAACATAATAATGGGAACCCATCATTGTCTCTAAGTACAACCCTCCATATGGGAACCTTTTATTGTTTCCTCCAATTCATTCTCAACTCGTATTTCAATATCATCAAAAAGAAGGCATAAATTCCAACACCATAACTATTGTAATCATACAATTGACTCTTCAAATTAATTGGAAATTTTACACCTCTCTCACACTAACGATATGGCCTCAATTCTATCAGTAGTCAAAATTACTCTAGGTTGTTCCTATTACAATCATGAAACTCATAAACATAGCAAGGGTATAGCCACTTAGGTTCTCACATGTTTTTGGGGGGGTTACCAATAACCACACCCTCTAATAAACTATAATAATGATGTAATTCATCTCAATGTTCCATTATTCCCAACTGAAGGCTATTAATTCCATGTCCTTCACTCGCCCCTATTCGATGGGAAATTAGGGAACCTATCACAAACCCACTATTCTTATATATTTTATTAAATATATATTCCCATGGACAGTGGTTCTCATATTGAATTTTTATAACGATGAAATCAACTATTAGTGGATGAGGAATAAAGCCAAAATTCATGGGTTAATTGTGGCACTTTATTCATTGATCAATTCATAAAAATTTAAATATACTATAAATTATAATATTTAGGACAACCAGCTATAATTGGAGAGAGTAAAAATCACCTACACATAAAAATGTATAAATTTAAGGAGATATTCAGGGACCACCTACCTCATAGAGTGTTCCCTCCTTTGAGAAAATTCCATCCATTTTTTCTAAAGACCATGCAATCCTTGTCCAATACTGTCTCTTCATATGAGCTCTTATCCCATTCCATAACATCAAGTTTAATATCATATTAAAATTTATAATCAATTTAAAAATTTAAATAAAATTTCCAAATTTTCTAAAATCAGTCGAAAATATATACTCAAAAAATATTTATCAAATACACGAAAAAGTTCCATGTTTTTCTCCTAACAACATATTGAGAAAATTTCTATCAATAGACACTGATTCAAAAATCAATTTTTTCCAATTTAGGAAAATCATGAAATTAATTTATAGGGTGACACACCTTTAATGAAATAGCGAACAACCCCATGCGTTCATCATCACTGTAAAAACTCTAGTCATCACATAAAAAATTGCCACTTCATTAAATTATTTACACCATGATCTTATAGAAACCATCACTAAGTCTCTAATTTTTAGAACCAAATTCAGTGGCTATAAACCGTAATATGTATATATAATAAATTAGAGGATCTCATAATTAATAAATTTCAAAAATTCTATAGAAACATTCCATTAAAAAAGGATAATATATAAGAATAAAAGGGGTGGATATCCACATGGATCAACCATATGCGTGGGTGGATGATGGGGGAGGGGATGTGGTAAAGGTCTAAATCCTAAATTCATTGGGATAAGGGAGAATTTCATTTCCAATGTTTTTTGAATAAACAGGTAGTCATAGTGTTACCAACTAATTATTCTATCCACACACCAACCATGTAACTCATACAACCTCTAGAAAAACCCATTTTAATGGTTTAGCCAAATCGATTATAGTCATAGTGTTACCAACTAATTATTCTAACCACACACCAACCATGTAACTCATAAAACCTCTTGAAAAACCCATTTTCATGGTTTAGCCAAATGGATTACGAATCCAAGCACAACCCACTCAACATAATCTTTAAAATATGAACACCACATGGGGTTCCCTCAAAGGGTTCTATTCAACCTTGCACTGAACTATGTAACTAAACCTCATGATTAACTAACCCCATATTGTTTACCTTTAATCCCCACAATGTTTTACCAAACCATGTGGTAAAAACATGACAAACAAATAACCTTCCAAAAATCCCATCTTTGGTTAAAACCCTCCCGACCTTCACCCAAGGACATAAAATGCATTCAAGACCTTGATATAGATCCAAAATAAGTTTTTGAGATTATCAAACTATCAGTTTTATGATATGGATCCTGATTACCAAAACATCTCTTTCTATGGGACAAAAAATCATATTTCTCCCAAATTTCATAACATGTCATAAAATTTGACATTGTAAGCGGAATGAGTTCATTAATATATTCCTATTCTCTTAAATATCTTAAATATATTTTACTGATACAATGGAATTCCAAGATGGTGTATCAATATAATAATGGTAATGGTTTTGGATAGAGTAAGTAAAATAGTGGTTATAGAAGGTTTACACTAACTTCTATGAAATGGAAAAATTGTTCCATTAAATAGAGAAATTTAATTTTATTGTGATAATGCTGGACACTGGAAAGGAAATTTCAAAAAATATTATTTATAATGAAATAATATATTTTGAATTTAATTTCTATGCATTGAAGATAAGGATTTCAAATTCTAAGAACAATATAATCCAAATATTATTTCCTTAAAAAAATAATATCACTATATATTTTTCAACAAATTTTATTTATAAGATGGATATATGGTGATGTAGTAGATGATACATGGTGATGTCATATTTTATGATTAAACCACCAGAAATATCAAAACATCAATCCATATATTGTTTTTATATATTAATATATAGTTGGATTGACACTTATGTATATGATTTTATAATTTTATTATTAAAATATTTTAGTGATATGTAAATTTCTCTATTTTTAGAAATCTATTTTTATAATATAATTAATTCATGTATTTTATAATCATCCTAATATTTGGTTGAAAATAACCTCTTAATGATAAATCATTATGTTTTCTGTAGTAGATCATCATCTTATAATGGAAAGGGTTGTGATGAAATTTTAAGAACATCTGAGTAGGGGATCATATAGAGATTAAATTTTTACATATAATATTCAAGAATGAATTTAATTATTAACTGATGAAATAAGTATAAAACATATAATATTATTCATAGTGTAATAATTATATTTTAGTTACTAATTTAATAGTAATTTCCATGTTTTGATATTAACAATGTTCCATGTATCTGAACATTTATAATTTGATACTTTTCTTATAATAACATATGTGTTGTGCTTGTTAAATTGAGGATGGTAATATTTTTTATCATGATTTATATATTATATAAACAAGATATGTATTTTTTTTCTTTCATGATATGTATGATATATATACCCTCAATGAGAAGGGCTAAGGATATTTATGGCGAATCCTATTTTAGTGACACATAAATTACACATCTATTTATTTGAATATAATATTATGTGTTCATCATCTTAATAGTTTATTTATTTATGAAAAATAGAAAGTGATACATCCTAATTTAAAACCAAGAATGAAAATATGGGGGTTCTATATAGTGAAGCTCGAGTGAATCCCCTCGAACTAAGTGTACACCATTGAGGGGAAAAGATCCCAAACTAGAAAAACATAAAGATAACAACTTATAGGCCTTTTATGATAAAAAATTCATAAATTTATTACCTCGAGCCATGTGTAATGGATATATGTAGGATTACTGATGAACCTTAACCTCTTTTGAATATAGTTTTTCATATTTAAAGGGGTTCTATAGAGGCTACGTAAGGAGTTATAAATTATATTGGAATCTTTTTACAATATATTGAGGTCAATGTTATTTTGTTTACATGTCTCAAGACCCATAAGTATCAACGTATGTTTGGCCTGGGGATAAACTCCATTAACCTTGAAATCAGTGTTTTGTTCATCATTATGAATATCAAATATATATATATATATTCCCATATTAATTGATCTTTATTCATGGAATTATTAATGTATGTTCTTCTTAATTTTCTATTTAAATGATTTATGTCTCATATAATTACGCATTTTCCTATAGAAATGGATTTTATGATTATATCTGTTGTATGCGATATATATCATGGATGCTTCATTTGAGATATGAGTATTTTGAAGAGATATTTTCAGATAACATTATTCATTAAGTATCTATGACACTTTGTTAAAAGTAACTCTTTTATTTTGATTACGAAATTAAAATTCATAATCATTTTCAATATTATGAAGGCATATAGGTTCATATAAGAGGTTTTGTTATTGATTATATTCTATTTTTTTATATTTATAAATAAATTAGAGTGACATTTGATTACTTATGAAAAATAAATTATTTCATGGAATCTACAAATGTTTTTTATATAGTTTCATAAGATGATACATATGATGTTATATATGGTGAAATTTACAATAATATATAATTGTTTTACTGAATTTGAGATATTAAAGAATATATTTATTATAGGAGATTACATAATTGGCCAAAAACTAAATTTATCACCATAAGTGTTTTAATTAAATAGTATTATCAAATTGTGCAATATAGACATGTCAATTAAACGAATATGTTGTTATAAGCATCATCAAATCTGGTGAGAAATGATATCACAACATGTGTTAAGATTTATCATATGTCAGTTCCATTTTATATTTAATATATAATTCCATCAATCATTTAGTGTCACATTATTTGACCATGTTTATTAGAATTATAATTCCTTAAATTCAATTTTTAAATATTTGGGATGGATGGATAATTTTATTGATTAATTTGATAGAAATTACAAAAAAGTAATCTTTATATGTTTTAGTGAAACTTTTTGAAAAGTTTTCAAATACTTGAGGAATTTTCTCAACACATAGAGCATGGAAGGAATTCTATTAACATGATATAAATCCAATAAGTTAGGTATGAATTGCGTTTTAAATATGAGAAATTAAATACATCGAATCTATATCTAAATGTATATTATACTCTTTACATCTTTTTTCAAAATAAAATACTAACATAAAATAATATGAAAGATAATAAATAAGTTATCAGTAGTTTATTTAGTATATGGGAATGATGGAGATATGAGTCATTGGTTTACTATTGATAAATTTTATTGTAAACATTATTGAAGAACCAAAAAATTGTAGGATGGTATGTTATTCTTTTACAATTTTTTTATTATAAACCTATCATTGTAGATATTTAGAAAAATAATTAAGTTATCTCACTATTTATATTCATGTGGATGATATTCAATACCAAAAACAACTAAATTGAAGTATTTAATCGTCATTCATGATAATATACAAATTATGGGGACTATTTCATTACATATAACAGGATATTTAATATGTAATTTCCATTTTTCAATTAGGTATAATAACCAAGGAACCATTAAAATTCCATAAGACACGGTGAAGTATTCAATATTTAAATATATCAACTTAAAGTACATCATCATCATGGTGAAAGTGGTGGATGGTGAGATATTGTGAGATTTGGTTTCTACTAATGAATATGTAATGAATGTTTTAATGAAAATATAATCTAAATAAAATCTATAATAACTTATATTCTTGTTTTGAATGTCACCACTCTATAAAACCTTTTTAGAATCTCAATTATTTTTTCACTTTCATTTATATGAATTTTGATTATGATGGGGATAAAACAATATAAAAAAAATACTATAATTTTGTATGAAAATGATATATTAAAATGAAAAGATGAAAAAAATTATATAATTTTTAAAATTAGGATAATAATAGAAAAATCAATATAAATATTTTTGGATGAAAAATGAATGACATAGGTTCATTTTTTTACAAAATTTATTTATATCCATGAGTGTTAGGATTCTCAAAACATATTTATAAGTATTTATATTGAATATTTTTCTAGTAAATATAAATATAAAAATTTAATATACTATGAAATCTGTTCATTAATAATTTAATTTTAACAGTAGTGTCTACCACCAAGAGAGTATGTTCTTTTGAAAACATCACACAATCTTGTGGTTTAGTTTCAAGATTATATCACTGGGGAGTGAACTAAAGAATTTATATTTTTGTTGTGATTTAATATTCTATCATCCATTTTACTATTTTTCATTGATGATTAGTCTCTGATTTTTTTTATAATTTAAAATATATTTCAAATAATTAAGAAAATTGAGGTGGTGGGTGTCATGGAATGTTTAAGTAAACTACATTAAATTATAGATATTTAATAAATAAAAATAAATAATGATTAAATTATCATGGTGGTAATTAATTAATCTAGGATGTATGAATTTCTAATTTTTGTTGAGGAAAAATTATTTGAGAGATCCTTAGAATATGTGGCATCATTCTATGATACCATGCGCATTACATGAATGATACTCAATAAACATATGTAAAGACTCTTTGGAAATGTTTTTTTATTGAAGTCAACTATTGGTATGTGGATAGTGTGTTTTTCATTAATTCCTGAATAATAATGTTGTTTTAACTAGTATAATCATTAATAAATACATATATCCTTCTTCATATTATAAAAAAATATTTTTTTGAACCACTAGAGGATAAGAAACAATTTTATTAAAATTTCAATGTTTTCCATTACCTACCAATTAATGATTTACTTGATTAAAAACAAATTTAATAATGTAAATTATGATATTATCATCTCCATAATGAGTAATAACTAATAAAAATATGTTAAAAACTATTAAAAATTCATAGTTTTTATCCATATAATATTTAACCTTTTACTGAAATGATATTTTTGCGAAAAAAGAATTAAAAAAAATCTGATAGAACATATATAATTTTTTTCAAAAAAAAAAGATGTGTTTTGGATTTTTTGAATGTTACTATAGTGGAATTTTATTGAGTATCAGATGTTAATAAATATTTTGTGATTTTTGAATAATATTTGGAAATTTGAAGAATAAGTACACTAAGAGGTCTTGAAGAGTAATACATTGAGACAATAAGATATATATATATATATATATATCGTGGTCAAGGTCTTTAAAATGGTGAATATAAAGTGAAATAATGAAGTTGAAATTGTAGATGAAGGCATTTGGGTATAATTTTATAATTTTGTTTCTATAAGTATAATGAAACAACTGATTTTTTGATAAGTTGGTGATAACCATTCCATTCACAGTTTCTTTGTAAATATGATTAAGATATACTTATTTTGGAAACAACTAGGCTGAATTTTTTGTTGGAATTTTGAAAAATATCAGAAATTGGTAGTAATTTATTAAGAAACAGTTAGATGATCCTTGTAATGGTTAAGTCCACGTTGGTTTTTGTTTTTAATATATAAAATATAAATTCTTAGAATATATAAGATCCATCCAGAAGATGCATAATAAAACTAATATACATGAGAAGATCATGATACAATGCATAAAATGATTGGTATATGTGATAGAGAGTATAAGGTTTTAGTCAAGGTAATGGTGGCCATGTAAAGGGTAAATGATAAAGAACTCAACATTTATATAGTGACCACTTTTTTTCAGTGTAAGAATTTGAAATTTCTCAACATATATTTTTCGAGCCAGGCACTGAGATAGAGTACGATACTAAGGCCTTATGTGATCGACGTTAAATTTATAAATATATTAAATAAATTTCATATTACACATGAACACATTCTTAAATAAAATGTGATAACTAATAAATTAGAGAAATAATTATAAATGTGAGACCACACTTGAGTTCAGAACATGATGTTTACCTAAATTGCGACCTAAATCTGGCTAGCATGGGGAATTTGAAAAAGCCGACCATTTGAGGCACTTTTTTATATTAATTAAATTATTAATTTTATTAATTTTTTAAAATAACAGAATATATTACTTCTATAAGTAAACTTCTATTGATATCTCCCTATTGTTAGCCGCATAAACTATGAGATGATTCCTGGGAATTTATTCTCATTCTTTTGGAGAATAAACATCAAATGATGTTGAATCTATAGATCCAAGTAGATCGAAGTTTAGAAAATTAATTGACTTATTACATTAGTTGTTGAGTTCTTTTTTCAATGATGAATAATATAATATCTCGGTAGGACTCATCAAACACCAGATTACACAATTTTTTATTAAATTTACTGAGTATAATCATCTCTTCTATGATCTCCACCCATTACTATACCTTTAATGCACCCATGTACAGATTTCATTGATTATTTAATTGATTTTATACCCACAGATATACCTTTTCTTTAAATTTTCAATGAATCTTTTGGAAATAATACATAAAAATATATTTTTGTGCCTTCCTCCAACAATTTCATCATGTTTCTTCAAAAATTGGACCCACATTCCCAGTTCGACATTTCCTATCTATAACAAACCTAAAAAGACCCCTATATTCATGAAGAATCAATGTATGAGGGATGTTTTGCGAATATAATGATGTTATTGGGATGATTTATGTTTTAGGTGATTAATTCCATGGACTTCAGATCCGAAATTGAGTGGTAAATGGAGAAGGTGTGCATGATGTACAACAAATATATAAAGACCAATGGGTTTAATTTTCTATCAACTAGATGGTTTGAAACAAAGAACAATGACACAATCTATCTCTCTCATGTATATTTGAGGGATAAACCAAGCAAGAAATATTTGATCTAATTTGTGGAACATAGATATGGATTTCTATAAAAAAACTCGACTATACGATATTTAGCTGGATGAACACACAATATTTAACCCCTATACAAAGATGGTTAGGGTTTTATAAATTTATACGGATGGAACACTGTGTATACCCCCTATGCAATATGTACATATTCCCCAAGCAGATAATCCATGTGGAAGAGCATATGAGTAGGGATTTGTGCATGAATACATGGTCATCCACATGACCATGTACCAAAGTACATAGACATAACCAAGGTGAACATGAAGTATCCCAAGTATATAGGACATGATGTGTAGTACACCAACATTCCATGGACTATTAAATGGGTTGGTAGCGATGTACTTATAATAAAACATCAAGGATATTTAGTGGGATCACACACCTTGTGGATACCCCACACGATATGAACACCTTTTTCTTTTTTAGGAAATAACAATCACTCATATATCCTTTGTTTGGACTCATTTTTTGGCCCATGAGTATGCTATCCGGAGCGTTTTTCTATGTATAACAGGATGATTATCTCTTTTGTAGATTTTCAGATTGTATGTGAGGTGTTTTTGGAATGAGTCTTGTTAATGTAGGGTCTGATGAAGTTACTGATCATGCATGGTTACTAGAGGCATCCAATGTGGAACTCTCTAGCTGGGCAACGCATGGGCCCATGATGAATAGAGTGGAACCCTAAATCTAGGAAGGGGATGATTTCTCTATAGACTTCTATAATGGAACTATCCTATGGATTTTGGGCATGGGTCCTCTAGCATCAGATATTGAATCCCACCCAAAAGGACATGGCATGGGTCCACTATATTATAGCGTGGAACCCTCAAGGTAGGCTAGGAATGATCCCACTATCATGTACTAGAGTGGACCCTTCTAGGGAGTCATGGAATGGGTCCTCTATCACTAGAGTGAAACACACCTAATAGGCAGGGTATGGGTCCTCTATATACTATTATAGTGTAACCCTCCTAATACAAATGGAAGGGGTCCTCTACAAAATAATTGAGTGGAACCCATCCCCTGGGTAGTGAATGAGTCCCTTATCGACAATTGGAGTGGAACCCTTGTGTTGGAATAGGGAATGGTTCATCTATCTATCCAGTAAGTGGAATCATCCGATTGTACCAGAAAATGAGTCCACTAACTATTTATTTTCACCTCGTGACTATGAGGAAAAATTATAAGGAGTGTATTGAATTGGATGTTTTTTCTAGGAAGATGCATGAAAAACTGGGTATTGTTGATGGACTTTTGGAACTATTGGTGACTCTATTCCTAGGTTGATCTGTGAGATGGGGATCCCCTTCCTCTATCATTTGGTATTATTTTTTATTGAGTATATATATTTATATGGATTCAGTTACTCTCTATAAATGGTTTATAAAGATGTGAAGGTTATTCCACATTCTTTCCATGTTTTGCTTCTTGTGGTTGGATGAGGTTTCTCTACTGTTATGTGTGTCAAACACTCGACATGTATTATATTTACAGACCGTGTTGAGCCCCTTGAGTTTGGAAGATTTTACCCTTTCTCTTGATTTTGATATAGATGAATCAGGTTTATAGTTTACTATTTACTATCTTTTTATTGTCATTGTATCTCTTACTACCCCCCTTCAACTTTTGTGGTGTTCTTCTAGGTTTGTATATAATCACCCCTAAAATATAATTTCTGGCAAGTTTCGTGTATTATGTTGTTGGGAATAAATATCTCAAGGTTTCATCTCAGAATGTTTTGGATGTTTTTGTATTTTTTGACAAATCTCGATAACCAAAAATGAGTATGAATGGTGTTTTTCGAAGCTGCTGATTATTGTGGCGTAGTTTCCCAGTGTTTACCAAATTTTTGTGAGTCAAAATCAAGAGTTTGGTTTTTGGAAAAATATTATTTCTTCACAAGGGAACTCAATACTTGGACCATGATGCACAGTTCATAGATTGAAATAGTGGTACGCTACACATGAAAGGGAATCAGTAAAGGGAATAGAAAAGTGCGAGACTGAGACCACATAAGAGAATGGTTCATATGGTGAAATTAGTACATGTAAAAGGCATGTAGTATGAATAAGTATTGTGGTGTGTGGGATTTATTGTCATTGGCTAAAATGACGTAGTGATTTAAGATGCTCTGAAGGGAATCTTTCAGGAAAACGTGATGGTTATTTGGGTTACCGCGAAGGAAGAAAGGCAGTACGTGAACCGCATAGGTAAGAACAACCCATGAGAGAATAAATAAAATGTGAAGTCTATACCACATTAAAGATTTATGAATCTCATATTAGTAGATTTTGTAGATCTATTTTAGTATATATGGAGCTCTAATCCCTTTATTATGTAGATTGATTTTCATATGAAAACATCTTTGCTTCATTAATTTCGTGATGTCTGAAAGAAGTTCGCGAGGGGAAATTACATGAAGGGTGAAGTTGTTCCCATGAAAGAAATTCCTTAAATGGTTTTAATGGAGAACTATATCCATAAAAGGAATAATTAAGTGGAGGAGGAACACATGGTATGCTAAAGAGGAAGAATCAGTACTCGGAGGAGGTGGGGTCCGTGAAAGAGGCAGTTTTCGGATGAAAGAAGTATAGTATGTAGAAGTGGTATGTAGAATGTTTTTACAGAGGTAGTCTGTGGAGGTGTTATGCAATACCAAAAGTGAAGGAAGTTCACAGAAGAGTGTTATGTGAACCATATGAACTGAATTGTTCAAGGATAAACCAGTTGGTTCATAGAGAGACTTAAATAGTTCACAAAATCAATTCCCACCAACTAACAGTATATAGGAAATAGAATATCATCGATGTGTAAAAAATGTACTACAATATAGAATCTACCTATAGTTGAGTATTCATTCATTAATGAAAATTAATGGACCTACAAGTCCATAAACTGTGTGTTGATCCATTCTAAGAGTAGCGGGAGAAGGAAGTGGAAGACAATGATCCTTCCTACTGGCAGGGAGTCTAAGGAAGAGACAAAAGAATGACCCTTTGGAATGCTACGAGAAAACACTAATCTTATAAATTATGTGAGACTGGGTATTGAAGTTCAATCCCAAACATTGTAATTTGTCAGTGAGCCTTAGTGAATTTGGTAAAGTTGGTACATCATCGTAGTATGCTCCTTAGAAGTAGTCTAGTGTGGGTGAACAAGGAAAAAATATCAGTATCAATTTGTTTTATTTATTTATTTAAATCAATGTATTGTCATCTGATAAAGGGCGAGATCAAAATAGACATTAAATAGTATTATATGTGACCCTATTAATGAAGAGGTTAAGTTCTAGTGGGGTTGGAAGACATTTAAAAATAATATACATACACTGATTCACCTCTCTCGCCCATCTAAGGGTATCTAGGCCCATTTTGGACCTACCAATTGGTATCATAGGGAAGATTTATTTTATCATAATTATTTTCTCATACTTGGTGTAGTCAATTTTTGTAGTTAATGATTCAGTATTTTCTTTTCATGGTGTTCCATTAAAAAGGGAAGAACTTCATAGAAGAAGAAGTTAGGTGGTATTCATTAGTGTGGAAGAGTGTATGTAAAAGTTGGGGTTTAGTTTTAGGAATATAACATTATAATAAAAAATGTTTTGGAGGAATTTGATAGTGGAAAGATAGACTCACTCAATGATACTACAAGAATGAGTGAAGAACTTGACATTCCAAGTGATGTTGAAACTATAGATGATGAAAAATATCCAATATAGCCAATACTGGAAGATATCTATTAATCAAAGGAATTAGATCAATAATTAGAGGAAGAAATTAAATCCAAAGAAATTTGTATCAAGCAACGAAAAATTTAGGCCAATAAGCTAAGAGGATTAATTCAATGGATTATTAATGTGGTTAATGATCTGATAGAGAATAATGATTCACAAGGGGAGAAACTACAAAATATATTTATGAAGATAGAAAAACCAAAGGATGATGGAAATGAATAGAATCATAAGTTTAGTGAAATTCAGAATCACAAAGGTAGAAATGATTATATTTCTACACAGCTATCTGAACTAGTTCAAATGATCAAAATGATACAACAAGAGAATGTATGTCTCTTTGATTATGATTCTCAATTAAAATTTTAAATAAAGGTGATAAGTGACATGGTGGAAAATATCCCATATGAATCGGAATATGAGATGAGTAGAGGGAAGAATATCAATAAATAACTTAATGCTTAATTTGAATCAAGTGATATGAATATTCAACCATTGAGAGATTAGAAAGAATTAGTTAATAAAGTAGTAGAGAAACCCAATTCTAGAGGAATCCCTAAAATGATGGATTCCTTGAACTTACTATTTGATTATCTATCTGCAGGTAATGATGAAATGAGAAAAAATATTGTTTTTATAAAGAGAAAAAAGAACATATTTTGTCATCTATAAGGAAGTTTAGTTAAGGAGAATACGATATTGGTTATGATGATCTCCCTCCAAAAATGATATGATGAATGTTTTGAAAATTGTTAGAGATTAGATATGTCATGTAGGTTCTGGAGATAGACATTAAAAGTAATTTAAAAAAATTAGTCACATAATATGCTATTTCTGTGGAATTTATGGCCATACAACATTTTTTTCGAAGGCTCTAGAATAAATTTCATTTTTTGAAGATATAAATCTATCTAAATTTACTTATAAGTAGAATATTCTTGAAAAATATGAATGAAAGGACTCCCATAAGAAAGAAGTTGTCATATTTTATTAATATGAAGGATATGGACTCACCATGACTATGTGTAATGATGTCCAAAGGATCAACATTTTATAGACTATAGTTGTATCCACATATTATATAAGAAATAATTAAATGAGGTATGACTTCAATGGAATACGTTTTATATGTTCAAATCATGGGAATTTGGAAGGACATTTCATCAAGAAGAAATAATGGATGGAAAGGATCTCTAAATGAGATTATTGACTCTAATGGTGTATAATGAGAACTACTATGTATGAAGATAACATGCTGATTTGAAAAATAGGCATACATGATTAAGAGAAACATAATGATCTCAACAAAAGGGTTGCTAATAACCTCCACTACTATAATCATTACAATACTCTTGGAAGGAATTCGAACAAATCTAAAAGAAAAAGTGAGGAGATACTTGTAACGACCCGAATCTGTATCCCCTCCACTAGTTCCCCGTAATCGGTTCACCACACGACATCAAACGAATTTCCCCGAACTCCAAAGGCTGCCAACTAGCAGTGAGGGCCTTGGTGAGTCTGTGGGGAAACTATGCCCTTATTTGGTAAGGTATATAGTGGAAAAACTACAGTCAACAACAGAATCAGTAACAACATGCATAACAATAGAAACCAAACAGCGGAAGAAAAGAATATTTATAGTAATGATGACAATGATGTAGCAGGTAAAAGTAACTATGGAAAGCAGAAAACACAACAACGTGCTGGAATACAACTGAAAACAAGTTCAAAAGAAAAACAAAATAAACTCCTCAGCATCGCGAGCCCCGACTCGGTCCATGCTCTCAAGCTCCAACAAAATCAAGATCCTGAAGTAGAAGGGCGCATGCCCTTATCAATACCTGCAGCAACATAGTCTTCTTGGGCCCAAACGCATGGCCCAAACCAGTTGTGAGATACAATCTCAGTAGGCAATCACCCAAAGATTTGTGCCTAATTGTCAATGAATACAAGGAAACTAATAAAATAAGAAGCAGTGAATAGGAAATCATAAGCAACTACAATCCACAGTTCTAACAAATAAAGTACACAAGTAAACAACCAAAAACAAGAAGAAAACAAGTAACCCTCTAGGTATCTCTCATAACCTAACCCCTATGCTTCAACCTATAAGTACTATCTACTATCTAGGAGGCACACACAGTCTCACCCCTCTGGTTGAGCTATGAAATTAAGCAGACTCTCTGGGGAATCACTCCCCATCAATTCACCCTATAGTCTCGTATCGTGCTAAAGGCTCTCTGGGGAAGCACTAAACATCTATTCCCCCTGTGTCCCGCATCGAGGAACTACAGACTCTCTGAGGAAGCACTCAACGTAAATTCCCCCTTTGGTCTCGCATCGTAATTAAAAGTCACTATGGAGAAGACCTTCCATCAATTCTCCCTTTTGTATACTACTCTATGTTCTCACAGTCCTGGGTGAAACTAAACATGCTCAGCATGCATGCATCGTCCAAGTAAACCTTTGGAACTACATGTCTATCAACTAAGGCTCAACAGAAAAACAAGGCAATAGTCCACAATCTTACAATTAGGCATGGAAACCGGAAAAATGCCAAATAGGTAGAACAAGCATAGGAAACATCCATGGTACAGTAGAACTACCATAATCACAGGAAAAACATCTACTCTAGAAATCACACAAAGCCGGAAATACAACAAGGGAAAAACAGGAACACACAATACCCTGTTCAAGGGAATTGGTGGAATTTGAACAAAATATTCATCAACTTTCTACGGAAAGGCACAAACCTCCTACCTTGATCCTAGGTGATCGATATAAGTGAACAAAGACAACGGATTCTCCTTGGAATGATGTAGATCTAAGAAAATGCAAAAAATTCTCAACCTAAAATAACTTGGAAACCATGAGGAATCAAAAAACAATACTAAAGAAGAAGGAAGAACTGACCGCTGTGATTCCAACGTAATCAATCATGCTCGAATTGGAGAACGGACGGCGAGGAATGATATCGTCGAAGATCTAGCTGTACAGTCGCTCTCGGGCAGACAAAAACTGGAGAAGAAGATGAAAATTGGTATTAGGCGCGACCCCAGTCCGTTTAGTGAAAAAAATGAAAGTACACGGAGTGTACTTTTAGAGTACACACCGTGTACTGGGTCCTTTCCTTACGTCGCCAAAATCGGCCTCCATGTCACCCCTACACATCGTGTGTGTGGCCCGGGCATGGCCAGCACACGACTTCGAGCCAGATCAGAGTACACGGCGTGTACACAAAAAGTACACATCATGTACTTTGAAAATTTCAAGAAAATTAATTTTTCTTAAAAACTCCAAAAAAACAAAAAAGAAAAACATACCTGAACGAAGATCCGGGTTCTTACAAACTTCCCCCCTTAAATAAATTTGTCCCTGAATTTTCCTAATGGGGCGTAGAAGAAGAATCCCCAAATAGTTCCGGCCACTACGATCGTACATCGGCCTCCCTCTCCCAGTTCTCATCCTGTACTCGCCCGTGCTTCCATAGAACTCATACCAGAGGAACATACCACCCACGGAGGACCTTCGTACTGTGATCGACAATCCGGATAGGATGCTCCTCGAATGAAGAATCCTATTCAAGCTCAACTTCCTCGGGCTGAAAGGCGTGAGACAGGTCTGAAAAGTAATGTCGGAGTTGAGAGACATGGAAGACTTCGTGCATGGCCCAATACCTCTGAGGTAGCTGCAACCGATAGGAGACGTTTCCCACTCTCCCCACGACCTCAAATGGTCCGACGTACCACAATGAAAGCTTTCCCTGTATCTGAATTCTCTTGTGTCCCAACCTCGGTGTGACGTGCAGGAAAACCTGATCCCCAGCCTCGAACTCCAGAGGTCGTCTCTACTGATCAGCATAGGACTTCTGTTGAGACTGTGCCGTAGCTATCCTCTTCTGAATCAGCTCTATCTGTTCTGAGGTCTCCTGAACGAGATGAGGTCCCAGCAAATCTGCCTTTCCTGCCTCCTGCCGGCATAAGGGTGATCGACATGGCCTATCGTACAAAGCCTCGTATGGTGCCGTCTGAATGGTCGCATGGAAACTATTGTTGTAGGTGTACTCCACCAGAGGGATATACTTCTCCCAATAACCACCAATGTCTATGATTCAAGCTCGAGGCATATCCTCAAGTACCTGGATCATGCACTCGGACTGGCCATCATTTTGGGGACGGTATGATGTACTCAAAAGTAAATGTGTACCCAAGGCCTTCTGAAGTCCCTGCCAGAACCGAGAGGTAAAGCGCACATCCCTGTCTGAAACAATGGTGTGTGGAACTCCATGCAGACGAACAATCTCTTGGATGTAATGTTGTCCCAGATCATCAACACTGAAGGTCTCCTTAATCAGCATGAAGTCTGAAACCTTCGTAATCCTGTCGATGACAACCCAAACAACATCGTTCCCTCGAGGCGTCCTCGACAACTCAGTCACGAAGTCCATCGCGACATCATTCCACTTCCACTATGGAATGGGTAACTGCTATAAAAGTCCTGCTAGTCGTTGATGCTCTATCTTCACCTACTGACAAGTAGAACATCTCATGACGAAACCAGCAACATCCTTCTTCATACCTGGCCACCAGTTCTGACGATGAAGATCCTGATACATCCTGGTGATGCCAGGATGAAATTCCTAAACTGAGGATTGAAAATCCTGCATTATCTCCTCGCCTATGTCCGCTAGAACCCATACACGTCCCTAGAAACGCAAGATCTCATCCTCTCCCACTGTCCATCCGGGAAGAGCGTCCTCTCCTAAGACACTCTACCGCAGGACTAAGTCTTCAGAGTCTGATAGCTACCTTATATATACCCGATCATGATGTGTAGAGGTAACAAATGTAGAAGATATGAAGGTATGTCTCTGTCTATCGTGCACCTCTAGATGCATCTTAGAGAATAGAGTCATCAGCTGCCACTCACCCTGGCCTCCTGAACTGCCTGAATCTGAGTTCTCCTGCTCAACGTATCTACAACTGTGTTGCCTTTCCCCAGCATATAGGGAAGCTTGAAATTAAAAGACTGATGGTACTCGACCCACCTGCATTGTCTCAGGTTCAGATCCCGCTAAGTGAAAATATACTTGAGACTCTTGTGGTCAGTGAAGACCACAAAGTGATCTTCCAACAAATACTATCTCCAACAGCGTAAGGCATGAACAAGAGCTGCCAACTACAGATCATGCGTACTGTAGTTCCTCTCATGTGGCCTCAGTTGCCGAGACCCAAACACAACGACTCCATCCCCCTGCATAAGCACAACTCCCATCTTGATACCTAATGCATAGTAGTAAACATTGTAGTTCTTGCCTGGCTCCAGAAAGACTAGTATTAGTGCTCACGTCGAACTCCCTTTCTGCTCCTGAAAGGCTGAATCACAAGAATATGACCATAAGAACATTTCCCCCTTCTTGGCCAGACCTTGGAAAGGTGCTGCTAGATGAGAGAATTCCTAAATGAAGCATCTGTAGTATCCAGCCAGCACTAGGAAACTCCGTACCTCAAAGACATTCTTCGGAAGGTCCTAGGAAACTATAGCTCTCACTTTCTCTGGGTCCACTGATACACCTTCCTCTAAGATGACGTGGCCCAAGAAGTGAATTTGATCCATCCAGAAGTGGCACTTCAAGAGTTTATCATAAAGCTGATGCTCTCTCAGTATACTCATAACGATCTCAAGATGTTTGGCATGGTCGTGTCGAGTGTGAGAGTACACCAAGATATCGTACACAAGGAACATGAAAAAGGAGTCTATGTAAGGATGGAACACTAAATTCATCATTTCCATGAAGAATGCAGGTGCGTTCGTGAGACTGAACGGCATGACTGTATACTCGTATAGACCATACCTGCACCTGAAGGCTGTCAGAGGTATATCTGATTGTCTAACGTGCAACTGATGATAACCGGACCTCAAGTCGATCTTCAAGAACACCCGGGATCCTAAAAGATGATCGAAAAGGTCGTCAATTCTTAGCAAAGGATATCAGTTCTTGACCGTCAACTGGTTCAACTTCTGATAATCCACACAAAGACGAAGGGTACCATCTGCCTTCTTTGCAAACAGGACAGGAGAACCCCATGGAGAAGTACTTGGTCAGATAAAACCCTTAGCCTGTAGCAACTCCAAATGCTTCTTGAGCTCCTACAACTCAGGTGTATCCATACTTTATGGAGGAATGGACACCTGTGCTGCTCTTTCCATGAGCTCAATAGATAAGTCTACCTCCCGCTCTGGAGTCAAACCTAAAAAGTCCTCTGGAAAGACATCCCTGAAGCAATCCACCACTGGAGGAAAATCCAACTGTGGAGTGACCTGATCATCCAGATAAAGACTAACAATCTGGTCCATCACCTCTCCTAGCCCGAGATGCTCGAGTCCTACCCAACTCGCCCAAACATCCCACTCGCCCTAGTGATGAAAATACTCACCCTCTGGTGAAAAAAAACTCACTCTGTGGTGATAACAGTCAACAAATGCCTAAAAAGGAATCAACCAATCCCTGCCAAGGATGACACCATAGCCTATCATTTATAGGACATAGAGATCCCATAATAAACGATACCCTACAACGTTGAGAGGGCACTCTCTACACTAGTGTAGACTAGATGTCCTCGTCCCGAAAGGTGTGTCTAGTGTCAACGAGTCAGGAAAAGAAGATATACAGATTCCAAGGATCTCTAAAACATCAATAGAGATAATGCTATGCGTAGCACCAATATCGAAAAGGGATGAAGATAAAACTTAGGCTACTAAAATCGTATCTCGAACAGTATACGGGCCAGGATCCTACTCCTGATAAGTTTGCTCCATGGTGAAAGATTGTCATGTACCGCGGCCCTGCGCCCCTGGCTGACCACTATGAGCTGAACTTCCCTGCGGGTGCTAAAGAACTGGTGGCTGACCGCCATGGCCTCGACCTCCACCTCGGCCCGAACATCCGAAAGAACTCTAGTTCCCTACTAGTGAGAGACTGGTGGTGCTTCTCCTAAACGAGGAGTCATGGAAGAACATATGTCACCAGATGCTGGTGAGAAAACCCGGAAGAAATGTTGAAGGTGACCCATATTTCCGCATGATCGGCACTCCATGGGGTCCCTCTGGAACTGCAGTCTCGTGTGCCCTGATCGGCCACACTAGTAGCATGTCACCTGGCTGCCTGACGATGCATCTCGCTTCCTCAGATCACCGTGTGTACGCTCTCTATGGTGCTTCTTGCTGTCATATAGAGGAAGACTAGCTCTGGAAGCAGAACCTCCCTGGCTCGCAGCTCCAGAGTCTCTAAGATTGTGCTCCGCAATCAGTGCCTGGATGACGATGGAAGTAATGGAAGTTAGCTGGAAGATGTTCACCTATGATCGGATCTCCCGCGTGAGACCATCCTCGAACTTCCTTACTATGAACACCCAACTCCCATCCCGGAGGGGCATGAAGAGCTGCAGCTTGAGGAAACGAGCGGAATACTCCATGACAGAAAGAGTACCATGCTCTAAGCTCATGAACTCTCGGGCTTAGTCGGCCCTCAAGGTGTCTGGGTAGAAGTAGTCATAGAACATGTGCTGGAACTCCTCCCAACCCATAGCCTATTGCAGACCTTCCTATGAGATCACGTCCCACCACCTCCTGGCGGAGTCTCAGAGCATGTAGGTGGCGAGCTTGACCCACCTCTTTGGAGGCATCTCCAGAAGCTCGAATATAGTCAACATGGCTTCCAGCCACGACTCTACAGCCTGAGGTCCTCCTTCCCTTGAGAACGTGGGTGGATGCTGCTGCTGAAAACCCCACGTCAAATCTTCCATAGATGTGGTAGGAGGTGGTGCACCCTAGAAGGCATGCATCATCCTCATGAAACCTTCCCTGTACTGTGCATCTGCACCTGCAACTGGTATAACAGCCGGTGCCAAGGCTGGCCCGACTGGAGGATTAGCAGGAAGTCCCTGATCAGCCCTATCTGGCGTCTGATCACTTCCCTATGACAGACGTACGACCAGAGGATGTCTCGGAGGCATAACTCTAAAAGATCAAAAGCACACATTAGATCAGGAAAACAAGGACAAAGAACACAAGAGTACAAAACGGAAATAGGGGAAGAAAACACACAGGTCTATAAAACTTGACTACAATTTATATATAAAACTACATGGCGTGTCTTCTTAACCACTGACATGGGCGTGTACTCCTTCCCTACAAGTCGTGTACACTTCAAACTACACAGCGTGTTTCACCCACACACAACGTGTATTTGAAAACCATTACCCTACTCGAGTATCATGAGACAGATAACCCACACGGTCTGACTTAACCCGAGACTACATGGCGTGTTCTTAACAGACACGGCATGTTCTAGAAAAGGCTCTGGCGGCCTATGTTTGTTAAACACACGGCCGTCTACACTGCTGAACATTACACGGCGTGCTCCAAAAAAAACGGCGTGCATAGGAAAGGTGACCCCATCCTGTGTTGTTCGTGACACGGCCGGGTACATGGACAAGACTACATAGCGTGTTCCGAACAAACACGACGTGTGGAAAAGAAGGTAACACCGGTCCGTGTTTTTCATGACAAGGACGGGTACCTGGAAAGCACTACACGGCGTGTTCCGTAAGGACACGACGTGTTCTACCCAAGATTCCCGGCCCGTGTTGTTAGTGACACGGCCGGGTACATGGATCCGAACATACACGACATGTACCAATCGTACACAGAGTATTACAAAAGTTACACCCACAACACCGTGTTCTGGTCACACGGTCAGTGACACGGTATGAACACTACATGGCGTGTATCCAAAAAGTACACGCCGTGTATTCTGGGTTTTTCTAGGTAGTTTCTCAGAATGTTCTCAGACTCCCAGAACCACTAGAAACAAGGGAAAGAGCTGCCAAATTTCAATTTGTGAGGGACCATACTCCCCGAAAATCAAAGATCGGCATCTCATGTGGTCACATACTAGGGAAAAAACAACTCTCTAACATAACAGTAGGTATCCTATCAAGCATCTATCACAACAGCATGCATAATCTACACAAATCCTATCACAACAGCATGAAATCGCTAATTCACCCTAGATTGCATGGCAAGAATGCATGGTATGTGATTTCTAGAAGTGCCTACATGATGCATGAGATGTAAAACCCTCATCTCATCGGGTTGCGACAGAAATAGAACCAAAATATCAAAACAATAACTACACAAGTCATGCGAATCACTCTAGGTGAAAACATATCAACAATAAACACACAATATGAGCAAACTGAAATTAACGAGGTAGTATGGCCTTTCCCTGTACACGGGTTAGCTACTCCAGAGCACAGCTTAATACCAAGTACCGAATCCATCCTATCCCGGGCTAAAGTCTCCAAATAGTAAAGAATGTGAAAAGAACTCCTCTGATACCACTTTGTAACGACCCGAATCCAGAGCCCCTCCACTTGTGCCCCATACCCGGTTCGCCACATGACCTCAAGCACGCTTCCCCGAACACCAGAGGCTGCTGACTAGCAGCGAGGGCCTTGGTGAGTTAGTGGGGAATCAATGCACTCATTTGGTAAGGTATACAACAGAAAAACAACAGTCAGCAGCGGATGTAGTAACAACATGCATAACAACAGAAACTAAACAACGGACTCAAAGAATATATATAGCAATGATGATAATGATGCAGAAGGTACAAGTATCTATGGAAAGCAGAAAACACAACAACGTGCTGGAATACAACTGAAACCAAGTGCAAAAGAAAAACAAAATAAACTCCTCAGCATCGCGAGCCCCGGCTTGGTCCCATGCTCTCCAACTCCAGTGCAATCAAGATCCTGAAGTAGAAGTGTGCTTACCCTTATCTATATCTGTAGCAACATAGTCTTCTTGGGCCCAAAAGCATGGCCCAAAAAGGGTGTGAGATATAATCCCAGTAGGAAATCACCCAAATATTTGTGCCTAACAGTCAATGAATACAAGGAATGTAATAAAACTAGAAGTAGTGAATAAGAAAGCATAAGCAGCTACAATCCACAGTTCTAACAAATAAAGTACACAAGTAAACAACCAGCAACAAGAAGAAAACAGGTAACCCTCTGGGTAGCTCTCACAGCCTAACCCTTATGGTTCAACCTATAAGTATTAGCTACCATCTAGGAGGAACACACAGTCTCACCCCTCTTGTTCAGCTATGAAATTAAGTAGACTCTCTAGGGAAGCACTCACCGTCAATTCCCCCTATAGTCTCATATCATGCTAAAGGATCTCTAGGGAAGCACTCAACGTCTATTCCCCCTGTGGCCCATGTATAGGAACTACATACTCTCCAAGGAAGCACTCAATGTCAATTCCCCCTTTGGTCTTGCATCGTAATTAAAATACACTCTGGAGAATCCCTTCCATCAATTCTCCCTTTGGTCTACTACTCTTGGTTCTCACCATCCTGAGTGAAAATAAACATGCTCAGCGTGCGTGCATCGTCCAAGTAAACCTCTTGAAATACTTGGATATCAACTAAGGCTCGACAGAAAAACAAGGCAACAGTCCACAGTCCTACAACTAGGCATGGCAACTGGAAAAACGCCAAATAGGTAGAACATGCATATCAATCATACATGGTACAGTAAAACTACCATAATCATAGGCAAAACATCTACTCTAGCAATCAAGCAATGTAGGTAATACAATAAGGGAAAAACAGGAACACACAATACCCCGTTCCAGGGTATTGGTAGAATTTTCACAAAATATTCATCAACTTTCTACAGAAAGGCACAAACCGACTACCTTGATCCTAGGTGATCGATATAAGTGAACCACAATGACAGATTCCCCTTGGAATGTTATAGATCTGAGAAAAAACACAAGACTCTCAACCTATGATAACATGGAAACCAGGAGGAATCAAGAAACAATGCTAAAGCAGAAGGAAGAACAAACCTCTGCGATTCAAATGCAATCGACCATGCTCGAATCGGAGAACGGATGGCGAGGCGGGAGCTCGTTGAAGATCTGGCCGTACAGCCACTATTGGGCAGACGAAAACTAGAGAAGAAGATGAAAATTGGGGTTATGCGCGACCACGGTCCGTTTAGTGAAAAAAAGAAAGTACACGACATGTAATTTTAGAGTACACGAAGTGTACTGGGTCCTTTCCATACTCCACCAAAATGTTTCTCCACGTCACCCCTACACACCGTGTGTGTGGCTTGGGCACGACCAGCACAAGACTTCGAGCCGGATCAGAGTACACGACGTTTACTCAGAATGTACACGGCGTGTACTTTGAAAATTTACAGAAAAAATTTTTTTCTTAAAAACTCCAGAAAAAAGAAAAACATACCTAAACGAAGATCCGGGTTCTTACAATCTGGGTTCTTACAATACTCCATTTTTGATTATGAAGAATTTACATTCTGTGAAGAACACACTAGTAGTAGGAAATAGAATAGAGACTCAAATAACAAATATATAGAAAATGAATAAAAATTCTCTTTATAATCTCAAATTTCTGATAAGGTGATAAGTGAAAGGTGGATGAACATCCCCCTAATGGAGGAATAATCATGAGAAGAAGACCAGGGGAGATATTCTTTTATAGAGAGAGTATCATGAAAAATGGTATTCGTATGGAGATGGAAAGAAGAAAATATCTACTAGTTTGTACAAAACACAAATGTTGAAGTATTAAAAACCTATAAAACCAAAATATCAGAAGAAGACTCAGAATATGGGTAATGAATGTTTAGTCATATGTCTAGAATAGTTGAGGCTGGATGAGCAGTTCAAACAAGAACAGAAAGTGTACAGAGCTTTGAAAAACGTATCCAGGTGTTGATTCATCATGATCAATCACAATCCTCTTCTGTAAGATTTTGAATAATACTCACTATCTATGTTTATAAATTATATTAACTAATTTTCATGTGTTTTAGGTATCATAAGAGATATGATACAAGTGTAAGTGGCATCAAAATATGAAAAATGGAGTTGAGATGTGCTCCAGAATTTCAACTAATTCAAATTAGTAAAATGATCTAAAGAATTAATCAGGAATAATTACCTGAAATGAGTTAATAGTTTATTTTTTATTGAAATACATGGAAATTATTGAGAGAAATAGATAGTGATCATGTTTTTACCATTATATCTTTCTTCCTATATCTATTTCTAGCTCAGAAGACCTATAGGTTTTATTTATTGCCCATTGAAAAGGTCCACATGAGAAGAAATGATGTATGAGAGGGAAAAGTTTTGTGGTTCTAAACAGTGGGACCAAAAATAGGAAGATTTTCACATCCTTGGGGGAGAAATATATCTCCTAATTAGATAAAATATCTATATTGTTTATAATGCATGAAACATTATGCAATATAGAATTAGCTGACTATTTTTAGGATATGAAGAAGCTACAAGAGAATGGAAGTAGTGTTTCAACATGAATTAGAAAATGTAATTTCATGAAATTATGTCTCTGTAATTGAGAATGAACCGAATAATTAACATAACTGTGAAATGTTTCATTATGGCAGCAATAAGGTGGTAAGAAACTCATGGTGAGTAAGAATGTAAAATGATGATTCAGATGAAGATAATGATGATTATAATGAACTATTAAAATCTATATCTACATGAAAAACAAAATAATAGGGCTCAAATTTAAGGATGGATATGAGAACTAGGTTTTGTCTATGAATGATGATCTTAACAAGATTTCTAAGAATGAGACATGATAGATTTTTTTGAGACCAATAGAAAATAAATTTATCAGGATAAAATGGATCTTTCACAACGAAATGAATGAAGATGGTGTTGTGATTATAAAAAAATAACTACTACTGTTCAAATGGTACTCCCATATAGAGGGATTAGATATTGATGTGACATTTAAAAATATTGCAAGGTAGGAGACAATTAGATTATTCATTTCCATAACAGAGAAAATAATGTTCATATATTTCTAGAAGGATTTCAAATTATCATTTCTGAATGGGTTTCTAGAAGAATTATTTTATAGTGAGAAGCCATATGGGTTCTCATCTATGAAGATGTGAATATATTTTATCAACTGAAGAATGATTTATATTGATTGAAGTGAGCACCAAGAACATAGTAATCAAGGATTTATCAGTTTTTGAAAAAGATAAATATTCAACCTAGTGGAGTTGATTACAATCTATACATCAACCATGACTGTAACCAAAAGATGATGGTGATGGTATATGTCGATGAAATAATCATTCTAGGATCAGATGAAGTGAAATTCATGAATTTTCCTGAATTAATGAAATGTGAGCTTGAAATGTCAATTAGTGGTGAACTTATGTTTTTTCTTGGTATACATATAACCAAAAGAAATAATTGCACATTAATTTCTCAATCCAAATATGCCAATGTTGTTTTCATAAGATTTGGAATGGATAATTCCAAGGATATGAAAACTCTGGTGGCTACTCAGATGGAACTTTCAAGGAATGATGATGGAAATGCAGTTAATGTTACAGAATAAATGCAAGTAATTTGAGGTTTTCTATACTTGATAGTAACAAGACATTATATTATTTTTTCACATTTTAATAATCGTAGTATCAATGTAATAAAAATAAAATCCACTTGGTTACAGTGAAAAAAATGCTTCGGTATATCACGGGAACTATGGATTTCAGTTTTCTATATAATGAAAAATATCAACAAGAGTTATTGGGATATACAGATGCAAACTGGGTCAAATCATCAGATTATAAAAATTCAATGTCAGGAGGTGGTTTCTATCTTGGTGGGTTGTGTATTTCTTGGATAAGAAATAAAAAATATTTCATTTCATTGAGAACTGAAGAATTTAAGTATATTGTGAAAACTAAAGAATGTATGAAACTGTTACGGTTGAAGAAATGGGTTGATGATATGGGAGTTGAAGTGACATTTTCAATCACATTGCATTATAACAAATTCACGTTCAATAAATTTTATAAAAAATAAAATCCATCAGTAAAGGTCAAAGACCATTGAAATTATTTATCATTTCATCATGGATAAGGTGAACCAAGGGCTTGGGAATTTAGAGTATGGGCTTATAGAACAATTAGATCTTAGTATTTTTATATATTCCTCACCCAATAAAGCATTGGAAATTTATCGACTAGCTCTGGGAGTCTAGTTGACTACCCACACTTGAAATAGTTTGGATGTGGATGCCCCTCTCTCCAAGGTAAGTTATGTTCTTCCCTAATGTGTTAATATGTGTTCTTTCCCCTATTCCAGACCTAAAAATATAAACATCATTTTCATTGTCTAAAGAAAAGAAATTGTGAATCTAAAAGGGATATAATGTCTTAGTCAACACATGGGGAGAAGATGACTACTGGAGAAGTGAGAAAGGGAGAGTTGAAGCTATTTAGGGGAGCAGTCAAGTAAGGGGATTATTAAATATGATGATGTTAGATGTGGTTGATCAAAGGATATATATAACGATATCAAGGATTCATGATTAAAAGATAATAGTGGTGATATAATGAAATTATCCAATTCATTGATGAAATTATATTTATAATCATGTTTCTCATTCAGAGCAACGATCTTGTGGGCTTAGAGTATTAGTTTATATAATCATTGATCACTATCATAATATAAATATATTAATGCCTATAGAAGATGTTGGGAGAATTAATGATATATAAAATTATGAATTTTTTGTAAATAAAGGAAAATAATGATATTTTCCAGAAAAATACCTCAAGGTTTTCTATTGGCATGTTTTGTGCGTGATTGCGTCTGTTGAAAAATCTAGATGACAACGAATGAGTATGAATAGTGTTTTCAAAATTATCTGTTTTGTTTTTTGGAAAAGGATTATTTTTACATAGGGTAACACAATACTTAGATCCTGAAAAATGGTTCATCGATTGAAATTGTGGTATGTATAAAATCAATGCAAATCAGCAAATTAAGTGAACCACGAAGTGTGAGATGCAGTAAGAGTTCTGGAATAGTTTTCATGGATAAATAGGTTTTCAGAGATGGCATCAAGTATGTGGGACAAATTTTCATTTGAGTAAATGAGGTAGTGATTCAAGAAGACATGAATGGTGTTATTCATGAAAATGTGAGGGTTATTTTGGCTAATGTGAATGATTAAATTTATTACATGGACTGTGTAGTGATGAATAGCTCGCGAGAAAAGCAGTTGGTGGTGAATGTAGTACCATAATTAACATCAGGGTAATCTAAGATTAGTGGATTTTTTGGATCTATTTTTCTATGTAATAAGCACTAATATTATCAACAAGTAGATAAATTTTCAAAAGAAACAACCTCAACTATTGGAATTTAATAATTTCCACAAAAGGTTCATGAGGGTTAATTCTGTAAAGGGTGAAGTGGTTCATGTGGATGTAATTCTATTGAAGATTTTAGTGGAGAACTATACAGAGAAATGGAAGAAATATGTAGAGTAGGAAGTTATGGTATGTGAAGGAGGAATACCTAGTATGAGGATGAGAAGTAGTCTGTGGAAGAGGAATCTTATAGAGGAAGTAATTCATGTACACATAAGTGGTACATTAAAGCGGTTTATGGAGGTAGTACACAGAGGTGGTATGTGGTAGCGAAAGTGAAATTAGTTTGAGGAATATTTGGTCCGTGATCCATATGTGATTAATAATTCATGAAGGAAAAGGTGGTTTATGAAGTTGTTTAAATAGTTCATGAAATAAATTCCCACTAACTAACAGTATGAGAGAATGTGAATTTCATTTATTGGTGAAAAAGGGACTTCAATAGATCATCTACCTATAGTTTAGGGTGTATTGTTTCATGAAAATAAAGGAACCTACATGTCCATAAACTATGTGTGGATACCTTCTACAATGAGTGAGTGAAGGAAGAGGAAGATTATGATCCTTTCCACCAGTAGTAATCCATAGAAAGTGAAAAAGTGAGTGACCCTTGGCAATGTAGTGAGAAAACCATAAATATTGTAAAGATAGTGATTCTGGGGAATGAAGTTGTAGCATGAACATTTTAATTTGGTAGTGAGCCTTATTTAATTTTTTACAATTGTCACATTACAGTGGAATTCTCGTTTGAGGAAGCCTATTTATGGTGAACGAAGTAAAAATATTAGTGTTTTTGTGTTTCCTTTATTTATTTTCTTTTAGTGAATTATCATCCGAGAAAAGTAAGAAGAACGTGATCAACAATGACATTAAAAAATATAATAAGTGACCCTTTTAATAAAGAGGTGATGATAATGTGGGTAATGAAGATGTTTAAAAATAATATCCACATATCGGTTCACCCCCCACCTCTCAGGGTATCAAGGACCCTTTTGGACCTAACATATGTAAATAAAAGATGGGTCAACTGTTACTACTGAAGAGAAGAGGGATACTAGTTAATTTGGACTATAAATTATGGCTATCACATTGAGATTAGGAGTTGGAGTCTCTCAACAAATTGCATTCTAGTTTTTTAGGATGGGACATTTTTCTTATTCAATGAGTATTTTTCCCCTATTTTTTTAGTTTTCACTTTTATAGTTTTTTACACCGTAGAGGTTTTTCAAGTTTGGATTAATTTCAAGTTGTTTCTTCTTTTCACTATTTTGCCTATACACTTTTTCATTTATATGGTTGGTTGTGTGCATATAGTTATGTAGGGAAAGGAATCCTCTTGTTAGTTATAACATCAATGTTGGTCTCTATCCCCTAGCCTATGGAGGTGGGATTGTGGTGGTTATAGCTCAAGACCCGATTCGAGTAAGGTGATGAATGACTGTTATCAAAGGTAGTTTTATCCTTATGATGGTGTATGGTGTAGTCGCCATATAATTATTTTTCTTGGTCCGAGGAATATTGTGTCAATGTGATTCGAGTGTGGATCTTAGGAATCAGAATCTAGTGATGGTATGGGTGGATAATGTATCCATTCACCATGACCTTTCCTACCTAGTTGACAACATAGTACACTGAGACATTGATTGTAGGGATTAATGGTACATGCATGATATATGATTAGGTATTTTATTATTCATATTGAGTCAAGTCACCACCACATATATATATAGATATATTCATCAAACCATGGTATGTCTTGATTAAAATTCCTTAATTCCACCATGAAGACAACCATCCATGATACTAGTTCCCGATCATGATAATGATATGATGAGCGATGTGACCTTCTTCAAGGTTCCATATCATGTTATTCTTTATCTAGTTGGGTTGGTTAAAGAACCAGCACCTATCAAGAAACAAATTATACTAGCTTAGTAGAATGAGGATTCACCCATTCTAAGCTCACTCAATGAGTTCCACCATTAGAGGCTATCGATGTTCTATGGTGACCCAGATCCTCTGGAAGTAGTGTATTTGATATAATTGTTGGTCCATATTTTTAGTGTCATCTAGAAATTGATGGATCCAGTGGTTGTGCTGGAATCTCAACTTTTCCATAGAGTAGCTATACGATGGTGGTGTCTTGTTACATATACACACGATGAGTCAAGACTCTCATGGATGGACATCCAACAGCTATTTCATGAAGAGTACAACCCTCTATCTAACCCTAAATTCATATTTATGAGCTTATATAGATTCTAATAGGGGGGATGATATTGGCTGAGTGTGTGGAGAGGCTCAAAGTTATTATATTCCTTTTCTAAGACATGGTATCAGATGGCTACATTCGAGAATGGATGTTTAAGGAGGTATTCTATTGAGATATCAATTCATGTTTAGTATTTTTGTGCATCCCCACCTATTTGATGTATTTTTAGTAGGAACAACTAATAGATATTTTTCTATCAGAGGGACCACAAGTAGATCGATATTCTAATTGTTATCATAGAGTTATGTAATCTAAAAAAGCTTGTATGTGCCAGTTGGCTGGATATCAATACTGGAGATCTTATTATGAACATTCTTAGATGTAAGGTATTGTGGTAGAGTGCCGCACAGAGGACCAAGATACCCCATAGAGGGGTAGTTCTATGATTGTGACAGGTGAGGTCAAATAGCATATGACTGGCTGACCAGATGTGATGAGGATCACATGAAGATAACTGATAGACCACCATGGTAGAAACAATGCCATGATCAGGATTCCCCAAGGTGAGTTTTGGGTGGTCCCCATGGTTTCTTGGATGGAAGAGGAGTAGGAAAATTTATGGGTGGTGGATGAGTCAGTGAAATCCTTCAACCACCACCATCAACCATCCCACAAAAGGCCTAAGGATATGGTGGTCACAATTAAGGAATTATAAGGTCTATATAGGCGTAATACCCCCAACACATGAGATGATTGTAGGTACAATATATGTGTTTATAACATTGATTTAGTATTAGTAGACTCTTGTTCCTGTCATTCCTTTATATCTATATTCCTGGTATAATATTTGGAGTTCCCAGTTGAGGGTTTATCCCAGTAGGTTCATATTGTGGTCTTTATAGGGAAAAAATATTTTTTATCTTTTATGTTCCAGTTGTGTGAGATATCTTTTGGTGTAGATAGGTTCATGTGGGTCCTTCTGGTCATAACGATGGAACCTAATGATGTCATCTTATTTATAGTTTTCTTATCTATGGTATAATCCTAGATTGAATATCACTATAGACGATTCGAATTTCTACACACATATGGGAAGTGATGTTCCATTTTTAGTTAGGGAGATCTCATGGAGTGAGAAGTGGGTTTTTCTTGAAAGAGGTTATGGCCTATCACCCATTGGTTGGTGAGTATATCCCTTGAAGAAGTATACTCATTAGGCATCTTGATTCATTTAATAATAGAGTATTATATGGATGACTTCCCTAAGGATGTTCTAGGACTACCACAGATGTGAGAGATGATATTTTTTATTGGCTTTGATGCAGAAGCCAATCCGATATCTTCTATAGAATATCAAATGACCCATATGAAAATCTGAGATCTGTGGTTGTAGTGGGATAACCTTTGAGGGAAGGGTATAAATAGGCCCAGTGTGTCCCTTTGGGAGGCACTAGTGTTGTTTTTGAAAAATGTGGATATGAGTTTTTAGATTTTGTGGATTATCATCACCTAAACATGCTACAATAAACAAATAATTACCCCATTCAAGGATAGATGGCCTCTTTTACCAGTTTCAAGGCTTAATATTGTTCTCAAAGATCCATCTCAAGTCCACCTACCACCAATTTAGAGTTTGTGATGCTGATATACTAAATATGGAATTCTTATGTCACTATAGACCCTATGAGTTCATGGTGATGACATTTGGTATGAAAAATTCTCCCACCGTGTGTAAAAATTTGATAAACTAGATCTTCTAGATGCACATGGACCCATTCATTGTCATATTCAATAATAACATACTTATATACTCTATGTTAAAAGAGGATCATGAAAAGAACTTGAGGATGGTCCAAGATTTACTATGAGAGAAAAAAATTTATGGATAGAACTCAAAGTTCCTGTTTTAGATTCATGAGGTACACATTAGGAGGAATGTCATTTCTGAGCATTCTTTAGCAATGGACCCAAAAAAATATTAATTCAGTGCTTTCGTGGGATCCACCCAAGATCATGTTAGTGGTGTAAAATTTTCTTGGCTTGGAAAGGTACTACCAGAGGTTATTGGTATAATTATCTAGTATTAATTCCCCATTTACTGACAGACCATAAAAAGGGAATCCTTTTACGATAAATGAGAAGTATCAGAGGTCCTTTGAGAAGTTGGGGGTGAGACTGATGAGTGGTCTGGTGTTGACACAACCAGAGGAGGTTGTAGAGTATGTGGTTTATTTCAATTCCCAAGGAGCTGGTATCAGCTTCATGTTGATGAAACAAAATGTAGTTATTTCATAGAGGTTGAGGAAGTTAAAAACCCATGAGGAGAACTACATGAATCACAACATAGATATGGAAGTGGTAGTGTTCAACCTTATTATGTACAGGGATGAACTTCTGGGGGAGAAACCTGTTGTTCACTCTGACCCCCAGAGTCTTATGTATGTCTTCACACAGAGAGACTTTAACCCAAGGCAGAGGCACTGGTTGGAGATCCAACACGATTCTTACATCGAGATAGTATATATATCAATGTAGATTAACATGGTGGAATATATACATAACACAAATTACAAGAATAATTTTTTTATATGGAACTGAGTAGTTGGAATCCTTATTAATGATCCTTTTGGAGAAGTATAGTGCATTTTTTCATTAGTAGATGGTGTTCAATCATCTACTTCTCAACTATGTGAAGGAAGCCTTACTATGAAACATTGACTGTGAGGCCTTTCATGACTAGATATCCACATGGGATTCACCATATATATATTCTAATGGATGGAATCATTTCCTCCTTTAAAATCAATGGGTGGTGGTCCCATCTATGATGTTGTAAGTGGTGATGAGGGGGTTTTACATGAATCCCCTAGTTGTACATCTCAGTTTTGGGAAGATGTACTCAGACTGTTATAGTCAATTTAGGTGGTTTGGAATGAGATGTATCATGGTTGAGTTCATCTCTTGATGCTAAACATGATATAGGGTAAAGGAAAAGAGATAGGTTCTACAACTTATATTTCAACCTATAGAGATCCCAGAGTGGAAGTGAGATGGATTATCCAAGGACATTTTGATAGTGATTCCAATGGAGATAGAGGAAGCGATGCAATTTGGGTGATTATTTACAAACCCATTAAGTAAGAACACTTACTTACTATTAGAGAGAGAACATTGGTGGGAATTAATGGAACTCATATGAATGGGATATCATTCAATGTCATGGGGTTTCCTAAACTATTGTATCTGAACCTGATGTGTAGTTTTACCAAAAATTGAGGAGTTTATTGTAAGAGTCATTTGAGATTGACATAAGGAAGTGTTAAAAATTTCAACCCAGATAGATATCTAAACTAAGAAAACTATACATATATTGGAGGATATATTTAGGGATTTCATGTTTGACTTTTTATGGATCTAGAAGGATCAGTTTTCCATAGTATACATTGTGTACCATAACAGCAAACATTATACTATCAGTATTACACCTTTTGAGAACCTGTATGGTTGACCCTTCAAGAAAACCTTCTACTTTATAAGGATTGAAGAGACATCTCATGGTGGGATGGAGTTTCACTACGGGATGAATGAGAAGGTCAATGACATCTATGAGTGGAAGAGGATAGAACAAATCATGGTGAAATCTTATATTGATTGTCATCATAGGTCATCCGATTTCGATCATGGAGAACATGTATTCATGAAAGTATCCCCATGATGATGATTTTTGTGGTTCTTATAGACAGGAAATAGATACGTGATATTTATTGGGCCATTCAAGATCATATAGAAGGTTTGTTGATGTTTTTTTATCATCTATCCCTACCCCCTTTCTAGAGACGGTGTCAGACCTCTTCAAAAGTCACATATGAGATGATATGTGTATGAACTAATGCATGTTATTGACTGGCTAATGATAGATATCGAGGATAGAGATAATTTCATGGGTAACATGATGAAGATTTGGGATCAATACGAAAGGACCATGAATGGATAGACCTTCCCCTTGGTTTTCTTGTTGTAAAAGCATGGGAACATGCAGGGGAGATCCTAAGAGTGAGAGATCTAGGAAATGACTTAGTATATCATATTTTTTTATATATTTTCTTTTCTATGATGAAAATATTCATGTTGGGAATGATGTAGAGACCCATGTTTTCCTTGTATGGATCTAATATATTCCTACAGATATTTTTGGATCCAGGTGCTGAGACAACATGTGATTCTGAGACCTGGTGTGAAAAACATTATTTTTTAATATATTAAAAATATAATATAATGCACACATTCAATTTATTAAAAAATTGATGTAATATCAAATGAGATCTTAGATAAAAATTTACATACTATAGTTGTGTTCAAAACTTGATATTTACCATAGGTTTGATCCAAAACTGGTCATCACAGGTCATTCAGATAAGCTGGTCGTTGGTGGTACATTTAGTTAATTAATTGAATTAATATTTTAATTAATTTATTAAAAAAATTAAATTCACAACATCTATAAGTGTATTTATCTATACATTTTTCAAGGGATATATGTTTAAATCGCGGGATGATTCATGTGGATTCTTCCTCCATAAATTTCCGAGTCATCATTAGATGAAAATGAATGTATGGATCATGGTATATTGAAGAGTGGTGAATGAAATGAGTTTTTTAAATTCATTCGATATCATGTTGTTAAATTATTAATGATACAATATTTGGGTAGTATTCATAAAACTATGGATTACACACTTTTTATTTAAATTATTGAGCATGATAATCTCTTTTATGATCTGTACCAATTTCTTAACCATGCATGTTTCCATGTAATTTATTTATTATTCAATTGTTTTTCTAACCTTGAATATCACCATTCTTTATTCTTATTAATTAATGTTTTGAAATGATTGATAAAAATCTGTTCTTGTTCCTTCCTCCAAAAAATTCATTGTGTTTATTTAGTGAATGGATCATGTGGTCCCAGTTTGACATTGTCAGGTGGTACCAAGCCAAATCGAACCCCAAGAATCCTTGTGATTCCATGTTTGATGTATGTATAGATAAACCAAGTATGTTTCTGGGATTATTGAATGTTTCAGGTGACGAGTTCAATAAATTTGAGATCCAGAAAAATGACTAGAATGGAGGAGGCATGAAAGACATACAATTCACATTCAAAGACCATCAAGTAAAATTTTATGAGAAATGGATGGACCAAAAAGATGATAGGTGGTGATATACATTGTTATAAGGTGGATAAGATTTCATAAACAAGTTGAATAGTCCATATATTATGTGTTTATTGTAGATATTTTTTTTCTTTAAAATTCACGGACACGTCGTGTAGTTGGGTGATCACAAATCATGTATCCCTTATGATGTGACGACTGGGGTTTTGGAAATTTATAAGGATGAGAAAACATTTATACCAAATACATGACATGTACCTCTTCTCCAAATGGATAATTTATGTGGTCTTAGGACCCCATGTGGGAATACATGTCTAGGAAAACATATGTGTACCAAAGTAAGCATTCACAACTGTGGTGCACATGGAGTGTCCTGAGTACCTAGGATATGGAATGTAGTTAAAGTTTAATTATTTTAATTATAAATGGATTAGGATAAATTTATGTTAAAGTAGAGGAAAAGGTGGTCGAGTGGGAAAAAATTCCATGTGGGTCCCCTCACACACCATGTAGACCTTAGATCTTTTTTAAGAAGCTTCAATCACTTGTATTTCCTTTATTTGGGAAGTGATTTTGGCCCATGAGTAGAAAATACTGAGTGTTTTTCAATGTATAATGTGATAGTTTCATCACTTGTGGATTTTAAAATATGTTTTTATATTTTATAGGAATTACACTTATTTATATGGTTCCTAAGAACTTTAGTGATCATCCAGAATTACCACAATTTTCTCGAATGAAACCACCCCAGTTTGGCTGAGCATGGGTCCACGAAGACAAGAGTAGAGATCTCCTGATGGGAAGGTCAAAGGCCTCATACAACCTCCTAGAGTGGAACTCTCATATAGATTTAGGTCATGGGACCTCTATCATCAAAGAGTATAACACTCAGGCTAATAAAGGGCATGGGTACACTATACATCATTGTGTAACCTTGAATCTTGATTGTGCATGGTTCCTCAATCAGATACTAATGTAGAAACCAAATGTGGAGTCCATGAATGGGTCCTATAACACGTAGTGGGACCCCAATCTAAGTAGGGTGTGAGTCCTATTTTAACTATTTGAGTGAAACCCTCTTATTAGGCATGTATTGGGTCCTCTATCAACTATTATAGTGGTTTCCTCTGGCTGGACATGACATGAGTTATCTATCGACTATTGGAGTGGAACAATCCTATTGGAACAAAGCATGGGTCCTCTATATATCCATTTTGTGGAACCATCCTATTGTACTAAGGTATGGTTCCTCTATTTATTGTTAGTTTCCCCTTTACTGTGTGGCACAATGTTGAGGCATGGACACCAATGGATTGTTATGTTGGGAAGACGTTTGAGTATTTGGGAAAAATTAATGGAATTCTGGAATTATTAGATACTATTTCCCTTGGATGATATTTGAGGTGGAGATGATATTTCTCTCTCATTTGGAATTTTTTACTATATATATATATCCATATCTATGTTGTTTGATTGGTTAACTCTCCCTGTAGGGGTTGGAAAGACGTGTAGGGTATTCCTTGTTCTTTTAGTGCTTATATTTTCATTTTTGGGTGAGGTTACTCTCCTTTGATGGTTGGAAAAGACTCATTATTTAGTCTATCTACATACACTGTTGAGCCCCTTGAGCTTGTATGTGGTAGTTATTTCTCTTTCTTTGAGTTCAGCTGTATCTCATTAAATCTTTATTATCTACTATATTTCTATTTCTACTTTAACTCTCACTGATCTTACATTAGCATTTGGCCCATCCTACCCAGTATTTATATTAAAAAAGAATATATTCTTTCCCCACATGTGTTGTGTATTATGAAAATAAATTACTGGTCAGATGCGACTATGGAAGAGCGTAGGGATACTTGGTACTTTAAACTATGTATGGTGGTCATAGCTAAGAGATCAGGATATGCTCTCTCTCAAAATTTTACATTAAATAATTTTCATGTTGGGACAAAATTCATGTTGGGTATGAATTTATTCTCATTACAAATTTTCCTTTACTATCATTCTCTTGTACACCCTATAGGTTTGGTATACTTGTTTTACATTCTAACTGTATCAATTTTTACTATTATTCCTCTGCTGTTGTTCATTGAGATGGTTGGGTGTCTTCATAAAGGTACTTTGTTAAATTACACCACCTGTTAGGTATTCCTTCAACACTAGTCGCTATCCCCTAACCAATGGAAGGAGGGTTGGGGAAATTTTAGCTCGAGCTCCGGTTGGGGTTTGACCATGATAATGGACATTATCATTTTGGGACAAAAAAATTACAAGTGTAAAACATGAAACCCAGATATAGTTATTTTGTTTAAAATTGAGGACTTATATGCGAATATTAAAAGCAAGTTCCCATAAAAGAATCTCATTATAAAAGGAACATTTCAAAAATTAGGTTTATAATGATGAAATTTTAATAGATAGTTAGGAATGGAGAATGAAATGTTTAAAAAAGTTTCTATTTGAAGAGAACTAGGCCATAGTGATTGAGGAAATACGTTTCGACCAAATTTTTTTTGAAAATGATGGATATTTTAATTATTTTTAAGGTAATATAATTTGGAAGAAACCAATTTACTTAATGGTATATTGAGGAGTATTTTTTAAGACCCGTTAAATCTATAAACATGGGAAATAAATGGTCCATTTTTTAAGAGTAATTGTTCCTTAATTTAAAGAGAAATAGATAAAATGAGAAAAATATATAAAATAACTTTTAATAATGAAAATTCTATTGAAAATGGAAATAGAGGAATATCAAATATATTATTTGGAAAAGGGGACAAGAGATACCCAATTTAATTTTAGAGCATGATCAAGGTTATTTGAAGATAAGAAGGATAGATATTTTATGGAGAAGAATATATCTAATATATATTTCAAAAATAAGACGATTGATGTGTGAAAATGATGATCTGGTTTTGGTGTTTATTCAGGAGTTATTGAATATTAAGAAGAAGATATTTCCAATAAAGTATTTTTATTGCTGAAGTATTACTATAATTTTGAAATATCTTAATGATTTAGATAGGTATTGATGATTTTTCATAGATATAATTGATGTTTAAAAAGTAGATAATTACCTTTATTGAGTTATTTTATCAGAATAATATTATTCTATGTCAATTATGATTGAATATTATGATATAGTGTAATTTAGTGGTTTCACATTGGTATTCACTGGAGAATCATGATTTCGAATTTGTTATGCAGTTTTCATTAGAACGATATAGTCACGATAGAGTTAGCATAATGTCATTAAACTATGAAGAAAACTAAAATTCTATAAACTAATAATATTACTAATTTTGTACAGGTAAGAATAAAACATTGAGTGGCCCTTGGATTTAAAATTAAATTTGGTATGATTTGTTGATGAAACAATTTCAAGGGGTGAATAGACCTTTATTAAATTTATAAATGTTATTAAAATTATTATTGAAAATATAGTGGATAATTAATTAAAAGAGATCATAGAGAATTTTATTGTGGTTCAGTCAAATTAAATTAGTACACTGTTTACACCCCAATATATAGAGTATGGAACACACTATGTAAGGGAGAGATTAGTTTAATTGGGAAGAATGTAAAACTAGATTATTAAACTTGGATGAATCCCAACCCCTGACATTGTGAGTATTATCCCCAATCCAAAAAATATAGAACCATTTTCAAGATCAAAAATTATTTAGAAATATTTTTATTTACATATGTGGATATTAAATCTTTTTAGATGAATATTTATCCAATCATTCCAACAAACACTTGGGGACAATAATGGTTTAGTACCTTTGGAATCATGGAATATAAAATTTTTAATTCCTGAAAGATCATCAATTTCTATCATAAAGATATTCCCATTTAGTATACATTTTAAATATACCCTTCTAAAAATCTATCTTCCCATCATAGGGAAATGAAACATATAAAAGGGTGAGATTAGGTGGTCAGTAAGGTTAAAAAAGGGAGATATGAAAGTATAACATGATTATAAGGGTATACAAACATGATCAAAACATTTGAAAACAAAAAAAAACTCATATCATATATCCTTACCTTTAGTCCTTGTATAAATAATTAGAATTCATTAGACATGAATAATAAGGAAATAAAAGATCATAATCCATGAGATGGTGATAATGAAATGTGACATATATTTTTGGAATAAATAAAATCATAAAAAAATTATGCCAAGGATACCCACCAAGGCATTGTTAAGATGTTAAGATTGAGATAAACACTCATGTCCCAGATTTTGGCTTGGAATAACCACATCTTACCCTAATTTTGGGCTTGGGAAAACCACTAATGAACCTTCCATTCAGGCCTGGGAAAACCCCAATTTGACATTTTATCTCTTAGAAATTTAACAATTCCCAATTAATTTTAGGGAGATATAGGTCCAACTAATCACATAATTCCTACTTTTGTATTCCACATGATCAAAAAACATTTCTCTTATCATGACCCATGTAATGAATTGGGTTTCCTAAAAATTTCATCAAATAATAACCTATGGAAAAGAAACATGTTTTTAAATCATTTAATAATTATACCATATCCAAACCAAAGAAAAATAAGTGAGTTTCATAAGAATTTTATCATAGTATAACCAATGTAAGAGAAATGGTATTCCTAAAATAAATGTAATAATAAACCATTCAGATATTCTTTGATGATCACTTATGGAATATGGTTTTGATATATGAAGTACATTATGCTCACGGAGACGGTAGGTCATACGTACACAGTAGTAATGGTTAATTCATTCAAATATCATTTAGAGAAAATAGAATCTAATATAATATATTTATAAATTTATAATAATATAATAAAAATTATAATATTTATTTAAATAAATTTATACATTTCTTCCATGTGGTGTGGTAATGAAAATAGAGTCATCCTGGTTCGTGAATGTGGTAGTCCACACGTACACAAATGACCATATAATCTTTTAGTGAGAGAAAATTAAATAAAGAAACAGATACATTAAATTTTTATAATATTAAATATATCATAGACATCATAATTATTTCATTTATATCACACATAATCCTTAAATTTATCTTTATTATCTTTCATGTAATGTGTTAGTGGAAATGAATCAAATCACACCATGAGACGGTAGTCCGCCGTACACACGAGCGTTGTTCTCGTATCCCCTAGAAATGTAAATTTAAAAGATATATATGATATAATGAATAAAGAGGTATAATGTTTTTATAAATATCATATATATAATTGAGATCCATCATCAGAACCATGCATGATAGGATAGAATGGAAAAATGAATGACACGAGTTCATGGGGGAAGTCCACAGTACAGAGAAATGATGATTTCACAATCCATTTTTTTGAAGTGGAGTGGGTTGTAAGTAATAAATTAAAATAATAAAATATATGTATGTGGAATATAATAAGGTTATTATATCATCATGGTTTATTAATAATTCTAGGAGGTTGAGGAATAAATAAATTTAAAAACACTCATTGATGAACGTAACCTATTATTCAAGTATCCTCCATAGGTTTTAACCCAAACCTTACATAGGTTAAGTTTATGTCCAAACTATGGTTTCTTGGAAGAGTGTACGGAATTTGGAAAGTTATTTGGGTAGATTTTTTCTGATCCAAATGTTTTTAAATGTGATAATAAGGGAGGATATGGGGTGTCCTTTTATAAGAGAGGTTAGTGGCACACATGAATTTATTTTGAAATGAAAACTTATACACATGTTTTTCAAATTCCACAATGACCCAAAATGACTCAAATGTAAAATTTATACCTGATAAAGTTGATATATGTCTATAAAATAGATTTAAAAAGAATTATATAAAGCTTTTACACTTATTTTTTAGTTTAACACATGGTAAATACATATTTACTATAACCATGGTAAATAATTTTTACTATTTTTACTATTCTTTTAAGTCAGAAGTTAATTAGAAATTATTAGATAAACAAATTATGATTATTGTAAATACTGAATAAATTTTCATAAAGTAAATTCATAGAAGAGGAAAATTTTTATTTAAAATTAATCCTGTAGACAAAATGAGAAAGAGATGATTTTAAGGGGGAAATGTTCAAAAGTTGAAATATTTTTTATATTATAATTCACAATGAAACTAAATCTAGTTGTAATTACCTTACCCATGAAGCTTAAATAGAGTGCATCAATTTTATAAATTATCATGATTACAAGTAATAAAATCCTGAATGACTAATCAGTTTAGGAGTTTTGGAAAACCATCTTATATACATGTTACAAATATTACATTGGGAAATAGAAAACAAAACACTATACATAATAAAAAGAAATAAAATCCATCCTTGAAAGATAATTCATTGATATCTTATTCATATATTTGGGAAAGGGAAAAAAATAAGGGTGATAATAAAATCTAAATAAGGGTAAGTATAAGAGATGGAATAATAAATCAAGGAGTATAATTATAATAGAAGTTAAAAAACTAAGAACTGGGGACATTTATATAACAAGATAAGGAAAAATCAATATGAAAATGTAAATAACTAAAAGAAACTCCATTCAAAAATTAAATTAAAATAAATCCATAGATAGTAGAAAATAATAAAAATAATTTGTTGAAATAACAATAAAAACTAAATTATTAATTAATGAAATGCATAATTATTGTATTATATGTATCCAAGGTACATCAAATAATTAATGTCAAGACCTTACACAATATAGTACAAAACATACTTGTTAAAAATAAATTTGTTTTTTCCAATGTTAAATATACAATCAGTACATTTAAAAGAAATTTTTAAAACATACTGGTTAAAAACATGGATATTTCTTCCAACTAATATCATGTCATGACACTACCAATGCTTCAAGAGGGTTACATTAAATGGTCCCCATCCCGGGTCTTGTATGCCTAAATCATTCCCCATGTATATAATATTCTATTTAATCAATAAAAAACTTATTTTGTATCAGAAAATATCAATATTAAATAAATAATATGGATTAATCAATAATCATCAGTGGAGGAAATGAAAAAAAAAGGTTTTTTATGATGATGAATGTAAATACCATTGAATGACCCTAAAACGTATTCTTAATGAAAATAATCTTCATTCATTCCAAACATTCCCATTAAACATTGAAATATTTTAATCACAATACCAATAAATATATAAAATAAAATTAATTTTTAAATACCATGATGATAAAACAATAATGATATAATATATCAAAAGAGTCTATTGACACACCATATAAAAAACCTATGTCGTGAAAGTGTCATATGCATCATGGTATGAAAAGTGAGACAATAATTTCTTTCCTTGAGTTCGACTGGTCATGCGTGCCATTATCATACTAAATAATAAAAATATGCTAATTATTTATATTAATTAGAACCTTTTTAGGCATATTATCACATATATTTCACTTATTAAAATGTTTTATACAACAACTCATACATTTATGTTTATATCAGTTGTTTTGAAAAAATTCATTTCATGTGTTAAAAATGAAATTGGTTGGTAGACTACGGTTAATGAGATAACTATATAAAAATTTAATGAAATTTAATAATGACATAGTTATCATATTTTTTTATATATTATACTTTTACAACAAATATTGAATGTTGGAGATGAAAATTGAACCAATGATATGATCATGGAGACTGTAAGTCGTACATACGCCTGAGTAATATTTCCATTTTTTACCGATAATTATAGAAATAAGGTATGTAACATTATATCGTTCTATAATGAAAATGATATCATAAATACCATGTTTGTTAATTATATACACATATATATATAATTATTGGATGTAAACAGAATCATAAAATGCTAAGTAGCCGGTAGTCCACACATCCACAAATGAAGTTATAAATATTTTAGTTTTTGAAATGGTAATAAAAAACAATATAATATTTTTAAGGAAATATAATTATATAATGAATATCATATATATTTCATGTATTTTAACTTTTTTTAATTAATCCCATAATTAATAAATTTTATGTAATATTAGAATGTGTCACATCTCTTTGAGGAAGTGGTAGTCCATATGTCCACAAATGAAGTTATCATATTTACCCCAAATGGAACGCATATAGGTATGTTTTTTATAAAAATTACAGAAGAAAAAATACAACATAAATATCATATCTATCACATAAAACTATGTTTCCCATCATAATATCCAAAACCATAGGTGATAAAGGAAAAAAATGAACAATCAATGTTTTGTGAGGCTGTATTTTGCTATACATGAATGACAAGTTTGTTACCCACTGATGGAAGTGTGTGTTGGTGTAGGTTTAACAATTAAGATAAAAAAATTAAGTATTTTTTGGATACTTATTTTTTTTAAATAAATATGGAATAAATATAAATTAAGGGGCTGAGAAACCAATAAAACATAAATGCTCATTGAAGATTGTTACCTTGTTTTCGAGTAAGTCCTTTTGGTTTCCACAAAAGGGATTCCATGGTTTTAATTCTCCTCATGGTTAGTCTAATAAGATGAGGTGTCATATATTGGGAGATTATTTTAGTATAGGTATATAGATAAAAATTTCTTGAGAGGACTCATTAAGTGGGATGGGTGAGTAACTATTTATAGTTGAGGATAGGTGGTGTTCCTATAAATTTTTGAAAACAAAGTTCCACCCACATTTTTCATACAGAATGTTCCTAAAATAGGGGTGAAAATTATTTAAATGTGGGGATACAGTCGAGATATAGAAATAAAATTTATATTGGACAAATTTTGAGGTCATTTTTTGCAATAAAATTATGGTTTATTCCATTGTTAATCTAATTTTTCTTTTAATCGTTGTAATCAATTTTAAACATTTTCACTAAATTTTTTAGGTCAAAAATATGTTCACCATATTAGTAATTATATATTAAATAATTTTAAATATGGAATCTATTTTTTAAAGTTACAATCACATTAGTGTAATAAATTAATTTGAAATCAATCCTGCTGACATGATAACAATGCATAGTTTTAAAGTAAAATAGATCAAAAGATTTCTATGTTTTTATATAAATTTTGAAATTGTAACTGATTAAAATGTCCAAAATTGGTTTTTGGTTGTATAATTTATATAATGTGACATGAAAACCAAATCAAAATATAATTTATCCTTATAATTTATTATTAAAAAACAGTATTGAATTAAAATTCCTTATTTTTATCTGTTAATCGAAAAATAAAACATCTCAGAAAATACCAAAAATTCACCTTAACAAAAATTTTATGTTTTTATTCAAAAAATTAAATTTTTTAAAATTTAAATTTTAAGAATTATCAAAGTTATTATTTAAAATAGGTTCACCATTAAATGGTTGTAAAACTAGTTTTATTAAAATATGTGCTTTTATGTGTAATATTGAGTTCGTTCTAATATTAAGTATTTTTAATCTATTTGATAAATTTTAAAAATATATTATTGAATATATATTATATTAATTTCATTAAAATCATCCACTAATAATTACTAAATTATCCTATTATGTTAAATCTCATTTTTTTATAAAAATAGTATTTTATAAAATCCATCCCTTTATATTAAATTGATTCAAATATTCATTAATAATTAATAGGTAATAAATGAATTCAACTATATATTTTCCTAATAATATTAATAACAATAAATTTAATGGAATATTATATCTTATTATATTAAATAATAATTTTTTTAATAATATATATTTTTTCTCTAAAATATGGTTTTTTGTGTTGTGCAAGCCATGAAGGAATGTAATTGTTGCGGGTAAAGAAATATAAATTGGTGTTTCCCATATAGAAATATAAATATTATATAACATGTAACATGAGAATAACTTGGGTTTTTTCATAATGAAATCTAGGATAAATATTAAATTTATCATAAAATAAAATTATTGTAATTTCTTGGTGTATCCTATTCACATAATATAATTAAATTTCATTATATAAATTTAAACTTAGTCTCCATAATCTAGGGTTTTATATTAAAAAAATAATATTCTTTGAAAGAAAAAAATCGTGAGTAATATCAATAACCCATATTTTTAATGAGAGAGACATAGAATTATGAAGGTCACACAACTAGGGTCCCATGTACATGAACATAGGTGGGAGATAAAATCATGGAAATGGAAAAAAAATATAAAAATATATATTCATTTTTCATTAGAAACTATGTGATCAATTTAATATTAAAAGGCTAAAATAAATAAATTTATAATGACCTAAATTACCATTTGATTTATCAGATAAGACAAAAATATGATAAAATTTTTATTTCAAGGCCCTCTTTATATATTTGAAGAATTAATTCACTCTCTAAGAATATAAGTAAATAAATAATTAGAAAAACATAATATTTTCCTTCAATTATGTCTTGAATAATTTACACTTCATATATTATCACAAGATGATTCATATAGTGATGTAATACATTAGTATCTATAGAATCATCAAAAGATAAAAATAAAAAAATTAATTAATGTTAATCATTATGAAACATAGAAGTATTATGATTTGAAACATTAGAATCAGTTCAAAAGAAATTAATAGTATGAAATTAACTTTATCAATATTAGATATCCCTTTATCCGGGAATCATTGTCTCCACATCAGGAACATATTAAGGCAATCTTTTCATCAACCATGTTTTTAAAAAAAAAATAACTTTCTACTGAATCACTTTTCTTGGTTCAATCAAACATGATATCTCAAATCCTTATTGAAATAGTAATCTAGTATAATTCATACATATTTCATAATTATTTTAATATGTAAAACACTAATAAAATTACTTTACAACATTAATAATGTATCCAAATACATAGTCACATTAATCATTGAACAGTTCTGGAAAATGGGGATATATCTACTTACATATTTCGATAGTTTTTCAAAACCATGGATATAGGTATTTATGTCAAGATTATATCCATGGTTATAATATAACCGTGGCTATAGCCTACCACTATTTCCATAATTCTCTTAAACCATTGATATAGGTAGTTTTAAAAGGCTATATCCATGTTTCTGTAATACCGTGACTATATCTTCTACTTATATCCAGGGTTTTCCTATAATCATGGAAATATGTATCTTTTTTGAATGAAAAATCCATATTTTTCATGAATATCTGGTTATTGGTTGTTTTTTTGAAGGCTATAGACACAGATTTCAATGAAATGTGGCTATATCATTCCCCTATAAAAATGGGTTTCCTAAACCATGGATATATTTTTATTTTTTATGTCAATAGACATAATTGTTAATGAAAATGGATAAAACCATCACCCATAGATACTATTTAGGCAAACAATGGATACATGATTATCACTTAAGCATGGTAAATTTTGTTCACAAATTAATTTAGTGGGAACACATATTTCCATGAGTATTATTCATATTTTCATAGCTTTAATGATATATATAATTTTGTGTATATATATACTAAATTTGGTTATGGTGTAGTGGTTAGGTGTCTGGTTACCTATAGATGATAAATGGAGATATAATTATTATGGATTAAATTTCTTATACCTATAACCATGGTATACAAGTGATATAGCCATGGTATTCCACCTTGGAAATAGTACATATATCCATATTGATAAATCAGGAGGGTTGTTGCCATAGTTCTATAAAATGTGGATGCATATGTTGTTACCATGGAAGAAACTTGGTAAATATCCTATTATAATTCTAGGTATATATTTTTTAGTATAGCCATAACAATAGAAGCCATGGAAAATTCAAATAGTTTGTATAACTTATGGATAATCTTTTTATATATATAGCCATGTTTTTGGACAGTCGAAATAGTTAAATTTTCAACCTATACCACTTCAACCGTATCAATAACAAAAAATAGAACTTTATCCCTTAGATTGTTATGACTTATATTGCCTTAAAATTTGGGGAATTCATTTTCATAGTTCCCACTCCCGTATTGTAGAAGAATTTCACATTTCTGAAATTTTTATTATCCTTAAAAAACAAATAATTGTGGCCTTTCTCTCCACCCTTGTAGAAAACTGTCATGCCTTTTATGTAAGAACAGTGATGATTATTTCGACAATTATTACATCTAGGAAATAATTTTTTCCATTATTATCTTTATACATATTTCTCCAAGGTTTTCATTTATTCTCATACTTCCTTCGGAATCCATAATAGTTTGTAAATTCTTTCTATATCTCATAAGCATATGATATCATGTCCTCATATGATTAGAACTCTTAAGAGACTTATTCCCTTTGAAATATTAGCTTAAGACCATAAAATATATGACACATCATACTATTTAAATAATTTACATTGGTGAGGTTGAATTACATCTACTAGGTGTCATTTCAAAATGACTACATACACTAGCTTATATCATATCCTTATGAATCATAATGCATAATCTCGAACATAGAAAAAAACATAAATTGAATTATTTATGTGTATCCAATATCATTATCAAATACATAGTTTGTTTAGGATCATATTATATAATTATATTTAAATTATATCTTATGGTTAAGTTACATAATCATTGTTTTATAAATCTATTCTACATATCTTCTACTAACCATCATATGAAACCAACAGTAGTGCACCGACCCCAATTCCCTACAGTCAGTGCATTATTTTATTAAATCGTTATGATTAAAAAGAATATAATCTGAAATTATTGATCTATTTATCCACTTATGAAATCTATATTACATACATGATTCCTATATAACAATGGGAAATAGAATAAAACATGATCCATAATAAAATAAAATAAACTACATCCCTGAGAGCATATCCAGATACTTATTTTACATATCAGGGGGAAAGAAAACAAAAAAACAGGGAGCTCAAATGCTCAGTAAGGGTAAATACAATGGAATAAATAATGAAACATTTAGAATAATCCCAATTAAAAGGAAAATAATTGATATCATATTACTATTATATAAATAAATAATGAAAAATCAATATGGAAATGTAAATTAATGAAAGAAATTACATTTAATCCATAAAATTAAATGAATTCATATATGATTTTAATAGAAAAATATCCTGGAAAATAGTAAAAAAACTGAATTCTCAAGAAACGAAATCCTTATTTATTGGAAAACATGCTTCTAATGTACATAGAACCATTACCTTAAAAACCATTCACATGACGGTTTAAAACATACTAGTTACAAACCAATTTGTTTTTCCCAAACATAGCTCTACTTTAAAGACTTTCCCAAAGTTGTTTTAAAACACACCACTTACAAATGTGAATGGGTTTTCTAATTGAATTCATTTTATGAGACTACCAACTAATTTATGGGCCTACATTAAATGGTATTAAATCCTAATCATTCATGTCCATATAATATCTCATATATTGATTAATTGATTAAATTAATAAACAAAGTTGAATTTTCAACAAATAACAATATTGAATATATAATATGAATTTATAAATAAGTACTAAATGGATTATAGGTAATTAACATAGTTTTTAAATTTGATTAATGAAAATACCTTTGAAATATCATTAAAATTATTCTTGAGGAAAATAATATTTTAATATTACAAAGTTCCCCATACCACTTTGAAAATTTTGAAATATAAGCCTCATGAAGGAATAATAATAAAATAATGTTTTAAATACCATTAACATAAAATAATTCATTATATAATATATTAATATTTATAGAAGATACACCATAGAAAAGTAGTAAGTGGTTAAAATGAGGTATGCCTCATGGAAATAAATGTGTGAAAAGAATACCATACCTTGAGAATGACATGTCACATGTGTCTTTATTTTCTTGAATAATAACCTTATATTAATTATATACATTCTTAAAAACCTTTTTCGTGATTATTATCACTTTTACATCACATATTTTAATGTGTAATACAGCTACATAAACAATTAACTTTACATCGATTGTTTTGACCAAATTCGGTACATGTATTAAAAATGATTCTGGTTGGTCGACTACGGTTAAAGGGGTAATTATATAAACATATAAATAATAATAATGGAATAATTATCATTTTTATACATAAATTATAATTTCCAAACCAATTATTAAATATGGAAATGAAAAATGAACCAATATTATAGTCATGGAGATAGTAGGTCATACGCACGCTAGAGTGACGTTCTTATTTTTAAATGATCATTATGGAAATAAGGTAAGCAGGATTATATATTTAATGATTGATAAAAATATCATAAATATCTTGTAAATTTACATATATATACTTATATATTGAATTATTGAGATGGAAAAGGAATCACATTACATCCAGGAGGCGGTTGTCCACACATGCACGAACAACGTTATCACTTTTTTAGTGCGTGAAAGGGTAACAAATAAAATGAAGTATTACATTTAAAAAATTAATTATTTTAAATTTTTTAAAAATATTTAATATATTTCACATATTTTTAATTAATCTCATATTTAATAAATTCCATGTAATGAGAGAACATATCACATTGCTTTGAGGAGGAGCTAGCCCAGACATCCACAAAGAGAGTTATCGTATTTACACCAAATGTAATGCATATATGTATGGGTTATATATAATTTTTTAATCCTAAATACAAGATAAATATCATATATATATATATATATCATAAAAAAATAGTTTTTCCATCATAATTTCTACCATGATAGGTTGTAAAGTAAAAAACGAACAAAAATTGTTTCTCTATGTGGTAGTTTATAGTAATTAAATGTTAAGTTCATTACACATTTGATGGATGAGTGTGTAGAAATTGTTCAAAATACTAATATAACAACATTATAGTATATTTATTATACTGATTTTATTATTTTAATTTTTTAATAATAATATATTAAGGGGTGTGGAAATAAATAAAATAGAAATGTTAATTGGAGGTTGTTTCCTCTTTTTCAGGTAACTATTTATCATTTTCACCAATGGGAATACTTGGATTGATATATTCCAATGGTTACTATTATATAATGAGTGGTGGGATATTTGGATAATAATTTTGTAGAATTTTTGTGATATAAATGTCTTGATAGGTTTGAATAAGTGGGAGGAGTGGGTTTTTTTATAGTGGAGGAGGAGTGGAATTATTGTAATTTTTTGAAATGGGAATTCCACCAAGATGTTACCATGTTATGTGGTTCCAATAGAATTAAATATTATATAAAATTTAGTATAGAATAAAAATATAAACATAAAATTTATTTTTTATAATTTTCAAGGTCTTTTGGGCCTTAATATTAAGGTTTTTTACTTTATTAATCTAATTTTTCTCTTAATCACTTTAACTAATATTAATTACTTTCACTAATATTTTTGGCCAATAAATAATTTCACTTTATTATAAATAATAATTTTTTATTATTAAAATTATGGAATACATTTTTAAAATTTAAATCATTTAATTGTAATAAAATTGTTTTAAATTAATCTCGCTAATGGGATGTCAAAGAAGGATTTTAATGAAACATTTTTCAATAGTTCGCTTTTGTTTTTAATCCCATTTTAAAATTAAATTGATTCCAATGACCTAAATTGGAGTTATTGTTTTATAAATGATATAATTTTACTTAAAAAAAATTAAAATATAATTTATCCCTATAAATAAAATTTAAGGTAATGATGTTTTGTATTAAAATTCTGTAATTTTTCACTATTCATCAAAAAATAAAACGTCCCTAAAAACTAAAAATAAATAAATGTAACATAATTTTTATCTATATATTTAGAAAACATTTAGTTTATATTATCATATTATATTTTTAAAAGTGTTAAAATTTCTATTTAAAATAGGCTCACCATAAAAAGGTGGTAAAACAGATTATATAAAAATATTAGTTTTTATGTGTAATATCGGATTTCTTCTTATCTTATGTTTATAAAATATATTGGATAAATGTAAAAATATTTTATATAATATATAATTTATAAATATAATTAAAATAATCCACAAATATTAATTAATTTAACCTATTTTGAAAATTTTCATTTTACATATAAAAATTGTCTTTTATAAATCCATTCCATCTATATTCATTTAGTTTCTATATTCATTTATACTTATTAGGTAAAAAATAATTAAAAAATATTTTTTTGTAATAATATTTATAAATATCAATTTATGTGCAAGGTTATATATTATTAAAATAAATAGGAATAATTTTAACAATATATTATTGTGATGTAGGACATGGTCTTCCACGATACCGAAGCCATCAAGGAAAGTCATTATTGTGGGTAACGTAAGAAAACCCCGATAATCCATCTAGTGAGAGGTAGAAATTATGTCTCATATAACATGTGATTAAGAAATTGTTTTGTATAAACTGATCTAGGAACAAAAATAAATTTATTCTAAAAGGTAAGTATTGTAGAGTATTGGGGGTGTTACACCAATGATGAAAATTGGATCAATATATGTATAAATTAAAAAAAGTTACATTAAAAACAATTTAATATATAATTAATCTTTTTATTTAAATTACATGAAAATGCAGTAATCATTTAAAATTTAGTATTTTTAAATATTCATAGAAAAAATTATTTTTCCTAAAAATTTTAAAAAAATAACCCTTTGATATATTTAACATCATTATTTAAAAAAAGAATTAAATTTTATCAAAATTATTTTTTAAAAGTGAAAAAACATTAATTTTATTAATGTTAAAAAAAATTAAATGCTTTTTTCATAAAATAGTATTTTTTAAACATATAAATACTTTACTAAAAATTAAATACATTTTTTATCAATTTTTTATATTTACATAAATCCACTAAACATAATATTTGAAAAGTATTTATTATTATTCATATTAATATTTTAAATGTCTATGTTATATTTTTTGTGTTTTATTAATAATAATGAGTTTTATAACTATAATATATCATGGTTCATTAAAACTCAGTGTCATGTATGATATAGGCTAACCTAGTGTTTCATGTAGATTACACATAACATGGTGTTGCGTGTAACACAAGATATGAAGTAAATATAGCTTATTCAAAAAATTGATTCATAAAAACATGGGGTGTAACATTTTATCACCCTTAAAATGAATACCAACCTTTATAACCATCACACTATAATTAAAAAATAATGATAATTATTTTTTTCAATACCCTTATGTTCCCACATAGCTTCCTAAAACTAGTGGGTTCACCACAAAACATTTTCCATATCAGTGGTCTTGTCTCATGGATAATTATTTTTATGATCGAGAATATATGCTAGTTGTTCGTAAAAAATATCAAACCTTAGTGGTACAACCTATGAGTTCAGTAAATGAGATGAATCAGGTATGTACTTCCTTAAGAGAAATTAAAGGAACACATACTGAACCAAAAATATGTTCACTCTAAGTGCTAATGGAAATGATACCGTCTTGATAAAATCAGTAATTTCAATGAGACCAATATACTTTGGCATCATATTTCCATTTTTATCATTAGAAAAATTATACCCTTTGATTCTAACTTTATCAGTTTTTACCTAATCACTTACTAAAATAAATTATGATGATTTTTTATTTCTAATGAAATAAATGATCACAATATAAATAATTTGACGATACATAATACCTTATATCTATAGTAGAAAAGGTTAACACTGGTTATCCAATATGGATAAATCTTCAAATGGGGATGTAATATATTAATCTCTAAAAACTCATCCATTGTTTAACATCAATAATTCTATATATTCTTAACCTTATAACTGTTACAAAATTTAATATTTATAAATAAGGACAGTAAATTTTTGAATTCAACTTAGCATTAATCCACCATATATCTTAAAGTAGCTTTTTATTTTTTACATACCAGACATGTGAATATATTTATCTTCCATTATCATGAAGCATGGTAGAGACCTAAGATACCAAAAAACCTTATTAAAAACATACATGATTCCCCATTCCTTAAATAAAAGATAGTTTATTGGATATAATTTTTAAATCCAATAATATTGTAAACTCCATTAATGGCTGCATAAACAACTATTTCAATATATAATTATCTAGTGCCAAGGTAATAAGTATTATTAAATTCATTTATTCATATCCAGATTCTCTCTATCTGAAAATAATAATATGAATATAAGGAATATATTATGGTTTATCATCCCTTAATCAAAATATCACCTTTCCATTAAATCACATTTCTATCCCAACAATTTCATTAAATATATTTTTGAAAATCCTTAACAAAAAACATATACTGAAAAGTCTTTATATAATTCTTAATCCATTAATTTAAGTACATGAATTATTCAATCATAACAATTACCTATACATCATTTAACATTGATTCATTATATTATTCCTTAATACCATGTTATTTTCATAAATCATTAATAGTCTCTTCATCATCAAGAGAAAAACCATTCATTATAAAACCTTGATGATTCTCTTCAGGAGATTTACCCTTAGGACATCGATTTATATAATGTCCCTAATTTACATATTTAAAACATTCAAAAGTAGATGATATATTAGGGAGACCATTATTCTCATCTATTAAGTTAAAAAACATTAATTTTTCATTTTCAGATAATTTAATTATTCCTTTACAATATTCAAAAGAGATTCTTATACCTCTGAGATATTCCCTTGAGATATTATTCCCAAATTCATTAAATATTTGAAAATAAATAGCCATTACTCCATGATCTATAATACCTAGACACTCAGTGATCTCTATACGTATCTTATTTGGTGAGACTGAGAGAATGTTAAGGAACACATTATTAATCGTGTTTCATGATAGATGATTAGGCATAATCACATCATCTTTCACTCTAGTCATCATCCCATTTTCCTACTCATTAGTAATTTATCCACCACATTCATTTTAAATATAAATTCTTATAGATGCCACTATTTATGAAAAACAAAATGAATAGTTTGATAAACACCAATCATAGTGGAAACCCACATAATCATGAAAACAATCACTAATAGGGTGATTAAATCATGAATCATTTTTTTAATCTTTGACACATTATGTTTATTTTAGTTTATTTATAGTAAAAAACTATAAAATTCGTCAGTATGGGTTTATATATTGTGTATATTTCAAAATAATATCCCCAAAGGGGTCAAATTTGGTTTGTATCAACAATCCATTTTTCTGCACCAGGTGATGATAGAGTGTAGATATATCACCCTTTCTATTTTATTACCTTTAAGAACCTCTATAGTAAAGCTATATCATCATTTAGTATCCATATATGCATGTAATCTCATGGAAACAACTTTCTATAATATTAACCAAAATTCCAAGAAATTTTCTTACACATTGGTGAATCCTTATAATTATCCTTTGAGAAAACCAATATTTATATTTAGAAATATATGTAAGTACTTCTCTTATGATTTCTCAACCAACATTCCAAAGGTCAACTAAATCATTCCAAATATACCAATTATAGTGACCTAGGCTTCTCAAACATGGATCATACATATTTATAGATTAATATTCATTAAATTGGATGAACACGATATGTGGGACCATAATAGTTTAGTTCCATAGGAAACAATGAATATAATCATCTTAATTTTTAAAAGATCTTAAATGTATCCCATAAAGGACTTCCCATTATGTAAAATTCATAGACATTCACCACTGAAAACATTTATTCATAACCCGGTGATGATAAACATAACAAATAGTTACCTTATATTCCTAGTAAGGGTAATCGAAGAAGGTAAGTAAGAATAAAAAGAGCATATTTATATTAAAACAGGATCATAACATTTTGAAACCATACCCTGCATATCAAAGATCATAATATTGAGTCATGGAAAATAGAATATTAGTTCATGTGACTTGAATAATTTAGAAATCAAAGAATATGAGGTATGAGAGCATAACTTTGGTATAAGACCTAGATTTGTGGTATACACTTAATAATTTAAAATTTTATGTTAAGGATATCAACCATGACATTGATAAAATGTTAGTCTTGGGGTAACCACATGTGTACCATCTTTTGGATTAGTCTAACTAACCATATAAATTATTTTTTGATGTTGGGATAACAACTCAAGTACCATCATTTTCATTCATTGTAAATACACCCATGTACTCTCTGAGATCGTAGAATTATTATAATTACCAAATGAAATGGGGTGATATATAGTTCCACCCTACTCATAATGTTTACATTTTTGTTTCAATAGGTGATAAACATTCACCATATCCTCAACCATAAATGAAATGGGTTACATAAACATTTCATCATATCATTACCTTTGGAAAATAGATAACCATCATAATTATTTCCATATTTCATCAATGTGTAACCCATGGAAATGAAGTGTATTTCAAAAAAAACTCCAAATATAACCTATGGAAGAGAAAAGAGTTCCATATACATCTTATCATAATAAACCACTAGTATAAATAATAATATTATTATCTTTGGTTCATATATTTAATGAAAAATAGGCAAATTCAATGGATTCCCTCATATATTGAAGGTTATTTTCAATGCTCATTTAAAACATTTATGGAGGAAAATAAATTTTCATTGAAAATAATTTCAATTAAACATAATTTGTTTTGAAAATTTATTTCTTGAAAAATAACCTTGAAAGTATATAAAAGTGTATTTAGAACTCATTTAGAACATTTCATTATGAAATTATCCTTTTCCTTTTGAAATGACAATTCAAAACACATATCATTTTTAAGAAAATTTTATTTGAAAATAATCTTTAAAACATTTAATTGAAGCTTCTATGAAAATAATGGCCATGTTGATGGGAACTTTCATCCATTTAATACATGTTAAAACAAGTATTCCTTTCATACATCCAGTAAAATCCAAAAGATCATTTTTTTGGAAAAATGCATGAAGAATCCTTTTAATTGTTTTAAAAAAAGTCAAAAATGGGTAAAAATTTATTTTATAAATGTAACAACCCCAAACCTAGAATCCAGATAAGGTGTCTTACATTACTACATTATCATAGATACAATGTGTCGTATCCCATAGGACCATTAAATTTAATTGTATTGGGGAACCATATATATTCGTGATACCCATTTTAAAATAGGAAAATTAATTAAAATAAAATACATTAAACATATAATAAACATCATCCTTGAAAACTCATTCAATGATATCTTCTTCATAACATTGTAAATGAAACAAAATAAGGGTAATCTCAAATTCCCAGTAAGGGTTGTGTATAATAAAATCTATCATGAATCAATAATGAATAATAACTAAGGGAAGTCAAATAAATAAATAAATATTCCATTTTAATAACATTATTACATGAATAGTTAAGTAATAATCAATATATATAATAAAATTATTGAAAACACATTCCTTTTAATCAACAAAATGAGAAACAAATACATTTATAGATATACCATAGAGAAAATATCATGGATTATAATAATAACAGAATTATGAAGAAGGTAAATTATTAGTTATTAGATTATGAGATCTAATGCATAATGGTAACTCTATAATTATTACCATTCACAGGACGGTTTAAAAATACATGTAGAAACCTGTTTAATTTAACCACTTAATTTGTCTCGTGAGAACCACTAATGCATCGAGGGGATATATATTACTAGGACCTAACCACAACATTATGTAAAAGTCATTCTTTATATATTGAATAATTTATTTAATCAATGAACATTCTTTCTTATCATCAAATATCTGTAATGAGTAAAAGATACAGATTTATCAATATTTCCACAATTCATAAAATAACTACCAAATCAAACAATATATGTAATAATTGTATATAGTTTCAGAAATAATAATATACATTATAAAATAATATATATATATTTAATAAAACTATAAGGAAAATTAAAAATTATGATAAGAATGTGATTACTTCATGAGGAAGTTAACAATCACAAAAAGAAATTGATACTGTATAATAATTTATTACCACCTCATAATTTTCATGTCAAATCCATGTGGATAAAATATTTAAATTTGATACATAAAATACTATAATAATTATGGTTTTACCATATTACAATAAAAATGGGTAGTATAAAAAACATATAAAATAGAATTGCTCCATAATAACCAATAAGTCCCAATTGAATGTAAATTGAGACAAAATCTTTTACCTCATGCTTCCTTTTGGATGTATATGATTCGACCTCCTGTATAATTGTTTTAAATATTTAATTAAATTATTAAATAATAATAATAACATTTAAAATAACAAATATGATACTCTTATAAAATTTTACCACCCACTTGTAAAAAATATATCATTACATTCATTATTTTGTGAGTTAATCACCTTGTTTTATTATAAGTATTTGATCATGAAATATCCATTTCTTTTAAAAGTTATACAGTTTCATAATAGAAATAAAAATAATACAAAATTTATAATATTATAACATCAATTATTTTTTAAAAACTAATGATGAATTTTGGGTATGAAAATGATGTATGTTACGATCATAGAGATGCTATGTCGTACATGCGCATGAGTAAAATTATCATTTTTTGATGATTATTATTGAACGGAGGTAAGTAAAAAATTATATTTAAAATGTAATAATAAAAATATATATTAAATATTATTTCTTTATATATAGATATATATATATCATCCTTTTGGTGTGGGTATGAAAAGAGAGTCACATATTTTGTGAAGGTAGTAGTCCACACGTACACGAAAGACTTAATCATCACTATTTAGTGTAAAAGTAACAAATATTATATATATTTTTTACCTTTATAGAGTTATAAATATATAATTAATATAATAATTAGTTCATGTATATAAAATATAACATTTAAACTTATCTTTGACACCTTCTATGTGATGAGTAGGTGGAAGAATATTGGCATCGCATCGTGAGGTGGTAGTACTTCTTACACGTGAGTGATGTTATCATATTTCCTAAAGAATGAAATATATACATATTATATTATATAAATAATACATAGGTTCTATAATTATATAAATATAACATATACACTATATATCCATCATAATACCCAACCTTAAGTGGTGGTAATGAAAAAGAAAATGGCATCATCTCACATGGTGGTAGCATTCCATACACATAAACAATGATTTTTTAAACCATTTGATGGAAGTTTATGTGGTTTTAGGACACAAAAATTTAAAATAACAATGTATAAGTATATCAAATATACCTATGATATCATAAAATCATGTTTTAATATAAATTGACAGAGATGTAGAGGGAAATAAAATAAAGTCTCTAGTTGAAGAACAATACCTCTTCTTTGAGTATCATGATTTGGTTATCACTAAACCCTTAATAGGTTATATTTATGTAAAAAATAAATTTTATATTATTATTATTGTGAGGTTTTGTAGTGATTTTGTTCGGTATTTTCCCAAAAGGTTGCATTATGTTGTGAAAAACATAGGAGAGGTTGTGTTCTTTTATAAGCAGGGGAGAGGACACACATGGCATTTTTTAAAAAAGATACATGTACCAACATTTTTACCTAAAAAATTATTAAACAATGAACCAAATTAGATAAATTAAGGGTTGAGGTAGATATATGACCTCAAAATTGGTGATAGATGAATTTTGTGTCATTTTTACACCATATAACCTATGATTAACGATAATGTAAACTTGTTATTACATTATTCATTGTACTTAAATTTAACTATTTTTAATCATTAAGTTAATAAATTTATTTTACCTTATTACAAATTATATATTTTAATTATTCCAAATATATAATGAATTTTTTAGATTTAATTTTACAAAAGTGGCTAAAAATTATTTTAAAATCAATCCACATATGTAACGAAAACGAGGGTTTTTAATGTGAAAATGTTCATAAATTTATTATGGTTTCATTTCTAAATTATATATAAAAATGTTTCATAATATCTAAATTGGATTAATATATGTATAATTTAACTAATTAAAATTTTAAACCCATATGAAATTATATTAAGAATTATAAATTATTTAAAAAAATGCATTTTTAAATTAAATTCCATCGTTTTTATCTATTAATAAAAAATGAATATTGTCATTAAATATAAAAAATTAACTATAATATATTTTTTCTAACCCAAATTCATAAATAACCATTATTTTATCATATAAATTTACACAAGGTGATAAAAATTAATTCTATATTATTTCGGAAAATTTCACTAAATTTTGTTTTATTTAATACCACTATTACATGCATTGAATGTTATCAAAAAAATTAAATTTAATATGAAATTTATTTTTTGTTATGTATTGAGGTGTTCCATTATATTCTCATTAAAAACATTTCCCCCAAAATTTCATTGATATTACCTTCTAAATAGATGAGGGTGGTTCTTTTTCATAATATCCTCAGGATCACACATTGGTTCTACCATTTTGCGATTTTTCTAAATTAAAATATACAAACATGTCATACAATTCCTAAACAATTTATCTCTAGTATCAATAATATATCATAGTTCTTCATAGATAGATAATAACATTCCAACTTTATTTCCTCAGAGGTGAGCACATGAATTGTGTCTGGAATGTACTTTTTGGACGAAGATATATTGAACACAACCTATAATTTTGAGATATTTGGTGGAATTTTCAAATAATAAAAAATTACTCCAAATATTTCAATAACTTAAAAGGGTATGATGTACATGGGTCTTAGTTCCCCTTCCTAAAATGACTTATAACATCCTTCCAAGGAGATAATTTTAGGAAAATATGATCTCCCACTTGGAATTCCAAATCCTTTCCATGATTATTGACATACCTATTTTTTGAATATGAGATACATTAATGTGAAAATTAATAGACTTTAAGTTATTTTCAATTAAACTATTTGCAGTCCTATAATATTAAATTCAATAAATTCATCCTAAAAAGTTGGTGTATGGTATCTCTAGCCAAATAATTCTTTATGCGATGCTATTTGAATACATGAATGTAAACTATTTTTATAGGAAAACTATACCATTGGTACGTGGTGATTTTAAACACATTAACATTGAGTGATAATGAATACAAAATTTATTATGTTGTTTTAATATTTATTCGAGATTTTCATCAGTTTAGGTATGGTAGATAGTGTTGTGATTCATATTAGTATCCAAGGCATTATAAAGACTATTTCATAATCTTAATGTAATGATATGAACTTGATCATAAATAATTGAAAGAGGTGTGCCATGAAGTTAAAAAATCATTAATATGGATACTTGTGAGGTGGTCAAGAGTTATATATTTTCTTTTATAGAGTAAATTTTTTTATTGGGTTAAGTGATCAATGATAACCCATATTGCATCATTCTTTCTATGAGTCTTTAGTAGTCCTGTTACATAATCCATTTCAATTTCATCCCATTTCCACAATCAAATAAGAATTTATTGCCTAAATCCTATAATATTCTACATCACATATTTCACTTATTGACTAAATAAACATTGGATACAATATTAATAGTTCCCCACATCATGTTTTCCCATAAAAAATGTTCCTTCAAATACTTATGAATTTGTGTGATACCAGGGTATATAATGAAATTTGAGCTATGAAAATCATCCAAAAAATCCCTTTCTAGATCATCTATAAATAGAACACACAATATATTTCTAAATTTAAATACCTTGTCTTCAGAAGTTATGTCCGCTAATTTCCATCATTTGTGGATTTAATTTTGTTCTGCAATTTCTCCTCATTAGATAGAAAACACTTTAAAGTATTAAATAATTTTTGTTTCACAATAATTAGAAAAAAGAGGGAAATTTAATATTCCTTAGTAACTCCCATATTCCCCTTTAATTTATCAATGATCATAGGATCCCTCACAGTCCCCATTTGGGCGAGGATTCATTGGTCTTTCCTACCAAAGGCATATTCTACCTTATTTACTTTCCCTAGATGGTAGTTTATTGAGAAATCATAATCCTTGGGTATTTATATCCATAATTTTTCTCTCATATTGAAATCTTTATATAAAAAGGATTATTTCATGATTTCATGATTTGTGTATATATCACATATTTCACTGTAGATATAATGTCTCTATATACATAAACAAAATATTATAGCTACTAAGTCAAGATCATAGGTTGGTTAGTCTTGTTTTTTCTATCATTAATTTCATGAATTCATATGAAATAAAATTATCATTTTCCTTTAAGATATAACAAAATTTCTTCTTTGATGCATCAAAATATGTCACAAACCCATTATTTCTATAAGGTAGAGTCAAAATTTGATCATTTACAAATATTGTATTTAGTTCATCAATATATTCTTCACATTTGTCTTTCTAAAGAAATATTAACACCTTTACATGTATTCTTGGTTGATATGTTATTCAATGATGAGAAATTATAAATTAATCACTGATGGTTACATTCCAAAACATAGAAACTACCTACCTCAATTATTTTCATTATTATATGAAATTCTATGAACACCTTATTTGTAGTATCAATAGATATTCTATCATTAAAGACAATATAACCAATAAAATAAACATCCTAAAGACAAAAGTAAAACATAATTAATTTTTCTTATAACCATTTCCTTCTAATAGTCTCAAGAATACTCTTTAGATAATTCTTTATAGTCCTCTTAGATTTCATAAAATAATAGAGTATCTTTATTAAATAACATAATAAAATCATCAAGATATTTCATGGATACTCAGATCATTAGTTCTATAAAAATAGATGGTTTAATAGAAAATACAAATGGAATTACTGTAAACTCATAATGTCCATACCTTGTTCAAAAAGACGTATCCAGAATAACATTCTTATTTACAAATAATTTATAATACCAATAATAAAGATCAATATTTTGAACATATTAGGCTCTGTGATGTTTATCAAATAAGTCCTCAAGTATAGGTAGATACTATATGTTTATTATCTTAATAGTATATATTTTCTTATAATCAATACATAACCTCATGGGAACTTCTATATTCCGAACAAAGAGAACATGGTTTCACTATTGTAAAATAACAATGTGAGTAAAACTCACATCACCCAACTCCTATAGTTCTATCATCTAATGATGAATTATCTTCTCCTGAGATAGAGAATTAATATCTTTTTCACAAATCGTAGTTTCCTTATTATTATAGAAAACTGTCTCATCAAATTTTTAAATATAGTACATACTAGGGATTACATCAATGTAAAACACATCTATGAAAATATGTTCAGAAAATAAAGCCATTTTTGTGCCATAATGGGGAATTCTTGAGACATTCTGTTTACAGTAATACATACCTTGTGAATTATGACTGACAAATCCCTTCATAAATTTAAATGAAAATATCTAATTTTCATCAAAAATATGGTAGAGAAAAATAGTGTGAGGATCTAAAATTAAAAAAGAATTAGATATATTTTTATGTCATATTAATGTGTCTACCACAATATTATTAGGTACTTACTCCTCATCTTTAGAGATAACAAAATCTTGGACTTTTCCCCTTGGCCTCACCTATGGTATATTCCCTTTATAATTAGGGATTATGTTTGAATAGTTCCATATCATGGTAAATTTAACCCTGAATAGTTGTTTTTTCTTTCTTCCCCTTACATTATTTATCATGATTACTCATTTCTCCACACAAATAAAATACAAATATTGTTTCTAGGAATCATCCATGGTGATTCATTCCATAGTTCATGTATGATATAAATTTCTTCATCTTATTATTTGATCCATTACCTTTATCTAGGTGTTTAGATGATATATTTCTCAATAGATTCCACATGATTTTATTGGTTTTAGAAAATAAATTTTCCATTTTAAAATTAAATTAATAATTTTCATCTTATGATGGAAATGTTTGGGAGACTAGTGTCCTTCATATTGTTGGATTATGCTAATAGAAAATTACAATATTTCACTTAGTTTTTCATTTATAATTCGTATAATACTTGGAAAACCTTTTATATTTAACTTTATAATCCACAAAACCTTATTCATTCATTTTATTTAATAATAGGATGTTTCTATTAATATTTATTTTATGTGTAAATGGAAAATATTTATTGAAGAAGGTCTCTCTAAAATCATTCCATTCCTTGAGTTCTATTTGATATTACCCCATTGTATTCTAGATAAACTACCACCATTGATAATCATGTATTTTATGAAAATATTATGAAACTATAACCATTTACTCTTCACTACACCCCATGAATATAAATATATTCTTCATAGACATAATAAATTTCTTGGACATAATCAGAATAGTAGCCCCACTAAATGATGCAGGATTTTATCACATGAAGTTATCCAACATATAAAAATCTCATTTTAGAAAAGGTTGATCCAACCATGAAGGGATAAATTTTATGACATGATTAATATATCATAATATTGCCACCATTTTCTCCATTCTAATACCAGTAATATTATTTCCCCAAGAGGGTTAGTCTCTACGTTGTCCATGGATGTTGGTGCCATTGTTCCATAAAAGATAAATCTCTAAAAAATGGCATATATTGAGATAACTCATAAATTTATGAACATTAGATCTTAATGTATAATTATAATAATTTTGCATCACATAGAATAAGTTATAAGTTTTTCATTTTTAATCTAAAAATCACATATTTGTTTATTTTGGGATATCATTACTTTTAAATCCCTCATAATCATTTAAAATGAAACCAATTATTTTCAAAATCATATCCTATAAAAGTGTCAAACAAGGTGTGTAATAAGGCCTATATTCATATACAAGGTAACACCATGGTCCATCTAGACATAAATTTTTCAGTGTTATTACCACTAGGTACCTCTGTTCTATAACAAAGTCTACTAATACTATTGAGATAGGGATGTATTTCTACGATGAACCATATAACATATTTCTTTTGAAAACATTTTGATGTTTCTCTATAATTATCCAAAAATCCTATCTTAGGGTTATTTTCCCTAATATATGTTTTCTGAAATTTAGTTCCAATGGTTTCTACTAAAAATACTCCCCTACCAACAATAACAACCTTGACCTAATTATTTTGGAGACTTTTTCTTACTTTATTACATTGGCATATATACAATGTTTCTTATCCCAATGTAAATTTCGTTTTAGTTTTTTTGGAGAACAAGATACATACATGATACACTTTTTATATTGAGAATGGAAAATGAAATAAAATATATATCAAAAGATAATGAATTTCATCCTTTAAAAGTCAATCAAAGATCTCTTCTTCACGACATAGAGAAATGTAACAAAACAAAGGTGATATAAAATTCCCAGCAATGGTTAAGTGAAATAGAAGATATCCTGAATCAATATTTAATAATCAGTATGTATAGGTAAATAACTGAAAGAATTCCATTTAAATAACTTGACTTGATGAATAGATAATTTATAATAAATATAGAAAGATCAATAACAGAAAAAACTGCTATTAAATAAAAAACTAAGAATGAAATGAATCCATAGATTTCTTCACAGGGAAAACCTAATGGATAATAATAATCACTAAGTTTTGAATGATGTAAATTATAAATTATTTTACACCATGATTTCATGAATCATGTTACATCTATCATAAATACCTTTATCAAGAATGTTTAAATCTATAGTATGATACCCATGTAACTTGGCCATGTAATTTTTCAAACGTGACCTACTAATATATAAAGGGGATATATAATACCTAGAAACTCCCAACCTTTTAGTTATAAATAATTAATCATATATATAATAAAAAATTTAAATAATGAACAACATGACTTATCATCAAATATCCATATTTTATAGAAGATAAAAATTTATTAATATTTTTTTAGTTAATTAAATAACATGAAAAGTAAAAACCATTGGTTAAAATTTAATATTGTTTAGGAAATAATAAAATAATTTCTACATGAATACGTATATTTAATTTAAATTTAATGATAAATTAAAAATAATCCCAATAATTTGTTTATTTCAAGATAATGTTTATAGTCACAAAATGGAAACAATATTGTATAATAATTTAATACCACTAGTTATTTTTCAATAAAAATAACCATGGATGAAAAAATTCCATTTGAGACATAAAAAAAATGAAGAATTTAGTATTAATTATATTTCCTATCAATTGTGAATTATATAAATGAGATAAAACTGAATTGATTCATAATAATAAACAAGACTCAATGGAATGTTAATTAAGACAAAATCCCTTTACCCACCCTTCCTTTTGGGTGTGAAAACATTAACATCATTTATAGTGGTTTTAAACATTTTATAAAAATATAAAATAAACATAATCATATTATAATCATGATATATTATCCTATTATAATATTTTATAACAAGTTTGTTAATAATATTCCATTATTTTCTTTATTTCGGGTGTTAGTCACCTTGTTTTTTTAAGTGTTTTGGCTTGAAAGTTATAGATTATTGTTTCGCGCGGAATCCGGGGATGACCTCCTGGACAGGAGATTCAAACGTTCCGATCGGTTTCTAACGGGTTTGTTCGTAGAACCGGAAACATCCAATGATTCCACATCCGATTGGACCTACTTTCCAAAGGCAGGCGCTCATTAGCTTGTGGACTAATGCGGCTTAGGAATTTGCATTGGTCGAGAGGATGGGAGGTCGGACTCATCACACCTTTTTTAGGGGAATTATTGTCTACTCCGGGACTCTCTTTATAGATTTAAGTTATGTTCGTGAATCCTTATTACATTACCAAGTATAAAATGTGCTTTCCTTTAGTCTTAACAATCAATGATTAAATATGCAAGAATTTTAGAGAATATTTTATATGTATTCGAGGTTCTTCATCAATAGAGAATCATCTATACCTGTTTAGAGATTCTTGGTCAATGGTATCCTTCAAAACATTTATATAAAAGTCTCTTGGTCATTATGATGACCAGGCTGGTTTTAAAGCCACTCAGTGGGGCACTTGAAGATTATCTTCATTCAGAAGGACAAATATTATTTCAAAGTTGGGATCGAACCCATAAATGGGCTACCTATGTATACTTTGTTTTGGAAAAGGAATTAGAACCCACGTAGTTCGAGTAATGGAGTATGATGTTTATGATTGATGGCTCAAAAAATGAATGCCATAATTACTTTTACACTCTAAGCTCACGTGAGTCATGCTTGGTGTGAGAAACAAGAGGTATTAGTAAAATTTAGACAATTGTGCCATGAAAGATGCAATCATAAGAATTTGTTTGGGGATTATGTATGGATGACTGCCCAGATAGATGAAGGTTTAGGATCTACTTTTAGGGAGAAAATCCATGAACAGGGTCCATAAAGTTATATGTGCTTCATGGAGATTTTGAATACTCTAATCTTGGGGCTTACTCCTAAGGAGGATGCCCAAGTTAGGAGGGGACATATGATTGGGTTTTACTCCTGAAAAGGAAACCCAAATCAAAGTTTGATTATGACTGGTTAAGAGAAATTTAAGGGGACTTGGGGCTTATTCCTGAAAAGGAGACCCAAGGTTATGACTGAGTCTTATTCCTGAAAAGAAGACCCAGGTTAAGGGACATGGGGCTTACTCCTGAAAAGGAAGCCCAAGGTTATGACTGAGTCTTATTCCTAAAAAGGAGACCCAGGTTAGGGATTATGGTTTGGGGCTTACTCCTGAGGAGGATGACCATTTTTGAGGTTGGGGCTTACTCCTAAGAAGGATGCCCAAGATTAAAGGACTTGATTGGGGCTTACTCCTGAGGAGGATGCCCAAGATTAGGAACTTTAAGAATTTGGGGCTTACTCCTGAGGAAGATGCCCAGATCAAAGGTTTTATAACTGGGGATTATTCCTGAAAAGGAGACCCAGGTTAAGATTCTCTCATTTTAAAGGATGAGGTTGAATGAATGAACTCTCCGTATTTTAGTGACATAAGGATATTTACATCACTAGACTTTAAGAGAGATTTCACAGAATTCCTTTCAGATAGGAAAGTCAAATCAAGAAATCATGCCATAAATGGATTTGAAGAGTGTCTTGAAGACTGAATCTTGAAAAGGAAAGGTGAAATGGCTTAAGAGGGGTAAAATGGGCAAGATGGGAACCCAAAAAGATAGGGGCGCGCAAGTCTTGAAAGGCGTGCAAGTCCTGCGGCGGCGCGCAAGTATTGGTCGCGCAAGTATACTTGCGCGACACATGGTGTACTTGCACAATTTTCAATCAGAATTGAAATACTTGAGAGACTCTTGATAAAACCCTTTAGAATCCCCTTTAGGTTCTTCCAAAAAGGGACGCGCAAGTTATATTGAAGGAATTAAGTCGGCGCGCAAGTGTTTGATAAGTTTCAACACTTAGGCCTTACTTCTTCTCTTTAGATCTTCCGTTCTAGGTAAGAAATTACCTTAGAAGTGTTTCGGAAGCTTTGAGAAGTGAATTGGGCGTCGGGAGCATCAATCCGAGTTTCTGGAAAAAGATCCTCCCGAATTGGGGGCCCACAGGGTCTATTTATAGGCAATAGAAGACCCAGGGCGGTTACCGGGCGGTTACCACTTAGGTCGCGCAAGTCACTTGCACGGCCATAAGGCATCGCGCAAGTACTTGCACGACCACTAGGCGGCGCGCAAGTGTACTTGCACGACCATGAGGGAACTTGCGCGACCTATGGGCAATGGTCTCCTTGTTCATCCCTTTGTCGATTTTTGATGTTTCTTCAAAGGATGAATCACATTGGACTCAGATATTCCCCTTTTCCGATTTTTAGATTCTGTGACGAAAGGAGCGTCAACAAAAGTCCCCCCTCAGAGTTGGATCCGGAGAGAAATGAGGATTTGACTCCGAGGAAATTGAATCCATCCAAAGGAAAAGGGGGAACACAAGACTTTAGGGCACATAGGGCAGTGCGCAAGTGTGCTTGAACTTGAATTTTATTCGTAGTTCCTTTGTCTTTTGTGGGCAGTTTAAATTCATGCATGCCGGACATAAAGGGGATAATGTTAAAGGTTGAAATAGCTTTGACCAAAATGGATTAGAAATGGATTCAATTCCTTGACAGTTTATATGAAAACATATTACCATACTCAAGTATGAGAGAAAAAATGTAAACTATGGCTTAAGAATATTTGAATCTGAGGAATGATATGAAAAATAGCTAAAAGGCATTAGAAGAAGTAGTTCCCAAGAATGAAGTTACTATTATTTAACAAAACCCGTTAGGGGGTTGAAATATGCAGGGCCACCTGTGGGCATTGGCTGCATAGTCAAATAAAATAGCATCTTTTGGCTGACAAGTCTGTTATGTGGACTGTTTATGCAAGGCCACCTATGGGCACGTGCTGCATAGTTAGGCAAAATAACTCCCAGAAATTTACTTTCCTAGTTCTAAAATCCAGTGAAAGTTTATGGAGATTCAAATTTTCTAAAGCATAGAGTTTGTTGTATGTAACGAGGTACTTGAATATGGAGAAGATATTTACAAATAAGAATATCGAAGAACTGGATGAATATCACTCCTACGAAGGTCTGACCGAAACATAGGGAAGAAGAATAAACCATAGACTTGAATACTTTCAGATCATGAAAAAGGATATGGGACAAATATGTTAAGGATGGCTATATTTTTTTTCGCGGATCCCTACATATTGTTATTTAAGACAAATAAGGGAAAAAGAGGCATTCTTCCCAAGAATGAAGTTACTATTATTTAACAAAACCCGTTAGGGGGTTGAAATATGCAGGGCCACCTATGGGCATTGGCTGCATGGTCAAACGAATTGAATCTTTTGGCTGACAAGTCTGTTATGTGGACTGTTTATGCAAGGCCACCTATGGGCACGTGCTGCATAGTCAGGAAAAAGAATTCTCAGAAGTTTGACATTTTTGTTACTAGAAGTCATGAAAAGGGTTATGAAGATCTGAAAATATTTAAGGTTAGGATTATAATACATAAAGATGGGTATTGTCCAATGTATATAGAGATACATGGGTCAATGAAAACCATAATCATGTTGTGGCTGGGTCCTGAATTGAAACTTTGACTTCACTACGTATCTCATAAGAATGAGAATCAAGCCATACGTAGTTCTTGAAATGCAGTTTAACATCGTGCAGGACGAAAGTATGAGTGATCTTAGTTTAGGGTCATAGAATTCGGACCATAATAATGAATACACAGTGTGTGTTTTCATGAGGACTTTTCAGCCAAGGGACTGAAATTGAAATTTGGGGTTAGGCCCAAAAGACTTGGGACTGGATTCGAGGGACACTCGAATGTTCCTACGTATCCCATAAGGATGGGAATCAAGTCCACGTAGTTCTAGAACTACCCTTTGTAAAAATTTGGTTCGTACATGTGAAGGGTGAAAGGGGACTTTAGTGCAATGATGGTTTAACCTGAGATAAAAAGTTCAGGCATTACCATGTATGCACGTAGTCTTTTTGAAAATGAAAACCATCATTGAAAAATCAATGTCAATAATAGTTCTCTCTCAAATGAGGAAATCAAAGAATATTGTAGTTTATTGTCGTACCAGACAAAAGTGTTGTATAGTTTAACGTCATATAACAAGGACAAAAGTGAATCAATGTAAAGATATTGATTCCAGGGGCGGTTTCACAAATCAACATCATATGAGGTTGTGGTGAACCGATGTGAAGAGATTGTTTTTTGGGATTGAACCCTGGGAGGTTGCCTACATACCCAGCCTGGAGGGCAAGGATCAAAGTCCGTGTAGTTCAATTAAAGAATGAATCAATGATCAAGTTGTTCTTGTGGA